>CP136056.1:195912211-196512211 GCA_032464435.1 Aegilops umbellulata | reverse complement strand
GGTTACAACAACACGAGGACAGAGGAATGAATGATGATGGTGAGAAGTATCACTGCATCAAGAATTCATAAGAGTTGGTGCAATTCCTATGATATTCTCGACATAACGAGGGTAATACTCCAGGGTAGAACAGATCAAAAGCTGGATTGGCATTTTGATCTGCGGAATACAACTGCTTTGACCCAATCCTAGATATGGATGAGGTATTGGAGCTTGTTTCTCCTAGTCATTCTGAAATAGAACGGCTCGACGGACCAGAAGAATAAAAGGGCATCGATGAACACAAATGCACACATACTCTTGGCTATCAACTGATAGAGGATGGTCGGGATACAACTAAAGAGGAACAACTCAAGGAACATATAATTCTCCGAGTTGCGGATGCATAGATTAGTATGTCGAGCAAAGCTCAACATTTCTTTCAGACAACCCATGCAGAAAAGTAGGACTGGTGGATTCATAATGCAGAATGGAGAACTCATCAAGAGCACTCTGGTTGTGATCTTTTGGTTCAGAAGAACTTCTGCCATAAGAAGTTCATGGTATTTGGAAGAAGGAAATACCACATACCTCGATGACTATCGCAAAGGTTACTAATATCCTAAAGGTACGAGCAACACTATCAACACGAGGTAAGTAGAGTGCATTACTTCTTTAAAATCAGCATCATGCACATATTGATCTTTGATGGTCTCCAAACCAAATATTTTGAAGTCAAGTTGTGAAAGCATAGTATAGCGACGAGACAAAGCATCAGCAATAACATTTTCTTTACCCTTCTTGTGTTTAATGACATAAGGGAAAGTCTCAATGAATTCAACCCATTTAGCATGTCTACGATTCAGTTTAGCTTGACTTTTAATATGTTTCAAAGATTCATGATCAGAATGCATAACAAATTCTTTGGTCCATAAATAATGTTGCCATGTCTCTAAAGTCCGAACAAGAGCATATAATTCTTTATCATAAGTAGAATAGTTCAGACTAGGCCCACTCAATTTTTCAGAAAAGTATGCAACAGGTTTGCCATCTTGTAATAACACACCTCCTAATCTAATTCCACTAGCATCACATTCAAGCTCAAAAGTCTTATTAAAGTCAGGAAGTTGAAGTAAAGGAGCATGTGGCAACTTATCTTTCAATACCGTGAAGGCTTCTTCCTGTGCGGTACCCCAAACAAAAGGCACATCCTTCTTTGTAAGCTCATTGAGAGGTGCAGCAATGGTGCTAAAGTCTCTCACAAAACGCCTATAGAAACCAGCGAGTCCAAGAAAACTCCTCACTTGTGTGACCGTTTTGGGCTGCGGCCAACTCTCAATAGCTTCAATCTTGGCTTTATCAACTTCAATTCCCTGTGGAGTAACAACATAGCCAAGAAAAGACACTCGGTCGGTGCAAAAGGTGCACTTCCCAAGGTTACCAAACAAACGTGCATCACGTAGAGCATTAAAAACAGCACGTAAATGTTCCAAATGTTCTTCCAAAGATTTGCTATAAATCAGTATATCATCAAAATAGACTACCACAAATCGTCCAATGAAAGCACGTAAAACTTCGTTCATTAGTCTCATGAAAGTACTAGGTGCATTAGTTAACCCAAAAGGCATGACTAACCACTCATATAAACCAAACTTAGTTTTAAATGTTGTTTTCCATTCATCTCCCAATTTCATACGAATTTGATGGTATCCACTACGCAAATCAACTTTGGAGAATATTGTAGAGCCACTCAATTCATCAAGCATATCATCTAGCCTAGGAATAGGATGACGATAACGAATAGTAATATTATTAATGCCTCTACAATCAACACACATACGCGATGTACCATCCTTTTTAGGCACTAGTATAATAGGAACAACACAAGGACTAAGAGATTCGCATATATAACCTTTGTCGAGCAGCTCCTGTACTTGAAGCATAATCTCCTTTGTCTCCTCTGGATTGGTACGGTATGGTGCACGGTTGGGTAGCGATGCACCGGGAATTAAGTCAATTTGATGCTCAATCCCTCGAATAGGTGGTAATCCCGGTGGCACGTCTTGTGGGAAGACGTCAGCGAACTCCTGCAAAATGTTAGTGACAGTAGGGGGCAAAGAGGAAGGCACGTCCTCGAATGAAAATAATGCCTCTTTGCACACAAAAGCATAGCAAACAGATTTGCTAGAATCTAGCTCATCAATATCAGATTTGGTGGCAAGTAAACATGCACTTTTGAATTTAATTTCAGAAGCAACACTAGATGGTTCATTATTAGGCTTCATTTGTTGCTCAAATTCTTTTGCCACAATCTGATTTTCACTCTTATTTTTCTCCTGTTTTGCTTTATTAGCTCTATTAATATCATCTTTCAAAATGGAATCAGGTGTCATAGGAAGCAAAGTAATATTTTTATCCTTATGAACAAGAGTATACTGATTGTTTCTACCATGGTGTACAGAATTTTTATCAAATTGCCATGGTCTACCAAGTAATAAGGAACATGCTTGCATAGGTACCACATCACAATCAACATAATCAGCATATGTAGAGATACTAAAATGCACACGAGCAGTACATGTTACGTTAACCTTGCCGCTGTTGTTGAACCATTGGATGTAGTAAGGATGTGGATGTGGTCTTGTGGTGAGAGATAGCTTCTCCACCATCTCCATGCTAGCCAAGTTGTTGCAACTCCCTCCATCTATGATGACGCGAATAGAATGTTCCTTCACAACTCCCTTTGTATGGAACAAATTATGCCTCTGATTTTGTTCAGCTTGTGTAACCTGCACACTCAAAACACGTTGAGCAACTAAACATTCATACCTGTCAGCATCTTCAGCAGCCATGTATTGCGTCTCATGATCAGAATCATCTCCACCGTGTTCTTCATGTGTAATAAGAGCCAAAGTCGCCTCATCATAGTCACTAGCGGACTCATACCCACCATCCTCAGTAACAATCATCACATGCTTAGATGGGCATTCTCTCACATAATGACCTCCACCCTTGCAACATCGACAAATAATATCATGTGTTTGCCATGTTGATGCCATGGATGAAGAAGAGCTCTTTGCAGGCCCAGAAGGTGTGCTCTTGGCAGATAGTGGTGATTGTGCCTGCTTTACTGTATCACGGTTGGAGGTGGCAATCGACGGAGGTGCCGGTGTAGCAGAACATGTGGAAGTAGATGATGCACATGGTGTCCATGATGAAGGTCGACCTACAGAAAAGTTAGTTCGCGCCAATGCCTGTCGATCTTGCACTTCACGTTCAGCTTTACAAGCAAGATGGAATAAACGAGTGATATTATTATAATCCTTATAGTCTAGAATGGTCTGAATCTCTCTATTTAATCCACCCAGAAAACGTGCAAGCTTAGCTTCATTCTCCTCAACAATACCACATCTAATCAAGTCAGTTTGTAATTCCTGATAATATTCTTCTACCGAATATTTTCCTTGTCTTAAGCGCCACAATTTTTGAAGTAATTCACGTTGATAATATGGTGGAACCCAACGAGTACGCATAGCAGTTTTCAAAGCAGCCCAAGTAGCTAGAACAGGATATAATCTACAATGTTCAGACCACCAAACACATGAAAAGCTAGTGAAAGCACAAACAGCAGCAGGAACACGTCTCTCCTCAGGATATTGTAAACATGTAAATCGTTGTTCAGTTTCTAACTCCCAAGTAAGATATATATCAGGAACATATCTACCCTGAAATGGTGGAATATTCAATTTCAGTTTTGGGAGATGGTCATGATATCGTACCTGAGGGGGAGCCCTAACATTGCCATTATTTGCATGTGGACGACCTGGAGGTTGTGGTGCTGGTGGTTGCACGTAGTTCTGATGTTAATCAACCTCATCCTCGTAATCTCCCACATAATCATCCTCCCCCACATCAGCAGCAGGAGCCACAGAAGTATCAACAGCAGCACCAACAGCTTGGCCAGGCTAAAGAGGGACACGGGTCGCTCGGCGGAGGGCTGTTTCGCGATGTGGAGGTAGTCGTTGTTGCTGTTGTAGAGGTGCGTTAGGTGCAGCCGGTGGTGGTGGTGGTAGACGCGCGAGCAATTCATTGAACTTGTTATCGAGCTTTGTTTCGAACGCCTTCTCAATGCCATCTATCTTCTCCATGGCCTCTTCAAATCTATTTAGCACATCTTCCACCTGTCCACTCATCATTTGCTGAAACTTATCATGTAACGCTTTGTTTGTCATGTTCTCCCAGTCAGTCTTGTCGGCTTGTGATCCTGCCATGGTTAGCAGCAATAGAAACACATAAGAATATGATTCTACAGACTACTAGGAAGTGGTGGCGGTGGTGTGGTGAACAGTCACAAATCCGTCAAACAAATCTCAAATTCTTACCAGTTCTTACCCAGCAGCAGGCGGTGATCGGTAACCGTCATAGTCAAAACTCTCAAAGCTTGGATAGAGCGATTACCAGGGAGAGTCAAACGCACGACGTAGATGTATGTGGAGCTAGGAAGGCTTATAATATGGTAGCAAAAAGGGTCAGCAATAATCAATTCAGAGATGCAAAGTTGAATAAACGCTCAACGATGGTACTGTGATGGTCCTAGGCTAGACCGTACTAGAGACGCGAGCCTAGAACACTAACAAAATCACGGCGCTGCACGTAAACAAGGGAGGAGCACACTCTGAAAAAAATTCACTTTTTTTTGCACTTTTTTTTGCTCTGCAATAAATTTTTTTTCGAAGAAGTCTACAAATGGCCTAAAAACTGCCTAGCCAGAATTTTCCAAACTTAGTTTTTTTTGAAACTGGAACTATTTTTCTTCTGCGGATGGCTCAGATGTTGGGGATTCCTACTCTGTCACGACTTTGAGTATCGCGTGATCTGGAAATCAAGAACAAAGCAACAATTGCTGGACTCAGACTAGGACGGGTGGCGAAGATGAATCTGGTGGAACTCGGACTGGTGGCGGATATTTGCAGGGCGACGGAACACGAACTGGTGGCGAATCTGTGATGGAGGTGGACTCGGATTAGTGTGATGGCGGTGGATATGTGGTATATGGTAGCAGCGATGACGATGGTGGTATATGGCAGCGGTGATGACGATGGTGGTATATGGCAGCGGTGATGACGATGGTGGTATATGGCAGCGGTGATGACGATGGTAGTATATGGCAGCGGTGATGATGATGGTGGTATATGGCAGCGGTAATGACAATGGTGCGGCGGCGGCGTGACAACTTGTGAACAGAACTCGAAACTCTAAAGTACTAGACGCTAGGACCAGCAACTTGACACGACGATGCAACAACAAATTCAACAAAGCAAATACAGAAATGATTATGCAAAGGCTCAAATTGGTTCGTGTAAGATGAACTAACCCTAATTTTTTTGGCTTTTTCATGGACTATAGGTATGTAGAACAGACTAGATCTAAACTATGAAAAACTATAAAATCTCACCGAGCAACCTGGAAGTCTGATACCACTTGATAGAGGCAGAGGTGTCCCGATGTTTCGATGAGATAGCAATCATTTTCTGTGGGAGTCGACTTTGACGATGCGACTAGGAACGTGCGAAGACGTCGCGCCTTAGCAATCGCTAAACCAACTTCTGAGGGGTTATTGACCACGCCGGAGCATGATCAACCTAACCACGAGGGTCTATTTCCTGCGAGCAAACGAAGAACAAGAAAGAAACTGAGATTGCAATCTGGATATTGTGAATAAAAGAGGAAAGCTTTATTAATGAAGGTGGGGTTCTGTGACGCCTTGGTCTGGTCGTTGAACACAAACGAAGTACGCGAAGTTGCAGCTATGGGGAACTTTTAATCTAAACAAAACCCAAAGTCTAAACAACGCCCCAAGGGTTGTATATATGGAGGAGGAGGAGGAGGAGGAGGGAATTTCATGGCCCTTGAGGGTGTGGTCCGAAACCAACCCTAACTCTTGTTTCCCCACACATACGGACTCTAAAAATAGCCTATACTTAAGTATTTCGAAATTATATGGGCCTGGCCCAATAATAAGGTGACGCAGCACCTAGAATGGCCTATGGACGAATATTATGAAGTGGCATCTTGTATATTTCGTCCAAGGCTTCATGCATTCCTTATGGTGGCTTCAAAGTCCTGAAATCATCACTTGTAACTCCGTTCTTGATCCCCTTGCGCATGCCATCAACTCCATGCGTGTTCTTGCTCCAATGTTCATCCTTCTCCAAGCTAGGCCCTTCATTTGTAAGCAAAACAAATGTATCCAATTTAGGCAGCATCATATTCTCATGAACATTAGAATCATTACCAAGAAACGAAAGTACCTGGTAATTTCATTGGCGTGCGCGAGCTCTAGTAATTGGTCCAGTATATGTAACAGTAGGGGTTGTGGGTGTAACAATGGTATTGATGTCCTCATCAGACGCGAACACGGAGGGTTTTCCTTTTGAACTCGTAACTTCTAAAATTTGGTTCTGCTCCATGGCGCGGCGGATAGATAGAAAATAACGATTTTGCCTAGAGTAATGAGAAGTTTGGTTCTGGCGCCGTTCATGCATGGAGTAGTACGAAAATTATGAAGTTGATGCGAAAGGTAAGATAATTACTGTAGTATCATATACTACTACATGGATTTGATGGAAAGATAAAAATACATATGGATCCATCAATGTTCAAGGACAACCTCACGCCCTAGTGCGCCGGGTCACCAACCGGCGTGTGAGGAGCAGCAGCGTTGGTGGCGAGCTCAACGTGCTTCTGAACATTGCCGTCCAAGGTAGCCTGCGCTCCAAGAAGGCCAGCGTCCTATCGTCCTCCTGTTGCATGTAGTAGTGCTTGTGGACGATTTGCGCATAGATGTGGGTGATTATATCGATGGTGTCTTGCTGCGCTAGGCGCTGCACGGCGAGTGCGACCTAGAGGTGGACATTCTCCGGTGCGACGGCGGGCAGTCGCGGGGCCACCAGTGCGTCGAAGTGGTAGTCACCATAGTAGCCGCTGAGGGTGGCGGGCATCATAGAGCCTGGGCGCGTCGGCTGGAGGCTTACGTCAAAGTCGTCTACACGCTTCTTGACGACAGTGAACTTGTCGAGGAAACCGATGAGGACCTCGTTGAACAAGGAGACGAAGCTGTCGTCCAAGCGGCCCCTCGCCTTGGCGGCCTGAAGAAATACTACCTGGAGACATTCCTCGGTGTCGGGCCGCAGGCCGGCGTCGTGGACCATCTGGCAAAGCCGGCTAATGCTCGCGCTCATTGCCTCCATGGGTCTAGAGTAGCTTCTAGTCAACTGATCTTTCGATTCGAGTGATCACTCTTGCCCTTGGTTAGCGTGCGTAGGTGCGTAGGATTTCTTACTACTCCTCGGCCCTCTACTGCACCTGCCTTTGGCTGTATGATAGGTGGGCCACCCACCCCCTGGGCCCACGTGTCATTCATCCAAAGGAAGTTGACGTAAGTCAATGAAGCTGCGTCCCCCTCCGTGCTGGTGCAGTATAGTCATCTCACCGGACCTCTAGTTGGGGCAAACGAGAGAAGTTTGATGTTTACTGGTTTATTGGTCCCCTTTGCATTTTGCGCCAAGTTTTGACCTTTGATTTAACTAATAAAATGTTAATGCATGTAAACAAAAATGTTGTCTAAGTCACCTTACGAAAACCAAATAATCCCAAAATACTTAGGCAGGGTGCATTAACTCCCTCCTTGTTTCTTATTTCGTGACATATCAACCAATGAGAGATGTGGGTCGTGCATGCTTTCAATGACTTGAGACTACCAAACATGACATGCAGTGTTTAGTTCATTGCATGTAATCCTATTATTAGACTCTAGTTAGCAAAAAAACATTAAGTTCTCTCGCCGATAGGAATAAAACACCATGTATTTATTTACAGAGGGAGTAGTACATTTTTCGTGACATGCATTACTAGATATTCCTAGTCAAATACTAAAATCCAGATGACCGTGGTAGTACTCCTAAATCCAGACGGTGGTGCTACTAGTACTAGTAGTAGTACTACCAATGTAGTAGTAGGAGTACTAGCACTGACTACCCGTTGGTCAAATTATTACGTGCTGCTCCTCACAGTGAAGTGACAAGACCCTGCGCCAGAGATGACACCTGAGTATAGGCGCCGTGTTCGGCATACCATAGTCAGCCTCACCGTCTGCAGTCACTATCATCATGGCTGTAGAGCCAGCCTGCTTACAACTAGCCCTATTCGACATAATTTCCTGTGCGTAGATGCCCGTGCATTGCACGGAACACCGAGATTGGGGGTGGACGGCTCCGGCAGCGGCCATCGCGCCAGATTTTTCCACGGTCTTCTACTCCTAGATGTGGTGGGGAGGAGATGAGTCTGATTGTGAGAGACAAGGAGTTGTTTGTAAATAGGGAACAAGTGCGGGAATCTTTTTGCAAAAATGGAGAAGCTTGGTTTGTATGCGTCAGATCTAGATCCGACGGCTATTGGTGAAAGATGGAAGGCACAACATCATCACCAACTCAGGACCTGTTTGATTCGCAGGATTTTGAAAACGCAGGAATAGGACACGACAATATTACAAGTTTCAAACTGATATTACAAATGTTTGGAGTAATGCTGCACCTATGAAGAGGGAATTACTAGGAAGTTTACGTAAGAACTTTCGTTACTTTAGGTGGATGCAGCATTATCATAGAAACTAAAATCCACCCCCTGACAAGTCACTAACGAGCAAATAAGTTCTCGAGTCTCTGGCCACTTGATGTTTCAAAAACAAATTCAGCTTCTGCGGAGACTTTGTCATTTAGGCTTAGACGCTTGCGGTGATCAGCACGCCATTCATTATTGCCCAGAGAATGCCAAACCTCATTACCTTGAGCACACTTGCCTCCAGAACAAAGAACTTGGCCAATTTAATCTCAGATGTGCTGCCTCGGTAGTCGATCAAATCAATTTCTGTAAGATGGAGATCAAGGCATTCAATGAGATTGTTATAGTGCAGCACATTTTTCACTTTCGGGTCTCTTTTTATCTGCAAAAGAAAAGAACATATTAGAGCAGTTGGCTGCATTAGATTGTCGTGTCATCAAGAGGTACCAATATCATTCACTCATACGATAGGGTTTGCTAGCTAGTGATATTTTTTCGCTCTCTCTCTCTCTCTCTCTCTCTCTCTCTCTCTCTCTCTCTCTGTTTCCTCTCATTTAACTAGGAGCACGTGAAGAGCTTGGGCATTTGTTGCCTTCCACTATGTGGTCGAGGCCATATTTCGCAAATGTATGCCACATAATACGCATCGATGTCAAATCAAAAGATTTTGGCACCGCTCTCGCGATGTGAGAGAGTTGGCACGGCTGTGCACACAGACCCACATGTATAAACAAATCAATCACACCAACTACACCAGCCTCTCACTCTCCCAAACAAGTGTTTTTTTATTGCCTCAGTCCTCTCTCTCTCCCACGTAGTGTTTTTTCATTGCGTGAGTTAATTTGGCACCGAAGCAAAGTAGGTGATCCAGATTGGGACACCAGGTGAGCAATGGAGGGGCATCGATGCCAAATGCATCACAAGTGAATTTCACACATGTTTTGGCCTACATAGCCCACTTTTGTACTCCCTCCGTACCAAAATTCTTGTCTTAAATTTTTCTAAATACGGATGTATCTAGTTACATTTTAGTGTTAGATACATCCGTATCTAAACAAATGTAAGACAAGAATTTTGGGACGGAGGGAATACTACCTCGTATTTAGTATAAATTTTTGACCATAGATTTACCTAAGAAAATGCCAATGCATGTCACTAAAAATTACACCATTTGAAATTATGTGCAAATATGAATCCAACGATATAGTTCTTAGTGATATGCATTAACATTTTGTCAGTTAAATCTATGGTCAAATTTTGTTACTACAAAATTTGAAGAGTAAACCAGGACTGAGGTAGTACTTGCTCTTAGGGTAACCATAGAGTTACTGGAGTAGTCTAAGTTACTTTCCACTATGACTAGCCTAGGCTACTATAGTAGTACAACATAAAAAGATGCAGGTGATCACGTGAGAAAAAAATACTAAAAACATTTCTTTCGGTGCAGTGCGTAGATGCAGTTTTGAACACTACACTTGTCATCGTAATTTGGGAAAATTACGAAAAAATTGAGCTACGTTGTGATTACCGTTTACTTATAGGAAACAAGTTTCACCTTGATGAGTAGCTTCTCCGTGCACGGAAAAAATGTAAGGAATCCAACAACTTGATCCAGATTGGGGCCGATAGATTTTAGTGCTAAGATCTTCACTGTGCGCATGGACTGGGTCAAGCTTGTGGGAATCATTTTCTGGAAGACGGTCGTAAATACATCAAGAAGAAATTTAAAAATGTGATTTTCAAGAAGACAAAGAAGAAGATGAGTGATGTACCTAAACGATTACGGATCCAATAAAGAGTTCGGAGAATTTGGTAGACGAGTACACCAACGCCGTCAATTTCGGCGCGTCAATGACCCTGATTTTTGTTGGACCTTCTAGATCCGATACAAGCAATCTCTCAAGGAAAGGCACATTCTCAATGACCATAACGTGGAAATAGCTGGAGTGATCTCTTCCCAATTGATGTCTTGTTGCGGGGCCAGCAAGACACATAAATCTATCGGAGATTCATCGAGGCGATGTGGAGGCTAATGAACCCGTGGATCTGCTCAAGACGAAGGTACTCGAGCGCAGTACAGCTGCGGAGCAGGTGCTCCATAGCCTTCTTCGAGATGACAACGTCGAAGAGGTCGAGCTGCTTGAGGTGAGGGAGAAGAAGAGCAGGCGCGGCATTAATCTGGGGAAGATAGCAGGAGCTGAAGCTGGCGCGGCGCAACATTGGCATGAGGCGGAGCGCGGACGGCGGCAGAGAGCGACATCGTCCAGCTTTAAAACTGAGCTCCTCGAGCTGATCTAGGGCGGGGTGTAAGAACCACTCGTCGAACTTGGGTTGGACCTTGCAGTTGGTACTGAACATGCGGATGTCAAGGCGTTTGGCTGGCCTAGGGTGCGATGAAAGGATCTTGGAGACTGCGGCCATGCGTTTGCAATCCCCGTCGCAGAGGCAGCTGTCGATGGTGATGTTGAGGGAGACGCAGCGCCAGAGGGGGCGCCACCGCTGGGAGAGCAGGGCAGTCCGCACGGAAGATTTGGTGGGGAGGAGGCCGATGATGACGAGCAGCATGTCGTCGGGGAGGCTGCTGATGAAGTCCAGGCACGCCGGATGCTGGTTTGGCTCGAGCCGCCTCCGCTTGTTGCCTGCCTCACCGTCCATCTCAACCGCCGGCGACGCCCGTGTACACGTGTGCTGGTGTGTGTTGTGAGCTGGGTGTGCGCGAGTGCGTCCTTCTGTGCATGCCGCCGCGCAGTGGTGAATTGTGCGCGAGTGTGTCTTTCGCGCGCAAGAAGTTTGTCCTCAATGCGCCCTCAATTTACTAGCGTGCGGGGTGCTACCCCGAGTGGTTTCAACTTTGTTTACTTCATCACGTGTCAGATGGGCCTCTAGTTTACTTATTTTCACCCACTGCCACATGGGCCAGCACACGAAGGTACAGAACACGAGCTGACAAGGCAGCATGTG
Source organism: Aegilops umbellulata (assembly GCA_032464435.1). Taxonomy (NCBI): domain Eukaryota; kingdom Viridiplantae; phylum Streptophyta; class Magnoliopsida; order Poales; family Poaceae; genus Aegilops; species Aegilops umbellulata. Next base: position 196,500,652 of record CP136056.1, on the reverse strand, counting down.
GATTGGTTGACCGATCAACTAAACAATATACGGAGCTATACGCTAACACAGTGAGCGTATAATCCGTCGGTATAGAGAGTTTGAGTGAGAGGGGAGGCCTGTGAGAGATAGCAGAGAGAGAGAGAGAGAGAGAGAGAGAGAGAGAGCTACTCCCTCCGTTCAATAATGTAGTTCCAACATTTTTTTAAGTCAAACTTTTGAAACTTTGACCAAGTTTATAAAGAAATTACTTATATCTACAATACCAAAGATAAATGATAGTATGAAGTAAGTACATATTGTGATGAATCTAATGATCGTTCTAGATGTAAATGTTTTTCTCCACATATACCTGGTCAAACTTTTCTGAGGTTTGACTTTTCAAAACATCCATATGCTTATGGACGTGACAGAGTCCCTGACAAGAGAGAGAGAGAGAGAGAGAGAGAGAGAGAGCGAGAGCGAGAGAGAGAGAGAGTGAGAGTGAGTGAGTGAAAAAAGTGTGTGTGCGTGTGTGAAAGAGACATGGACAACACACGATAAAAGTAGAGAAAAAGCATGCGTGTCTTATGCAAACATATGAATATTCCTTTTCGACAACGGAGGCAAGGTGAGGAGGTAGTGTGTGGTTGTTTGGGATCGAGAGATCAAGACCCCTAGCACGTGGCCAAGAGGGGTCTGACAAACAAGGGAGAGAGGTCGAGAGAGACGTACGGAGAAAATGCAGACATGGGGAAGAGAGGGTGTATGTTTGTCACAGAGAGATCCCCTGGACATCGTGATGGGACTACATCGGTGGGAGATCGAGTGACAAGGTGTGTGCGCGATAGAAGATGCCCCGAGAGATATCGAGATAGACGTATGGATGGAAGGAGACAATACGTGTGTTCCTGATGGCTAGTAAGAGATAATCATACTTAGGAGGGGGGAGTGCTTGCGCCTATGATGGATTAAGGGATTATGGTACTTAGGGGGGTGCGTGTCAATGGAGAGAGAACAAGGGCGGAGAGTGTTGGATGGGTCTATATGTATAGCGCGAGCGGGACATGTGTATGTGTGAACCAGGGAGATATAAGGCCAGTTTGGCTTGCGTCCTGAGCATCTTTTGCCTGGACTGGGGTTGTGGCTGGATTTCATGCACGCTTGTTTGGTTGCTACCCTATGAAAAAGAAAGCCCACCTGGCCTGGGTTCCCTTGCACTTTAGTTAGCCTGGCTGAACTCCAGACACTGCAAGTAGCCTGGCCCAGGCGACCCATTTCGAACGCCTGGCCGTGCCTGGTCGTGTGGACACCAAGCTAACAGCAACATGGATGGATATTAGCATTAAATAATTGATGCATGGATTGATTGATGGGACGTTGATGCTTTGCCTGGCCCAGGCATGAGCCAAACGCCTCAGCACCACACAAGCCTGGCCAGGCAAAAATATTTTACATCTCACGTCCACACCAGGCAGTACCGGCCATCAAGGCATGAGGGTCAGGTCACGAACCAAACTGACCAATAAAGTTTGAGAGAGATTGAGGAGCCCCTATAAGGTTGAGTGGTGCGTCAGATAGCTGAGAGGGGGAAAGAGATATTCCATCCGCTCGATAATGCAGTGCATGTAAATTTTTTAAAGTCAAACTTTGGAAACTTTGATCAGGTTTACGCAAATATTATTTATATCTACAATACCAAAGATACATCATACAAAACTACATCTCATGGTGAATCTAATGGTATATGTTTGCCGTACTAGATGTAATTCTTTTTCTCCACGTACATGGTCAAACTTTGTGATGTTTGACTTTTTAATAAATCTATATGCTATGGACCGAGGAGAGTGCCTCAGTCGAGACAGATCAAGTGCGTGTGAAGGAGAATGAGTAAGTATGCAAAAAGAGTATGTGTGTGAAAGAGAAAGTGACAACAAACGATAAATTAGAGAGAGTGTGTGTGTTTTTTCGTTTCTTATGTGAACATATCACGCATGCATCTCCGAGATGGAAAAGCGAGGCGAGGAGATACACGAAGATAGCTAGTATGTGATTGTTTGCCATGGAGAGAGACACCCCTGTAGCACATGTCCAATAGAGGTCTGGCCAACAAGGAACAAAGGTCGAGAGGGACTGTCGGTGTACTAAAGTAGGGGTACCTTAGTACCCCGAACTTGTGCACGGGCAGTAGTAGCCTCCCGCGGCAAGGCCTGCCAGGGGAGAGACAAGAGTCTCCACGGCCCTCTCCGGGCCGGACGAAGGCCAAGTGATCGAGCCTAGAAGGCCAAGCCCCGGCAAGAGGAGCTTGCCGGGTCGAGAAGGCAAGGTCCGGCAAGAGGAGCTTGCCGGGCCAAGGCGACAAGGCCCCGGCAAGAGGAGCTTGCCGGGACGACTAAGCCGAAGCACCAAGGCCCCGCCGGGAGGAGCTCGTCGGGACGGCCAAGCCAAGGCACCCAAGAGAAGCCCGCCGCGGCGCGCCGCGCGCCCCGGCAAGGCCTGGCGAGCGGCAAAGCTCCCAGGTGCGGCAAGGCAACTACCGTGGCAAGCCACTTGCCGCGGCAAACCACCACATCAGGCCCGCGCTCCAGCTCACCTGCCCACGCGTCGCTCTGGGGTTTCCCCGGAGGCACGTGGCGGGGCGCCGTGCAACCTGAGACGCGCGGTGACATGCAACGTTGGCAGAGTCACCCCCGTGGCAAGCGGAGGCGCTCCTAACGGTCCACCTCGGCACTGTTCAGGCGATCCAGACGGGCATTTAATGCCTTTGTCCCCCGCCGTCAGAGTTAGGTGCGATAGCACTGTGCGGCCACTATTCACACAATCCCTTGCCATTTTTACCCTCACCTGCGCCGCTCCCTGTGGGAAACCCCTTGGCATATAAAAGGAGGCCCATGCGCACGTAGAGGGGGGATCGGACCCAATAGGCCTTCGCCTATGTCCAGCTCCGACTTACTGTAGCTTCTTGCGCTCCAGAGCAAGAACCCGAATCAACCAGACATGCAGCAGTAGGGTTTTACGCATCCCTGCGGCCCGAAGCTGGGTAAAATCGTTGTGTGTGTGTGTGTCGCCTCGATCTGCTCTTTGTGCATCCTCCGCCCCCGCCGAACCGACAAGGGGCTCCGTCCCCATAGGTGCTCGTGGAGGCCAGATATCCCCCGACATCTTTGGCGCGCCAGGTAGGGGAGCGTCGAGGTTGTGCGAACCAGATTCAGCGACCACAGGCAAGCTCAGGTATGGCCAGGTACCTTTCCGCTCCAGCCCGCGGAGCGGAGGCATTCCTCCTCACGGACCCGTGCGCGGCCCTCCTCGAGTACCCACTCATGCAGAGTCCGGGCAAGAGCAGCTGCTCCTTGAGGAGGACCGCCTTCCGGCCGCTGAGCGAGTCTCTCACCTCTAGCAAACTCTGCGCCGCTCCCGTAGCCGTAGAAGTTAGCGCCGGAAGTTGCGGGAAAGGCGACCTCGTTCTTCGGCGAGCCCAGGCCGCCAAGATCCAAACGAGTCGACGCCGACCGTGGGAGGGGCCTTGCCCGCGCGGCGGTCGGAACCGTTCCGTCGGCCATCCCCTCCGTCCAAGTCTTGCCGCAGTTGCATGTAATCCTTGGTACAGAGGCGGGCGCAGATCCCGGGCATAGCTTATGTACCCCACACGTCTTGTCGATTTCGCACCTCTCCGCTTGGCGCGGGCATCATTCGACACGATTGTGCAGCACTCGCCTCCGGCAAGCGGTGGCAGGCCGTCAGGCCCCGAGCCTGGGCTGGGCGTCGCCCGAGGAAGCTGCGCCTTGCCGGACGGCAAACGACAGAAAAGCTAAGTTGCCAAAGTTTGAGCGACTAAGCTCCTTTTTATTCTTAAATTATCTTCCTCGATCGACCGAGCTTCGTATGGGAAACCTGTGCGCGGAGGGGCCGGCTCGTGGCTGGTTGCGCCCTTATTTCGTTTCGAGCCCCGCTCAACGACTTAAGTATGCTACATCCCGAGTAGCGTCCTTACTTGTTTCGAGCTCGCTCGGCAGCTTGAGCGTGCCGCGACTGCAGTCGCCACGCCTACCGCGCCCCGAGCCTGCTCAACATTTAAGTGAGTTGCGCCAGCCGCGGCAAGGTTTCTTGCCGGTGGGAGCCCCGTCAGCGGGTTGCTGACGTCCCGCACTCGGCACCCGTGGCAAGGCGGAGACTTTCGCCGACAAGTTCCTGTGAGCGTAGGGCGCGAACGTACGAAGCATAAAGTCAAACGAGGGAGATAACAGCGCAATGAACTGCCTAAGATAAAAGTTATATTACAAAATAACTTGCCGCTGCTCTAATCAGCTGTTTCTGTGGCATGCTCGGCAGCAACGAGAGAAGAAAAGAAAGAGGTGGGCGGCCTAATCCGCGCGGTCGCCCTCGACCCGCCTGATCCCCGCCACCCTTTCCACGATGGGGGTGACGAGGGCCCTGATCTCCGTCAGGTCAGCATCTTCCGGCAAGTGCCTGAGGACGTTGGTGAGCCTGATGGTGGGTTTGCGGAAGACGATCTTCACCAACACCCTCTCGAGGGCCCCGGAGACGGCTTCCCGCGTCTCCTCGGCCAGCTGTTCTGGGATTGATTCCCGGAGGTGCCGGAACACCCCCACCAAGCCCTTGAAGAAGGAAGTGAGCTTGGCGCTCGGCGGGACGTCCTCGCCGGAGGGGTACTCGTGGCCCTCCATCCCCAGCAGCTTCAGCTCCTGGTCGATGGTGGAGGCGATGTCGACGAGGCCTTCCGTCCACCGCTCCACCGTCCCTCGGAAGGCGTTCTGGGTAACGGCGGCGATCCTCAACAGCTCCTCGTTGCCAGCAACCTCCTTCCGCAAGGCCGCCTCCTGCTCCTTGGCGCTCTCCAGTGCCTTGGCCAGGGTGTCCAGCTTCAGCTCGAGGATAGCCTTGGAGTCCTTGGTGGCGTCGAGCTCCTGGATCTTCTCGGCGAAGCGGCCCTGCAGCTCGCCAAGGGAGTGAGCACCCTTCTTGCGCTCTAGTTTGAGCGCGGCAAGCTCCTCGCCGCTCACCTTGAGGTCGCTGATGAGCTGCGCCACCCTCGCCTCCAGCTCCCCCTTGGCGACCTCGGCGGCCGCGGCGGCATCCTGCGCTTTCTGCAGGTCCCCGCCAAGCGCCTGCTCGCGCGCGGCAACCTCCTCCTCGTGTCTGGCGAGGCTGGCCCTCTGCTGCACCAGCTCGCTTTCCCGCGCGGATAGCCCCGCAGCGGCAAGCCTCTGCTGCTCTTCAGCCTCTGCCTTCTCGAGGAGGAAGGCCATCCGCGCCTCGTCGAGCAGCCTCCGCTCCTCCGCCAAGGACCGAAGAGCCTCCTGGTTGAGCTCCCGGAGCTCCCCGGCACGCTTCTCCATGTCCGCGCCGGCCTTCGCGACGAGTGCCTCCTGGCGCTCCACCTTGGCCTGCCGGGCGTGGTAGAGCGACACAAGCTTCCGGAGCAGCCGCTCCTCCTCGGGCTCGCCGGTGTCGGTGCTTGGCGCGTCGACCACTGTCAGCCCGACGGAGGCGATCACTTCTCCGTCCAAGGCCTCCCCCTCGACCGGCGCCCTGGAGCTAGGCTCCCAGGGGAGCCTGATGTAGACGCCATCGCCGGACCGCAGGTAGGCGCCTGCCGGGGGCTCCTCGGGGTCCGACGCGGTGGCAGCAGCGGGGTCGCCGGGCTGCGGAGTGCTTGACGCCCCTGCCTCCCCAGGGCCGTCGGCACGGTCGCCGGTCCCCTCGCCGCCTGCGGCCGCGACGGCCTTGGCGGCTTCAGCCTCCTCGCCGCCTGCGGGGTCGTCGGTGCCTGCCGCCTCCTCGATGACGACGACGTCGTCGCCGTCGCCACGCGCGCCCTCCTCGACGACGACCTCGATCTCCATCGGGTCCGCGGTGGGCGGGTCTGATGGTCGGAAGAGGGGAGAAGAGTCAGCTGAACAGCCGACAAAGAGGCTCATAAGAAAAGATAGCCAGGGGAAGTTTTCCGTGCAGAGGGGCTTACCGGTGGCAGGGTCCGTGGCCGCGGCCCCCGCTGCCGGGGGATCGCTGGCCGCGTCCCTCGCCGGAGATCCCTCCCTTGCCGGAGAGGTTTTCCTTGCCGGGGGCTCCTCCCTTGCCGGGGAGGTCTCCCCTGCCGGGGGCTCCTCCCTTGCCGGAGATTTCTCCCTAGGCGGGGTGGTCGAAGCGGACGGCGCGGCGGGAGTGCCCCCCGGGGTCGCCTGCCGGGGCTGCTCTGCTCCTACCCAACGACAACAACAACAGCCACATGTTAGCAAAGAGAAGAGAAGCTCGCGCGCGCCAAACGGCAAGAACTAGCCGTGCCCTCACCCTGGGGGCTGCGCTGTGGGCTGCCCTGCGGGCCCGCTGCCAGGTCCGGCAAGGTTGTCTCCGACACCTCCCCAATTGCCGGAGGAGATTCGCCCTCAAGGACGACCAGCGGGATCTTGGCCCTCTTCGCCCTCCTCTGGGCCAGCGTCCTGAAAAGGGAACGGTTTCGGCGGGGGTGAATGGGCTGCGAAACAAGGCGAAGCAACAGAAATCAAGAAGATACAAGCTCTACCAGGAACTTACTCTCCGTCCTCCTCTTCGTCGTCGGAGCTGAGCGGGGAATAATCAAAAACCGGCTTGCTCCAGGCGCGAGGAGACAGGGGAGTGGGTTCCCGGGACCGCTTGGCGGGGGCAGTGGACGACCCCGCCCCCGTTGCCGCCGCGGAACGAGGAGCGGTAGGAGCAGAAGCCGTGGCCCGTGAGGACCCCGCTCCCGCTGCTTCAGAGGCGCGCGTCACCCGGGGCTGCGGTTGCTGGTCGGCCTGCCGCACCACCTCTCCGGCCCTGCGGAGACGCCTCCTCGGCTGGGCAGGGGGCTCCACCTGCGACGAGCTGCCCGGGAGCTGCGAAGAGGGCGCGTCCGCCTCCGGCAAGCCAACCGCGTCCTGGGCGGGCTCGCCCGCACCACCGTGCCCGGCTGGCTCCTCCGCGCCGGCGAGCTCCATCTGGTCGGCGAGGCTCTCCGCCTCCGCCGCGTCTGCCTTGGCCAGGGTGAAGCCAGACTCGCCCGCGGCCGCGGCGGCCGTCGCCTCCTCCATCTTGGAGGCGATGTAGGCCAGCTCCTCGGGGGTGGTGTCCCGCGTAAGGCCCCTCTTCTCGTCGGGGTCGACCGGCACCTCCTCCAAATTGTCGAAGAAGGCCTGCACGGCGTCGTCCGCCGGCTCCTGCCAGGTCGCGTCGATCCCGTGCGAGTCGCACAGCGGCATCATTGCGAGGATGCGGCTGAGCACCGAGTTGTTGCACAGGGGGACGACGCCCAGCGGCAACCTGAACCATTCTGGGTGCTCGGAGTCGTGCTTGAACAGCTCCTTCAACACTCCGTCGAGCTCCAGAACGGTGAAGTTGTAGTTGAGGCCCGGGCGCAGCCTCATGATGTCCGCCGCGTTTTGGAATTCCCAAGCCGGTTTCCCCCTCTCCTGCAGGGGGGCGATACGCCGGCGAAGGAAATCCGCGCCGACGGCGCCGACGGTGAGCCCGGCAAACCTGAGGCGCAGGATGCGGGTGGCGGCAATCTTCAGCTTGGCGTCGTCCGGGGCCAGGTCGCTCCAGTCGCGGCCGCACACCACTGGAGTTCGCTGCACGGCGGTGAACGGCGGTGGATTCTCCTCGACGATCAGGCACCACTCGGACCTCCACTCCTCCCATCTGCCACGGAGTTTCCCCTCCAAGTAGGCCTCTTTCTTGCCGGTCCTGGAGACCCAAGCTACTCCGCCAGACAGCGGCTCTCCTTTCTCCACCCGGGGAGTAAAGAAGTGCCGGAAGAGGGCTACGTTGGGGCGGACTCCGACAAAGTTCTCGCAAAGGTGTGCGAAAACCGCCATTGTCAGAACGGCGTTGGGGGTGAAGTCAAGGAGGTGGAGGTTGTAGGTGTGCATGATGTCGCAGAAGAACTCAGAAAAAGGCAGGCAGAACCCGCAGAGGAAGAACACGGCGAAGAAAGGGTACCCGGTCGGATACAGCTTCTGGGCGATGGCGGGAAGAACTCGCGTGCGCGGGTGCGCTCGCGTCGCCGTCGACCAGAAGAGGAGGTATTCGTTCTTCAGCCTCAGCGCGTCAAGCTGAGGGGGGAACGTTGTCGTCTCCTTCCGAAGCGCTTCCAGCCGCAGCGCCTCGGCCGACTTCACGGCCTTCCCCTTCGCCTTGTCACTCTTCGGGGCCATGGCCGAAGCGGGGAGGGGGAGTTGTCGGCGTTGGCGGCGCCGGGGGCTGCGAGAGCAAATCGCTGCCTTCTCTAGCAAGGAGGAGGCGGCGGAGATTTTCGAGGAACAGCAATCGGTGGAATGGCGAGCTGCCCCTGTTCCCCTTCGCTTATAAAGGGGGGGGAGGAGCGGGGGCGGACGCTCCTCCTTCCCAGGTAAAGAGATCGTGCACGACGTGACGCATGCCTGCGGGCCTCAAGCCCCGCGCACACCACCCATGTCACGCACGCCTCGCACGCCTCGCCTCCCCCACGACGTCGCGATAAGCGCGCGCCACTTGGGGAGGGCGCGACGAGCATGGAGTTAAGGAGCAGCGCAACCCAGGCCACGCGTGCCCGTGCACTGTTAGGGCCTGGCCCAACAATGCTCGGCACCGTGTATGGCCCAGACCCGGGGGCTCCTGTCGGTGTACTAAAGTAGGGGTACCTTAGTACCCCGAACTTGTGCACGGGCAGTAGTAGCCTCCCGCGGCAAGGCCTGCCAGGGGAGCGACAAGAGTCTCCACGGCCCTCTCCGGGCCAGACGAAGGCCAAGTGATCGAGCCTAGAAGGCCAAGCCCCGGCAAGAGGAGCTTGCCGGGTCGAGAAGGCAAGGTACGGCAAGAGGAGCTTGCCGGGCCAAGGCGACAAGGCCCCGGCAAGAGGAGCTTGCCGGGACGACTAAGCCGAAGCACCAAGGCCCCGGCGGGAGGAGCTCGCCGGGACGGTCAAGCCAAGGCACCCAAGAGAAGCCCGCCGCGGCGCGCCGCGCGCCCCGGCAAGGCCTGGCGAGCGGCAAAGCTCCCAGGTGCGGCAAGGCAACTACCGCGGCAAGCCACTTGCCGCGGCAAACCACCACATCAGGCCCGCGCTCTAGCTCACCTGCCCACGCGTCGCTCTGGGGTTTCCCCGGAGGCACGTGGTGGGGCGCCGCGCAACCTGAGACGCGCGGTGGCATGCAACGTTGGCAGAGTCACCCCCATGGCAAGCGGAGGCGCTCCTAACGGTCCACCTCGGCACTGTTCAGGCGATCCAGACGGGCATTTAATGCCTTTGTCCCCCGCCGTCAGAGTTAGGTGCGATAGCACTGTGCGGCCACTATTCACACAATCCCTTGCCATTTTTACCCTCACCTGCGTCGCTCCCTGTGGGAAACCCCTTGGCATATAAAAGGAGCCCCATGCGCACGTAGTGGGGGGATCGGACCCAATAGGCCTTCGCCTACGTCCAGCTCCGACTTACTGTAGCTTCTTGCGCTCCAGAGCAAGAACCCGAATCAACCAGACATGCAGCAGTAGGGTTTTACGCATCCATGCGGCCCGAAGCTGGGTAAAATCGTTGTGTGTGTGTGTCGCCTCGATCTGCTCTTTGTGCATCCTCCGCCCCCGCCGAACCGACAAGGGGCTCCGTCCCCATAGGTGCTCGTGGAGGCCAGATATCCCCCGACAGGGACACATGGATGGCATGGACGCATGGGGAGGGAGAGAGGGTGTGTTTGTGATAGAGAGATCCCGTCGAGATCGTGAGGGGACTATATGGGTGGGAGATCGAGGGAGTGCGTGTGCGATAGAAAGATGCCCCGAGAGAAATCGAGATAGACCATGCACATGTTTGTGATGGAGACTAAGATTAGCTAGTCATATACATGTAGGGGGGACTGCGTGTGCCTACAATTGAGTGAGAGACCATCATACTTGGCTAGCTGGGCATGAGATTGTGTGTGTGCGCGCGTGTGAGATGGAGAGAGAACGAGGGGGAGAGATAGAGTTTTAGATGGGCCTATCGAGTGCGAGTGAGATATGCATGTGTATGTGTGACCCAGGTGGATGGAGAGTTTGAGAGAGGGGGGAAGAGCTCCGAGAAGACATAGTGGTGCGTGAGAGAGTTACGGGCAAAGAGCCAAGGAACCTGTGTGCGTACGATGAGTGCACCCAAGATATCTAGCTTGGACTAGCTAGAGTATCATACATAATGTGCGAGACAGACATATAGATGGTGTATATATGTATGTGAACTAGAAAGACCCCCCCCCCCACACACACACACACACAAAGAGAGAGAGAGAGATATGGAGAGAAAGGGAGAGGGACCAACAAGGTTTTTGTGTCGGATGCGTGTGACAGAATTGAAGATTGTTGGCGAGAGAGAGAGAGAGAGAGAGAGAGAGAGAGAACAGGAGTCCGGGAGAGGGGGAGGTCGCGTTTTATGCATCAAAGACTGATATAAACGATGTTTCGATATAAACTTGCATTCAAATATTTAAATTGGAGAACATGTTGTCTGCAATCCACACATGAACGGATATATGCGTATATCAAACAAGTTCATTAATTTGACTTTCAACATGTTCATGGAGTAATATACTATAATACTGTACAACATGCTACTCGATTGAGGTGTTCAATTTTGGATTTAGTTCACTATTTTGACCTACTGAACGAGCTATTTCATTGAATCACGATATTTCATTTCGGGTTTGATTCGCGTTTTTGAGTGGGTCAAATATTTGTCATATAGTAAATCGCTAGCAACGAGCATGTAAAAACACATTACTCCCGAGCATCATCTCTCCATCTAAAAAAGAAGTGGCAAGCTAATATTTCAAAATTTGAACCGAATCGACTTGGTAAGGTAGACGTGGATGCTCGTTCTCCCAAAATTTGAATGAACCGTTAAACATCCTCTCTGCTCGGTGGAATTCCCCCGAGCAAATAAATGGGAGACGCGAAATTACCATCCTATGTGGGACACACATCAATTGGCCCGTTGTACATCGAGGGTAGGTTCGTAACTTCATCCAAGCACGCCTTCTCCTCGGCCGAAATGACATGTGCTGAATAATTCATAAACCATGGTTGGCAAAACACGCTCTCCTCGCCCGAAATAGCTCGCGCCCACTATTTCAAAACACGCTCGAAATCACTCGCGCCCACTATAGTTCAAAACACGCCCTCCTCGCCCGAAATCGCTCTCGCCCACTATTTGGGGAGAAGCAAAGTTACTGTACTATCCCCGACCCTCAATACACAGACCCAAGCCGAGAAGCCTATAGGCAAGGGTAGAACCGTAATTCCCCCTCACATTTCAGACAAATGCGTCCGTAAGACATGGTTCCACTCCCCTCCCAATGCCCCCCCCCCCCCCCCCGCCTGCCCCCATTCATACCTCGTGGGCGCCAAATCACCTTCTCCCCGGGAAGCTCCCTTCTCCCGAGCCGCGAAACCTCAGCCCCACTTCCATGGCGCCCCCACCGCACCAATTTCACAGCCGCCTCCTCCCTAATGCCGGAGACGTTGTCCATTTGCCGTCGTGCACTAGGTCGTGTGCCTCTTACTCCGTGTTGATGGTGTTGCCTCGACGACGGCCGCGTGAACCGTACTAGAGCCAATTCACCCCCGCTGTTGTTCACGGCGCCGGAGCGGCTCCAACTTCGGATCCGTCCAGAGTCCTGGCGCTGCTTCGGCGTAGCCGTCGACCATCGCGACATTGCTCTTTCCCTGCCGCCGGTCGCCACCGCAACCGCGCCGGCCTCACCGAGTCGGCAACTAGATCTACCTACTTCACCATGCCGCCAGATAGGTCGCACCCTCATCTCAAATCACTTTATTTAGGCGTCAGTTGTTTGAATTTTTATTCTGGGCCAATCGATTTGCAATGGGAAGCAGCACCCCTCGAGGCGGCGGAGCTCCTAGGCTGCTGGTTGGCTGGTGTCTAATGTAAGGGTGTGTGGCTGCAAGTTCGTCGCGGAAGCAGCGCTTAGATGGCTATCTTTTAGAGTTGCGTGGGTTGAAGGTACTGCCGCCGCCGGATCTGGATGACGGGGAGTCTTTGTGGATTGGCCCGGGGGCGGCGCAACCACGACAGTGCGGTGGGGCGGGGAGCGGGGTTTAGGCCGGGGCCACGGACGGCGGAGGCAGGCTGCTCTGCCGTTGGTCGCTGGCTCTTCGAGGAAGATTCCGAACAGTGTCAGCCGGGAGGCACAAGACGGCCAGCCATCTGGCGTAGATCGGACAGTACCAAAATAAAATAAAATCGTGTGACCCCAATTTAGTCTTCAGTCAATAGACGTGTGACCACTCTCGTACCTTGCTGTTGATCTCTTAGTGTATTTCTCCAGATCAAAGAGATATGTCATTCTTAACATAATGTGTTATCTGTATCTTCAGACACACCGTCTTCCGACTCACCGCAGATGCTCCAACAAGGGATGCATACACCATAAGGGAGCTATAGTCCCCACTCAACAGTTCCCTGCATCGAATGCGCGTGCCCGACATGCACAGCCACAACAACTGCAGAGCCATCGACAAGTCAGCACATGATGCTCACTCCTATGGATGGCAGCCAGATAGGTTGTACCCTCATCTTACTTGTGTGCAACATTTATGGCTTTGTTATTCATCTAAGCATGGAAAATAGATCATCACATTTCATTGTATATTCATGCTGATCTCTTACGGGTCTTGCTCAGGAGTTAACGTTGTTCCATAGTTCAGCTAAGATACTTGTTCTTTAGGTAACACTATTCCATAGTTATCATCCATCAGCCAATGCTATCCCACAGGCTAGTGATTATAGTATTATACCACTTCTAGTATTACCTATGTTGTTCTTTCTTACTTTTGTGTGCCATCTAGTTAATCTCGAGTACAAACGATACATATTCTATAGCTTTCATCTATGTTCTCCCTTTAGTTTATGAGACCTGTTGCTGTTAGTTAACCCCAGTCCTACTATTTATGTCGTCTCCTGCAGGCACTCATTACATAAATCTAACTACTAGTTGTCTTCCATGCATGTCAGATATAATTGCACACACTGATATATCCACAAGAACCTCACGGAGCAATGTAAAGGCCAATAAACTTGATGTCAATGATACCCAATATGATGGAACGTGTAAAGGCAGTTCTTCAGAAGACTTGCAGAAAGATGATGAATCCTCTTCACCCCACAAGGTCCTTGCTCTAACTTGGCCTGTGATATGGGTACAACATGCATATAATGTCCTGGAGTGTATCTACTCTGTTGCAATGGCATGTGCTTAGCATGCTGATCATGCATTTAAATATGTCATGCCTTCCTGTTTTTCAGTACCTATTCCATTCATGATAACATGTTTTCAAATTCAAGAACTGTCATTCTACTCTATCGCAATACCATCTACTTAATTTGGACATCATGCTTCTGAATATCTTATGCATTGTTATTCATCAGTATGTACTTCATCTGTCTACCATACCATGTTTTTTTACATTGAAGTGTTGTTCTAGTGCTCTGTTGCAATGCCATCTTATTTTCCCAATCATACACGTGCATGTGGCCTTAGTTATTTCTGTACGTGTTCTGCTAGCATACAGTTTGACATTCAACTAGTGTTTATTTTGCTGTGTTGTCCTGTCGTATCCCTAGCTCTTACACCATACTCCCTTTGTCCGGATTACATGTTGCCGAAATGGATAAAAAAAGGATGTATCTAGAACTGAAATACGCCTAGACCCATCCATTTTTTTCTGGATGGAGGGAATACATGTCAATATGGCATGCCTTTCTATTCTTCAGTACCTATTCCATCTCTCTGCTGCCGCATGTTTTATAATTAAAGCACCATTCTTCTATACAAGGCATGCAAGGGGAAGACGACTATGTTAGAATATGAAGGGTTACAAACAAGGCCTTTGCAAAAGATCCAAACGCCAGGAGATAATAAACCAACTCCAGTTTTTATAGATACTGCTCCAGCACAGAGAAACCTAACTCCTACTGATAATAAGCAGATTCCAGTGGCCAAAGAACTAGTCCGCTCCAGTCCAGCAAAAATATGTCAACTCAATTCTAAGAAGCATGTGCGTATCCTTGCATCATGAAATTTTATAGCATGCTGATCATATTTTCTACATGTTTCTTACCCATCTCTCTTTTAGAAAATAAGCTTAACAAATAGAAGATTTTCTGCAATGGTATCATTTATGAGAAAAGATTCTTGCAGGAATTCTCTGTGCTCCAATGTAGATGTAAGTACCTATTGTATATCACTATATTTTTACATCAGCATGTATTTTGTTAATCGGCGTGAATCCAACCTTTATCTGATCTATATTTAGTTGTAGCAAAATGTATGATCAAAGGCCACAATGTTGATTTTTGCAAGGAAAACTGCCTGGTAGTTTTGCATCCTGAGTTGTATGAGTGTACTATCTCATATCAGTGGGTTTGAATACTTTGGTTCTGCAGTGGGTTTTTCAGTGTTTTTTTACTGTGTTGTCCTGTCGTATCCCTAGCTCTTAAATCATACTCCCTCCGTCCGGATTAAATGTCGCAGAAATGGATAAAACTGGATGTATCTAGAACTGAAATACGCCTAGACCCATTGATTTATTTCTGGATGTAGTGAATACATGTCAATATGTCATGCCTTTCTATTCTTCAGTACCTATTCAATCTCTGTTGTAGCATGTTTTATAACTGAATCACCATTCTTCTATATAAGGCATGCAAGGGAAGACGGCTATGTTAGAATCTGAAGTGTTACAAACCAGGTCTTTGCAAAATATCCAAACGCCAGGAGGTAATAAACCAACTCCATTTTTCATAGATACTACTCCAGCACAGAGAAACCCAACTACCACTGATAATAAGCAAATTCCAGTGGCCAAAGAACTAGTCCACTCCAGTCCAGCAAAAGAATGTCAACTCCATTCTAAGAAGCGTGTGCGTATCCTCGCATCATGAAATTTTATAGCATTCTGATCATATTTTCTACATGTTTCTTACCCATCTCTCTTTTAGAAAATAAGGTTAAACGATATAAGACTTCCTCCATTGGGATCGTATTCGAGGAAAATATCTTGCGGGAATTCTCTGTGCTCTAGTGCTAATGTAGGTACCTGTTGTATATCACTATATTTTTATATCAGCATGGATTTTGTTAATCGGCGTGAATCTAACCTTTATCTTATCTAAAATTAGTTGTAGCAAAATGTTAAAGGCGCCAATGTTGATTTTTGTAAGGAAAACTGCCTGGTAGTTTTGCGTACTGAGCTGCATGAATGTACTATCTCATATCACGCACATTACTGAATTGTAGTGCCTCTCTGGTTGCCCATTCATTCATTGTGTCAATGTTGCTTTCGTATTACCTTACCTGGCTGATGATAGTTGTGCCATATTGTGTTAATTTGGTGTAGGATAGTTGCCCAAACGTTCGTTGTGTCAATGTTGCTTTCCTATTATCTGACTTGGCCAATGATAGCAATGCGAGTGTGTTAATTTTGTGCAGGCTGCTGAAGATAAGAAGACAAACTCTGAAAACAGCAAGGAAACCCCATTGTTTCTTTCCAGTAAATCTAGGCCAGGTAATATGGCAATAACTCATGATTAATCTGTTTGGTTCCCGTCCTAATTTATGTTATGATGCAGTGGTCGAGACACTCTCCACTATCAATAATACAAGCCTGCCAAAATCGCCATCTGAATCTGTTCAGTATCATATGTCTCGAATGCAACGGAATAAATGTATGTTTGTGAACCAATTAATGGCTGAAGCAATGATGGAAATGGTGGATGAATCAGAGGTGCAGAGTCGTGCGACACAACAACTGATCATTGTTTTCAGAGACAGTGTGGCAAAGCAGCAAGAACTTGCACACATGCTTATGGGCGTCATCTATGCTGAGGTTACAGATTGTGACTTTGTAGATGGTTAGGTTCTGCTCATTTATTTGCACTGGCATCAATCTTTGATTGCCCAGTGGATGTAATTTCCTGTAATATATTCTGGATGTGCAACGTTATTCCTGTATGTCGTACCTTTGTTCGTCGTAATGGGCTAAAATTATCTAATTTGGCCTAAAGACATGAACGAACTTTAGTGGGCCCATTAAGTTAATTGGCCGTTACTAGGCCGAAAGTTAATGGTCGGCCCTCTTACCACCCGGGTCGTTAACGGGCCGACATCGAAGCGGGCAACAGGTGGCCCCAATCTATTTCACGGGCCGTTAACAGGCCGTTACTAAGTTTGGGCTACATATGGCCCAACTATACTGTAGGCCTTTAGCAGGCCGAAAGAGACAGCGGGCTTGTACTGGACCATGAAGAGCATGGGCCGCTAAGAGGCCGAAAGTCAGGTCGTATTGTAAACGGCCCAACTGTACTGTGGGCCTTTTGCAGGCCGAAAGAGAAACCGGGCTGGTATTGGACCATGAAGGGCATGGGCAGTTAAAAGGCTAAAACTAAGGTCCGACTACAAATGGCCCAACTCATTTATGGTCGGTTAATAGGCCAAAAGGCACACAGGGCCGGGAATTGGCCCAACACTTAAATGGGTCGCTAAAAGGCCAAAAATTAGGTCCGACTACAAATGGCCCAACTGATTTATGGGCCGTCAACAGGCTGAAAGTCACACCGGGCCAGAAATTGGCCCAACACTTAAATGGGCCACTAAAAGGCCTAAACTCAGGTCCGACTTCAAATGGCCCATCAGATTTATGGGCCGTCAACAAGTTGAAAGACACACCGGGCCGGAAATTAGCCCAACATTTAAATGAGTCGCTAAAAGGCTGAAAGATGTACATCCTGACAATTGACCCATCCATTAAATGGGCCGTTAACAGGCCGAAATCTCATCGGGCCGATGTTGAGCCCAAATATATAGCGGGCTGTTAACGGGCTCGAACTGACGATGGGCTGCAATGGTGTCAAATCTTTAACGGGCCGAATTGGCACATCTCGTATGGGCCGTGGGCTTAAATGGACCTGACACAAGTAGGCCTTATATGGGCCGGCCTGCGAATTTTTACTGGGCCGGCCTTTTTCACCGGAATGGGCCACTGTTGGGCCGTGCCACGTGTCGACCTATCATAGGCGCCTCATGTCCAATGAGTGGATGACATCTGTCCCAACGATGAGCCGACACGTGTTTCCTCTAGCCAATGATGATTTTACACGTGGAAAATCCCCATTGGTCGGGGCTGTTAACGGGTTACCGGATCCAAAACCCGACCCGATAGCTTAACGGCGTTTCGTTATGGTGGATGCCACGTGTTAGTCACCCTTGACGAAAGCACTTCTGTGACGCGCGATTTATCGTCATGGAAGTGGACACTTCCGTGATGATAATTTTGGTAATGTCATGGAACACTTCTACGACAGCACAGGTATGACTATCTCGATTCTATCATAAATTTGTCATGGGTGTACATGCATGACAAAAAACGCGACCTATTGTGACAAACACGTATCATCACGGAAGTGTATTTTTTTGTAGTGCATAGCCAGACATAGAGGTCCTTCATGGTTGGCTCCGCCATTCGATGCAACTCCATCAACTGCTTCATCTGGTTGTTAAGAAGGGCAGGGTGCTCGGGCGCCTGGAACTGCGCCCAAATCAACCTATGCTCGGCATCGCCCTCCTGGGATGCAAAGTGCCTTGTTGCATCTGCCGCACTCCTCGGAAGATCCGCAAAAGCTCTTGGGCTACGGCATACTCATGTGAGAAAAGCGAACCTATTACCAGCAAAGACACTTTGCAGTAAGTACGGCATACTAGCTGCTATAAGCCTGACTTGGCGGAGTTCTTCTCGGGCACCTCACTCCTCCGTCCTCGCCTCCTAGATCGCCAACTTCACCGAGGATAGCTCGGCAGCGTGATCCTTGCCTTTTTGCTCAAGGTCCTCACATTTTGTGAAAGTATCCTTGAGCTCCTGCTGCACCTCGGCCACTCTGGCCTCATGCTTGTCACTGACGGTCTTCATCGTTGTCAGTTCGGTGGCTGCTCGTTCAGCCGCCTCCTTCTATTCTATGACCTCTTGCTTCGCCGTATCCAGCTTGGCCTTGAGGTTCTCGACCTCAGCGGTGGCAGCTGCGATCATAATAAGCACCCCTCGCTTAGGAATAAACCCAAATACCTTGCTTGATGAGGAAAACCACGGTATTAACAGTCCAGTCCGGACTTACCTTGCGCTTTGTCGAACTGCTTGTTGAGAAGGTCGAGCTCTTCATCGGAGCTCTTGAGCTTCCAACTCACCTTGGCCAGCTCCACAACATCAGCGGCTGCCGCCGAAGAAGAGGCCTGCACAACAACTTATGCACGTCAGACTCACGATTCATCGATTTTTAGATCCTCTGCCAGGTTTTCTTCAATCATGCTAGAGTCTCAGGGGCTACGGTTCAATTTTGCTATCATCGGTGTTTTTGAATTATTTGACTCCCACTAGAGTTTTTCAAACTCACCCAGGGCTCGGGGGCTACTATATATGAGGATGGCACAACCCTATAAATTAATTTCTCTTTGTAAAAAGGTATTACATGATTTACCTTGAAACCTGTCAAGAGGCTACCGAAAGCCTCCTTCAGTCTGCTGTCAACAGACTGAATGCTTTTTAAAACCATGCCCATTAGGGTGCGGTGTTCTTTGATGGTGGAAGAGCTATTCAAAGCCTCCTCCATCACAGCAAGCGACCCATTTTCTGCCCGCTCAGCTACGGGAGGCACTGGTGGCGGCACTTCGGCTCCTCCTTCTGTGGAGGCCAGAATGGACGACTCCGGGGGCCTTCGGGGCTCTGGGACCGTCTTCAGAGAAAGCTCGGACTGACCGAGCTCCCCCTCTTTGTTCGCCAGAAGGGATCCGCCTCCTGCTCTTCGGCGACCGAGGTTTTGTCCTTGGCCATGATGTCGTCACCCCGCCCCTTGTGTCCGGCCTGGGAGGGGTCTTTCGGGACAACACATCCCCGGTTTCCTCGTCGACTGGAGGAGGTGTTGTGCGCAACGCAGCCCCGCTCTCCGCTAGCTCGGCTAGCGGGGAGTCCCACTTCAAGATTCGATCGGTAGGGATGTCATGCGGCAGGCTATGATATGAAAAACATGCATGTGGTTAGTAACAAACCTTAATATGGATGCATAGGGGAGTCTTCGTTTCAACCTCTGGGCTAGGGGCTTGACCCTGGGGTTCCTTCGGGGAACCTCTTCTGAAGCCTCAAACTACTTGGCGGAGTCTGAGCTGTCATCGGACAAGGCCACTGATTGCTTGTATCTGCATTGTTATTCCCCCAAAGAGGAGAGAATGATGCAGCGTAATACTTGCAACCCAACGCAAAGAACAAATACTTGCAACCCAACGTGTAAGAGGGGTTGTCAATCCCTCCTCGATATTGAGATAGATTAAATTGTATGAGATTTGATAAATAGATCTGGCAAAAACACATAACAAAATAAATTATAAAAAGTGTAGTAAGATATTTTGGTTTTTTTTATAAATAGATCTGCAAATAATATGATAGGAAATAGACTCGGGGTCGTAGATTTCACTAGTGGCTTCTCTCGAGAAAATAGCATACAGTGGGTAAACAAATTACGGTGTGACAATCGATAGAAGAGCAAATAATTATGACTATATCCAAGGCAATGATCATGTATATAGGCATCACGTCCAAGATTAGTAGACCAACTCCTGCCGGCATCTACTAATATTACTCGACACATCGACTGCTATCCAACATGCATCTAGTGTATTAAGTTCATGGAAAAACGGAGTAATGCAATAAGAACGATGACATGATGTAGACAAGATCTATTCATGTAGGAATAGACCCCATATCTTTATCCTTAATGGCGATGATACATGCGTGTCATGTCTCCTTCTGTTACTGAGAATGAGCACCACAAGATCGAACCCATCACAAAGCACCTCTTCCCATGGTGAGAAAAATGAATCTAGTTGGCCAAACCAAACCCAGGTTCCGGAGAAGAAATACGAGGCTATAAAGATCATGCATAAAAGAGTTTAGAGAAGACTCAAATAATATTCATAGATAGAACAGATCATAAACTCACAATTCATTGGATCCCAACAAACACACCGCAAAAAGTCATTACATCAAATAGATCTCCAAGAACATTGTATTGAGGATAAAAAAGAGTGAAGAAGCCATCTAGCTACTGCCTACGGACCCATAGGTCTGTGGTAAACTACTCACGCATCATCGGAGGGGCAAGGGCGATGATGAAGAACCCCTCCGACAAAGTACCACAAAAGGCCCCTGGATTGGATCTCGTGGTTGTGGATCTTGCGGCGGCTGGAATTGTGTTTCGTCGACTCTCCTAGGGTTTCTAGAATATTAGACTATTTATAAAGATGAGAGGCGGTGGAGGGGGTGCCTTTGGGCCCCATACCCACCAGGGCGCGCTTGGGGCCCTACGCACCCTGGTGCCTAGTGGGCTCCACACAGGCTCTCCAGTGCACTTCTTGGGCCTCCTGGGTGTCTTCTGTGCAGAAAAAAAATCTCCAAAAAGTTTCGCTATATTTGGACTTTGTTTGACATGGATATTATGCGAAGTAAAAAAAGCAAAACACAACAACTGACATTGGGCACTATGTCAATAGGTTATTCCCAAAAAATGCTATAAAGTTGCTAGTAAATGAATGTAAAACATCCAAGATTGATAATATAACAGCATGGAACAATCAAAAATTGTAGATATGTTGGAGACGTATCAGCCACCTTGGCCATGCATTGCTTCTTTGGGGCAGGAGGAGGCTACACCCGCGCTCGTGTCGGGTCTCGTTCCAAGGTCACCGTCGCCCAGATGTGCGTGCGCCACCACATCCTCGTCCACCACTACTGCCTGGCCACAAGGCCTTGTGAGCGTTTCGCCAGGTTTGTCAACAGCCCCCACTACATGTTCACTATGGTGGACATCACCAACGATGTAAAGGCGCTCAAGAATTCGGGCATCACCTGCCAGAATCTTGTCAACATCTAGGGCTAATACAGGATCTGGGGTAGCAAGGAGCATGAGAAGGACTCACTGGTTCACCTCACCGAGGCCATCATCGACCCCAACTACAGAGACATGAAGGATTCATGCAACAAGGACAAGCGTGCCTGGCACTCGGCCTGGATGGAGAAACTCGACAAAGCTCACGGCGTGTACGCAGCCAAGGAGGCGTACACGAGCTACGACATGTATAGGCGGATCTTTGACATGAGGAAGTGCCTCCTTCCCCAAAACGGCCAGGGATCTAACCGGAAGCAGAGCAATGGCAAGCGTCGTCGCAACAATAATTAGATGACTAGATCCTCGTTTCTCCTAGTTTAGTATGCATGTAATTGCTTACTTTGGTGTATAGAAATGTTATGTGTGTAGTCACTTGTGTAATTGTATGCTTAATTTGGTTATGCAATGCTATCTTTTTAAGTATATATGTTGATGATCTGTAAATAGAGCGTAGATGTTGTGTAGACAAAGACAATCACATCGCACACGGACTAAACAATAGAAATCGTCGGTGATGTTTTCATCAATCACTCACAATTGTATACTAGCAATCATTTGCCCACAACACACACGGCTTGTTAGTAGCAACCGTCTGTGTTGTTATCGGTCTTCGCACACGTTTCCTATTACAGACCTGTTTGCCGCATATTACACACATCTTGTTAAGTTGAACTGTTTATGTTCTCTTTTCTCAACACAAACAGTTCATCCGAGTGAACCGCATGCCGTATATCGCACACACCTTGATCTGGCTGACCGTTTCTTTTGTGTTGCCTTATCACAAACAGTTCACCCGAGTGAATCGTATGCTATATATCGCACTGATGTCGCTTGAAGCTATGTCAGTATTTCCCCAGAGAGGAAAGCATGATACACCATAGTGGCGGTAGGTATTTCCCTCAAAAATGAAACCAAGGTTATCGAACCAGTAGGAGAACCAAGCAACACAACGTAAATAGCCCCTGCACACAAATAACAACACCTCGCAACCCAACGTGTTCAAGGGGTTGTCAATCCCTTTCGGGGTACGGCGCCAGAAATTGCGTGATGACGGGAGAAAGTTGTAATAGATTGAAATATTAGATTGCAAATAAAATAAAGTGCAACAAAGTATATTTTTTTGTATTTTTTGTTTAATAGATCTGAATAAAAGGAGCAAATAAAATAGATCGCAAAGCAAATATATGAGAAACAAGTCCTGGGGGTCGTAGGTTTCACTAGTGGCTTCTCTGGAGAAAGATAGCGAACGGTGGGTAAACAAATTACTGTTGGGCAATTGATAGAACTTCAAATAATTATGATCATTACTTAGGCATCACGGCCAAGATTAGTAGACCGACTCCTGCCTGCATCTACTACTATTACTCCACACATCAACCGCTATCAGCATGCATCTAGTGTATTAAGTTCATGGAAAAGCGGAGTAATGCAATAAGAACGATGACATGATGTAGACAATATCCGTTTATCTATATGGCGGTAGATATAGATCTCGTCTTTTTATCCTTAGTAGCAACGATACATACGTGCCAGTTCCCTTTCTGTCACTGGTATCAAGCACCGTAAGATCGAACCCACTACCGGGCACCTCTTCCCATAGCAAGATGAATAGATCAAGTTGGCCAAACAAAACCCAAATATCGGAGAAGAAATACGAGGCTATAAGAGATCATGCATATAAGAGATCAATGAAACTCAAATAACTTTCATGGATATAAAAAGATATGACTGATCATAAACTCGAAGTTCATTAGATCCCAACAAAACACACCGCAAAAAGAGTTACATCATATGGATCTCCAAGAGACAATTGTATTGAGAATTCAGTGTGTGTGTGAGAGAGAGAGCCATCTAGCTACTAACTACGGACCCGAAGGTCTACAAAGAACTACTCACGCATCATCGGAGAGGCACCAATGGAAGTGGTGAACCCCTCCGTGATGGTGTCTAGATTGAATCTGGTGGTTCTGGACTCTGCAGTAGATGGATGAATATTTCGTCAATGCCTCTAGGGTTTCTGGAATATTGGGGTATTTATAGAGCAAAGAGGCGGTCCGGGGGGCACCCAAGGTGGGCACAACCCACCAGGGCGCGCCTGGGCCTCCTGGCGCGCCCTGGTTGGTAGTGCCCCCTCGGGGAACCCCCCCCCCCCCCCCGGTGCAACCAGGGCCCATTGCCTTCCTTCTGGCCCATAAAAAATCATCGTGGAGTTTCGTGGCATTTGGACTTCATCTGATATTGATTTCATGCGATGTAAAAAACATGGAAAAATAGCAACTGGCACTTGGCACTATGTCAATAGGTTAGTACCAAAAAATGATATAAAATGACTATAAAATGATTATAAAACATCCAAGATTGATAATAAAACAGCATGGAACAATCAAAAATTATAGATACTTTGGATACGTATCACGCACACACCTTCATCTGGCTGCCCGTTTCTTTTGTTCCTCCTCATCACAAACAGTTAATTGAACTGAACTATATGCCCTGCATCACACAGACAACTAAAATCTGAACCGTGTTTGATGCATCCTCCATCGCAAACGTTTTGTACCTTTTTGACGGGTTTTTACACCACAGTTTGTGATTATTGCATCATACATGAGCAGTTTCGTCGAAGGGTCTCTTATCGTAGTGTCGCGTTAGCAGCATCCCGTAGTAGTGTGATCCAACTAGGTTAATAGGTTACTCCCAAAAATGATATAAAATAGCAGAATAATGCATATAAAACATCCAAGATGGATAATATAATAGCATGGAACAATCAAAATTTATAGATACGTTGGAGACGTATCAAGCATCCCCAAGCTTAATTCCTGCTCGTCCTCAAGTAGGTAAATGATAAAAACGGAATTTTTGATGTGGAATGCTACCTAACATGTTTATCATGTAATCTTTTGTTATGTGGTATGAATATCCATATCCATAAGATTCAAAATAAAAGTTTAATATTGACATAAAAACAATAATACTTCAAGCATACTAAAAAGCAATCATGTCTTCTCACAATATCCTAAAGAAAGTTATCCCTACAAAATCATATAATCTTGTCATGCTCTATCTTCATAACACAAAGTATTTATCATGCACAACCCCGATGACAAGCCAAGCAATTGGTTCATACTTTTAACATTCTTAAGCTTTTTCAACTCTCACGCAATATATTAGCGTGAGCCATGGATATAGCACTATAGGTGGAAATAGAATATGATGGTGGAGGTTGTGTGGAGAATACAAAAAAGGAAAAAGTCTCACATTGACGAGGCTAATCAATGGGCTATGGAGATGCCCATCAATTGATGTCAATGCAAGGAGTAGTGATTGCCATGCAACGGATGCACAAGAGCTATAAGTGTATGAAAGCTCAAAAGAAAACTAAGTGGTTGTGCATCCAACTTGCTTGCTCACGAAGACCTAGGGCATTTGTGGAAGCCCGTCATTGGAATATACAAGGCAAGTTCTATAATGAAAAATTCCCACTAGTAATATATGAAAGTGACAAAATAGGAGACTCTCTATCATGATAGGGATAGTAACATTAGGCATAGTCTTCACCAACTCTCAAGGTGAGAAAGGGCAATGCACGGTACCGAAGAGGCTAGCAATGGTGTAAGGGTGAGAGTGCGTATAATCCATGGACTCAACATTAGGCATAAATAAGTCACATACTTATTGGAAAAGTGTATTATCCACGAAACAAATTATTACTACGCATGGCCCTGGGAGTCTCCTATTAGGCATATGAAAGTGACAAAATAAGAGACTCTCTATCCATGGACTCAACATTAGGCATAAATAAGTCACATACTTATTGGAAAAGTGTATTACACAAGAGTTTATACTGGTTTGGGCCACCAATGTGGTGTAATACCCTACTCCAGTGTGGTGCGGTGGATTGCCTCTTGGGCTGAGGATGAACAGTTATAAGAGAAGAACAACCTCCTGAGGAGAGGTGCTCTTGTGCTTGGTGAACTTGTGTGGTTCAGGATGATCTGAGTGATCCTCCTTTCCTACGATGGTGGCTAGTCCTATTTATAGAGGCCCTAGTCCTCTCCCCAAATATTGAGCGGGAAGGGATCCAACAATAGCCAAATTCGAAGGGAGACAACCAGTATAAGTTATCCTGACTAAAGGTGGTCTTCGCCTGCCAAAGGCTCTGGTGGTGACAACTAGTACAACTAGGAAAGGCCCGCCATCCTCGCCTGGATGGGGAGCTGCGCCAGGTGGGCGGCAGTCACTGCGCATGGCTCTTGCATCCTGCAGCTCCTAAGTGACCTTGGTGATGAACTCCTTAGCACCAGGCGCTCCTCTCCTGGTGTTCTCCTGAGGGAAACGTGCCGCAAAGCACGCCTCCATGTGGTGCCTGAGCGCCTCCCTCGTGATGTTGGCCAGGTCTGAGGCCCTCCAGAAGAGAGCCCCCGAGCCCTGCCCGAGGAGGGCGCCGAGCGCGCCTTCCTATGCGAGGGAGGGAGGCGCCCCAGGCGCGGGCACCGATCCGGATGTTGCACCACCAGAGACGCCGCTCCCCTGAGGCCCTGTGCGGAATAGCTGCTTCTTCTTCTTGGGGACGACCTCAGGAGGGTACTGCGCACCATTGTTGTTGGGGTCCTCGGTCGCTGCGGCTCGAAAGGCGCACTCGAGGGAGCACACTGCATCTCTTTCTTCGCAAGGGACGGTGATGATCCCGCCGCTTCCTCGCATCTTGAGGATGTTGTAGCCGTGGTGGGTCACCGCCATGAACTTGTCCAGGGTCAGATACCCGAGGATGGCATTGTACGGCAGACGGATGTGAGCAACGTCAAAGTCGATGAGCTCGGTGCGGTAGTTGTCGCGCTGTCCGAAGGTGACAGGGAGGCGGACCTGCCCCATCGGGGTGGTGGAGCCGTCGGTCACTCTTGAGAAGGGCTTGGTAGGCTGAAGCTGATCATATGGCACTTGGAGGTTGTCGAACGTCTCGACGGACAGGACGTTAAGCCCTGCGCCGCCATCGATGAGGGTCTTGGTGACTTGCACATTGCTGATGGCGGGTGAGCAGAGCATCGGGAGGGCGCCAGCGGTGGCCGCGCACTTGAGCTGGTCCGCTGAGCTGAAAGTGATGGCACACTTGGACCACCTGAGTAGGTGCGTGGCCTCAAGCCTGGGAAGGGCTGCGTTCACCTCGCGAGCTAACTGCTTGAAGATACGCTGAGAGGCTGGGGCCTGAGCTCCGCCCAAGGTGCAGGAGATGGCACGCAGTTCCTGGAAGCCCCCAGCTCCCTCGTCCTGATGGTGGTCATCGTTCCTTCTTGGCGGTGGCGGCAGCGGAGGGAGACCAGCATTGCCCTGAGGGCGGTCCTCGCGAGGCTGGTCCCTCCAGGCGCCCTCACGAGGCTAGTCCTGCTAGCGGTCCTCACGAGGCCGGTCGCGCCACTCCTAGAGGGGGCCGCGATTGTCCCAACGTCCTCCGCCTCGTCCACCTCCTCGGTCGTAGCCCCGGTCGTTGCGCTCGGGGCGTTGACCGAGGCGTCCATCTCGAATGGCCGTGAGCTCTTGACATTCGTTGGTGTTGTGGTTGTGTACGTTGTGGAAGGCGCAGAATGGTCGGATGCTCTTGGACGACTCAGGATTGTCCCGGACGCGTTCTGTATCTGGCTCCGCCGTGAGCACGGCTACTCCCTTGCGCTTCATGTCCTTGGCCTTGGATTTCTTCTCCTCCAGGTCGGTAGCTGGGAGCTTGAGGAGGGAAAGGCGCCCCTCCTCAGCTCTTGCGCACTTGCTCCCCAGGTTGAACAGCTCCAAAGCCGTGCATAGCTCCTCGTGGATGGCGAGCTCCTCCTTCATCTTGACGTCGCGGACGCCATCAGAAAACGCTGAACTGATGGCCTCATCCGTCACCTTGGGGATCTTGAGGAGAACGCTATTGAAGTGCTGGATGTACTTCTGTCGGGTCTCTCCTGGCTGCTGCTTGATGCGGCGCAGGTCACCCACGGCCGGAGGATGGTCGCGAGTGCCCTAGAAGTTGGCGATGAAGCGGTCGCGCATCTCGTCCCAGGAGGAGATCGAACCCGGGGGCAGGTTCACGAGCCACGAGCGAGCACCATCTTTGAGAGCCATGGGGAACCAGTTCACCATGAATTTTCATTGTTGTTGGCCGCCACAATGCTCAGCTCGTAGAGCTGCAAGAACTCCGCTGGGTCGGAGGTGTCGTCGTAGCGAGGAGGCAGGTTTGGCTTGAACTTGCCCGGCCAGGCGGCGCTACGCAGCTCGGGAGTGAAGGTGCGGCAACCTGCGGTGGCCATCGGGGCCCTTTGCTGATGCGGAGCCTGCCCTTGATGCCCGTGCACCGCCGCCGTAGGTGGCACGCAGTCCTGTCGCGGTGGCGCTGGGAGCGCGGGTGCGTTCTCTTGTGACCGGGGAACTTCTTGGCAGCTTCCTTCTTCTCGCGCAGGCGCCCGACGCGGTGGGTCGCGCCGGGGGGCCGTGCGCCTTGGCGCCAGAGCACCGTCTTGGTGTAGAGGTGGTGGAGGCGCTCCGTGAGCCACGTCGTCCCCAGCTGGCGGAGGGCGAGGCAGCGAGAGGGAAGGCGCGGGGGAGCCCCCTGCGGCGCTGACGAGCTCGGCGATGCAGTCCAGCCAGTCCTCGTAGAGGTCGTCGACTGGGTGGTAGCGCAGGAGCTCGCATGCCATGAGCAGCGCGGCCTGAGCATCCGTGGGAGCACGACGAGTGTGAGATGACGAGCCGGTCGGGGTTAGCGATGGAGTGGCGGTGCTGCCATCCCGCCGCATAAAGGGGTGCAACGAGGAGGCTTGCTGCTCGTTTCCCGCCGGGCCGGTGGTGGCGTTGGCGGCGGGCGACGGGGAACTACGGGGAGGCCCCCCGACAGGAGCGGTCTGAGCGACGTGGGCGGCAAGGGCGGCCCGGCGCTCAGCGCGGGCTCGACGAGCGTCCGCCATGTATTCGACGAAGCGACGGGACGCGGATCAGCGGAAGGAAAGCTTCGGCGCACCCCTACCTGGCGCGCCAAATGTCGGATTTCGGGTTCCGGCAAAACCCTTGAGGTGCGAACACTGGGTGCACACGAAGATCTCTCTCTTCCCAGATCGCTCTCGCAACAAGCGCAAGGCCTAGCTCGACGAACCCAAAGAACGAGAGACACAAGAGTTTATACTGGTTCGGGCCACCGATGTGGTATAATACCCTACTCCAGTGTGGTGTGTGGATTGCCTCTTGGGCTGAGGATGACCAGTTACAAGAGAAGAACAGCCTCCTGAGGAGAGGTGCTCTTGTGCTTGGTGAACTTGTGTGCTTCAGGATGATTTGAATGATCCTCCTTTGCTACAATGGTGGCTAGTCCTATTTATAAAGGCCCTGATCCTCTCCCCAAATATTGAGCGGGAAGGGATCCAACAATGGCCAAATTTGAAGGGAGACAACTAGTACAAGTTATCCTAACTAAAGGTGGTCTTCGTCTGCCAAAGGCTCTGGTGGTGACGCCATCTTGGGCTCCACGGTGACCTCTTGTCGTCCTGCTGGTCTTGGTCTCGTTGCACCATATGGAAACCTTTGTCTGATGCCTCGGTACTCCTCGCTTGCGCTTGCCTCTTTAGCACCAAATAGGAAACGAGGACACTGAGCGCGCTGGCGCCCGCCTGGCTCCACTCATCATGGCTTGCATCATAGGAACCTTGCGAGGTGTCCCTTGCCTTGATCTCTCCGCCCCTCGCGAGCCAGCCTGGTGGGGCCGTCCCTAGGAGGCCTTGTGTCGTCCGCCTCGCGAGGCTTGGCCCCTCGCGACGGTCTTGAGTGTTTGCTTGTGAAGATGGGCCGTACAGGGCCGCTGTTGGAGCCACGCCGTGGGCCGCAGGCAGGCAAGTCTGGGGACCCCCGTTCCAAGGACGCTGACAGTCTCTTCTTCAAGATTAACCACTTCTGTAGCAAGAGGGTCACTTGAGTCTTTTGCATATTGCCCTGTAGCCATGCTCCCTCAAGCTATATTCATCATCATCTCCTTATAATGAATAATAGTCTTGTTAAGTTATTGTTCGTCTTCTGGATGAGCCTTGTAGAAGCAAAAATAATTATTTCAGTAAGTATTTAGACATAAAGGAACAATTTCAGCAAGTATTTGAGTATATAGGAAGAATTCCAGCAAGTATTTGAGCATAAAGAAAGAGGTACAGCAAATTTCGGACATTACAAAACCATTTCAGCAAGTACTTTCTTGTAAAGAATAATTTTAGCAAGTATTTAGACTTGTAGATACTAATTTCCGCAACTATTTGAGCATTAAGAAAGAAGTACAGCAAGTATTTGACTTCACAAAATCAATTACAACAAGTACTTTCACATAAAAGAACCAATTGGAACAATTGTTTGGACTTGTAGATACTAACTTCAGCAAGTATTTGATTGTAGGAAACCCATTAGAGCAAGTAATCATGAGCATAAACAAAGAATTACAAGTACTCATGAGCAGAAAAATAGTTACCTTAACATGATTTGTGTAATGCTCATGATCAAGAACAATCATAGACTTGTCCTCATCCCATAGTGCACCACTCAAGTCCTTCAGTTTCACTATTTCTGTAGCTTCCTCTTCCATGTCCTATTATGTTTTTGTTTGTACATGAAACTTGCTTAGCCATTTCCTACAATTTTCAGCAAGTGTTTGTACATTGAGAAAGTAATTTCAACAAGTATTTGAACATAACAAAATAATTTCGGCAACTTAAATAGTCATTACAAATACAATCTCAGAAAATATTTTGTCCTTACAAATAAGTTTCAGCATACAGAATAGTTCAACAAAGTACAATCACAACAAGCTAAATGGCATAGTAGTCACTAGATATTTTGACCTTGCAAATGGTTTTGTCGATCTTCCCACATTTGATCAGCAAGTCCTTTCCTAAAATTAACCATGTATGCATGTTCGTGTGCTTGACCACTTGATGATGAAGCATGAGTAATATTTGGCACCCATTCATCCTCGGGTAGGATATATTCATCTATCCCATCATTTATAACCCAATTGTGAATAATGCAAGAAGCCACAACAATGTCAACTTGTGTTGGAAAGAGAAAGAATGGGGTGGCATCATCAAGTATCTTGAATCTTCTCTTCAATGACCCAAATGCACGTTCTACAGTCACACGAAGAGACGAATGCCTAAGGTTGAACAACTCCCTCTCCGAAACCTAAGCATGTTCACACAAGTGGTGTCATTCTTCCATATTTTGTTGTCAAAATACTCTCTTCTCATCCTATCTCTCTCATCAATTGGGGCATACGTAATTGCTTCTCTCCTTTTTATTTTTCTGGTTTGAACAACCAATGTTATCATGTTGATAAATCATTGTGCCGCAGCCGCATAAATTAACATCTTTGTCTTTTTGTCCATCTACAATGCAGTATAGGATTCAGCTATAATATGCAGTACATGATTTGCAGCTAAAACATTGTTATCTTTGCTGTCCATCTATGTGTGAACAAGAATTCAATAACACATTGTATGTGTACAAATGGACAACTACTTAGAACCAAAGCAACATTCTTTTTCCACTGTTAAACATTTCACTAAAGAACATGATTTAGGCGAGAAATAACCTCAGATTGTAGTTGTGCTGCAGCTGCTAGATGCACTGACGGTGGCCTTCAACTTTCCTACACCAGAAAATTAAATCAATCAGTGAACTGTACATGAGCAGAGACCACGCTTCCACCAGCCCTTGCACGCATGGAACACTAGCACACGCTGCCGTGTGCACACATCAATCACCGGCCGCCCGCGCCATTTGAAGCCCCTAATCGCCGGCCTTCAGATCCATCTTCGCCGCCTCCAGGCTTGAGATCCAGCCACGTGCGCGCCTCCTGAGGCCCCCAGCCGCCGGCGGCCTTGAGATCCAGCCGCGCCACCGCCTTAAATCCTTGCCCGCATTGCCCGGGAACACCCTCCGCAACGGGCCGGCCGACACACACGAGACCAAGTAGAGGAGATAGGGAACGAGCAGAGAAGGAACTCACCTCCGGCCGGCCTCTTTGCTAGTATTTGCTAGAGGTACCGCCGCCGCGCACGGAAGAGAGAGGCTAGCAATGGGGGGAAAGTGAGGGTTTCGCGGGGTAAGCAGGAGCCAATCTAGCTGAAAAAACAGTTCGCGCGGGGTGGTTGCCGCCACCTGCTCGTTTTTCGCAGGTCACTGCATCCCTTTTTCTAGGGAATATTCGGAGCATCTGGTTGACCCTATCCTTCCTTGCCTCAGATCCAAACAGGTGGCAGCCACCAAAAAAAGGGGCTACCCCTGTCCCTAGGAGGATAGCCCTCAAACCAAACACATCATAAGTGGTGCTGCACTCGCATCATGGGGTTGATTTGGGCATGCACAACATGTTAGAAAGGTGCGCTAGAGTGCATAGTGCAAGTAGGTGAAAGGGAGGACTTGAGCGCTACTTGTTCTCATCGGAGTCGCTTGTTTATAGTGGTGGCAGCAGCGGCAGGTCGATTCCTCACAACCTGGTGGCGATGAGGGTTGTGGGGTGGGGGCTTCTGATGGCATCGAGGGGATTTTATATGGGGGCAACATGGTCCTTGGGGCTCTGAGGCATGCTGGACATGGGAACGTGTGCTACGACTTGCTCGCGAGTGTTCCCCAGGTTCTTAGCTTGAGGTTGAAGGCGACCTGGCAGGCTCGGGTACGCTCTCAGCCGTTGGATCTTCATAAGATTGGACGGTTGCGACTTAACATGACTGTGTGTACCAATTCAGCTAAGAGTCTCGGTCGTGGTCCTAAAGTGCAGGGGCCCAAAGAACAATAGTCTTTTTCTAAAAAGAATGCAGATTTAAACTATTGAATTGAATTGAATTTAAATATTATTAGTTCAAACTCTAAAATCCAGAAACTTGCATAAAAATACCAGGGCTATTATAGATCATAAGAAAAAAATATAGCCCCGATACTTTGAAAATTCATTTTATGCAAATGGGTTTAATATGGGCTATATGATAAATCCCTAAAATGAATTGGGGTTTATAAATTGCCAGATTAATTCCTAAAAATCCAAAATGCAATGAAAATATGATATGCACAAGCATGATGGGTTCACATCCAAATTGTAAAATTTGCGATGTGACACCGACGCCAAGATAATGGCTAGGTCATGCTATGTGTACCTCAAGTCAAAGATGTCAGGTCCAATGGGGTATCACCATATTAGGTGATTTTGACCGCTCCAACGAGTACAATGTCACCAATGTGAATATTGTAGAGTCACTTGTCGTACCTAAGGGGCTAGTCACCATCCAGAAGTTAGTTGACACTCAGCAGCCTCCATCAAGCAAGAGGGTAGCTACCAAGTCTTCTTTCGATCGGCCAAGAAACCAAGAAGGTTCATTTCCACCCCGAGGAGCTGCCCAAGATGCCTTAGATCAGGATTGAACTTCAGTCCCAATAGAAATGTGCACTCGTCCATTTTCTCCGTGAGAATTGGGATGTTTTTGCATGGAAGCATCTAACATGCTAGGTGTTCCAATGGATGTCACCGAGCACTCCCTCAATGACATCAAAGGCACAAAGCCGGTTAAGAAGAATCTTCTGAAGATACGCGCAAGACCATCAAGGAAGAGATCGCATGACCCCTCAAATCCAGATTCATCAAAGAAGTTGTTCAACCAAATTGGTTCGTAAACCCACTCATGGTTCATAAGAAGATAAAGAAAAGGGAGGATCTCCTGGCCAATTTTGCCGAGACATTTGCCAATCTTAGGCGGATCAACATGAAGCTTGATACGTCTCCAACATATCTACTATTCCTAACATTTTTTCCTCTTGTTTTGGACTCTAATTTGCATGATTTAATTGAAACTAACCCTGGACTGACGCTGTTTTCAGCAGAACTACCATGGTGTTGTTTTTGTGCAGAAATAAAATTTCTCAAAATGGAATGAAACTTTAAGAGGATTTTTTATACAATAAAAGAGAATTTCTAGAGCTAAGAACCACCGGAGGGGGGGTACCTGGGTCGGCACAACCCACCAGGGCGCGCTTGCCCCCCAGGCGCGCCCAAGTGGGTTTTCCCCACCTGGTGGCCCCGCAGACCCTGAAACCGATGCTATAAAATCACATATTTCCAGAAAAAGATCAGGGAGAAAAGAATTATCGTGTTCCACCAGACAAAGCCGCCGTCACCTCTTGTTCTTCATCTGGAGGCCAGATCTGGAGTCCGTTTGGGGCTCCAGAGAGGGTGACCTTCGATCTTCAGTGAGGAGTTGGATGAGATTCATCATGTAATCTAGTTAGTTTTGTTAGGGCTTGATCCCTAGTATCCACTATGTTTTGAGATTGATGTTGCTATGACTTTGCCATGCTTAATGTTTGTCACTTTGGTCCCGGGTGCCATGATTTCAGATCTGAACCGTTTATGTTGGCACCATTATATCGATGTTCTAGATCCGGTCATGCAAGTTATAGTCACCTATTACGTGTTATGATCCAACAACCCCGGAGTGACAATAGTCGAGACCACTCCCGGTGATGACCGTAGTTTGAGGAGTTCATGTATTCACCGTGTGTTAATGCTTTGTTCCGGTTCTCTATTAAAAGGAGGCCTTAATATCCCTTAGTTTCCAATAGGACCCCGCTGCCACGGGAGGGCAGGACAAAAGATGCCATGCAAGTTCTTTCCATAAGCACGTATGACTATTTACGGAATACATGCCTACATTATATTTATGAACTGGAGCCAGTGTCGTATCTCCCTAGGTTATAACTGTCACATGATGAATATCATCCAACAAATCGCCGGTCCAATGCCTACGAATTTATCTTATATTGTTTCTGCTAAGTTACTACTGCTATCATTACTATTGAACTTGCTACAAAATTACTGTTGTCACTATTACTGTTACTGTTGCTATTGCTATTGCTATCAAACTATCATACTACTTTGCTACTGATCACTTTGCTACAGATAATAAATCTCCAGGTGCGGTTGAATTGACAACGCAACTGCTAATACTTACAAATATTCTTTGGCTCCCCTTGTGTCGAATCTATAAATTTGGGTTGAGTACTCTACCCTCGAAAACTGTTGCGATCCCCTATACTTGTGTGTTATCAAGACCTTTTTCTGGCGTCGTTGCCGGGGAGCATAGCTATATTTTTGAGTCACTTGGGATTATTATAAATTTATCACTTTGAAGAATCTGAAGGATGCTAAGACTAAGATTTTTTCCACTAATACGAGGGGAGGTAAGGAACTGCCATCCAGCTCCGCTTTAGATTCACCTTCTGTTATAAGTTAGCTTGCAACACCACCACATACTATTAATCCTGATATGTGGCAAGTTATTGATGATGCTACTTCTGCTATGAATGATGCTTATGAAGATGCTAGTACCTTGCTTGATGATAATGTGCCACTAGGTGAATTTCTTGATGAACAAATTGCTAGAGTAACACAGCATGATATTGTTGACACTGATGATGAGCTTGGAACTAAAAATCTTGAAACACCTACTAGAACTAGCCCTCCTAGATATGAATTGCCAAAGTTACCGGAAGGTTATGTTATGGGTGAGGAGGCAACTAGAGATATTCTTGCTTGTAAGGATAGAGATGAACTAGAGAAATTATTATACAAGTATAAAGAAAAATCTCTGAATGCTAAAATGAAATATGATCCAAAATTTGCTACTTCACCTATCTTTATTGATGATAAGGATTATGAATTCTCTGTCAATCTAGAGTTAATTACTCTGGTTGAGTATGATACTTTCCATGGTTATGAAACTGAAACTGTTGTGGCACATCTTACTAAGTTGAATGACACAGCCACGCTTTTTGCTCATGATGAGAAAATTCGCTATTACTATACTCTAAAATTATTTCCGTTCTCATTAAAGGTGATGCTAAAGCTTGGTACAATACTGTTGCTCCTGGTTGTGTGCGTAGTCCCAGGATATGATTTATTACTTCTCTGGAAAATATTTTCCTGCTCATAAGAAACAACCTGCCTTACAGGAAATATTTAACTTTGTGCAAATTGAAGAAGAGAGTCTCCCACAAGGTTGGGGGAGGCTTCTCCAATTGCTTAATGCTTTGCTTGATCATCCTCTTAAGAAAAATGAAATACTTGATTCTACAATGGACTATCCGATGCTTCTAGGGATTTCCTAGATAGTTGTGCTGGTTGTGTTTTCAGGGAACGAACTATTGGGCAAGCTGAAGAGTTATTGAATAACATATTGAAAAATTATGATGATTGTACTCTTCCTGAACCACCGCCTAAACCCACTCCGAAGAACAGGGATATTTTATATCTCAGTTCGGAAGATATGCAAGAGGCAAAGAAATCTATGAAGGAAAAAGGTATTAAAGCTGAGGATGTCAAAAAATTACCTCCTATTGAAGAAATACATGGGCTTGATACACCGCCACTGCCTAAGGTGGTGGAGGAAAATTATCTAATGAAATTTAATGATAATGATAATCCTCGCAATATGCACCCTAGCCAATGTCTTTATGAGTTTGAGAATTATATTAGAAAGCAAGATCACTTCAATGCAAATGTTATGAAACAATTGAAATACAATTCTGATATGATTGCTCGCTTGAGTGACTTGTTATTTAGAATCTCAAATGATGTCATAGGTGTAGGGAAGCATGCTTCTATGTTTCAAACTCAGTTAGGACAAGTTGCTAAATCTCAAAGAGAATTGCTTGATGAAATGAATAATATTATCAATGATCATGCTATTAGAGTAATAACTAGAGGAGGTAGGATGACTCAGGAACCACTTTATCCTGAGGGACACCCAAAAAATTGAACAAGACTCTCAAATAATTAACACTGATGCACGTAGTCCTTCTAAAAAGAAAAAGAAGAAGAAAAATGATAGGTCTTTGCATGCCTCTAGTGAACCTGAAGTAGAAAAGCCTCCTGATAATGATAATGAAGTCTCTATCTCTAATGCTGAAACTCAATCTGGTAATGAACACTCACCTTCTGATAATGATGAGGTTCATGAAGACACTCAAACAAATAATAAAGAACTAGATAATAATGTTGAGATAGAACCAGCAGTTGATCTTGATAACCCACAACCTAAGAATAAAAGATATGATAAAAGAGACTTTGTTGCTAGAAAACACGGTAAAGAAAGAGAACCATGGGTTCAAAAACCTATGCCCTTTCCACCTAAGTCAACTAAAAAGAAAGATGATGAAGAATTTGAACGCTTTGCTGAAATGCTGAGGCCAGTTTTTTTGCGTACTCGCTTGACTGATATCTGAAAAATGCCTCCTTATGCAAAGTACATGAAAGACATCATCACCAATAAGAGAAAAATACCGGAAGCTGAAATCTCCACCATGCTTGCTAATTACAATTGTAAATATGGAGTACCTAAAAAACTTGGAGATCCGGGAATACCAACTATACCTTGCTCCATCAAAAGAAACTATGTGAAAACTGCTTTATGTGATTTCGGAGCTGGTGTTAGTGTTATGCCTTTCACTTTATATAAAAGACTTGACTTGAATAAACTCACACCTACTGAAATATCTTTGCATAGGGCTGACAAATCAACTGTCATACCTATTGGTATTTGTGAGGATGTGTCCGTTGTTGTTGCAAATGTTACTATTTTGACTGACTTTGTTATACTTGAGATGCCCGAGGACGACAACTGATACGTCTCCAACGTATCTATAATATTTTTATTGTTCCATGCTATTATATTATCTGTTTTGGATGTTTAATGGGCTTTATTATGCACTTTTATATTATCTTTGGGACTAACCTTTTAACCAAAGGCCCATTGCAAATTGCCGGTTTTTTGCCTATTTAAGTGTTTTGCAGAAAAGGAATATTAAACGGAATCCAAACGGAATGAAACCTTCAAGAGACTTATTTTTGGAACAAACGCAATCCAGGAGACTTGGAGTGGACATCAAGGAAGCAACAAGGCGGCCACGAGGTTGGGAGGCGCGCCCCCACCCTCGTGGGCCCCTCGTGGCTCCACCGACCAACTTCTTTCGCCTATATATATTGATATACCCCGAAAACATCCAGGAGCACCACGAAACCCTATTTCCACCACTGCAACCTTCTGTACCCGTGAGATCCCATCTTGGGAACTTTTCCGACACTTCGCCAGAGGGGGAATCGATCACGGAGGGCTTCTACATCAACACCATAGCCTCTCCGATGATGTGTGAGTAGTTTACCACACACCTTCGGGTCCATAGTTATTAGCTAGATGGCTTCTTCTCTCTCTTTGGATCTCAATACAAAGTTCTCCTTGATTCTCTTGGATATCTACTCGATGTAATTCTTTTTGCGTTGTGTTTGTCGAGATCCGGTGAATTGTGGGTTTATGATCAAGATTATCTATGAACAATATTTGGTTCTTCTCTGAATTCTTATATGTATGATTCGATATCTTTGTAAGTCTCTTCGAATTATCATTTTGGTTTGGCCTACTAGATTGATCTTTCTTGCAATGGGATAAGTGCTTAGGTTTGGGTTCAATCTTGCGGTGTCCTTTCCCAATGACAGCAGGGGCAACAAGGCACGTATTGTATTGTTGCCATCGAGGATAAAAAGGTGGGGTTTATATCATATTGCTTGAGTTTGTCCCTCTACATCATGTCATCTTGCCTAGTGTGTTACTCTATTCTTATGACTTAATACTCTAGATGCATGCTGGATAGCGGTCAATGTGGGGAGTAATAGTAGTAGATGCAGAATCGTTTCGTTCTACTTGTCGCGGACGTGATGCCTATATGCATGATCATGCCTAGATATTCTCATAACTATGCGCTTTTCTATCAATTCCTCGATAATAATTTGTTCACCCACCATATAATTTGCTATCTTGAGAGAAGCCACTAGTGAAACCTATGGCCCCCGGGTCTATCTTCCATCATATTAATCTCCCTTTAATTAGCTATTTATGTCTCCATTTATTTTGCAATCTTTACTTTCCAATCTATATCATAAAAATACCAAAAATATTTATCTTATTATCTCTATCAGACCTCACTTTTGCAAGCGGCCGTGAAGGGATTGACAACCCCTTTATCGCATTGGTTGCAAGGTTCTTATTTGTTTGTGCAGGTACGAGGGACTTGCGTGTAGTCTCCTACTATATTGATACCTTGGTTCTCAAAAACTGAGGGAAATACTTACGCTACTTTGCTGCATCACCCTTTCCTCTTCAAGGGAAAACCAACGCATGCTTAAGAGGTAGCAAGAAGGATTTCTGGCACCGTTGTCGGGACGATTTACGCCAAGTCAAGTCAAGATTTGATCTCCCGTCAACTTGCCAATTTCTGGTGCCATTGCTGGGGAGATCTACGCACAAGTCAAGACATACCAAGTACCCATCACAAACTCTTATCCCCCGCATTACATTATTTGCCATTTGCCTCTCGTTTTCCTCTCCCCCACTTCACCTTTGCCGTTTTATTCGCCCTCTTTTTTGTTCGCCTATTTTTACTTGCTTCTTGTGTGCTTGTTCTTTGTGCAATTTGCTGCCATCATGTCTGAAACTGGGGGGTTATCGTTGATAAGGATAGTGGTAATAACATGGAAAAGTTTGATGCTTTTGATTATCCTCATGAAGAACCTACTATTTTACACACTAAAAGGTTTTGGATTGGTAGCGGTAATATTATTGGAAATTGAGTTATTCAAGATTTCTTTACCTATGTCGGTGCCCTACCCTCTATGGGTGGGTCTATTCTTCATAGAACTAGTAGTCTTGCGGATGCTATATCCTTGCTCGTAGTTGAACTTGAAAGACAATTTATTCATATGCATCCTTTCATACAAAGGATTTTTCTAGAGTTTTCCAATATCAAGCATTCTTTTGTTAAGCGAGCAGCTACTATCTTTTTGGCACTTGAGTTCAGATTTATAATGAAAGAGGCCAATGAAATTGTTGTGCATTATAGGGTGGACGCTGGTCGTCCTCCCATAGAAGCTATCCTTTTTAATCAAGAAGACTTAATGCGTTTACGATCTTTAGATCATGTTGCTTACAATAAAAACCTTAGAAAGAAGGTTCCTACCGATGTTCTGGTTGATAGAATTTCTGAACTCGATGATGACTTTGCTATTCAGAACAATGGGTTAGGTTTTTCTCTTGAACAAAGGCTCATGACTTATTGCCAAAATAATGCTTATAATGATGAATTGGTTGTGCAATATAAGGGGGCCAAAGGAGGAACCCATACCTCCCGAGCTTGATCTTGGGGACTTTTGTCCCATTAAATTTAGCCCTTTTGATTACTTTTTCTTGCCACAAAGAAAACTTGTTGCTGAACGTAGGGAATATGAGATGAGTTTTCGCAATTTGCCCTACCATTATTATGATAATACCTAGATCTATTCTTGTTTTTATGCCTAGCTAGGGGCGTTAAACGATAGCGCTTGTTGGGAGGCAACCCAATTTTATTTTTGTTCCTTGCTTTTTGTTCCTGTTTAGTGATAAATAATTCATCTAGCCTCTGGTTAGATGTGGTTTTATGTTTTTACTAGACCATTAATGGCGCATGTTGCTGCGCCCGTCTATTTTTAATGTTTTATGATAGTGAGATAGGAACTTTTTGAAGTACACACAGATAAGACCAACTATGAAAAATTCTAAAATGGACTGAAATAAGTTGTTTCACGAAGTAGCAAGTAAAAACCGAAAAGATACTAATATTGTTCCGTACAAAGCTAGGATGGAGCTACACTTGCTTTCACTCGGTGAACAGTAACCTTAAGCAAGAATTTGCAGAGAATTGCAAGAATGCATAAGAGATATCATTGACTCATAGTTGTCATTGCAGTTTTTACCCATCTACATGGAGAAAGATTTCAGAATGCAATAATTACTTGTGAGGATAGAAGTAAAATCTTCATATTATGATTTTAGCTTTGCATACATGGTACATCTTTCCTGAGAAACATGTCCTCTGCTGGACGCTAACTAAATTGATAAGAGCACGTTTTTAGCACAAACACACTAAGACAAAATCCATTACTATTGATGTCTCGATCATGTCATTTTTGCAAGAATAAAAAACTCAGTTACCTAAACACAAGAGGGAATGAAGTCTGAAGTAGATATTTTCTCTACCGTCTGCAACTCCACAATATGGATGGAAGCCCTATGGGTACAAGTACTGGTGAGTTCCATGGACATCCTTCGTTAGCTCGGTAACAATCCACGCAGGGCCTCAACGGAAATAACAATCGACCGCTGCATCCAACACTGATGGGAAAGAAGACAACCAATCATCAAATATTTGGTGCGTGAGAAAAGATCATCATGATGTTGCTACAAGTACAGCCTTCAGAACACCAGTATACTTGAAATGCTCATAAGCCATAATCATCATCATCCAGCGCTCAGTGCTGTAAAAATTCATCTGCAAGTAAAACATGATAAAAGAAAAGCTACATACTAAGAGAAGTTGCATAAGCTAATGTTCATTTCTTCACAAAGAATTTATGTATATACGTTCAAGGACCATGGACTATCGGTGAAGATAGATATCTTTTTTTTCTCTCTTGACAGGTGATGTAAGTACAAAAAACTTGCTGAAAACGGATTACACGTACATGTACTAAATAAACCCGCTCACATAAAAATTTCCTACCTCGTAAATAGTATCAAATATTTGGATTAATTAACTAAGGGTTTTGGATCGCCAAGGCCATTGAAGTGATATCTAACATAGACACCAATATAGAGCCACATAAACATAGTGATGATCAAGATAGATGTATGGTTCTGATACATATATGAAGATGTATTAGTCCTAAAAAGTAAGTGTACTGGTGAATCAGCAAAGAACTAACCGATATCAAAATTAAAAAAATTGCCAATATATTTTGAGCAAGCCAGCCAGTGCCATGGTTTTATCCTAATTAGCTACTTTTTTTGCGGGGGATCCTAATTAACTACCTGACCATTCACAGTATAGTAAAGTACTATATGCATCACAATTTCCTAGCATATAATAGTATAGTAAGACTAAAAGATACTCGGTAATGGGGTTGACCATTCGAGCAACCAATTTCATCACAGGTTTCCAGTTCCAGATATCTAGAGACAACACGTGTATGGAAATATATCACAACTAAGCAACAGAATCAGGAGATGAATAATTTCAACAAAGAATGAATCTACGAACAACCAAAGGTACAACACACTGACCTGATTTGCTAATTTTGCAGCACCATGTCTTGTTGGATGCTGGCCTCCTCCTGGCCAATCAATCGATGCGATGGTCTTACTAAAACTGTGTGAGAAGGAAATCATGGTGGCAAATGCAAAACCTAGGAAAGGAGATCAAGGAACCAAATTAAATTCTGAAAAAACCGGACCTCGCAATGAAACCTTACAAGGGGGCGAGGAGTACAGGAGGCTCAAAGATGGGATATGCATCCAGATTTTGGCTGATAGTGAAGCTGAGAGTCACATAGGGGTCATATCCATCGCCCGGAAACAGGATCAAGGCAATTGTCATGGTCATCTCTGTCGTGTTGCAACCGAGGTCAGCAGATGCCCCAGCCGATGAGGCGCCGCAGCGGCCAGCGGTTGGGTCGCCTCGAGGATATGCTCCTGAATCCCAGCCGGCACGCCCTGACTATCAGCGACACCCCCTCACCCACGTGGATCCGTTGCCTGCTCATCTTTGTTGCTGATCATGGGAGTACGAGAAGAAATTAAAAAGGTCGGCGATTTTCTCTTTGGCTTTTTTACAGTACATGGTGGAGGACAGGGCGGCGGTGGCTGAGCAGATGGAAGGCAAGCAGCGGTGATGGCGATGACGCAAAGGCCACCCATGGACCTAAATCAACCAGAGTGTTCCGATTTTGCTACGGGAATAGAGGTCCTTACGACGTCAGCCCAGTCTGTCGCCGATTCTGGAGCGGAAGATGATCTGCATTGACCAAGGCATGTAATGGCAAGGAACGCCTAAAACAGCCGATCCAATGGCCAAAATCGCTAGTGCTTTTCCGCACCCATCCTGTGTTGAATCAGTAATAAGAACAGACACAGTGGAGGAGTGGAGATACAGAGGGCATGAGCCTCCCCCGTCGTTGTAATATCATTGTTTCAGGGCTACTGTGTAACCAGACCATCAAATCAACTACTCATAGATTCCCTCACACAAAAATACTTGCAGATTAACCAGATCCCAATTTCAAATCATCCAATGAGAGCCTGAGGGGAAGGAGGCGCGGGGAATACTTCTGAGTACCGACTGGAACACGGGGCATCTGCACAATCGCTAATCAGATTGGCAACAACCGGGTCAGGGCTGGAGGACGAGCGAGACGACGGGTTGGGTCAGGAGGAGGTGGGAAGGAGGAAGACCTTGTAGGTGGCGCGTTGAGGTCAGGCGATGGCGACGCTTCCTGGCTGCTACATCCGCCTCGTCACTTCCAAATTGACGGACAAGCGGGACAGGAACGGACGTACCCGCTAAGGATCTTCATGCTTGCCATGTATTCCACCTTTTCTGCAGGATGGAGTGGTAGCGCGAGAGGGATGAGAGCCTAGGAGGGATCTCAGCCGCCACGGACATCTCTAGATCACAAAGGAAGCGAGGCGGCGCGGGGAGGGCGTCGGGCGAAGGGAGATGGGTGGCGTTTGATGTTTTTCTCCCTGTGGTGTTTATTAGGGCTTCGTGCGAGATGGCCCAATTAACCAGGGTCCCCCAATTTTGTCGCCAGAGTAGCTGCCCACTCCAGTCGCGGGAAGTACTGCGGAAGACGTTGGACGGTCGAAAACGCTGAACGGCTGTGGACGCTAATGCCCTGAGATGGCTGGTGAGGGAGTCCTGGATTAGGGGGTGTTCGGATAGCCGGACTATACCTTCAGCCGGACTCCAAGACTATGAAGATACAAGATTGAAGACTTCGTCCCGTGTCCGGAAGGATCTTTTCTTGGCGTGGAAGGCAAGCTAGGCGTGCGGATATTCGAGATCTCCTACCATTGTAACCGACTCTGTGTAACCCTAACCCTATCCGGTGTCTATATAAACTGGAGGGTTGTAGCCCGTAGGACAACCATCATCATACACAATCATACCATAGGCTAACTTCTAGGGTTTAGCCTCCTTGATCTTGTGGTAGATCCACTCTTGTACTACCCATATCATCAATATTAATCTAGCAGGAGTAGGGTTTTACCTCCACCGAGAGGGCCCGAACCTGGGTAAAATAAAGTGTCCCTTGTCTCCTATTACCATCCGACCTTGGCGCACAGTTCGGGACCCCCTACCCGAGATCCGCCGGTTTTGACACCGACATTGGTGCTTTCATTGAGAGTTTCGCTGTGTGATCGACAAAAGGATCGATGGCTCGCCTGCAGATCAACTGCGACTTCGGCATCTTCGTCACCAGCTCGACTGGTCACCTTGGTTCGACCAAGAATTGCGCCCCTTGTTTGGATCACCATGTTCGGACAAGGGCCTTCATCAAACATCAATTCCGATCTCTATCAAGATCACGGAGGAATCATCCATGAAGCTCGGGGGCTCAACGTCAACATTGCCCTCAAGCGACCGTGTTGTTTTTCTGGACAGCGAACTCATATCTTCTGCCGCCACCTCCTCGAGTATCGCTTTGACGATCGCTTTGGTGGAATTGTGCGGAATTAAGTCTACAACAACCCTGGAAAATTTCGTCGAGTTCCGATGGAGGAATCTCCGGCAATCCATAATATACTGGAGCCCTGTCAAATCTGGACGGGAATCTGGACGAGTTTAGGGCGTGGTGTCCAGCTTCTAACTCGGACGTCCTTTGGAAGATCCAACCGTTGATCGGCTGCGGAATTCCCATATATACCACCCCTCCAAATTTCAGCTCGATCCGACCGTCCGAACTCCGGGAACCTTCCGATTAGTGCATCACTTTTCGGATCTGTTTTCTGCGCGAGAACGAATCCGACCCGAATTCATCTTTTTTATGAACGGGATTTCGGACATCCTCTTTGAAGGAAGTTTTGTATGGGATATTGTGTATTGTTCCCGAACACATCCCACTAACTTTAAGATCTTCTTCAACATCATTGTTGGTGTCAAACCAGTCCGACAATACTGCTCCACGACTG
This sequence comes from Aegilops umbellulata, assembly GCA_032464435.1. Taxonomy (NCBI): domain Eukaryota; kingdom Viridiplantae; phylum Streptophyta; class Magnoliopsida; order Poales; family Poaceae; genus Aegilops; species Aegilops umbellulata. The sequence goes on along the minus strand of CP136056.1, from coordinate 196,456,612 downwards.
CCGACCTGTGCTAGACACGTCGTCACTTTGTTGAGCCGAGCTCAACTTCTTCGGATCATCATCTCGGCAAGCCGAACAAGAGTTCGGCATCGCGAAGGACAAATCATCACCAACATCGCCGCCCCATGGATTACACGGAGCAGGCATACCGGCATCACCGCACGGTCGCTTCATCAAGCCGGCATCGACCACGTCACGACCTGCATCGGCAGGGCCGCACTGTTACCCCTTCAAGCCGGTGTCCATCACGCCGGACTACTTCGACTCATCGACTGGCCTCGAGGTTTCGACATCTCGGCTGGACCGGAGGATTCATCATCTCTTCATCAACCTACTTCGGAAACTTCGGCGTCACTAGCCGACCAGCTTCGTCACGATTGGCCGGACCGAGGGCTTCGCCTCGGTGAGCCAACCTTTGCCAGCATCATCTTCCTTTGGATTACTACAAGAAATAAACCAGGTGCTATTAATCCTAATATTTTTTGCATGTTTGGGTTCATTTTTTCCAAGGAATTATTACTCTGGTTTGTCCAGCATATGTTCACAGGCCTATCAAATGGTGGCCGCATTAATGACGGTCGCATGTTGGTTCGGTCAGTCTCCGTACATAGTCCGGCGAACACCGCATCCGGAGCGCGGACCGACCTGTGAATTCAGGCTTTGCCACACCTTTACCGCATCACCCGATGCCCTGCATCGACATCGACTTCGGCGCCAGGCCATATTTCTTTAATTACTCACTTTGCATAAATTATTCATTATGCAACGATTTTTTATTTATCATTATTACCATTATCTCCCGTTTGCACTATTTTTTGTGCACAGGAAAATGATCCGGGGACTTTGGCGTCACTCTGCCGGTATGCATCAACCGTGCCATGTCACCACTTTGGCGTGTCGAGCTCTTCGCTCCGCCACCTCGGGACCAGCTTGGGGGATAGAACCTTGTCCCGCATCAAGCTCGGACTGCGAACACATTAACCAGCTAAGTCGCTTTCATGCTCAAAGCTTTAATTTCTAACTTGTGTTTGGTTCGATCAAGCGTTATACTTTTTTGAAAAAGGAAGTTGCTTGTAAAAAAAATTTCTTGTCCAAACTTTGTTCACACATACTTGATGCGCTACACGCGCTCATTATACCTGGGGGCTTCTTTAACAGAAGCTTATTGATAAGGGCTTTATGCCCAACACATGTGTCACACTTCCGCATGTACCTTTTATTCACCATTATATGCATCGATATGACTTAAGTTTTGGCCAAGCTGGGTTGCCTGGCTCCTGTGCTTACCCCTACGTTCCCGATTGTTCGGCTAGGCGGTAAAGGGAGCACCTCTGCGATTGCTACTGTCGGATAAGCCGGATGTGTACCTCAGACTGGGTGAAGCCGAAAGCTAGCGTTCTTAAGGGAATATTCGGTCGGTGAACTAAAGATGAACCTTTTTACTCACTAATATACATGCCCCCAGATGATTTTCCTGCATTTGCAGTCCGGACATGCACTTTAGGGCATGCCACCCCAGCGAAAGGAACCCTTAACGGAACTATTCTCTCTGGAAGATGTTTCTTACTAACCATGTAACATAACATAACTAGTTGGGCACTTGTCTGATAAAGCACTAATGACCCCTACGCCTGGTCTCCATGCATATCACGGTTCTTATATAACCGCTATGGTATTCGGACACACTCCGGACTATTGGGTCCAGAGGTTGAAGCGAAAAGGTCCGCTACGACAAACGATCTACAATCCGGCTAGAAGGCATTCTACATGTCACCTTACATTATATAGTCAACTTTTACCCAAGTCACTTGGGGGCTCTTATGTTTATTTGAGTCGTTTCATACTAAGTGTTTTTCTTCTTAGTCGTTGCAAAGTTATTATTATTTATAACTCCTTTTTTCGACACGAGTGTGCGGTCACTAGCCGGGGAGCCTAATTTCTCTCTCAAAAGCCGCTAGAGTTTAATTTGCTAAACTGGCCTGATGAGAAGTACTCCGCCCTCGGGATAGGAGGTTGAAGCGTAGGCTGACCCGCTCGAAGTCTTCAGATAGGATGTATCATGTTATAGCACGACAGAAGCACTTATTTTTTCTAAGACCAATTTTTGGGTTGGCACCGATATTGTTCGGACATCATGTTTTTACTGACGTTTCTTGGTTTTCCAAGCTTTTTGGCACTTTTAAACTATTTGTGCTTTTCCAGCATTAGTCTCGCAGTGCAACGCCGGACACCTTTTAGGGATTCGGCAAAAACATTCTCAGATATTGCTATATATGCATCGGTTTCGAATTGTGTCTTCGGTCAATAGTTGAGTTGCCCGACTCCTGCACTTTCTTCCTACGTTCCGTTTTGTTCGGCTAAGCGTGCAAAGGGAGAACCACTGCGATTGTGCTTCCAGCTCACACGATTAAGCACCTCAGTGGAGAAAGCCGAAAACTGACTGTCACAATAAGCATAAACTGGTCAGCGATCCGATGACTATGTTAAATAACAGGTCGTTCATAACATTGGCCGAAGTGTTTACGGCTTGACCTCAACTGTCGCCGAACATTACCGGGGGCTATTAACTAGCCTCCCAAACTAAATCCTCGATATTTTGCTCTTACATTGGAGCTGAGGTTTTATGATCATGCTTAGCATGACAAACCAAAGAAAGGAACCGATAGCGGGACTATTTTCTTTCGAAGACATTTCTCCTGTTAAACAGTAATATACCATATCTCTCCGCGTACCTTTGTTTATAAAACCGTATGGCCAGATTGCCTTGTTTGTCGTAAATCTTTGCCCTCAGAAAGGCTTTATAAAGTAAGACAAACCTCCTCGGCTACTGGCCGGGGAGGTGGAAGCCGATGGTCGGTCAACAAAGTATTGTACAATGCGGATTCGAGCATTAAATGACGTAAAGTACTTGGATACATAGAGTCATTACACACAATTTGTGATTTTACTATGGATATCGATCCTTAATTCGGCCACCCGTGCCCGCTTTAAGGCTCGGGGGCTACTGGGCTTCGGGCTTATTATTTAAACATATTAAAGGGGCACATTGATCCCCTGATCTGTTGTTGCCACCCGGCCAGTGTCTCGGGGGCTACTACATTGCTTGTCGAATGCAGAACATTTTATGTGCAATATGGTTTCCGAGGAGATTTTGATCCTCAGGTTGGTCGGCCGCACCCAACCTGAGTCTCGAGGACTGAGCACGCCCCTTTTAGTGTCCCGAAGTATTCTGCCGAGCTAGGACTTGATCCTTAGGCCGATTTTGCAAATCGACCTGAGTCTCAGCGGCTACTGGGATCAGCGGTCTTATGTCATCCTTCATGTGCATTTCGTGTTTTAAACCGATACCCACCTTGAGGGCTACTGGCTATATATCTCGTCAGAGAATAAATTGCACCAATCAAAAATATTGACAAAAATTGGCCCACATTCGGGGTGGTGCACCACCTCAGAAGCAGTCCGGCATAAAGCTCGGGCGCTAGTGGCTGGCTCCATAAAGGGCATTTCCGGCATTAAGCTCGGCTAAACTCCTTCAAACTTCTTTGAACCAACGTGATTTACGACACCTTGGATATAGTCCGGCGTTGGAGCTCGAATTTACAGTCCGGCATTGGAGCTTGGATACATTACGGCGTTAGAGCTGGGAAGCGGTCGGGCGCTAGAGCTCGGGTGCGAAGAAGATGGGTAGGCAAAGGAGGAAGAAGGCGTAGGTAAAAAGGTGGATCCTTATCCCCTTATATGGGCGGATGCGCTTATGCGTCCCCACCTACCTAATAAAACTCGCTTGCCGCTCACACGCCGTGGTAAATGGCGCGGTTGGGTTACCCACGTCCGCATTAATGAGAATCCCGTTAAAAGGGGCACACGATCTCTGCTTCGAGAAGACGTGCCAAGGAAACCGCCTCGTTGAATGTGCTGCGGTGGAACAACAAAAAATAATCCATACAGAAGGCTTGGTCGCAGTGTTATGACGCACCGCGGAATACGTCAGCAGATTTGATTTGTGTTTGTATTATTCTCTATATGGCAATACGTGGAAACTTGTTTTGCAGAGCCGGACACTATTTTTTGGTGTTTATTATCTTCTTGAAGAATTTGGAGGAGGAACCCGCCTTGCAATGCCGAAGACAATTTGCGCGCCAGACTCGTCGTCATTGAAGCCTGGTTCAGGGGCTACTGAGGGAGTCCTGGATTAGGGGGTGTTCGGATAGCCGGACTATACCTTCAGCCGGACTCCAGGACTATGAAGATACAAGATTGAAGACTTCGTCCCATGTCCGGAAGGATCTTTTCTTGGCGTGGAAGGCAAGCTAGGCGTGCGGATATTCGAGATCTCCTACCATTGTAACCGACTCTGTGTAACCCCAACCCTATCCGGTGTCTATATAAACTGGAGGGTTGTAGTCCGTAGGACAACCATCATCATACACAATCATACCATAGGCTAGCTTCTAGGGTTTAGCCTCCTTGATCTCGTGGTAGATCCACTCTTGTACTACCCATATCATCAATATTAATCTAGCAGGAGTAGGGTTTTACCTCCACCGAGAGGGCCCGAACCTGGGTAAAATAAAGTGTCCCTTGTCTCCTATTACCATCCGACCTTGACGCACAGTTCGGGACCCCCTACCCGAGATCCGCCGGTTTTGACACCGACAGTTGGATTAGTGCTCAGTTTTAATATATCTAAATTAGTGTTTGTGCCAAGTAGAACCAATAGGATCTTCTTGGGTGATAATTATTTGATCTTACTGAAAAGGACAGAAACTTTGCGCTCACGAAAATAATTGTTAAAATTCACCAGAACGTGATAAATTGCCAATTCTTTTTGCAGTAGATCAATATACAAATTTTCAGGGTTTTCCTAGTTTTTCCGAATGTTTGGAGTTCCACAAGTATTCGAACAAATCGGATTGCTACAGAATGTTCTGTTTTTGACAGATTCTGTTTTTTGCTTGTTGTTTGTTTATTTTAATGAATCGATGGCTATTATCAGGGGGTATGAACCATAGAGAAGTTGGAATACAGTAGGTTTAACACCAATATAAATAAAGAATGAGTTCATTACAGTACCTTATTGTGGTGGTTTGTTTTTATTTCGCTAACAGAGCTCATGAGATTTTCTGTTGAGTTTTGTGTTGTGAAGTTTTCAAGTTTCTGGGTAAAGATTTGATGGATTATGGAATAAGGAGTGGAAAGAGCCTAAGCTTGGGGATGCCCAAAGCACCCCAAGGTAAAATTCAAGGACAACCAAAAGCCTAAGCTTGGGGATGCCCCGGAAGGCATCCCCTCTTTCGTCTTCGTCCATCGGTAACTTTACTTGAGGCTATATTTTTATTCACCACATGATATGTGTTTTGCTTGGAGCGTCTTGTATGATTTGAGTCTTTGCTTTTTAGTTTACCACAATCATCCTTGATGTACACACCTTTTGGAGAGACACACATGAATCAGAATTTATTAGAATACTTTTTGTGCTTCACTTATATCTGTTGAGCTAGATAATTTTGCTCTAGTGCTTCACTTATATCTTTTTAGAGTACGGTGGTGGTTTTATTTTATAGAAACTATTGATCTCTCATGCTTCACTTATATCATTTTGAGAATCTTATATAACAGCATGGTAATTTGCTTTGGCTATAAAATTAGTCCTGATATGATGAACATCCAAGATGGGTATAATAAAAACTATCATATAAAGTGCATCGAATACTATGAGAAGTTTGATTCTTTATGATTGTTTTGAGATATGAAGATGGTGATATTAGAGTCATGCTAGTTGAGTAGTTGTGAATTTGAGAAATACTTGTTCTAAAGTTTGTGATTCCCGTAGCATGCACGTATGGTGAACCGTTATGTGATGAAGTCGGAGCATGATTTATTTATTGATTGTCTTCCTTATGAGTGGCGGTCGGGGACGAGCAATGGTCTTTTCCTACCAATCTATCCCCCTAGGAGCATGCGCGTAGTACTTCGTTTCGATAACTAATAGATTTTTGCAATAAGTATGGGAGTTCTTTATGACTAATGTTGAGTCCATGGATTATACGCACTCTCACCCTTCCACCATTGCTAGCCTCTCTAATACCACGCACCTTTCGCCGGTATCATACACCCACCATATACCTTCCTCAGAACAGCCACCATACCTACATATTATGGCATTTCCATAGCCATTCCGTGATATATTGCCATGCAACTTACCACCGTTCCGTTTGTTAGGACACGTTTCATCATTGTCATATTGCTTTGCATGATCATGTAGTTGACATCGTATTTGTGGCAAAACCACCTTTATAATTCTTTGATACATGTCATTATTGATTCATTGCAAATCCCGGTACACCGCCGGAGGCATTCACATAGAGTCATATTGTTTACTAAGTATTGAGTTGTAATTTTGAGTTGTAAGTAAATAAAAGTGTGATGATCATCATTATTAGAGCATAGTCCCAAGTGAGGAAAGGATGATGGAGACTATGATTCCCCCACAAGTCGGGATGAGACTCCGGAAGAAAATGTAACATCCCAAAAATTCAATTTGGAATGTTATACATTAGATCATCTTTGCATATCATATTTTATTGCATTTTGGTTTGATCCTAGAAATTCTACGCAACTCAAGGACCCACAGAGAGTTGGGGATTTTAATTATTTTCTCTTTGAATATTTCTTTTATAAAAATAAAAGAGAGAGGATAAAATAACTTAATCAAAATAAAGAAATATTGGAGATTTAACATTAAAATCAAATAAGAAGTCCATTTAGTACTTCTTTTTCAGAAAAATATGCGTTTTAAAAATTGCTTTAGAGGCCCAAATAAATGTTCACCTTGTCCGGCCTATTTTGAGAGGACGGAGAAAAAAAATTCGGAATTTTTGGAGTCCATTTAGTACTTCTTTTCTTTCTTTTTTTGCATGTCAGAATTATTTAAAAAAAGGGAAACCGACTCCGGGCCGTACCCGAGCGGGACTCCGCCAGGGGGTGGGGCTTTATAAGCCGCCGCCCCGAGCCGCCCCAAGGCCCAGCCGCCGCTACCCCACCCGCGCCCGACGCCCAAACCCTAACCCGCCGCCACCCGCGCCGCCGCCGCCTCGTCACCGTTCGCCGGACCTCGCCGGAGGTAGTCGCCACCGCCGCCGCCTCGGTTTTTTCTTGAAAACCCTAGATCCATTTATTTAGTTTCAATTTGGTTTTTTGTTTTGGTTTAGTTATTTAGCGGACGTTCGTCCGTACGTTCGTTTTAACGAATGGTTTTCACCGTTTAGTCGCAGACAATAAACGTTCGTTCGTTAGCCTAATCGTCAGTTTTTCTTTTTCTCGGATTTTCGGCGATTATTTTCGATCGTGATTTCTGATCCGATTTTCGTTTTAGTTTTACTTTTTGCTCGTTTGTCGGAATCAGGCGATTCAATCGCCTAGAGTTTTGTCTCGAAGCCCTCTTTCTGTTTAACCAACTTAAACAAGTTTTTGCTACTGTAAAATTTGACTTTAGTCCAGATTAGTAAATGAAGCTTGTTTCTTTCGCCGTTTGAGTTTTGTTGCTTCGTTTGATTTGATTCTTTTTGCAAACCGGAGTTCTTAAGTTGAACTTTCTGGTTAGATCTCTTATTTGAGTTTTACCCGTGCCCTTGCTTGATGGCTTGTTGTATGCTTGTTTGTTGGCGATAGAGTACCCAGAGTGCGAAGCGTGCTACTACGAGTCTCTAGGTTTCGTGGATCATCAGCAAGGCAAGTCACAATTTGATCATACCTCTTTACTACCCAGTTTTATTGCATTAGATCAATCCTCAAACAATTTCATGGTTAGGATCTGAATTAAATTGTGGGTATGGGAGGTAGATGAGGTAGTACAATATCACCTGTTTATTATCAAACCTATGGGAGTTACTTCTACGTTGCTTATATTGCTATGCTATTATCGTAGACATGGATTGGGTTTGAGTGTATTCATGACAGATGTGAGCATTCTTAATTAATGGTTAACTTAAGGTGGCAACTTTAATACACATCTAGGTGGATTGAGGCACCCGGGGAATCCAGTGCTTGCCTGTATTTTTTTGGAAATCCCGGGGTACCGTGTGATTCTCCTATGGACTGCCACCCAGGCTCAAAGGGATCATAAGATTATTCATGCTAGAAACTTCCATGTGCAGCCACAAGCCATTATGGGCTCTGGTATAGTTGAGTATGTTGTGTGACCTCTTTCAGTGGTAGACTAGCAGATGTAGGGGATGTAGGTGGTACGGTCTACCAATCGTAAGAGCTAATGCTTCTAAAAGACTGTGTCTCGGTCATTCGTTTCTCAAACACCATGTAGTGCAAGAAATCCAACGGAAGCGATCGAGTCTTGTGGGAAAAGTGCGCAAGCCTCTGCAGAGTGTACAAACTAATCATGGTTAGCCGTGTCATCGGTTATGGACATCTTGAGTATCTAGTTCTTGGATTATCATGTGGATCTCATCACTCTTAATTATAAATCTTGATTGGGACTATTAATTACATTTAATAGCGATTGAGATGGGGTTTACCATTCTCAATGTTTAACGACCACGATGATAGTTAAATAAAGTTTATTCCTTTGTTGTAGGGAAAGATAGGTTTTTCGAAAAACATATTAACCATACAGCCTCCACCAGCCATATATGCATGTAGTGATAGCATTATTCTGTTCATTACTCTTTTGTGTTACATTGCCAGCATATTCCATGTGCTGACCCGTTTTTGGGCTGCAACATATCATGTTGCAGACTTTTCAGACGACGAGTAAGGTGCCTTAGGTCGTGGTCTTTCACTCAGTGATGGCGTTGGAGTTGATGGACTCACTTTATCTTCTAGGCCTTCCGCTATTATCGTATTAGATGACCTTAAGCCATATTTATTGTAATAAGTTCTCCTTTGAGACATTCGATGTAATAAGTGTGTGATTGCTACTCTGTTATAAATCCTTCAAGTATTGTGCGTGTCAGCAGTACCGATCCAGGGATGACACTGATGCACAGAGATCAGACTGTTTGAGGTCTGGTCGCTACAAGATGGTATCAGAGCCCACGCTAACTGTAGGACACAACCACTAAGCTAAAGCCCTAGATCACTACTCTCTTCTCATTTCTGACTCCTCTACATTTTCTACTCTTTAGGATGGCAGATGCAAGGATCAAGTTCACGCAACCGGATGAAGACACCCCTTTTGGACGCCACTTGGAGGAAGTTACTAGGTACCTGAACATCAGAATACCAAGCTTCACCGGGACTTACAACGCCACTTTACCAGAAGAGGAGCGCTGGATGATTCAAGTTCAAGTTCCAGGAAGGACGTTCATGCCAGTCACTGAGCCCATAGAGTTTTCCTTTGATGCACCAACCTGGAGTCTAGGGAAGAGTATGGCAGCCCACATCACCATGGGACGCATTGGAGAAGTTTACCACAAGGATCTCAAGGATACTATCTACCAGATTTGTGGGCGCCGAGATGAGCAATGGGAGATGATCAGCACCAGGAAGGATAGATCGATTGCAGCTTTCATCTAGGAGTTAAACCAACACATTCGATGCCAGGAGAACCAGATGTGCGCAGGCATGACAGATTTGAAGAAGGCGATGACAAGGATCACGGGACTGAAGGAAGAACTCAAGGCTACACGCGAGGATTATGAGGAGGCAATCATCATACTAGTGGAGAAGAATGACGACCTGACAAGGAAGCTAGGAGTTTTCAAGGGAGGCCCCGCGCCAGGAGCAGGAGATGACAATTCCACTTGCCCGGAGAACTACGTCATCATCGACGACACTGACTCAAACCCTGACGATAGCGATGATGATTATGTTGATGAAGCTGGAGCGGATATCAGGAGTCTTCGACCGATCAATTTTTCTAGTCGACCACCATATCAGTAGTAGTATTCCACTCTTGTAACGATAGTTCGAGACCAATTGTATGCCCTTGTTTGATTGATTGAGTGATATGTTTGTGTTTGTCTCATGTGCATATGGGTAGTGTTTTCCCCCTAAACCTCATTCTACTTTGTTTTCTCATCTTTTCTAAACCCAGTAGATGCCTTCGAGACGCGACAATGGATTTGTTTTCCCACCAGAGCTCACTCAGTTGATCCAGCAGTAGAATGCATTGATGTAGATACTAGTCCAGAATCAGAACCAGGGGAATAACAACAACAACAACCCACCCCCACCACCACCAATTGATCACTTAGCCTGTTTTCTTAGGCTGAATCCGCCAGTATTCTCCAGTAGCACCGAGCCGATTGTTGCAGATGATTGGCTCCGCAAGATTGAAAGGGAGTTGATTACTGCAGGATGCCCAAATGCGGAGAGAGTGCGTTTTGCCGCACATCAGCTTGATGAACCTGCAGCATCATGGTGGGAGAATTTCATAGTCGCTTACCCCAATGACACTGTGTCATGGGACCAGTTCCAGCAGGCTTTTTGCACTTCCCATGTATCAGCAGGAGCTATGGCCATGAAGAAGTGTGAGTTTCACAACTTACGCCAAGGAGGGCGCACTGTTGGCTAGTATGTGGATGACTTTAGTAAGCTAGCATGTTATGCCCCGGATGATGTCGCTACAGATGCAGCTAAGAAGGAGAAGTTTCTGGAAGGACTGAATGAGGAGTTGAGCATGCAGTTGATGGTGGCAAATTTCAATAACTACCAGGAGTTGGTAGATAGAGCTCTCATGCTTGAAGGGAAGCAGCAGCAGATTGACAGCCGCAAGAGGAAGTATGGACAAGGGAAGTACAATTCTGGAGCACAGCAGAGACCTCATTTCACCCCGAATTCGGGAGGACTTGTCCATAACCATGGAGGCCACACTCACAATGGAGGAAGTTCGCACAACCATAGTGGCTCCAAGAACGGGAATGGTAATGGGGGAAGCAGCGGACAGAACCGTTCCAACCCGGCAACACCCGCCAAGAAAGATCTAAGCCACGTTACTTGCTACAAGTGCCAGAAGACCGGACATTACGCCAATAAGTGTCCTGAAGTTAAGAATGGAAACGGCTGTGACGCCCGGATAATCAGACTACAGTAATCCCACGTTAACGATGCCACGTCACCCCGGTTACTGTTGCTAACCTCTCGTTAGTTCAAAACCAGTTCAAAAGACAAATTCAAAATATGTCAAATAACAAAAAAAATTCAAACTTTAAAACTAAAATGTTCGGAGTGTGTCGATTAATGTTTGGGAATTTAAGGTGAAGGAAACACACTTTTACATAATACATAAATATTTTAATTGAATTAAAATAGAAAAGAAAATAATTAACAAAAAGAAAAAAACAGAAAGGTAATAAAAAAAGAGAAGAAGAAACACCCCCCCGCTGGACCAGCCGGCCCAGCCAGCGGCCTACCAGGCCGGCCCACCCCGCTGCCTTAACCACTACCCCCCCGAAACCCTAACGCCCCACTCCCCCACTTTCCCCCTCACGTCGCCACTCCCCCCCTCCCAATCCAGATTGGATCGAGGAGAAACCCACACTCCCCTTGCTCCCCACACCGCGCCCCTCGTCCGCTCCCGTGCACTCGCCCGCATCACCCCGCGCCGGACTCCTTGCCGCGCCGGAGCCGCACCGCGCCGGCGTGCCCGCGCCGAGGAACCGACGCCTACCACCATCGCCCGACGCCGACGTGACCACCTCACCGCCGACCAGGACCACCTCGCCGGCCTGCTTCCTCTCCGTCACGCCGTCTTCGCCCTCCACCTCGCGCCCCGCTGCCTAAGACCCTACGGTCCCGCCGTGAGCTCCGTCCTCCCTTCCTCTCTTCCCTAGTTCGCGGTCACCGGCACTGCCCCTGCTCCCGGCCGCGCGGCCGCCGCCCCATCCCCTGCCCGAGGCTGCACACGCCACGCCCCGTGGCCGTGACCGGCTACGCCCGGCCATGTCTCCGCGTACCCCGCCCGCTCGCGACTCACTTCCCTCCCGACGTTGCTGCTCCTCTCCTGCCCCGCCGCCCGCACCTCTGCCCGTTGCCACCCGTGCGGGCCGTGCCTACGACCCCCACTCCTGTCGCCACTGAAACCGGTCCGGTGGACCGCCGGCCACCCCTCGGCTACCGCTCCCCAACACGTCCCGCGCGCGCTCTCATCGTCGCCGCCTTGGGCCGCGCGACCCCCCCCCCTCCGCCTTCGCGCCGTTCCGGCCACCTGCCGGTGCCGTGGCCGCCGGCGCCCCGCGGCGCTGGGCGGCACTCATTGCGGCTGCGTCCAGGTGACCCGACGCCTGCGCCCGTAACCACTGCCCAGCGCCCACTAAGGCCCTGGGCCATTGACACATGGGGCCCGCCCCTGTTAGATAATGTAAACAAAAAAAGATTTTAAAAATATATATAATAAAAAGTAATTAACTAACAAATTAATTAATTAACTTAACTAATCTGTTAACTAGACTAATTAACTTGGTTAGTTACCAAACAGAGAATGACACCTGGGCCCCACTACCCAGGTTTGACCAGTCAACAGATGACTAGTCAACTGCTGACTGGACATTTGACTGGGTCAACCTAGTCCCCTGGCCCCACATGTCATTGACTATGGCTAGCCCTCAGTGGGTATAAAAAGTATATCCTGTTTTAATTCGAATTAATAAATAATTTAAGAAAAACTTTAAAACTTTGAAAAATCATAGAAAATAAACCGTAGCTTGGATGAAAATGTTTTCTAAATGAAAGTTGCTCAGAACGACGAGAAAAACCCGGATACGCAGCCCGTTCTTCCGCCACACACCCCTAACATATCAAACTCACAACTTTCCCCCTCCTGCTCCTCTGCCCGAAAACGCGGAAACCCGAGGATGCTTTCCCGGCTGATTTCCCCCTTCACCGGTATCACCTCATACCGCGTTAGGGCACCCCTAACACCGATACTTGTCATTTCATGCATTGCTATGCATCTGTTTGCTTAAATATTTATTGTTTCTTCCCCCTCTTCTCTCGCTAGACACCGAGACCGACGCTGCTGCTGCCCCGTTCGACTACGGGGTTGACGACCCCTCTCTCTTGCCAGAGCAACCAGGCAAGCCCCCCCTTGATCACCAGATATCACCTACTCTTCTCTATACTGCTTGCATTAGAGTAGTGTAGCATGTTACTGCTTTCCGTTATTCCTATCCTGATGCATAGCCTGTCCTTGTTACTACTGTTGTTACCTTTACCTGCAATCCTACCTGCTTAGTATAGGATGCTAGTTTCCATCAGTGGCCCTACATTCTTGTCCGTCTGCTGTGCTATACTATCGGGTCGTGATCACTCGGGAGTTGATCACGGGTATATACTACTTTATACATGATACATGTGGTGACCAAAGTCGGGTTGGCTCGAGGAGTACCCGCGAGTGATTCACGGATTGGGGGCTGAAAGGACCTTTGTCCCGACGACCCTTTGTGTGGATCTTTGTGGCGGAGCGGCAGGGCAGTTTGAGGCTACCTGGGTGAGAGGTGGGCTTGGCACTGTCGGCGTTCGCGGATACTTAACACGCTTAACGAGATCTTGGTATTTGATCCGAGTCTGGCTACTGGCCTATACACACTAACCAACTACGCGGGAAAGATATGGGCACTCGGCGTCGTGGTATCAGCCGAAGCACTTCTGACGTCAGCGACTGACCGGCGCGCGCCGGGTTGGACCGTGTAACGTGACTTCCTTTGTAATGGAGGTTGCTAGGTCTGCTCTCCGGCCGCGTACGCAACGTGCAGGTGTGCAATGGGCGATGGGCCCAGACCCCTGCGTGCATAGGATTTAGACCGGCGTGCTGACCTCTCTGTTGAGCCTAGGTGGGGCTGCGATGTGTTGATCTTCCGTGGCCGGGCATGACCCAGGAAAGTGTGTCCGGCCAAATGGGATCAAGCGTGTTGGGTTATGTGGTGCACTCCTGCAGGGAAGTTAATCTATTCGAATAGCCGTGTCCCTCGGTAAAAGGACGACCCGGAGTTGTACCTTGACCTTATGACAACTAGAACCGGATACTTAATAAAACACACCCTTCCAAGTGTCAGATACAACCCGGTGATCGCTCTCTAACCGGGCATCGAGGAGGGGATCGCCGGGTAGGATTATGCTATACGATGCTACTTGGAGGACTTCAGTCTACTCTCTTCTACCTGCTGCAAGACGGAGGCGACCAGAAGCGTAGTCTTCGATAAGACTAGCTATCCCCCTCTTATTCTGGCATTCTGCAGTTCAGTCCACTGATATGGCCCTTTACACATATATCCATGCATATGTAGTGTAGTTCCTTGCTTGCGAGTACTTTGGATGAGTACTCACGGTTGCCTTGTTTCCCCTTTTCCCCCATCTCTCTATCCGATTGCTGCAATCAGACGATGGAACCCAGGAGCCAGACGCCACCGTCGATGACGACTACTACTCCGGAGGTGCCTACTACGTGCAGCCCGCTGACGACGACCAGGAGTAGTTGGGAGGATCCCAGGCAGGAGGCCTGCGCCTCTTTCGATTGCATCCCAGTTTGTGCTAGCCTTCTTAAGGCAAACTTGTTTAACTTATGTCTGTACTCAGATATTGTGGCTTCCGCTGACTCGTCTATGATCGAGCACTTGTATTCGAGCCCTCGAGGCCCCTGGCTTGGATTATGATGCTTGTATGACTTATTTTATTTGTAGAGTTGTGTTGTGATATCTTCCCGTGAGTCCCTGATATTGATCGTACACATTTGCGTGCATGATTACTGTACGATTGAATCGGGGCGTCACAAGTTGGTATCAGAGCCGACTGCCTGTAGGAATCCTCCTTCCACACTCCTTGGCCGAAGTCGAGTCTAGACATTGCAAAAACTTTTACTAACATGGTTGTGTGCCTTACGGGCCCACGTCGCCATTGGGTGGTATTAGGATCCTTTACTCCTCGACCTTTACTCTGGGACTCTGAACTCTCTTCTATTCGGGTTAAATGAATTTTGCTAAATCTAACATTAGGATCTCGTTATCACTTTCACCTGGAGAGCCCCTTATTACTGATGATCGTCTGCTGCATGTGAAGACCCTGAAGATACTCTCCGTTGTTAACCCGAGAACTTTTGTTCATCGCGTTTGCAATCCCCCTTCCACCGTCAACCCTTATGGATTACTACTTGCAGTTGTTATTCTTACATTCATCCCCAGTTGGTCTTGATATTACAAGATACCCTGAAATACTTGTCGTTGTTTCAACAATCCTTTGAGCTTACCGCCTTGCTGTTCTTTGTCAACTAATACCCCTACGGATAATTCTCGCACTTATCGAGTATCCGCTCATCCCCCAGTTGTTCATGTGTTTCACAATGATCTTCGAAATACTATTTGATCGCCCAAAATCCTTAGTAGCTTATTGCTCTGCAATACATGTCTGCTCGCATGATGGATGCTTTCCATATGTGTGGCAATATTCGTTAGTATCCTTAGGCACCGTCATCTTGACCGTTTTGATTCAACATGAGTGCGAATGCACACAATCATCAGTTGATCCTTTTGAATTATCCTTCCGGCTCAGTCGTCATTTTAAAACATGAGCTGGTTCTCAACCAACTAAATTGCCGACGGTTGTACCCCTAAGTCTATTCAACTAATCCATTCTTAATCAGAGCGTTTGCTTCTGATCCCTTGATTTGGAAATCATAATTCCTTTGCATTTGAGATTTGAGTTAGTCAGTTGTTTCTATAATCTGATCTCCTTGCATTCTTCTTCCTCCAGTTGGGTACCGATGCTCACGTCAGATCCCTTGTGGACCACCAGATCCTTTGTTGGGTTTTATCCGACAACGTCCTTCATATTCAATAAGCCGGTGAGCCTTTCCTGGGATACATAATGCCTTTGGTGAATTGTATCCTCTGCTTTGTCAACCATGCTCTGCTTTCGAGCTTGTGATATTTACTCTTGAAGCTTGTGGTATATGTTCCTAAGAAGCCCCGATGGGATTGAAACAACGCCTTCCCTCATTGGTGTGAACCCGAAATATTTCACGGGTCATACTTATATGGTATTGCACCAGGTAAAACTATCAACAACTAATGTCATCTTCAAAATACGAGAGGTGAATGGAAGATTATGCATTGAGGAAGTGGGAGTCGACCTTGAACTTTGTGTTCATGCCCATGGAGACGATGTAGATCCTGTCATAGAAGCTTCTTGTAATAATAACTATTCCCTTGATATGAAATCATCTGGTATCTATGTATTGATCATTTGCAAGCGTGGTCCCGACCATGATTTCTCCTTGATTCCATTTCTCAGACAAGTTAAAGCACTTGTCTTTTGTTGATCGATACATCTCGGCAACCTCTATTTTTGATCTTCCTTGAGTATTAACCTCTGGTATCTCGAGAACTGTGTTGCTTCCTGCGAGTCTTCATCTAGTATTGCTTCTCACCGATCTCGGATCCCCCCAGGTTCTGAGTTATTAGTCACTCGAGGACACCGATAAGTGAATGGATTCCGCACTCCTATGCAATAACTCTAAGTAGCTCTTGTTGCTTACGAGTTTACTAATCCTTCAAGTCATTCCTAGCCTTATCGGCTATATCATTATCGTGCAGACTTTTAACTGTGCTACCTGGTCCTTAATCTTGGAGCACAACCTTCAATGATGAGCTAAGCTTATGTCGATTTCCTCGTCTTATCATTCCACTTTGAACAACAAGCTTGATTCCGAGTTGGTGTCGTATCCGTGGTTTAAATAATCTTTTGCTGCATCAGTCCTTTTACTTGATGTAGTGGAGGTTCGATTACTTCTTCCTAGAGCCTCTCGACAAAATTTGTCGTGATCATCATCAACGTTTTGACTCCTTCCAGGTTTCCAATTGAATTCATAATGAGAAATAGCATCCTTTGCCCTCGATGATTTGGGTTATCATCGACAACATTACTGCATTCCCTCCAACACAAAACTTGTTCCTGTTTTGTGTTGTACCTTGAGTTCCTCGCTATCCGACTTAAGATATGTTCTACCGCGTAGTATTACCATCTTTAATGTCAAGCAGGTTGTGAGGATTGCTCCACCTCTTAAGAACTCTTGCTATAATGATACTCCTCACCATCACCATTCTTTCTTGGTCCTCGTGTTGATTCCAATCGGGGTACCCACAAGTGAACGGTGTTGTTTGGATTCTGCACTTCTAGCAACCCTATTGCTTTGAAGTTAATGATCGATAATTCATTCTTAGCCTATCGGTTGCTGAACCACCGTTCTAACATTGATCATGCTACCTAACCCCATAATTCGGGTGCACCTTTCAACCAAGGTTTAATTGTGTATGTTTTCCTCGAGCATACCTCATTATGTCATCTGATCTGACAAATGTTATCTCCTTATTCACATAGTTGTGGAAATCCATCCTTTGGAAATCTCAATGGATTGTCGCTGAGTCAATCAGTCACCTCCTCACCTCTCCTTGATTTAATGGTGAACCCTTGTTCGGAACTCGCCTCCATAGTTCATTTCCCGAGAATCATATAATGTCGTATCGTCAATCTCAGGCATCCTGAGTCTGAGGTATCATGAACCCAACCAGATCTGAAACTCGGTCAGATATGATGGTTCGAATATTTTCCAAGAGTCATAACGTTGGTCCTTATATGAACCGATAAGGTGATGTCATGCCTAGCACACCTGGCCGGAGGACCTGCTGTTATGGTTTCACCATTCTTCCATGAGGAAATTGTAAGACTTATTCTATAAGTTGTTCCTGATGGATCCTTTGTGTATCCATAGCCTAATCTTTACCTGAAGACCATGTCAATGCTATCTCGAAGCATTTTGTGATACTCCGATTTCCAACAAGAACATTTAAAGCCCAATGCTAAGTGTTTCTTTATCAATTATCCAAACACTGTTGTATGGGTAATGTCTTGAAATTTCTCTCCCCTACCTAAAAGGTTTTCTACATTGTATCCTGTCATGGATATCCTGCTCTGCTTATCATTGGGAAGGATATACCCCTGGAATATCTGATAATCATATTATCCTTTCCTTTATTTGGTTTAACCTTTTTGGTGATCATTATGGTCTAAGCAATATTAATTCCCTGCTTATGTAAACCCCGCGGTGTACAATTCTGTCAGTAAGACCCTGTTACTTTTGTTGATGACATTCCGATGACCACCGATGGACGAGAACCTTGCCTATTGGTCCGCCTCGTTGTAACGAGCAGGAAAATGGTTCTCTTCTTCCCTCGCCCTTGGTACCAACATTGTTGCCGACATAGCTGACATGGTACTCCCTGACATGCCTTGCTATCATGACCGTGCAAGGTGCCACTACAAAAAAACCCACATGGTGGGCCCATAACCCACAGTTACACAGGATCGAAACCTGACTCTCCTGTACACCCCCAGTTTCCAAATTTATTCCTCGCGCTTGACTTCTTATGTAACTTACGGGCCCCTTGCCAAGTGATCTATTCGGGTATCAAACGCAATACTTATTCCCGATTGCTTTGAGCCCCTTTCACGCACTGTTTTAGGCATCGAACGATTGCCTGCCCGCTCGAAACTTTCCAGGTTACCTCCTTACTTTGCTCTCGATAATTTCTTAAGATTCGATTCGAGAGTTACTTTCTGCCACCTTCCTCAATGTTGTCGACCCGATAGTCAACCTTGCCGACGTCCGTTCTCCTAGAATGCCCACCCTTTATTCTTTCATAAGTACGATGGAGTTCCTGAAGAAAGGGGGCCGACTTCATCATGATGACCTGAAGCAGAGAAATGAAGACATCAACGAAAGGGATCAACCTCTTCAAAAGGGCAGCCAAGACCGAGAAGACTCGTTATGTTTTTTTTGCAACGAACACCTTTCCCCCCTTACTCCACCGCTTAAATCTTGGGACGAGATTTCCTGTAGTGGAGGAGAATTGTGACGCCCGGATAATCAGACTACAGTAATCCCACGTTAACGATGCCACGTCACCCCGGTTACTGTTGCTAACCTCTCATTAGTTCAAAACCGGTTCAAAAGACAAATTCAAAATATGTCAAACAACAAAAAAAATTCAAACTTTAAAACTAAAATGTTCGGAGTGTGTCGATTAATGTTTGGGAATTTAAGGTGAAGGAAACACACTTTTACAGAATGCATAAATATTTTAAATTGAAATAAAATAGAAAAGAAAATAATTAAGAAAAAGAAAAAAACAGAAAGGTAATAAAAAAAGAGAGAAGAAGAAACACCCCCCCGCTGGACCACCCGGCCCAGCCAGCGGCCTACCAGGCCGGCCCACCCCGCTGCCTTAACCCCTACCCCCCCCCCCCCGAAACCCTAACGCCCCACTCCCCCACTTTCCCCCTCACGTCGCCACTCCCCACCTCCCGATCCAGATTGGATCGAGGAGAAACCCACACTCCCCTTGCTCCCCACACCGCGCCCCTCATCCGCTCCCGTGCAGTCGCCCGCATCACCCCGCGCCGGACTCCTTGCCGCGCCGGAGCCGCACCGCGCCGGCGTGCCCGCGCCGAGGAACCGTCACCTACCACCATCACCCGACGCCGATGTGACCACCTCACCGCCGACCAGGACCACCTCGCCGGCCTGCTTCCTCTCCGTCACGCCGTTTTCGTCCTCCACCTCGCGCCCCGCTGCCTAAGACCCTACGGTCCCGCCGTGAGCTCCGTCCTCCCTTCCTCTCTTCCCTGGTTCGTGGTCACCGGCACTGCCCCTGCTCCTGGCTGCGCGGCCGCCGCCCCATCCCCTGCCCGAGGCTGCACACGCCACGCCCCGTGGCCGTGACCGGCTACGCCCGGCCACGTCTCCGCGTGCCCCGCCCGCTCGCGACTCACTTCCCTCCCGGCGTTGCTGCTCCTCTCCTGCCCCGCCGCCCGCACCTCTGCCCGTTGCCGCCCGTGCGGGCCGTGCCACGACCCCCACTCCTATCGCCGCTGACACCGGTCCGGTGGACCGCCGGCCACCCCTCGGCTACCGCTCCCCAACGCGCCCCGCGCGCGCTCTCATCGCCGCTGTCTTGGGCTGCGTGACCCCCCCTCCGCCTTCGCGCCGTTCCGGCCACCTGCCGGTGTCGTGGTCGCCGGTGCCCCGCGGCGCTGGGCGGCACTCGTTGCGGCTGCGTCCAGGTGACCCGACGCCCGCGCCCGTAACCACTGCCCAGCGCCCGCTAAGGCCCTGGGCCATTGACACATGGGGCCCGCCCCTGTTAGATAATGTAAACAAAAAAAGATTTTAAAATATATATAATAAAAAGTAATTAACTAACAAATTAATTAATTAACTTAACTAATCTGTTAACTAGACTAATTAACTTGGTTAGTTACCAAATAGAGAATGACACCTGGGCCCCACTACCCAGGTTTGACCAGTCAACACATGACTAGTCAACTGCTGACTGGACATTTGACTGGGTCAACCTAGTCCCCTGGCCCCACATGTCATTGACTATGGCTAGCCCTCAGTGGGTATAAAAATTATATCCTGTTTTAATTCGAATTAATAAATAATTTTAGAAAAACTTAAAAACTTTGAAAAATCATAGAAAATAAACCGTAGCTCGGATGAAAATGTTTTCTAAATGGAAGTTGCTCAGAACGACGAGAACAACCCGGATACGCAGCCCGTTCGTCCGCCACACACCCCTAACATATCAAACTCGCAACTTTCCCCCTCCGGCTCCTCTGATCGAAAACGCGGAAACCCGGGGATGCTTTCCCGGCTGATTTCCCCCTTCACTGGTATCACCTCATACCGCTTTAGGGCACCCCTAACACCGATACTTGTCATGTCATGCATCGCTATGCATCTGTTTGCTTAAATATTTATTGTTTCTTCCCCCTCTTCTCTCGCTAGACACCGAGACCGACGCTGCTGCTACCCAGTTCGACTACGGGGTTGACGACCCCTCTCTTTCGCCAGAGCAACCTGGCAAGCCCCCCCCCTTGATCACCAGATATCGCCTACTCTTCTCTATACTGCTTGCATTAGAGTAGTGTAGCATGTTACTGCTTTCCGTTATTCCTATCCTGATGCATAGCCTGTCCTTGTTACTACTGTTGTTACCTTTACCTGCAATCCTACCTGCTTAGTATAGGATGCTGGTTTCCATCAGTGGCCCTACATTCTTGTCCGTCTGCTGTGCTATACTATCGGGCCATGATCACTCGGGAGTTGATCACGGGTATATACTACTTTATACCTGATACATATGGTGACCAAAGTCGGGTTGGCTCGAGGAGTACCCGCGAGTGATTCACGGATTGGGGGCTGAAAGGACCTTTGTCCCGACGGCCCTCTGTGTGGATCTTTGTGGCGGAGCGGCAGGGCAGTTTGAGGCTACCTGGGTGAGAGGTGGGCTTGGCCCTGTCGGCGTTCGCGGATACTTAACACGCTTAATGAGATCTTGGTATTTGATCTGAGTCTGGCTACTGGCCTATACGCACTAACCAACTACGCGGGAAAGATATGGGCACTCGGCGTCGTGGTATCAGCCGAAGCACTTCGTGACGTCAGCGACTGAGCGGCGCGCGCCGGGTTGGACCATGTAACGTGACTTCCTTTGTAATGGAGGTTGCTAGGTCTGCTCTCCGGCCACGTATGCAACATGCAGGTGTGCAATGGGTGATGGGCCCAGACCCCTGCGCGCATAGGATTTAGACCGGCGTGCTGACCTCTCTGTTGAGCCTAGTGGGGCTGCGACGTGTTGATCTTCCGAGGCCGGGCATGACCCAAGAAAGTGTGTCCGGCCAAATGGGATCAAGCGTGTTGGGTTATGTGGTGCACCCCTGCAGGGAAGTTAATCTATTCGAATAGCCGTGTCCCTCGGTAAAAGGACGACCCGGAGTTGTACCTTGACCTTATGACAACTAGAACCAGATACTTAATAAAACACACCCTTCCAAGTGCCAGATACAACCCGGTGATCGCTCTCTAACCGGGCATCGAGGAGGGGATCGCCGGGTAGGATTATGCTATACGATGCTACTTGGAGGACTTCAGTCTACTCTCTTCTATCTGCTGCAAGACGGAGGCGACCAGAAGCGTAGTCTTCGATAAGACTAGCTATCCCCCTCTTATTCTGGCATTCTGCAGTTCAGTCCACTGATATGGCCCTTTACACATATATCCATGCATATGTACTGTAGTTCCTTGCTTGCGAGTACTTTGGATGAGTACTATGGTTGCCTTGTTTCCCCTTTTCCCCCATCTCTCTATCCGATTGCTGCAATCAGACGATGGAGCCCAGGAGCCAGACGCCACCGTCGATGACGACTACTACTCCGGAGGTGCCTACTACGTGCAGCCCGCTGACGACGACCAGGAGTAGTTGGGAGGATCCCAGGCAGGAGGCCTGCGCCTCTTTTGATTGTATCCTAGTTTGTGCTAGCCTTCTTAAGGCAAACTTGTTTAACTTATGTCTGTACTCACATATTGTGGCTTCCGCTGACTCGTTTATGATCGAGCACTTGTATTCGAGCCCTCGAGGATCCTGGCTTGTATTATGATGCTTGTATGACTTATTTTATTTGTAGAGTTGTGTTGTGATATCTTCCGGTGAGTCCCTGATCTTAATCGTACACATTTGCGTGCATGATTAGTGTACGATTGAATCGGGGCGTCACAAGTTAAGAATGGAAACAACAATGGAAGCTCTGGGAAGAAGCCCAACCCTTTCAACAGGGGACAAGTGAACCAGGTTAACGTGGAGGAGGTTCAAGCCCAGCCAGATGCAATAATAGGTAAGTTTTTGGTTAAGTCATTTATTGCAGGCGTACTTTTTGATAATGGTGCATCGCATTTATACATATCATGGGGATTTGTGGATAAGTTTAAATTGTCAACCCAAGCCCTCAGGTCATCCATGTTAGTAACCTCGCCAGGAGTAGAGTATATGGCTAGCCTATGGTGTGATCGGTTATCATTAAGGATTGGAAACTACCTGTTTCCCCCGGACCTAATAGTATTGGAGTCACAAGGATTGTATGTGATATTAGGCATGGATTGGTTATCGAAGTACGGAGGGAACATTGACTGCGCCAGTAAGTCGATTTTGCTCACTACCCTAGAAGGTAGAAGGATCAAGTATGTATCCCGGCATGTGCCGAATAGGACTCAAGTAAATTCCTTATCAGGAGTTGTACAGGAGGAAGTACCAGTGGTGAAGGATTTCCTGGATGTATTTCCAGAAGAGTTGCCTGGCATGCCACCGGATAGAGACATTGAGTTTTTGGTTGAGCTTTTGCCAGGCATAGGGCCAATATCTAAGAGACCGTACAGAATGCCTGCAAAGGATTTGGAGGAAATTAAGAAGCAGATTAAGGAGTTACTGGATAAAGGTTATATTCGCCCAAGTTCGTCACCTTGGGGATCCCCAGTACTTCTAGTGGAAAAGAAGGATGGGTCGTTAAGGATGGTTGTTGATTATCGAGGATTGAATGAGGTGACGATCAAGAACAAGTACCCAATACCGATGATTAATGATTTGTTTGACCAGCTGCAAGGAGCTAAGGTGTTTTCCAAGATCGATCTGCGATCAGGGTACCACCAGTTGAAGATTCGAGAGCAGGATATACCAAAGACAGCTTTTACCACTAGGTACAGGCTATATGAGTACACAGTTGTGTCATTTGGTCTAACTAACGCACCTGCCTATTTTATTAACATGATGAATAAGGTGTTTATGGAGTTTTTGGATAAGTTCGTTGTGGTGTTCATTGATGATATTCTGGTCTACTCGAAGAATGAAGAAGAACATAAAGAGCATTTGCGTTTGGTACATGGGAAGCTCAGAGAACATCAGTCATACGCCAAGTTCAGCAAGTGTGAGTTTTGGCTGAAGGAAGTTGGATTCCTTGGACACGTTATATCTGGAGAAGTAATAGCAGTAGACCCCACCAAAGTTGTCACTGTGACAAATTGGGAGTCACCCACGTCAGTTGGAGAGATCCGGAGTTTTCTTGGACTCGCAGGATACTACCAGAGGTTCATTGAGAATTTCTCAAAGATTGCGAAGCCTATGACAGAGTTGTTGAAGAAGGACACCAAGTTCAAATGGACTGAGGAATGTGAGGCCAGTTTTCAGGAGTTGAAGAAACGCTTGGTTACATCACCAGTGTTGATTCTGCTAGATCAACGCAAGGATTACGAAGTGTATTGCGATGCTTCGCGTCGAGGACTTGGAGCCATACTTATGCAGGAGGGAAGAGTTGTTTCATATGCCTCACGACAGCTTAAACCCCATGAGTTAAATTATGCTACGCATGATTTGGAGTTAGCAGCCGTAGTGCATGCGTTGAAGACTTGGGGACATTTTCTCATCGGAAACCATTGTGAGGTATACACGGATCACAAGAGTTTGAGGTATATCTTCACATAGAAGGAGTTGAATCTCAGGCAGAGGAGATGGTTGGAACTCATGAAGGATTATGATATTAGGTTGCATTATCATCCTGGAAAGGCTAACGTAGTAGCCGATGCGTTGAGCCGCAAAAGTCATGTCAATACACTCATGACCGGATAATTACCCAAGGAGTTGGCAGATGACCTTCGCGAGCTATGTTTGGAGATAGTTCCGAGGGGTTATGTAGCAGCTTTGGAGCTTCATTCTAATTTGATGGATAAGATCAGGGAAGCTCAGAAGACGGACAAGGAGATAGCCAAAATAAAGGAAAGAATGAGTAAAGGAAGGGCTAAAGGATTTTGTGAGGATGAGCATGATACCTTATGGTTTGAGGACCGCGTATATGTGCCAAATGATCAGGAGATCAGTAAGTTAATTCTGCAAGAGGCCCATGATTCGCCATATTTGATACACCCAGGAAATACCAAGATGTACCTAGATTTGAAGGATAGTTTCTGGTGGACCGGAATGAAGAAGGATATTGCGGAGTATGTAGCAGTTTCTGATGTATGTCAGAGAGTGAAGGTAGAGCATCAGAAGCCAGCAGGATTGCTACAACCATTGCCGATACCCGAATGGAAGTGGGATAAACTAGGCATGGACTTTATCACGGGATTACCTAGGACTCATTCAGGCTATGACTCGATATGGGTTGTAGTCGATCGTTTGACAAAAGTAGCTCATTTCATCCCAGTGAAGACCACTTACACCAGTGCTAAGTTGGCAAAGATATACATGACCAGGATCGTATGTCTGCATGGAGTTCCGAGGACCATTGTATCAGACAGAGGAACCCAGTTTGCCTCAAAGTTTTGGAATCACTTGCATGAAACTTTGGGAACTAGGCTAGAGTTCAATACAGCTTTTCACCCGCAGACGCATGGACAGACTTAGAGAGTCAATCAGATTCTGGAGGACATGTTGAGAGCTTGTGCACTAGACTATGGATCTAGTTGGGACGAAAAATTGCCTTACGCAGTGTTCTCTTACAACAACAGCTATCAAGCCAGTTTGAAGATGACCCCTTTCGAAGCATTGTATGGAAGGAGGTGCAGAACACCATTGTTGTGGGACGAAGTTGGAGACCGACAGTTGTTTGGACCAGATTTGATTAAAGAGTCTGAAGGCTAAGCTGATTCGTGATAGACTCAAGGTAGCCCAGTCCAGGCAGAAGAGTTATGCGGATTCCAAACGCAAGGAGACAGTTTACGAAGTCGGAGACAGAGTGTATCTTCGTGTATCCCCACTTCGAGGAGTGAAGCACTTTGGAATTAAGGGAAAGTTAGCACCACGATTTGTGGGACCATACAAAGTTTTGGAACGTATTGGAGAAGTTGCTTGCAAGTTGGAATTGCCCGAAGGATTGTCAGGAGTTCACGATGTGTTCCACGTTTCTCAGTTGAAGAAGTGCCACGCAGAGATGGCTGATATTCCTCTGAGAGATACAGTGCCGCTGGAAGCGATACAGTTGGATAGCGATTTGACCTACGAGGAGAAGCCAGTCAAGATTCTCGAGTTTGCCAGCCGAGTCACATGCATCAAAGTAATCAAGTTCTGCAAAGTTCAGTGGAGTCACCATACCAAAGATGAAGCCACCCAGGAACGAGAGGAAGACCTACGGAAGCATCACTCTCACCTATTTTCTAGCCAACCCGAATCTCGAGGGCGAGATTCATCTTATGGGGGTACGTTTGTAACATCCCAAATTTTCAATTTGGAATGTTATACATTAGATCATCTTTTCATATCATATTTTATTGCATTTTCGTTTGATCCTAGAAATTCTACACAACTCAAGGACCCACGGAGAGAGTTGGGGATTTCGTTATTTCATATTTGAGTTTTTCTCAAATTTAGAAAAGAGGATCGTTTGATTTTAATTATTTTATCTTCGAATATTTCTTTTATAAAAATAAAAGAGAGAGGATAAAATGACTTCCTCAAACTAAAGAAATATTGGAGATTTAATATTAAAATCAAATAAGATTTTTATTCGGAGTTTTATCGCTATTTTATTTGAATTAGGAAAATATGCGTTTTTCAAAATTGCTAGAGAGGCCCAAATAAATGTTCACCTTGTCCGGCCTATTTTTAGAGGACGTGAAAATTTTATTTTGGGATTTTTTGAGTCCGTTTAGTACTTCTTTTCTTTCTTTTTCTGCACGTCAGAATTATTTAAAAAAAGGGAAACCGACTTTGGGTCGTACCCGAGCGGGACTCCGCTTGGGGGGGCTTTGTAAGCCGCCGCCCCGATCCGCCCCAAGGCCCCGCCAGCCCACCCGCGCCCGACGCCCAAGCCCTAACCCGCCCCCACCCGCTTGCCGCCGCCGCCGTCCGCCGCTGCCGTGCGCTGCCGCTTGCCGCTGCCCCACCGCTGCCGCTTGCCGCCGCCCACCGCCGCCGCTTGCCGCCGCCCGCCGCCGCCGCTTGCCGCCGCCGTTCGCCGGACCTCGGCGGAGGTAGTCGCCGCCATCGCCTCGGTTTTCGCGAGAAAATAGATCTCTTTTTTTCGAAAACCCTAGATCCCTTTTTTTTAGTTTTGGTTCGTTTTTTGTTTCGGTTTAGCTATTTAGCGTACGTTTGACTGTATTTTCTTTTTAACGAACGGTTTTCACCGTTTAGCCACAGACAGCGAACGTTCGTTCGTTAGCCTGTTTGTTAGTTTTTCTTTTTCTCGGATTTTCCACGATTATTTTCGATCGTGATTTCTGATCCGAATTTCGTTTCAGTTTAACTTTTTGCTCGTTTATCGGAATCAGGCGATTCAAGCGCCTAGAGTTTCGTATTGAAGCCCTCTTTCTGTTTAACCAACTTAAACAAGTTTTTGCTGCTGTAAAATTTGACTTTAGTCTAGATTAGTAAATGAAGCTTGTTTCTTTCGCCGTTTGAGTTTTGTTGCTTCGTTTGATTTGATTCTTTTTGCAAACCGGAGTTCTTAAGTTGAACTTTCTGGTTAGATCTCTTATTTGATTTTTACCAGTGCCCTTGCTTGATTGCTTGTTGTATGCTTGTATGTTTGCGATAGAGTACCCGGAGTGCGAAGCGTGCTACTACGAGTCTCTAGGTTTCGCGGATCATCAGCAAGGCAAGTAACACTTTGATCATACCACTTTACTACCCAGTTTTATTGCATTAGATCAATCCTCAAACAATTGCATGGTTAGGATCTGAATTAAATTGTGGGTATGGGAGGTAGATGAGGTTGTACCTATTCACCTGTTTATTATCAAACCTTTGGGAGTTACTTCTATGTTGCTTATATTGCTATGCTATGCTTGTAGACATGGATTGGGTTTGAGTGCATTCATGATAGATGTGGGAATTCTTAATTAATGGTTAACTTAAGGTGGCATCTTTAATACACATCTGGGTGGACTAAGGCACCTGGGGAATCCAGTGATTGCCTGTATTTGTTTTTTAAATCCTGGGGTACCGTGTGATTCTCCTATGGACTGCCACCCAGGCTCAAAGGGATCATAAGATTATTCATGCTAAAAACTTCCGTGTGCAGCCACAAGCCATTATGGGCTCTGGCATAGTTGAGTATGTTGTGTGACCTCTTTCAGTGGTAGACTAGCAGATGTAGGGGATGTAGGCGGTACGGTCTACCCATCGAAAGAGTTAATGCTTCTGAAAGACTGTGTCTCGGTCATCCGTTTCTCAAATACCATGTAGTGCGAGAAATCCAACGGAGGCGATTGAGTCTTATGGGGAAAAGTGTGCAAGCCTCTGCAGAGTGTACAAACTAATCATGGTTAGCCGTGTCCTCGGTGATGGACATCTTGAGTATCTAGTTCTTGGATTATCATGTGGATATCATCACTCTTAATTATAAAACTTGATTGGGATTATTAATTACATTTAATTGGGATTGAGATGGGTTTACCATTCTCAATGTTTAACAAACACCATGATAGTTAGATAAAGTTTATTCCTTTGTTGTAGTGAAAAATTGGTTTCTCGCAAAACATATTAACCATACAGCCTCCACCAGCCATATATGCATGTAGTGATAACATTATTCTGTTCATTACTCTTTTGTGTTACATTGCCAGCATATTCCATGTGCTGACCCATTTTCAGGCTGCAACGTATCATGTTGTAGACTTTTCAGACGACGAGTAAGGTGCCTTAGGTCGTGGTCTTTCACTCAGTGATGCCGTTGGAGTTGGTGGGCTCACTTTATCTTCCAAGCCTTCCGATGTTATCGTATTAGATGGCCTTAAGCCATATTTATTGTAATAAGTTCTCTTTTGAGACATTCGATGTAATAAGTGTGTGATTGCTACTCTGATATAAATCCTTCAAGTATTGTGCGTGTCAGCATTACCGATTCACGGATGACACTAATGCACAGAGATCATACTGTTTGAGGTCTGGTCGCTACGGAAAAAAAAGAAAAAAAAAGGCCGTAAAAATAAAAAATAAAAAGGAGAAAAGGAGAAAAGGGCCCAAATAAAAAAAGATGAGAGAAAAGAGACAAGGGACAATGTTACTATCCTTTTACCACACTTGTGCTTCAAAGTAGCACCATGATCATCATGATAGAGATTCTCCTACGTTGTCACTTTCATATACTAGTGGGAATTTTACATTATAGAACTTGGCTTGTATATTCCAATGATGGGTTTCCTCAAAATGC
Source organism: Aegilops umbellulata (assembly GCA_032464435.1). Taxonomy (NCBI): domain Eukaryota; kingdom Viridiplantae; phylum Streptophyta; class Magnoliopsida; order Poales; family Poaceae; genus Aegilops; species Aegilops umbellulata. The sequence goes on along the minus strand of CP136056.1, from coordinate 196,427,629 downwards.
CCTAGGTCTTCATGAGCAAGCGAGTTGGATGCACACCCACTTAGTTTCTTTTGTTGAACTTTCATACACTTATAGCTCTAGTGCATCCGTTGCATGGCAATCCCTACTCACTCACATTGATATCTATTGATGGGCATCTCCATAGCCCGTTCATACGCCTAGTTGATGTGAGACTATCTTCTCCTTTTTGTCTTCTCCACAACCACCATTATATTTCACATATAGTGCTATGTCCATGGCTCACACTCATGTATTGCGTGAAGATTGAAAAAGTTTGTGAACATAAAAAGTATGAAACAATTACTTGGCTTGTCATCGGGGTTGTGCATGATCTAAATATTTTGTGTGATGAAGATAGAGCATAGCCAGACTATATGATTTTGCAGGGATAACTTTCTTTGGCCATGTTACTTTGAGAAGACATGATTGCTTTGTTAGTATACTTGAAGTATTATTATTTTTATGTCAATATTAAACTTTTATCTTGAATCTTTCGGATCTGAACATTCATGCCATAGTAAAGAAAACTACATTTACAATTATGCTAGGTAGCTTTCCACATCAAAAATTATGTTTTTATCATTTACCTACTCAAGGACGAGAAGGAATTAAGCTTGGGGATGCTTGATACGTCTCCAACGTATCTATAATTTTTTATTGTTCCATGCTATTATATTATATGTTTTGGATGTTTAATGGGCTTTATTATGCACTTTTATATTATTTTTGGGACTAACCTATTAACAAAAGGCCCAGTGCAAATTGTTGTTGTTTTTTCCTATTTTAGTGTTTTTGCAAAAAAGGAAAATCAAACATAATCCAAACGGAATGAAACCTTCGGGAGAGTTATTTTTGGAACAAACGCAATCCAGGAGACTTGGAGTGGACGTCAAGGAAGCAACGAGGCGGCCACGGGGTAGGGAGGCATGCCCAGGGGGGTAGGCGCGCCCCCACCCTCGTGGCTCCACCGTCCTACTTCTTTCGCCTATATATACTCATATACCCCGAAAACATCCAGGAGCACCATGAAACCCTATTTCCACCGCCGCAACCTTCTGTACCCGTGAGATCCCATCTTGGGGCCTTTTCTGGCGCTCCGCCGGAGGGGGAATCGATCACGGAGGGCTTCTACACCAACACCATAGCCTCTCTGATGATGTGTGAGTAGTTTACCACAGACCTTCGGGTCCATAGTTATTAGCTAGATGGCTTCTTCTCTCTCTTTGGATCTCAATACAAAGTTTTCCTCAATTCTCTTGGAGATCTATTCGATGTAATTCTTTTTGCGGTGTGTTTCTCGAGATCCGTGAATTGTGGGTTTATGATCAAGATTATCTATGAACAATATTTGGTTCTTCTCTGAATTCTTATATGTATGATTTGATATCTTTGCAAGACTCCTCGAATTATCAGTTTGGTTTGGCCTACAAGATTGATCTTTCTTGCAATGGGAGAAGTGCTTATCTTTGGGTTCAATCTTGTGGTGTCCTTTCCCAGTGACAGTAGGGGCAGCAAGGCATGTTGTATTGTTGCCATCGAGGATAAGAAGATGGGGTTTATATCATACTGCTTGAGTTTATCCCTCTACATCATGTCATCTTGCCTAATGTGTTACTCTATTCTTATGAACTTAATACTCTAGATGCATGCTGGATAGCGGTCGATGTGTGGAGTAATAGTAGTAGATGCAGAATCGTTCGGGTCTACTTGTCGCGGTCGTGATGCCTATATACATGATCATGCCTAGATATTCTCATAACTATGCGCTTTTCTATCAATTGCTTGACAGTAATTTGTTCACCCACCGTAGAATTTTCTATCTTGAGAGAAGCCACTAGTGAAACCTATGGCCCCCGGGTCTATCTTCCATCATATTAATCTCCCTTTAATTAGCTATTTTTGTTGCCATTTATTTTGCAATCTTTACTTTCCATCTATATCATAAAAATACCAAAAATATTTATCTTATTATCTCTATCAGATCTCACTTTTGCAAGTGGTCGTGAAGGGATTGACAACCCCTTTATCGTGTTGGTTGCAAGGTTCTTATTTGTTTGTGCAGGTACGAGGGACTTGCATATAGTCTCCTACTAGATTGATACCTTGGTTCTCAAAAACTGAGGGAAATACTTACGCTACTTTGCTGCATCACCCTTTCCTCTTCAAGGGAAAATCAACGCATGCTCAATAGGTAGCAACAACATGTCGATTATCCTTGCTAGACCCTTCTTGAATACTGCAGGGGCTATTATTGATTGCAATAAAATCAAGGTCACTTTTCATATCAATGGTAATGACCATATGGTGCACTTTCCGAAGAAACAATTCCAAGTGAATGGTATTAAAGTTATTGAAAAATCTCCGACAATCACTATTGGAATTTTCAAGTACCTCTACCTACTGCCAAAAAGAAATATGAAATGTTTATTGTTGGGGATATTCATATCCCGGTTGAGTTAACTTAGTGATTTACGAAAATTCTTCAGTTTCATGCTAATCGAAAGTGGTTGTTAATAAGACTTGATCAACCTTATTAATGGATCATTTTTTAGAGGTATGAGGTTGATGAATTTAGTGAACACTACCTTCTGTCCCAACCTTTTGTTTTCTGCTTTTATTAGTTAGATAAAATAAAATTTCATGTTTTGTCTGTTTTCTGAATTTCCCATGCAATAAAAATGATCCAAAAATAAAAGTTCTCAGAATGCTCTGAAATTTTAACATGAATTTTTTTATGAATATTTAAGAATTTTTGGTGCAAATAATATCAGAGGGAGGTGCACCAGGTGGGCACAACCCACCTGGGCACGCCAGGACCCCCAGGCGCGCCCTGGTGGATTGTGGTCCCCAAGTGGCCCCCCTCACTTATCTCTTCATCCCACATCATCACCTACCTCCAGAAAAAAAATCACCATTGCTCTCTCTCTCTCGTGTTCTTGTTCTCAAACCCATGGATTTCGATCTCTTTGCTCGAAGATCCGTTTCCTAAACTGTTTCGGGGGATTGTTGCTTGGTATGTGACCCCCTCCGTTTGTCCAATTAGTTTTTGCTTTAGTGGTTTATATTTGGAATAATTAGTTGCTCTTGGTGATGTTGTAGATGAGCTTGCATGTTGAATTCTTAGAGTTTTAAGTAGTTTGAATGCTTGCTATGGCCTCTATGGATCCCTATGAGTAGTTGCTATCAATCTTGTAAAGTTTTGTTGACAAATTTTTGTGACCCAAATAATTTTCAGAAAATTGTATGCGAATATTATGAACTTCTTTGGAAGGAGTTCTTCGAGGAGGAGGAGGTCCTCGGAGGCATCTTCTAGTAGCAGCTCCGCTCGTCGGTCTTATGTTGAACTGAGTGAAAGTTCCATACGAGGTGCCACCACCAAAACATGCTTATGGCCATGCAACGATTATATGGTGAGTGTGGGCATTAAGGAGGAAATTGAGCAATATGTTCACAATGCCGATCTTGGTCCCTACATTTCGGATAACTGCAACCAACACCTCACCCTCACTGAATTATTTGTCAAAGGATTTAAATTCCATTCCCGTGAGTCTAGGGTGTCATTTAAATTGAATGAAAATTCATTTTCCATATCTATAGAGAGATTACCTCACCACTGAAAATCCTATTCTGGGGTTCGCTCGATGAACCGCCAAGGTCTGAGTTTGAGATATCCTTGACTAGTCTTTGCTATGGTGAGACTAGGGGAGTGACGCAGGTAGAATAAAGAGTAGGCATTATTTAATGGAAAATGCATTGTAGGCAAACAAGATTGTATTACAATTTGTGCTCCAGACTTGAGCCTCATACACATCGCTCTCACCGGTGACAAAAGTTCTAATCTTGGAGTGATTGTTGCATGTAGGTTGCAACACAACACTAATAGTGGTCATTTTTATGGTGGTATTTATGCCACCCGCTTAGCAAGAGAGCTAGGTGTTGCACCTTTGCCATATGACCCTATTTTGCCCACACAATATTTTAGACTTTGATGCCATGAAGCGTCATAAGATCCTTAGAGGTGAACCTGATAATTTCACTTATAAATTGATTTTTAATAAGGACTCCAGGGTGGACACATATTTTCCTGCACCTGCTCTCTTTAATGTTCACAACGGGGGAAGATATTTTGTTCTTGAGAGCGAGGCCCAAGCCCATAATGCAGCGGTTGTGGCTGCACGGCAGGCTGAGGCATCTGCACTGAGAGTGTCCGTGAGCTACCACTCCGACCATTACGCAGGCTACTGATTGATACCAAGCTAGGCCAAAATCCAAAGCTTGGGGAGTATGTATTTCCACCGACATTACATTCATGTTCACACATTTCATTCTAGTTGTCGGTGTTCACACCTTTTCATTGTATTATCCATGCTTAATTTGTTTTCTTGATTACTTCTTGTGTGTTTGAAAAACTTTGAGAAAATCCAAAAATATTTCCAGCTACTTTTTGCTTTTTCTTTCTAGGGTACACTACTGCAAGATGCTGCTAACACGACACTACGATCAGAGACCCTTCGACAAAATTGTGTGCGATGCCATAATCGCAAACAGTGGTGTAAAATAACTATCAAAAAAGGTGCAAAACATTTTCGATGGAGGATGCATCAAAACGGTTCAGATATTAGTTGCGTGTGCGATGCAGGGCATATGGTTCAGCTCAATTAACTGTTTGCAATGAGGAGGAACAAAAGAAACGGGCAACCAGATGAAGGTGTCTGCGATGTACAGCATAATGTTCACTCGGATGAACTGTTTGTGATTAGGCAACACAAAAGAAACGGTCAGCCAGATCAAGGTGTGTGCGATGTACAACATGCGGTTCACTCGAATGAACTGTTTGTGATTAGGCAAGAGAACATAAACAGTTCAATATAACAAGATGTGTGTGATACGTGGCAAACATGTCTGTAATCAGAAATGTGTGCGAAGACCGATAATAACACAGACGATTGCTTCTAATAAGACGTATGTGATATGCTTTGTCTACACAACATCTATTGGCCATTGTGGGACGGGCGATCATCCGGATACGCCATAAGGATGCGAAGAGGCATTCCTATCAGCAAGGACTAGATGTTCCACCAGTAGCTCATGTAAGAAAACTATCAAGTTAAGTGTGCTCAGGCTCGAGCAGCCATCAGATGGGTGACTGGATGGGAAGTTGTGTTCAAAGTTGTCAGAATCGCGATTTTGAATCGGATCGGAGCTCTGATGGTAGGATCGCAAATCGTAGAATCTTCACTATCAGGATCGTAAAAACGTAGATTCTATGAACAAAAATCGTAGAATCAAGGGGGTTAGTTTGGATCGTAAAGTCGTAGAATCGTATAATAGAATCGCGATTCTGACAACCTTGGTTGTGTTGATGTTAAATTAACTGATAGGATGGGTCATTTCAGTCAAATGACCGAAATGACTCATTCCCTCAGCAAATTTAACATCGAGGTCCTTGTTTTTTAACACATGTTAAAGGTCTATCGCATTACTTTTTGACAATGTGCGATACGTGGCATATAGTTGATCCATCCGACCTGTTTGTGATGGAATAGGCCATGTGTGTTGTGGGAAAACACTTGCTAGTATTCAACCGTTTGGGATTGATGAATTCATCACCGACGGGTTCACTAGTGTGGTCCGTGTTCATCTGATCATCATCTACTTCTTGTGCTAGCTCGATGTTCCTTATTCTATGCTAAGTTTCCATTAATTGATGGTGTTTTATGAACATGCCACCGTTTCCCGCCATTTCCTCACCTATTTCCCGCCACCCTGCTATATTGTGCATAGGGGGGCGTGACCCACGGAGGCGACAAGCGCAGCCTGTAGCACATCCACCTTTTCCAAGCATGCCAACCCACCAAAGCGCCGCCTCTGCCATCAACCTCGTCGACGAGGAAAATGAGCAGGCGCCACGGCCCGTCGAGGCCGAGGCTCTCCTCAGCAACATGATGGATGACGTCGTGATGCGCGTCATCACCAGGGTTAAGTAGACCTTTGGCGCATGGCGCTTGAGCGCCGCGGATCAAGATAGGCATGTCAGCGCCGACAGGCTGCAGCTCACCGCACAACATGATCGATGGCACGCCGCAGAGCAAGCTAGGCGCGTCCGTGCCGATAGGCTGTGGCTCACCGCACGGCGAGGCCGTTGGAGCGCCGCAAAACGAGAGGCACAGCGCGCCGTGCAGAAAGAGCGGATCCATCAGCGCTTGCCTGCTATCGACACGGTGTTGCAGCTGGGTACACGTTCCGTCAGTACCCCCATTCCTCGCCAGGAGTGAGCAGTGGCCCTCAGCGCCGTACTTGCACCAGAGGCCGGCCGCGCCGTACTTGCATCGGATGCCGTCGTGCCATTCGCATGGGTGCCGCTGTTCGCCTTGTCTGCGGCCCGCTGGATGCCAACGCGCTGGTCCATAGGCTCGACCGCCTCCTTGGCCCAGGTGTCCACCTAGGCGCAGTAGAGGAACATGGCCGTCGCATCCTCGAGCTAGTGATCTCTGATGAAATAGCCAACTTTGAGCTCGAGATCGCGCTCCAGATGTACCGCGAGCGTGTCGATCGCTTGGACGAATGCCTGCACGAGTTCAGGCAAAGCCAAGAGCTACCCTAGGCAAGGGCTGCTGGTCATGATCTCATGGACGTGTTTTATTTTGAAAAGTAGTTTCGACGTGGATAGCTATGTATTCACAGCAATCATAGTATTGCTCTTTTTATTGCTCTGTTTCAATGTGTGTTTTCCATTCTTATATGTTCTGTTTCAATGTGTGTATATACGCTTACCATTCTGTATATGTGGATGATAACAGCTAGATTCAAATTAGTATACAAAAATAGATAGAAAATGGAATTCATAATATATATATACATATTAATTGTTCATTAGATCATCACAGAATATATATATATATATATAATATCATCACATATACATGATGATACTTAACTACTAGGTACAATGCACAAAATTGAAAACGAACAATACTAAAACTAATAATCGCTCCTGGGGACATTATTCCGGCAGCCCTCGCTAGCAGCTCCCTGGTGCGCGACATCTTCCCAGTGCGGAGGCAGTACTCCGACTCCTTCGCCTCGCAGCACTTGACGTATCGATCTGCCTCTTGCTGGTGGACGCGTGTGACCGATCTTGCCATTTCGTTGGGCGCCCACCGGAGCTCCTTGTCGGTGGCACGCTGGAGCTTACCGGCCCACCTTCACGCAGCGACGAGGTGCCTATGACCTTCCTCGTGAAGTACCCATCTTCGTACACCTCCTCGGCACGATGACGCACCCACCCCCAAAGCTCCGCCGCCTCCTTTTTCCAAGCGGCATCATGGGCTTCACAGGCTGCCTGGTACCTGGCCTCCTCCGCCGCCATCTCCTTCTTGAACGCCACTTGCCAGGCTTTCTTAGCCGACGGCAGCGACTTCCACAGACAAAGATTGTACTGGCCCCAAAACCAATCCAAAGTTGGGGGGTCCGGCGCAACCTCGTCAGGCGGCGCATAGGGGTCCTCGTCTCTGCTAATCGAGTGAGCGTCCTCGGGGGGTGATGACTCCTCGCCAGCGCATGGGCAGACCAGCGACGCCATGGCAGAGATTTGCGAGAGAGAGAGAGAGAGAGGGAGAGAGAGGGCGAGCGAGGGGAGGATGTAGATGAGAATGCAGGCGAGACGACGTGAGCAAGGTAGTATTTATTGGCGGCCGGAATCTAGATCGACGGGGACAGTCACACGTCTGTCGCCGGAATTTAGGAGTACTATAGTTTGAATTACAGACGATTCCCGCAGCAAAATCCGTGTGCGAACATAATAGCTGACGATTTCCAATACAGAATCGTGTCTGATTAATGATCCCCGCCAATCACCTACGAAACCTCGAGCCGCGAGATAGAGTGCCAATCGTGTGGGGGCCGGCTGTCTTTACAGATATTTACATTTTCTTTATTGAACACCAGATATTTACATCGTCTGAGGATTTTTTAACTCGCACACAAGTACTCAAAAATATGATTTTTCAAACCGTTATGGTTAGGCGTTGCATGTAGATGTAGTTCAAATTTGAATTACGGTCATTAAATGGTTAGAAAATCACTTAAATGTATTTAAAAGGTCAAATGACCCCTGAAATTTTCCAAATTTTCACATGACAGTTGTACTAGTGTACGTTAAATGTAGGAAAAAATTAGAAGGCCGTAAGAGGAAGCTATCTCCCGTCCGTCATCAAACATGCATTGTTCCCTCTCGGAACCACGAACGTTCTAGTGAGTTGCTCCGGTTTGTGAGGGGTGTGTGTCCAAACGTTCGTCAAACATGCCAATTTCTTTACCACATCATCTTGGTGGCATGACATTACATCAAGCAAGGTTTCATGTTTTTCTGATCATTTTTCTATTTTTTGGAATTAAAATGTCATGGCACTCCATGCATGTGCCCATGCCTTGAGACCAATATGTTTGAAAATTCCTTCTAATTTACTGCACATGGAATTAACTCGCACATAAGTACACAAAAATATGATTTTTCAAAGCGTTATGGTTAGGTGTTGCATGTAGATGTAGTTCAAATTTGAATTACGGTCATTAAATGGTTAGAAAATCACTTAAATGTCTTTAAAAGGTCAAATGACCCCTGAAATTTTCCAAATTTTCACATGACAGTTGTGTTAGTGCATGTTAAACGTAGGAAAAAGTTTGAAGGCCGTAAGAGGAAGCTATCTCCTGTTCGTCATCAAACATGCATTGTTCCCTCTCGGAACCACGAACCTTCTAGTGAGTTGCTCCGGTTTGTGAGGGGTATGTCTCCAAACGTTCGTCAAACATGCCGATTTCTTTACCACATCATCTTGGTGGCATGACATTAGATCAAGCAAGGTTTCATGTTTTTCTGATCATTTTTCTATTTTTTGGAATTAAAATGTCATGGCACTCCATGCATCTGCCCATGCCTTGAGACCAATATGTTTGAAAATTCCTTCAAATTTACTGCACATGGAATTAACTCGCACATAAGTACACAAAAAATGTTTTTTCAAAGCGTTATGGTTAGGTGTTGCATGTAGATGTAGTTCAAATTTGAATTACGATCATTAAATGGTTAGAAAATCACTTAAATGTCTTTAAAAGGTCAAATGACCCCTGAAATTTTCCAAATTTTCACATGACAGTTGTGTTAGTGCATGTTAAACGTAGGAAAAATTTGAAGGCCGTAACAGGAAGTTATCTCCTGTTCGTCATCAAACATGCATTGTTCCCTCTCGGAACCACGAACCTTCTAGTGAGTTGCTCCGGTTTGTGAGGGGTGTGTCTCCAAACGTTCGTCAAACATGCCAATTTCTTTACCACATCATCTTGGTGGCATGACATTAGATCAAGCAAGGTTTCATGTTTTTCTGATCATTTTTTTATTTTTTGGAATTAAAATGCCTTGTCACTCCATGCATACGTATCCATGTGCCCATGCCTTGAGACCAATATGTTTGAAAATTCCTTCAAATTTACTGCACATGGAATTAACTCGCACACAAGTACACAAACATATGATTTTTCAAATCGTTATGGTTAGGCGTTGCATGTAGATGTAGTTCAAATTTGAATTAGGGTCATTAAATGGTTAGAAAATCACTTAAATGTCTTTAATAGGTCAAATGACCCCTGAAATTTTCCAAATTTTCACAGGACAGTTGTATTAGTGCATGTTAAACGTAGGAAAAAAATTTGAAGGACGTAAGAGGAAGCTATCTCCCATTCGTCATCAAACATGCATTGATCCCTCTCGGAACCATGAACCTTCTAGCGAGTTGCTCCGATTTGTGAGGGGTGTGTGTCCAAACGTTCATCAAACATGCCAATTTCTTTACCACATCATCTTGGTGGCATGACATTGAATCAAGCAAGGTTTCATGTTTTTCTGATCATTTTTTTTATTTTTTGGAATTAAAATGCCTTGTCACTCCATGCATACGTATGTATGTGCCCATGTCTTGAGACCAATATGTTTGAAAATTCCTTCAAATTTACTGCACATGGAATGAACTCGCACACAAGTACACAAACATATGATTTTACAAACCGTTATGGTTAGGCCTTGCATGTAGATGTAGTTCAAATTTCAATTAATGTCATTAAATGGTTAGAAAATCACTTAAATGTCTTTAAAAGGTCAAATGACCCTTGAAATTTTCCAAATTTCACATGACAGTTGTATTAGTGCACATTAAACGTAGGAAAATTTTTGAAGGACATAAGAGGAAGCTATCTCCCGTTAGTCATCAAACATGCATTGTTTCCTCTCATAACCACAAACCTTCTATTGAGTTGCTCCGCTTTGTGAGGGTGTGTGTCCAAACGTTTGTCAAACATGCTAATTTCTTTACCACATCATCTTGGTGGCATGACATTAAATCAAGCAAGGTTTCATGTTTTTCTGATCATTTGTTATTTTTTGGATTTAAAATGCCATGTCACTCCATGCATACGTATGCATGTGTCCATGTCGTGAGACCAATATGTTTGAAAATTCCTTCTAATTTACTGCACATGGAATTAACCCGCACACAAGTTTATAGATATGATTTTTTTTCAAACCGTTTTGATCAAGTTGCATGTAGATGTAGTTCAAATTTGAATTACGGTCATTAAATTGTTAGAAAATCACTTCAATGTCTTAAAAGGTCAAATGACCCCTGAATTTTTCCAAAATTTGACATGAAAGTTGTATTAGTACTACAAAATTTCTCATTCATTTAAAACACCATCCGTTGGCACTTTACTCCAAATTGGTCTTTCACAGCTAATAAAAAATATCTACAACATCACACACAGTTGTTTTCTAGGAACCGTTTGCGATGAAAATATCTGGGTCTATTTAAGTCTCCCTCCTTATGCTTCGTCGGCTCATCTGCTCTAGTGCCGGCAACCCACGAATCCCGATCCCCATTCCCGCACCCCTTCTTGCAAAGATGACGCCGTGGAAACGCTTCGTGAAGGCCCGTACGATGGCCGCGTCCCCCCCCCCCCGAGCGCACCGCCTGTGCCAAGAGCGCGGCCGCCTACGCCGAGAGTGTCGCTGCATCCGCATTGAGTGCGGCCGCTTCCGCCGAGAGGGCGTCTGTGGCAGCCGACAGGGCAGCTGCAGCAGCCGAGATGGTTGCAGCTGCTGCTGCGACGGCAGCTGCAAACGCCGAGAGCGCTTGAGCTGCCGTCCGTGCAGCTGATGTCGCCCTGTCCCGGGTCGAGGCCATCCACGCCAAGATCGAGGATGCACACGCCAAGATATTCCAAGCCACCTTGGACTCCAGCATGCATCCCATGTCTGAAAAGGCGGCGGTGGCCATGGAGCACCTGCTTCCTCATGAGGTCGCCGAGCGGGAGCTGGAGATGCAGGAGGCGGCGGAGATCGAGGAGCGCCGGGAGGAGAAGTTGCGTGTGGCCGAGGCCGAGGTAGAGAAGAGTCTGTCCGTCGAGGAATCGGCGGTGGAATACCAACGCGAGCTCTGGCACAGACACTACGACGAGTACTACAACCTTTAGGGCGGCTCCGAGGACGAGGACAAGGACGCGGTCGACTTCAGCAGGGGGATGCGGAGTCCACCAACGGCGGCATGTCGCCAAGACAAGTCATCGACGTCTCATGTCACACCGGCGATGCATAGGCCGGCGAGGCGGCGGATTTGTTAAAATTATGCATACTTAGGCTTTGTTTTAAATGCTGGTCTTTTGTTAGAGCAATGTTTAGGTCAACTGGCTCTGTTTAATTACTAAAATTGCTTGATTCAGTAAGTGTGGTATGTCTGCTGTACGCTCTTTTGTGTGCCCAAATTAGCAAGCGATGTTAAATTATGCAATGACGTACCCGAGGAAATTTCCACCAAAATTTGAATTATCAAACTCATCCCATGCGCGTAAAGCAGAAGAATTGTTTGCGATGCACACAATCGTTCAAAGCGAATGGTCCGGCGGCACCGCGTGCGTTCAAAGTGAATGTGCCCATGCCTTGAGACCAAAATTTGAATTGTCGAACTCATCCCATGTGCGTAAAGCAGAAGAATCGTTTGCGATGCACACAATCGTTCAAAGTGAATGGTGCGGCGGCACCGCGCGCAAAGTTTCCCTCCACATTTCCAAAATTTTGTCCTACCACCAAAATATCTACACCCGCCCCCCTTCCCCCCTTCCCCACCCCCTTTTATCCCTGACCACAAGTCACATTTCCCCTTTTTCCTCCTTCCTTCCTTCCTTGCTAAGCTATAGCCGCTTCCTCGCTCTCCGCCGTCTCGCATCCTACCACTAGGGTCGCCATGGTCTTCTTCAAAGACCTCTCCAGCGGTTCCTCCTCCGGCGACTAATCCTTCACCAGCCGGGTATGCCTCTCTTCTCTCTCTCTCTGTTTCTCTCTCTCTCTCGGGCTATGACTTGGAATGAAGGATTTTTACCCGGCGATCGATTTGAGTCATTTCTTCCTCTTGTAACTCCCTAGGACCATCAATGGCAACGAATGGAGCGGGGTGGCTGAAGATCTATCTGCTCATTGTCACCATCAACCTCCATGCGTGAAGCTAGTTGCGTTTGATTCTGTGGACAGTGGGAGGAAGTTTCTAGCATGTGCAGAGAAGGTTAGACCCTCTTTCGTTGTTACAAATCATTTGTTAGATGTGATTCAGACATTGTCATGGTCCCAACCCATTCATACCACACCTTCAACCAAACGCATCCTAACAGTGTCACAGTTTGTATCTAGTATCTTAAATTATTGCCATCTCATCAGCGGTGCCATTAGAAAATTATTTGTCACCACTTCAGTAGTTTGTGCAGCCAACTTTGATTTCTGGGTCATGTGGGAAGAACACCCTATCGCAGACACTCACTTGGCGACGGTTCCAAATGACGTCGCGGAAAGGGGTTAAAAACCATTTGTTTAGGACCGACGCGCACCAGTGGTAGTTAGTTGTAGCACTAAAAAGAAAACTCAAAAAGATTTCCTTGTTCTTCTTTTGCTTGTTGGGAGCTTTCCAGTGTAAATATTTTTCTCGTTTTTGCTTTTCCCTTTTTATTTGCTTCTTTCAGTTAAAACCAAAAACTCCTAAAATATTTCAGTTTGTTTCTCTAAGTTCCTTTTCTTTTTGTTTAGTCATACCGAGGAGAAGACCACGATGAAAATGTTGAGTGGCTCTCATATGCATTATTGTTAATCTAACAAAGAGCCAATTTTACCTTGTCTTCTCCTATTGAATAAAATGTTTGCAGATTCCAGCTTAGTCCACGGCACTCTTGCACTATTATTATTTTCTTATCGTTCGGTCGTGCAAGTGAAAGGCAATAATGACAACATTCAATGAACTGGCCGTGGCAGAGAGAAACGGGTATGAACTCGACTTGTTCTGGTTTTGTAAATATGTTTAACCTAGTACCCATCATTTAGCCAGTTTATGATCAAACATGTTTGCAATGACAATTAGAGATTATAGTTTCTCATGCCATGCATAAGTAGCTAGGAGTGGATAATGATTTATCTTGGGTGTCAACATTGCATTAAAATGATTGTGATGTAGTATGATGATATGGTATCCTCCTCTGAATGTTCGAGTGGCTTGACTTGGCACATGTTCATGCATGTAGTTGAATCAAAACCAACATAGCCTCTATGATATTTATGTTCATAGTGTTCATATCCTACTCATGCTAGTGTCCAATATTACTTATGCATACTGCATGTTCATGATTGTTGTTGCTCTCTAGCTGGCCGCTTCTCAACCTATTTGCTAGCCTTTGCATGTACTAAGTGGGAATTCTGCTTGTACATCAAAAACCTGAACCCCAAGTTATTCCAGATGAGTCCACCATACCTACCTATATGCGGTATTACCGTGCCGTTCTAAGTAAATTTGCATGTGCCATCTCTAAAAACTTCAAATAAATATCCCTTTTGTGTGCCTGGATCGTTCATGGAACGACAGGAGGTAGTCTGTATCTTCCATGCTAAGCGAGTTATTCTCAGGATGAGTGTTTATTCACTCACCATCGCACGATAAAAGGGCGGTAATAGGGATGCCCAGTTCCAAACTGCAAAAAGAATTGATCTTTCAAATAATCAAACAAAAACTCCTACGGAGTCATAACCTTTACTTAATCGCTTGGGAACCGCCACCACTACAAAAAAATACACTTCCGTGATGATACGTGTTTGTCACAGTAGGTCGCGTTTTTTGTCATGCATGTACATCCATGACAATTTTATGACAGAATCAAGATAGTCATTGTGCTGTCGTAGAAGTGTTCCATGACATTACCAAAATTATCATCACGGAAGTGTCCACTTCCATGACGATAAATCGCACGTAACAGAAGTGCTTTCGTCAAGGGAGACCGACACGTGGCATCCACCATAACGGAACACCGTTAAGCTATCGGGTCCGGCTTTGGATCCGATAACCCGCTAACAGCCCCGACCAATGGGGATTTTCCACGTGTAAAATCATCATTGGCTGGAGGGAACATGTGTCGGCTCACCATTGGGACAGATGCCATCCACTCATTGGACCAAAGGCGCCTATGATATGTCGACACGTGGCACGGCCGAACATAAGCCCATTCCTGTGAAAAGGTCGGTTCATTTGACTTGGTCAAAAGGAGGCGGGCCAGCCCACGGAAAGCCTGTTAATGGCATGTTCGCATATAGCCCATTTACAGCCCGCTAACCAAGGGCCCATTACGACCTATCCGAATTAGGCCCAGTAGCATCATCTGGGCCGTCCAATATGATTCCAGCCCATTTTAAGTTTTGTCCCATGTATGGCCCATGACGTCTTTTGGCCCATATGAGGCCCTTTGTAACTCTTGGCCCATTAACGGCCCGTGGTGAAACTGGTCCGTAATGAACAGTGTATCACATTATACCCATTAACGGCCCATTAATCCATTGGGCCGTTTGCAGCCCATGTTATCTTTCGGCCTTCTCAAAGCCCATTTATTCTTGGGCTCATTTCCAGCATTCGGTTACTTATGGCCCGTTACTGCCATTTTCTGCTTGTGGGCCAAATTCAGCCCGTGGTTACAGTCGTCCCGTTTGTGGCCCGTTAATACGTTGGGCCATTTTCATAGCGTCATCAAATACGGCCTATTAACGACGGTCCGTTATGGTCGGCCCATGAACAGACGACTCCAACTCTAGCCCATTTACGGCCATAATGCGGTCTGTTTTTGGCCCATGTTTGGCCAATCGATCATACGGCTCATATAAGGCCCATTGATGATACGGCCCATAGAAGGCCCATTGTTTCTACGGCCCGTAGGAGGCCCAGTGTCACTACAATAAATATGTATCCCATGGCCTGTTAAAGGCGGGAAACTACTATAGGTTTAGACCTGCTAATGGCCCAAGATGATTATAGGCCCACGTTTTGGCCCATATGAGTAACGGGTCGGCCTGAAGACCGACAACACTGAGATCCACTGAACCTTCCGGCCTAAATTACAACATACTGACCAAAGAATAAACCTAGACTATACAATAAAGAAATTACAGCATATTACATCCACTGGGAATCAAAGTTCGCTACCGGTGATAATAAAGCGCAACATGACCGCGGATTACATACACTGGGCATCAAAGATCGCCACCAGTGCATATAAACGCACCGACAAAAGAATATACAAAGCTGAGAGCACTTCAGAAGGCACTAGACCTGGCAAGGTCAGGCCCCGCAAGCAACCGAACAAGCTGATGAGACCTCAGTTGTGTCAACGATAGATGCTTCATCCCTAGTTGTATGTCACCATAGTGCGCAAGGTAGTCCCCTGACATCTTCATTACTTCTTTGACTTCAAGTCGGAGCTGAGCTGAAGCAAGCCTTTTCGCTATAAGTTGAGACTGAAGAAGTCGAACTGATTGAGGCATCGACTGCACAGAGGTTGTCCCACACCTGCTGGTGAGTAGCTTCAACTCACTGTCTTCATCAAGATAGGACCTTGGGGTCATCTCGCTGTCCTCAAGATGGTTTGGCTCACTATCTTTCCTGAAGTTCCGTCTGGCATAAGAGACAAGACTTTGAAAGAGAAACAAGGAGACACGTAACAGGTTTCACAATTATATACGCAAATAAATGGATCTGTTCTACATAAGGAACATGTTTTTACAACTACAATTTAAAACTGGTAGTTGTTGCAAACATCAATCAGATGTAAACAGCAGTGGAGGAAATGATGCCTATCCAAATCTATACTAGAACAAAGTTTGAAGGCTAGAGAAGGATGAACTTACATTACATGTTAACACGGGTTGGACAAAGCCCTTCTCCATGTTGATGGAAGGATAATTCAATAAATTCCCCAAATAAAATTCTTTATAAGCGTTGCCATTATTCTACAGTTTGCAAAGAGTAAATATAGATCAAATAATATTGGAAGAAATAGAGGATAATGAAGCTCAGGTGCAGACTGATGATACATAATCAAGTAGCAATTAATTAAGTACAGCATTACAAGGCAAAAGGTACTGACAAGAGGAATGCAGACATCAACGTGTGCAGTGGCATTGGATTTATTCAACATTTTGGTAAGAGTAAACATAGATATGATAATTTGGAGAAAGTGGAGGGCAGGGCAGATAATATGCAGAGTAATGCTAGACAATCAACTATCTCGCGATGCATGTACAGTAATACCACCACCGTTCGTTATTACTTGTCGCTCAAATGGATGTATCTAGCACTATTAAGTTCTAAATACATCCAATTGATCAACAATTAATTCGATACAGAGGGAGTACATGACAATAGGTAATTACATGAGCAATCCAAAACTTCAAAACCATTGTGTTAATTCTACATTTATCTAAGAGTAAATATAGATCTTATAATTTCAAGCAAAGGGAGGATAAAGAAGCGAACATTTACAGTGATGCTACATAATCAAACAGCAATGAGTGTAAGTATGCTGACAAAGGGCAAGAGGTACCGACAAGAGCAATGCAGAGCCCAGTATTGTCGTGACATCCTATGATCCTTTGAGCAAGGAAATTCATCTGAAATTAGTTTTCATACAAGAGAGAAGGTAAGGCACATGCAGAAATTTAGGAGTTCAAATTTTGAATTGATATCATAGACAGTACCTGACGCTGGGGTCTCAGCAGTTCTGATAGGGGTTTGGCCACTGGAGTAGGGGTAAAGTCTGTTACAGTTGGGCATGTGTTTTCTGTGGCTGCTGATCTATCTGATTTAATAGGTATCACTACCTTTTCCAAATACCTAGTTTTTACTCCTTGAGGATCTGCACTCACCCTCTTCCTTTTGGACATCTATTACGAAAGAACAACATTTGACTGAAAAAACATAGTATGACGACACATGGAATAGGTACACAAAAAGGATAGGTATGGCATATACTCATATATGATGCTTAAACTAAGCAAATGGTGTAACAAAGTAGAAGTAATGCAAGAGTTCAGATGCAAAATATGTGCGACCAATACAACCTTGCCAAGTTAGAGCATGCACCTTGATGGGTGAATAAGATAGGCCATCCTTCACCATGCCAAGTTTGTTAGCCAGTGGATTGTTCCGCAATATTCCTCTCGTGCGCCCATTCTCATATTCATTTTGATAATGTTCAATACCTGACATGCATGAAAACATAAAAACAAGTGAGATTATCTTTGTAATACATAAGTGATTCTAATCCAATACTTCCTCCCTGTAAACCCCTTTGTGTTATCTCTACAATTCTTCTTAGAGGTGCCATGCATGCTATAATTTGGTGTGTGCATTAATACAATGTGGCCTACTACTCAAAATATGAGAGCTCTAGAAGTGATGATACTTCGCAGATGAC
This sequence comes from Aegilops umbellulata, assembly GCA_032464435.1. Taxonomy (NCBI): domain Eukaryota; kingdom Viridiplantae; phylum Streptophyta; class Magnoliopsida; order Poales; family Poaceae; genus Aegilops; species Aegilops umbellulata. Next base: position 196,409,815 of record CP136056.1, on the reverse strand, counting down.
AGCTTCAACATATAGTAAAGGAGAACAAGTCGACCTGAACTGACAGATTCAAAATATACTAAGGGAGAATAACTCGACCTGACCAGTCGACCGCAAGAGAAGAGGATCATCTTAAAGAAGAGCAGAAGAGCAAGCAGATTGAAGATATTACAAGTCTTTCTATACAATGTCGGTTGGCCACCCATGATGAACCAGAGCGCAGAGAGAAATACTATTCCTTCCGGTGTCTCCATATGTGGCTCACATGCATTTCGAAACTAAAGTAGGAACATTTAGCTGACCAATTAAACATCTCTCAGTTTTACTAATATCAGCATAATATCATATTTGAATTTGTACAACTAAGCTTGTTTAGCTCGATGGGTGGAGCAGTGCTATTACGACACGAACCACGTAGGCTGATCGTGGTCATCATAAAATGGGGAAACCGTAAGCATGATGAGTATAGTGTTGACCGTGGCAGTGGGATGTCAGATCTGAAGCTGCAAACCGCGCAAAGGGTAGTTAGCAACCGAAGTTTGCTTTGAAATAACAACTAAGGTTTGGTATGGACAAGAAAGTACAGTCAACAAGTGACAAATAAATGCAATTCTGTTGTCTCTCTATATGTCGCTACATGCATTTGGAAACTCAAGTGGGACCTTTAGCTAACCAGTTAAATGTGTCTGTTAACTAATATCAATATCATATCACAATCATATTTGAACAACTAAGCTTTGGAATTTTGAGTGTTGTGTTGTTTATCTTGAAGGGTGGAGTAATGCTAGTACGACAGAAAGCACCTACGCAGATCATAGTAGAGTAGATAAAAGGGGAAACCCCTAAGCATCAAGAGTAAAATCAGGAAAGTGGAACTAGATGGACCAGTGGGTGGCGCACATGCTTTTCGAAACAAATATAGGAACATTAGGTGACCAATTAAACGTTCTCTGTTTTAGTAATATGAGCATCATATCATATTCGTATTTCAACATGTAAGCTTTGGAATTATGAGTGGCATGTCGTTTCGCTTGATGGGTTGAGGTCTTGAGGAGCAGTGCTAGCACGACACAAAGCAGTGAAGCACCTACGACGATGGTGGTGAATATAAAGGGGGGAAACCATAAGCTTTACGAGTATAGTGACCGTGACATGGCGGATCTGAAGGTGTAAACCGGACAAAGCTACTTCACAACCATGTTTTCATTCAACTAGCCACTATGATTTGGTACGGACAAGAAAAGTACAGTAAACAATTTAAGATCTATTTTTTGGGTGAGATCAATAACTTAAGCACACATGGAAGAGTACCACCTCTCTTGCAACGCCGTGTAGGCCCCTTCTCATACGTTGAGGGTGTTGCGGGTGCGATGGCTGTCGGCGGCGGGGAAGAAGACTTTAGATGGCAGACGGCCGGGACAGGGGATAAATCCTGTTGCCGTGGATGAGGCGGTCGTAGGAGCGGCAACGACAAGGTGGATGACGGCGCCGATGAAGCGAGACAATGCGATGAAAGGATCTTGGTCCGGCGCCGTGGATGAGAGACGTCCATCTCTTGAAGTGGAGGACGGGGTAGGGTTAGCGACTCTGGCAAGGTGGAGGATGGGGTGGCGGACGGAGGAGGCTGACCGCAGTGGGAGGTTGTCGTGGCGCCGACGGTGTATGAATGGGGAAATGGAGGGGGAGGGGGATCTCAAACTTTGGGACGCGCTTGTCTGAAATGTGGGAAAGTTACGGACTTATCCCCCGTTTAAAATTTCGGACATCACGTCGGTTGGGGATAGGACGGTAATCTCGCATCTCCCAAATATTTGCCGGTAACGATTTTGGGCGAGGAGAGGGTGTTTTGCAGCCCACGGTTGGCGCCCACAGTGTATGAACAAGGTGACAGGTAGGGCGGTTGTGTCACGTCTGAGGGAAGTTACACATCTGCCCCTATTTAAAATATTAGCCTACATCGATTTCGCTCGAGGAGAGTTTGTTTTGTTGCCCATCGTGGATGAATGGGGAAATGGAGGGAGAGACACATGTCTTTCGAACGAGCTTGAATCAAATGTGTTTTTCCACCCACGTTTGGCGCCCATCGTGTCTGAATGGGCTCAGAGGCCATCGTGTCACATCTGATTGAAGTTACTAGTCTACCCCTATCGACAGCAGTGTAAATCCGGTCGATAAGGATGTCAAGTGTCAGGGGTAGACAGTAATTTCCATCTCTCAAACACTTGCTTCGGCCAGCCCACAAATGATAGTGGGTGTTTAGCCGCTTCATTCAAAACTTGGGAGAATTAGCATTCACGTTTGCCCTGGGCCCTGGCAACTAAATCCAAATCCAATTTTTATTCGATTACGAATATCCACAGACAATTCTATGTTTTGTTATTTATTTCTTCAAAACCACAACAAAGATTTATTCCACCTTTATATATGACTATGATTTAGAAATGACGTGATCTTCGAATTCAGTAGGTTGGATACACTCTGAGTCAAACAGTTATTTCATCCAATGCAATATGTTCACACGAAAAACAGTTCATCTTATGTCAATCATACAAGTACTGAGGATTACCTCGCCTAAAAAATTCGGATCATTACAACACATGGACAACATAGGGGGTCTTACAACATAATCCATTCAGAGACATGACACAACATGCAAGTACAATAATCTAATGTCAATTTCAACTGCTATCTAAAGAGGAACTGGGATTACCCTGGGCTTCAGATAGCAGAAGCAGCAGGACCTCCTCCGTCTTCTAATGCAACATTCTTACTTCCTCCAATTCTTGGGTTGCTTTCATAATACGTGCAGCTAATTGCCTAATTTCCAGCTTCAAGATCGAGATTACCTCATTCATGGTAACCACACCATCTCTTTCCGCCTCTAGTAGAGCCTCAAGAACTATAATATTTGTGCTCAGACTGCTCTCCGGCGGTGTTGCCTTTGAACGGCTACCATCTGGTAACATGGATGGCGCACTGCTTCCACAAATAGATTCTGGGGTTGTACATTGTGTCCTAGTGTGAACGGCATCCTGAAAGGTTTCCGCTAGACATAAGTAAGAGATAGTTATTGCATGATCCAGGCAGTAAGCTTACATGGTAAACGACATACGAATAATTGCCAAGCATGGCAAGCTATATTTAAATGGTTTGAAGCAGCATCAGCCGAAAAGAAATTAAAATGGTAAGATGAAACTAGGGATGTAAGTGGCAAATAAAAAACATCTGTCAGCCCCATCTAGTTAGTTTTTGTTAGCTCCCTGGTTCATTTTCCTCAAAAAACAAAAACTCTTTTGAACTATCATACCACTAGTGCACTTTAATCGGGATTAAACGGGACCCAGTTGACATCCCTAGTTGAAAGGGAGTGTACCACCGCTATATTTAAGTTGCCAAGGCATCTAAGCAGTTGAAATAATCTGAGAAAGCGCTTAACAGTGTGGCCTCATATAAACTACGAAGACAGTCTTGTCATGAAGTTCAGAGGAAAAGTTAAGGACTCAAATGAACTAGGCATGCATTTCTTTACGATAGTAAAGCACGCACTGCTGACATATTGGCCAACTCAAGTATAGTGTAACAAGTAACAAACAAGCATTCGAATCAAGCAATACACCAAAGCAGACAACTGAACTATTTGTTATTCTGTAGGATTACAGGTTGAGGGCACAAGCCAAGAAAGCAGCCCACACGCATTACATTTCACATGTACTAAAACACACTGGCTTACCATATGTTGCTGTGAAGCCTCGCTGTTGTTGCAATGTTCTTTGAAGATATCGTCAGCATCCCGTGGTTGCAAATCTACTTGTTGTAGTTTATTCTGCACCCTCTATTTAGGTAAAATTAATTTTAATCGCATGCACTGGTTCGAATTGATCATCAATGGTTCATCTACACTAATGAAAGAAGGGTGTGTGCATTGATACGTCTCTGTCGTATCTATAATTTTTTATTGTTCCATGCCAATATTCTACAACTTCCATATACTTTTTGGCAACTTTTTATACTATTTTTGAGACTAACATATTGATCCAGTGCCCAATGCCAGTTCCTGTCTGTTGCATGTTTTTGGTTTTGCAGAATATCCATATCAAACGGAGTCCAAACGGGATAAAAACGGACGGAGATTATTTTTGGAATATTTGGAAAATTCTGGAAGAAAAATCCACGCGAGAAGGTGCCCGAGGTGGCCACGAGGCAGGAGGGCGCTACTGCCCCCCCCCCCCCGGGCGCGCCCCCTACCCTCGTGAGCCACCCGTAAGACGGTTGACGCTCTTCTTTTGCCGCAAGAAAGCTAATTTTTGAAAAAAAAATCATGGCGAAGGTTTGAGGCCAATCGGAGTTACGGATCTCCATATATACACGAAACGGTGAAACACAGCCAGAACAAAACGGAGAACCAGAGAGAGACAGAGAGACAGATCCGGTCTCGGAGGGGCTCTCGCCCCTCCCACGCCATGGAGACCATGGACCAGAGGGGAAACCCTTCTCCCATCTAGGGAGAAGGTCAATGAAGAAGAATAAGGAGGGGGGGCTCTCCCCCCTCGCTTCTGGTGGCGCCGGGACGCCGCCGGAGGCCATCATCATCACTGCGATCTTCACCAACACCTCCGCCATCTTCACCAACATATCCATCACCTTCCCCCCTCTATCTACAGCGGTCCACTATCCCGCAACCCGCTATACCCTCTACTTGAACATGGTGCTTTATGCTTCATATTATTATCCAATGATGTGTTGCCATCCTATGATGTCTGAGTAGATTTTCGTTGTCCTATCGGTGGTTGATGAATTGCTATGATTGATTTAATTTGCTTGTGGTTATGTTGCTGTCCTTTGGTGCCCATCATATGAGCGCGTGCATGGATCACACCATAGGGTTAGTTGTATGTTAATAGGACTATGTATTGGAGGGCAAGAGTGATAGAAGCTTCAACCTAGCATAGAAATTGATGCATACGGGATTGAAGGGGGGCCAATATATCTTAATGCTATGGTTGGGTTTTACCTTAATGAACGTTAGTAGTTGCGGATGCTTGCTAATAGTTCCAATCATAAGTGCATAGAATTCCAAGTAAGGGATGACATGCTAGCAGTGGCCTCTCCCACATGAAACTTGCTATCGGTCTAGTAAAGTAGTCAATTGCTTAAGGGACAATTTCGCAACTCGTACCACCACACTCGCTATATTTACTTTATTGCTTCTTTACTTACAACAGCCCCTAGGTTTTATTCACGTGCTCTTTACTTTCTTGCAAGCTTATCCAACAACACCTACAAAGTACTTATAGTTTCATGCTTGTTCTAGGTAAAGTAAACGTTAAGCGTCCGTAGAATTGTATCGGTGGTCGATAGAACTTGAGGGAATATTTGTTCTACCTTTAGCTCCTTGTTGGGTTCGACACTCTTACTTATCGAAAACTGTTGCGATCCCCTATACTTGTGGGTTATCAAGACCTTTTTCTGGCGCCATTGCAGGGGAGACAACCCAGAAGTTTTAGAGAGTCATTTATTTCTGTTGAGTGCTTTCATATAGTTTAAAAACAACAAAAATAAAGAGGGGAACCCAAAACTTTTTCAAAAAGAAAAGCGGAAGTGAGAAAGACGAGCATTGTTGAAGTGGGAGAGCTCCTTGAACTTTGTTCATGCTCACGGCAACTTTGTGAATCTTGATTACATAAACTTTTCTAAAATAATAATTATCCCCTTGTACAATTCCATTGTATTATAAAAATAATGTGCCAAGGTTTGCCTTTAGGATGTTTACAATGCTTGTTGGTTTGTGCGGTGCAGGACAGAAACTTTGGCTGTAGTGCGTGAATTTTAATTTTTTACTGGAACGTCAAATGGTTCTGATTCTTTTTGCACTGTCTTGCTTTGCAAATTGTTTATTTTTTTTCCTAATTTTGGCAGAAGTTTTCAAGTATCATAAGTATGGTGAATGTTCAGATTGCTACAGACTGTTCTGTTTTAGACAGATTCTGTTTTTGATGCATAGTTTGCTTGTTTTAATGAAACTATCAATTTATATCAGTGGATTAAGCCATAAAAAAGTTATATTACAGTAGACACAATGCAAAAACAAAATATGAATTGGTTTGCAACAGTACTTAGAGTAGTGATTTGCTTTATTATGCTAACGGATCTTACCGAGTTTTTTGTTGAAGTTTTGTGTGGATGAAGTGTTTGATGATTGAGAAGGTTTTGATGTGAGAAGAAGGAAGAGAGGCAAGAGCTCAAGCTTGGGGATGCCCGAGTAAACCCAAGTAAATATTCAAGGAGACTCAAGCGTCTAAGCTTGGGGATGCTGGGAAGGCATCCCCTCTTTCTTCAACAAGTATCGGTATGTTTTCGGATTCGTTTCATTCATGTGATATGTGCAAATCTTGGAGCGTCTTTTGCTTTAGTTTTATTTTTTTTCCTTTTATGCACCATGCTGGTATGAGATAGTCCTTGGTTGATTTATAGAATGCTCTTTGCACTTCACTTATATTCTTTGAGTATGGCTTTATAGAATGCTTCATGTGCTTCACTTACATCATTTGAAGCTTGGATTGCCTGTTTCTCTTTACATAGACAACCACCATTTGTAGAATGCTCTTTTGCTTCACTTATATTTGTTAGAGTGTGGGCATATCTTTTGTAGAAAGAATTAAAACTCTCTTGCCTCACTTATATCTATTTAGAGAGATGGCAGGAACTGGTCATTCACATGGTTAGTCATAAAATCCTACATACACTTGTAGATCGCTGAATATGATATGTTTGATTCCTTGCAATAGTTTTGCGATATAAAGATGGTGATATTAGAGTCATGATAGTGGGTAGTTGTGGATTAGTCGAAATACTTGTGTTGAGGTTTGTGATTCCCGTAGCATGCACGTATGGTGAACCGTTATGTGATGAAGTCGGAGCATGATTTATTTATTGATTGTCTTCCTTATGAGTGGCGGTCGGGGACGAGCGATGGTCTTTTCCTACCAATCTATCCCCCTAGGAGCGTGTGCACAGTACTTTGTTTCGATGACTAATAGTTTTTTGCAATAAGTATGTGAGTTCTTTATGACTAATGTTGAGTCCACGGATTATACGCACTCTCACCCTTCCATCATTGCAAGCCTGTTCGGTACCGTGCATTGCCCTTTCTCACCTCGAGAGTTGGTGCAAACTTCGCCGGTGCATCCAAACCCCATGATACGATACGCTCTGTCACACATAAGCCTCATTATATCTTCCTCAAAACAGCCACCATACCTGCCTATCATGGCATTTCCATAGCCATTCCGAGATATATTGCCATGCAACTGTCATCATCATCAGATGCATGACTTCGGCATTCATTGTCATATTGCTTTGCATGATCGTCAGATAGCTAGCATGATGCTTTCGTGGCTTGTCCGTTTTTTGATGTCATTGTTGCGCATCCCGGTACACCATCGGAGGCATTCATATAGAGTCGTATCTTTGTTCTAGATATCGAGTTGTAATATTGAGTTGTAAGTAAATAAAAGTGTGATGATCATCATTATTAGAGCATTGCCCCAGTGAGGAAAGGATGATGGAGACTATGATTCCCCCACAAGTCGGGATGAGACTCCGGACTTTACAAAAAATAAAAGAGGCCAAAGAAGCCCAAATAAAAAAAGAGAGACCAAAGAAGCCCACCAAAAAAATAAAAAAATAAAAAAAGAGAAAATAAAAAAATGAGAGAAAAAGAGAGAAGGGGCAATGTTACTATCCTTTTACCACACTTGTGCTTCAGAGTAGTACCATGTTCTTCATATAGAGAGTCTCTTGAGTTATCACTTTCATATACTAGTGGGTATTTTCATTATAGAACTTGCCTTGTATATTCCGATGATGGGCTTCCTCAAATGCCCGAGGCCTTCATGAGCAAGCAAGTTGGATGCACACCCACTTAGATTCCAGTTTGAGCTTTCATACACTTATAGCTCTTAGTGCATCTGTTGCATGGCAATCCCTACTCACTCACATTGATATCTATTAATGGGCATCTCCATAGCCCATTGATACGCCTAGTTGATGTGAGACTTTCTCCTTTTTTGTCTTCTCCACATGACCCCCACCATCAAATTCTATTCCACCTATAGTGCTATGTCCATGGCTCACGCTCATGTATTGCGTGAAAGTTGAAAAGGTTTGAGAACGTCAAAAGCATAAAACAATTGCTTGGCTTGTCATCGGGGTTGTGCATGATTTGAATATTTTGTGTGGTGAAGATGGAGCATAGCCAGACTATATGATTTTGTAGGGTTAACTTTCTTTGGCCATGTTATTTTGAAAAGACATGATTGCTTTATTACTATGCTTGAAGTATTATTGTCTTAATGTCAAATGATAGACTATTGCTTTGAATCACTCATGTCTTAATATTCATGCCATGATTAGACATATGATCAAGATTATGCTAGGTAGCATTCCACATCAAAAAACATCTCTTTATCATTTACCTACTCGAGGATGAGCAGGAATTAAGCTTGGGGATGCTTATACGTCTTCGTCGTATCTATAATTTTTGATTGTTCCATGGCAATATTCTACAACTTCCATATACTTTTTGGCAACTTTTTATACTATTTTTGGGACTAACATATTGGTCCAGTGCCCAGCGCCAGTTCCTGTCTGTTGCATGTTTTTGGTTTCGCAGAATATCCATATCAAACGGAGTCCAAACGGGATAAAAACGGACTGAGCTTATTTTTGAAATATTTGGAAAATTCTGGAAGAAAAATCCACGCGAGACGTTGCCCAAGATGGCCACGAGGAAGGGGGCGCGCCTGCCCCCTGGGCCCGCCCCCTACCCTCGCGAGCCACCCGTAAGGCGGTTGACACTCTTCTTTTGCCGCAAAAAGCTAATTTTCGGGAAAAAAATCACGGCGAAGGTTTCAGGCCAATCGGAGTTACGGATCTCCATATATACACGAAACGGTGAAACAGAGCCAGAACAGAACGCAGAACCAGAGAGAGACAGAGAGACAGAACCGATCTCGGAGGGGCTCTCGCCCCTCCCACGCCATGGAGACCATGGACCAGAGGGGAAACCCATCTCCCATCTAGGGAGAAGGTCAAGGAATAAGAAGAAGGAGCGGGGCTCTCCCCCCCTCGCTTACGGTGGCGCCGGGACGCCGCCGGAGGCCATCATCATCACCGCGATCTTCACCAACACCTCCGTCATCTTCACCAACATCTCCATCACCTTCCACCCTCTATCTACAGCGGTCCACTCTCCCGCAACCCGCTGTACCCTCTACTTGAACATGGTGCTTTATGCTTCATATTATTATCCAATGATGTGTTACCATCCTATGATGTCTGAGTAGATTTTCGTTGTCCTATCGGTGGTTGATTAATTGCTATGATTGATTTAATTTGCTTGTGGTTATGTTGCTGTCCTTTGGTGCCCATCATATGAGCGCGCGCATGGATCACACCATAGGGTTAGTTGTATGTTAATAGGACTATGTACTGGAGGGCAAGAGTGACAGAAGCTTCAACCTAGCATAGAAATTGATGCATACGGGATTGAAGGGGGACCAATATATCTTAATGCTATGGTTGGGTTTTACCTTAATGAACACTAGTAGTTGCGAATGCTTGCTAATAGTTCCAATCATAAGTGCATAGAATTCCAAGTAAGGGATGACATGCCAGCAGTGGCCTCTCCCACATGAAACTTGCTATCGGTCTAGTAAAGTAGTCAATTGCTAAAGGGATAATTTCGTAACTCCTACCACCACTTTTCCACACTCGCTATATTTACTTTATTGCTTCTTTACTTACAACAGCCCCTAGGTTTTATTCACGTGATCTTTACTTTCTTGCAAGCCTATCCAACAACACCTACAAAGTACTTCTAGTTCCATACTTGTTATAGGTAAAGTAAACGTTAACCTTGCGTAGAGTTGTATCGGTGGTCGATAGAACTTGAGGGAATATTTATTCTACCTTTAGCTCCTCGTTGGGTTCGACACTCTTACTTATCGAAAACTGTTGCGATCCGCTATACTTGTAGTTTATCATGCATACACGACAATATATCTGCTTCCCTCTATTTTTATGCTTGTTCGAGGTGCTAGCCCCAAAAGAACAAATATTTTGCTTGATGGGGTTGGCAGCTCCATAATTAATAGAAGCATCAAATTAGTCATGCAACTTGGGAAGATCAAGAACACACAAAAAAGTAATGAACAGAGGCTCGGAGTAGTGATGTAATAGCTGGCATCAGAAAATGTAGCGTAAAACAAATAAAAACAAGCGGAACCACATGCTAGTTTGCTGATGTGTAATTACGCATAGAGAACATGAAGCAGTCTGATGGAACCAACAGGTGGCATCAGAACAACACAATTATCATAAAAATAGCATGCAAGAAGTAAAATAGTAGGCAGTGATATCTAGGAAGTACAGTAATACTTAGGACAAAACTAAAGCATATTAACTATATGTGCACTGGTAAGTAATTTAGCACATGTAACATGTTCACTGCCAGAAGTATGGCCCTACAGGTGCAAGCAGAATAACGCGTCTCATGAAAAACTGAATGATGCCCTGAAGAAATTCAAAGGTGCGGTGCTTATGCTAAGAAAGTGAGCGTAGGCGCCAGCCGTTGGATAATAGTACCTGATTCTCGGCGGCGTATGGGTATCATTGGCATACTTGATAGCTAAGGATCGTCGATGGTGCTCGTGTTGCGGTTGAGTTTGGGTCGGCTGTCGTCGTCGCTGAAGCGGCTCCAGTGCTACGGTTGCGGCGCCTGTCGACATACAAGAAAGCTCATCTGTGGTAAGTGAACAGTTGCATGATAAAGAGAAAAACCGAATGAGTACAAATTGAAATAACATGATGAGGCTGCTACGTCGATAAAGCAGGGCCGGTGGAGTTGAATATGGCGTCCGTGGAGCGGGTCCGTGCAGTGGATGAAGGCTTCGGCGGGCAAGTTGTACAATGCTTTCGGTGAGGCGGATCTGTTGCGGCGGACGAGGGCTTGTATGAAGGGCCAGCGAAGGGACGGACGAGGGAGTTAGTGAAGGGCCTACACTGTGCTGGACGAGGGTGCCGGTTAAGCAGATCCGGTGCGGTGGACCATGATGGCGGTCAAGGAGATCTGGAGCGGTGGACAAGCCAATCGCTGAAGCGGCTCCGGTGAAGTGGTGAGTTGGCAGTTGGGGGTTCCAAGGTGCGGAAGGTAGATCCGTCGGGGTGTGAGGTCCACCGCTGCGGTGGAGGACTAGATTCGGTGGCTTGCCGTGGTTAGGGGGTCGGGGAGGGAAGGGGAGGGGTTGTGGGGAAGAATGTTGGGGGCAAAGAGGGGAAAACAATGGAGTTACCAAAGCAGCCCTTCTCCGTCCATGTGGCAGGGGTAAAACAGGAATATCGCAGGGCTAAACTTCCGGGTGCGAGATATTTCGATGGGAGCGGGAAGTTTGAAAGCTTTCGGCGCCTGAAATTATATTCTGCTCTTGTACGGCCGACTATGATATCATGGCCGAGAATTTGTTTGTTTTGCACACAAGAAAGTGCAAGTTTTGAAAATCAATGTCTCCAACTCGAAACTTAGATTGTCCATTCAATTCAAATATGGATCATTGAGCTACTACAAGAAAATACCATCATACGGTCCAATTCAAATGAAATTCCAAATGTGTTTATCCTAAATATGATGATAAAAGCAAAAATGTGTATGTGTATGAATAAAATGGATGATTATAAAGTTTTAACATGCTTGTATGTGTATATCTCTAGGTTTGATATGTGAATTTCAAATCATGAAATCCCGGCATAAAAAATGTACGTCCGTTTAAATGAATTACAAAAGCTAATGATGGAGTCGAATTCCAAAATTCCAATCTTAGGTTTGTAATTCTGGTACATCAAGGTATATCACGCATGTTCAAAAGTATCGTTATCTCATAGTCCAAACTGTGAAACAAATTGATCAACCATGAGTGCACACACTATTGACCATGTATATCTCAATTACGCTAAGGTCCCTGAAATATAGACATCTCACTCTTTATCTGAAGCCAACCCCCCCCCCCCCTCGTCGCCCCCCCCACCCCTCGTCCCCCCACCCCCCACACACAGAGTCGTTCTCTCCCCCAAACACCAACACACGAGCACATTAACACCCCTCTCTCTTCTAAAGTACAGACCCCAATATAGGTCTCTATCACTTTGTCTGTTGGGCATGCACACATCTCTTCCCCCACTCTCTAGCTAGGTCTCCCGGCATCTCTCTTTCCCAAGCACACGCACTATGTAGAGTGTATCTTTCCCATACACACAAAACGTCGCCCCCAAACGTCTATCTCCCTAGTTATGTGGTTCTCGCACACTCACCTCACACACCACCCCCACTGCAAAACAAGCACACTTTGTCTCCTTGTGCACCACTCTCCTCTTTCTATCTCTCCCACATGCGGACCCACCCCAGCTCCTCCCTGTATACATATATGCCGTGACTCTTTCCATAGCTCCCTAATGTATCATCGTTCTCGATCTCGCACATTGTTCTCTACACCATCTATTCTAGATCTCTCATGAAGTCCCTATCACACACACGATGACTCGCTTCCCTTGCGTCTTCGTACATAGGCCAATTTCAAACAACATCAACATTGTCTCCCTATCTATACGCCATTTATGGACACAAACACCCCCTCTATCGCCCCCTCTCTTCCTCTCTCTCTCTCTCTCGCTCTCCATTGCTAGCTCTCTCTCTCTCTCTCTCTCTCTCTCTCTCTCTCTCTCTCGCTCTCACACCCCTCTCCCACACACACTCGATGTCTCTTCCAAATAGTCTGCTCCCCCCGCCCGCACCCATGCTATCCCGCTACTACACATGTCACACCATTCCCCCTTCCCTTATACTAGGTTTACATCATTAGTGGTCTCTCTACTCCACATACACACACTCCCTCTCACACGCAAATGTGCGCACAAACACACACAGACACGCACAAACACCCATTAATCTGGATCCTCATCTCTCCCCATGTCCGCATGTGTATCTCACACACTCACTCTCTAATTATGTATATGCGTCTCCACGTTACACAACACAAAGCCCCATGTACATGTCTCTCTCTATCCTCCACACACATAGACATAAAGAAATTGTTATCATTGCCTCGGTCTCTAGACATATCACACACGCACACTGTCTCTCTCCCTCGCAAACACGGTCAACAAGGGTTTCCTTGTGAATAACTTACCGTCTATTCATCAACATTCATGGCAGTACGGCGAACACGAGACATGAAAAAGAATAAATCTACGCGTGCTTAGACCAGCTAGTATGACTACTAGGACTAGAGCAAGCCAAAAAGTGTGCTGCCGTCACCCCCTCCTTATCGGCGATGGGAAAACCTTTGTTTTACACAGTCGAGAAGTCATTGTGCTAAGGCCTCACATGTTGAGGCGTTGAATAGAATGTAGATGCTAGTTTAAGGAAACAAGTATCGATAATATGTTTATATCTCCATACTTATAATTCTTCTCTTATAAAAAACTGAGTTGGTGACGATGGTACGCGTGCCATCTTGCAATATAGACCGTCCGATCTATATCTGACTGATGGAAATTAAACTAAAAGATACCCGCACCCCTCTCCACATTTGCAGACAAGGCCTTCCCTCGTTCATCCTTATCTCCAATAACCTCATTGTTTAGCAATTAAAAAAGGAAGCCTCTGGAACAAACTGGCCTGATGGCCGCTGCCGGCGTCGTCAATCCACATGCCTCCGCTCAGTCCGACCACCAATCACCACCACGCCCCACTCCTCTTCACCTTATCTCCTATTTCTCGAGATATCATTAGTTTTTACACATGGGATTACTCCTGCATGGTTCAATCACAACGAGTGTTTTTATAAAAAAAATGCATCTTGATGTTCCAAGCAATGCACGAATCTTGCTAGTACTCCTACAGAAGACTAAGTTGGTGGTGATGGTGTGACTGCCATCCGTCATTTTGTGACCATTAGATCTACATCTAATGACTGTGAGGTAAGTTGTTGCCTTTTCTCACCAACATCCCACTTGTCTACCAATTTGCAGAAAAACCCATAATTAGTATCTTAAAAACAATCACATCCCTCCCTGACCTCACCAAAACAGCCCAAGGAATATATTCTAATTGAAACATAATATATCTCTAGTGATATACGTATATCAAAATTAGAGTGTTTTGTATCAAGTTTGTGAATAAGTATTATTCTAATTATGATTTGTTGCAACGCACATGAACATTGCTAGTATTTCCATCCATGCAATTTTTTCCCTAGTATTCCATAGTTTCGAGTTTTCCATCAAGATATTAGTCACTCATGGTTGATATTTACTTTCAATCATGTACACATATGCACTATGTAACTAGCCTTGCTTATTGGGTTCCAAAACTTAACTTTCACTCCTACTTACAATATGTAGAGTATTTAACAAAAAACTACCACTTTCAACCAGCCCTAGGAAGAATCTATTGTACAAAAAATAACAAAAACATACCCAAAATTTCTCAATCCATGCCAAAAACTACTACCTACCGATTAGGTTAGTTTAAACCCATTTATGACAGGGTTGGCCCACACATCCGTGCTGACGAGGCAACTTAAACCAACACATTTTCTTTGATCGTTCACACGAGGGACCCACATCTGACCTTCTATCCTGTTATTCCCCCTCAAATCATTATTTTTTCTGAACATTACTTCAAACAGTACTGATGTGTGTTGCGGCAGCTCAGATGCCAACTCCGTCCGGCACTCGCGGCCGCTAGCTAGCCAAGATAGCTCCATCCAGCTGCTTGTCTGCAAGGTTTGCTAGCTAGATTGCACGACGGCGCGGCGTCTTGCTCGCGCGCACCACGCTAAGGCCAACCATCTGGCTCGAGCGAAGGCCAGCGCGGCGGCTTGCTCGCTCGTGAGTCACGCTCGGGCCAGCCTGCCAACCCGTGCGGAGGCCAGCGCGACCCGTCCGGCGGAGCGGTGGCCAACTCGCTCATCACCGGTGCCACTAACGAACACACATCAGTACTGTTTGAAGTAATGTTCAGAAAAAATAATGATTTGAGCCGGCGGTTTTGACCTCGCCTTCTGCCAGCGGCGGTAGCTGCGCCCATGGCCGAGGATGACTAGGTGGACGGTCCAGAGGTAGGAGGTCACTCGGGGATTTTTGTGCAGACTGACATGTAGGTCCCACAAGTCATAACGCCCGGTCGAATAGAAGGCGTTGACTTAATGGGCGACATGGGCCCTATTTGTATACTCTATGTCAGAGGTTAGATTCTAACCCTGAACTAACTCTAACCAAAGTGGTGTTTGGATGGCAAGGTTAGATTGACAATAAATGTATCCAAACAGGGCCATGGGTTGAAACATGCCTATAGCGGCACTTTGTAGAGTAGTCGTTTCTTGGTAGGGCTGGTTGGTAAGAGCATGTACAATGGTTGATAAGGTAGTCTTATCTTAAGTCTGCCACATATGTGTGACGCCCGGATAATTAAGCTACAGTAATTCCACGCTAATGATGCCATGTCACCTCAATTACTGTTGCTAATCTCGTGTTAGTTTAAAACCTATTCAAAATTCAAATTCAAAATCAAGTCAAAGAAATAGAGTTTTCAAAAGTCAAAACTAAAATGTTCTTAAAGTGACAAATAAATCATGGATAATATTGCTGGAGAAACAACATCTTTATAAAACAATTAAATACCCTAAATTGATGAAAACAGTAGCAAAAACAATTAATTATACCCCTATTATATTTTATAAAATACTAATCTATTTTTGCTAGGTGCCAAAGTTATTGTGGCAGTGGTATAATTAATGTTACTATTTTAGGGGCTAACTGAATATTTTACAAAACTAAAATGATTTGGGAAAAATTAAAATAGAAAAGAATAAATAAATGAAAAAGGAAAATAAATGGAAACCAAAAAAAGGGAAGCTTAATCTACAGGGCATTGTGGCCCATTAGGCAAAATGACCCAGCCCAGTCGAGCCTCTCCTCCCTCTTGTTCACGGGAGGGCGTGGCGCTCATCCACCGCCGCCATAGCCGGCGATGTGCACGCGTCGGCGATCCCTCGGTAGCGTGGATGGATAAGCCACCCAACCCCCCCCCCCCGGAGAACCCTAGCCTCGCCAGTTTTCCACCCGCTGGATGCCTCCTTCTTCCTCACGCACTGCCGAGCCATCGACGCCATGGTTCTCCTCGTCCACATGCTCCCTGTCGTCCCCACGGGCTGGGACCTTTCCAGCAGCGCCTTCGCTGTCCGCAGCGTCGACTACGCCGCCGGATTGAGGCCGGGAGGCCACCCCATCGACTGGATTGACGCCATCTTCTTCCTCGGTCGTCGCCCCTGCTCTTCATCGATCCGTCGCCTCTGCAGCTCCTAAGCCACCAACGGGCCTCCGTGTGCCTCCGCGGTGAGCCCCTCACCGGTTCCCCTCGATTCCGCCTTCGTTTTGGACGTCATAGGCCGCCGCCTCCCACTCATCAATGGATGCGCCGCCGTGCTCCCTGACCGCGCTCGCGGGCCTCTGCCCGCGCCCAGCCTGCGTGCTGGCCGCGTCCCGCACGTGCGTGCGCGCGTGTCCGCATCCCCGCTACTGCCTGGCTGCACCTGCCGCTGCGCCCATCGCTCCCCTGCTGCTCGCCGGCCCACGTCCGCAGTGTCGTCGCCCTTGGAGCGGAGCTCCCTCTGGCCGCACGCTCCACTCCGCTCCCCGGCCCCGCGTGCAGCCCAGCGCGCTGCTCCTGCGGCTGCCTGCCGCGCCAGCGCGCCGGCGCCTGACAGCGCTCGCCTGGGCCGCCCCTTGCCACTGCTCGCCCCTGCCGCTGGCCATCGCCGTGTGCCCGTGCGCCTGTGTGCGTGCAGTGTGTGCGTAGAGTGTGGCCGCGTCCACTTCTGCTGCTGCTGCGCTACAGTAACTGAATGTTACTGTAGCAATAGCTAGCTTTTGTATTTCTACAATGACTAGCCTACTGAACTGCCACTAAACAGCGATAAGACAAGTCCTAACATGGGTAAAAATTATATGAACGCAAAGTAGACGTAACAAGCCTCATTTTGTTTCATTAGACCTGCTTCAGATAATGCATGAATTAAATCCTACAAAAATCACAAAATGTTGTCTTGTGTTAAAAGGAATAGAGTTACTCCCTAGCATTGTGTGTGTGCGCCGTGTGTGGCCGGCTGTGTGCCTCTGGACGGCCCTGTGTGCTTGTGTGATGTGTGTATGTGTGCAGCGTGTGTGTGGCCGGCTGCGTCTCTGGATGTGACCGGCCCTATTTAGGTTAGTAGCTAATGAGTAGTTAGACTAATTAGTACTTTGGATAATTGCTAGCCTATGACATGTGGCCCCCTATGTTAATTTAACCCCTCCATTTTAGTTTATCCATCAATTAAATTATGTCTCAATGACATGTGGGCCACATCCTCCCTTTTGACTAGTCAAATTGACTTGGTCAAATTCGGATTAGATTAAATAAAAATATTCCAGAAAATCATAGAAAATACTATAAACTTTGAAAAAACATATAAAATAAACCGTATCTCGGATGGAAATACTTTGTACATGAAAGTTGCTCAGAACAACTAGACGAATCCGGATACGCAGCCCGTTCGTCTGCTACACATTCCTAGCATAGCAAACACGCAACTTTCCCCCTCCGGCTCCTTTGCCCGAAAACGCGAAACACCGGGGATACTTTCCCGGATGTTTCCCCCCTTCACCGGTATCACCTCATACCGCGTTAGGGCACCCCTAGCACCGATACTTGTCATGTCATGCATCGCTATGCATCTGTTTGCTTAAATATTTATTGTTTCTCTCCCCCTCTTCTCTCGCTAGACACCGAAACCGACGTTGCTGCTACCCAGTACGACTACGGAGTCGACGACCCCTCTCTCTTGCCAGAGCAACCAGGCAAGCCCCCCCTTGATCACCAGATATCGCCTACTCTCCTCTATACTGCTTGCATTAGAGTAGTGTAGCATGTTACTGCTTTCATTATTCCTATCCTGATGCATAGCCTATCTTTTATACTACTGTTGATACCTTTACCTGCAATCCTACTTGCTTAGTTTAGGATGCTAGTTTACCATCAGTGGCCCTACATTCTTGTCCGTCCGTTGTGCTATACTATCAGGCCGTGATCACTCGAGAGGTGATCACGTGTATATGCTATATACATGATACATGTGGATACCAAAGACGGGTCGGCTCGTAGGAGTACCCGCGAGTGGTTCTTTGAGGCGGAGCGACAGGGCAGGTTACGACCACCTAGGAGAGAGGTGGGCCTGGCCCTGTTGGCGTTCGCGGATACTTAACACGCTTAACGAGATCTGGGTATTTGATCTGAGTCTGGCTACTGGCCTATACGCACTAACCAACTACGCGGGAAAGATATGGGCACTCGGCGTCGTGGTATCAGCCGAAGCCTTCGTGACGTCAGCGACTGAGTGGCGCGCGCCGGATTGGACTGGAACGCACTAGGCTAGGTCTGCTTCCGGCCGCGTTCGCAACGTGCAGGTGTGCTCAGGGCGATGGGCCCAGACCCCTGCGCGCTAAGGTTTAGACCGGCGTGCTGACCGCTCTGTCGTGCCTAGGTGGGGCTGCAACGTGTTGATCTTCCGAGGCCGGGCATGACCCAGAAAAGTGTGTCCGGCCAAATGGGATCGAGCGTGTTGGGCTATGTGGTGCACCCCTGCAGGGAAGTTAATCTATTCAAATAGCCATGTCCCTCGGTAAAAGGACGACCCGGAGTTGTACCTTGACCTTATGACAACTAGAACCGGATACTTAATAAAACACACCCTTCCAAGTGCCAGATACAACCCGGTGGTCGCTCTCTAACAGGGCATCGAGGAGGGGATCGCCGGGTAGGATTATGCTATGCAATGCTACTTGGAGGACTTCAGTCTACTCTCTTCTATATGCTGCAAGACGGAGGCTGCCAGAAGCGTAGTCTTCCACAGGATTAGATATCCCCCTCTTATTCTGGCATTCTGCAGTTCAGTCCACTGATATGGCCCCTTACACATATATCCATGCATATGTAGTGTAGCTCCTTGCTGGCGAGTACTTTGGATGAGTACTCACGGTTGCCTTGTGTCCCCTTTTCCCCATCTCTCTACCCGATTGCTGCAACCAGACGATGGAGCCCAGGATCCAGACGCCACCGTCGGCGACGACTCCTTCTACACTGGAGGTGCCTACTACTACGTGCAGCCCGCTGACGACGACAAAGAGTAGTTTAGGAGGATCCCAGGCAGGAGGCCTGCGCCTCTTTCGATCTGTATCCTAGTTTGTGCTAGTCTTCTTAAGGCAAACTTGTTTAACTTATGTCTGTACTCAGATATTGTTGCTTCCGCTGACTCGTCTATGATCGACCACTTGTATTGGAGCCCTCGAGGCCCCTGGCTTGTATTATGATGCTTGTATGACTTATTTTATTTGTAGAGTTGTGTTGTGATATCTTCCCGTGAGTCCCTGATCTTGATCGTACACATTTGCGTGCATGATTAGTGTATGATTGAATCGAGGGCGTCACAATATGCAAGTGGTAGTAGTTTCTTGGCATTATTAGTGGTTTCTTGCATTATTAGGGGTTTCTTGTAAGGAACAATGTACTACTAGCGACAAAAGGTGATTCTAGGTTGCGTTGTACTCCAACGAGTACTACTAGTGGTCGCGGGAGTGTATACCTCGTTTTGTGGGTTCGATCCCGGCCGAACGCACGACTGCCTTTTTTTAAATAGTAACTTCGCTGCGAGCCAATATTTTACACGGGTAGTTTGAGTTTTGAAGTCAAACGGACGTGCGGCACCACAATCTGGGTGCACTGGATAGCCTAGCCACGTGAACGGGTTTTCCTTCCCAGCATCTCGTGGCTCGCATCCTCGCCCTAGCCGCACCTCGCTTGCAGCTTCCTCATCAGCTAGTAGCATATTTAAACTAGCGCCTCCCAATTAAGCCCGAGGAGCCGGAAAAGCCTGGCGGGGCATTGGGAACTGTGCAATATGGCTCTGTACGTAAAGTACTCTACTACTACTTTGTAGCTTGTGGCATTGCACGCATGGACTTCACTCCATTATCGGCTCTACTATAAAAGAAATTCCTCTTGACGTGTTTTTTTGAAATGGAGGCAAAAACTTCGCTTCATCTCATTCATAAAGAAGGAACTACTAACAAAGTTCGACGAGATCCATTACATCTCCACAAATGGAAGTGAAAAGCCTAGTCTCGCTGCATCAAATAACTCAAATGTTCTGCCCCCGCAGTAACCGTCGCTGATAAACAGGCTGCTAGTGTGTGCGTGAGAGGAGCGGCTGAGTAGGCCAGCTACATGAGAGGAGCGGCTGAATATAGCACCGAGAGTACCCACTAGGCCACTATGCAGGTGTACTTTCCCTGCATTGATAGTACAGCGATGGTTCTAGAGAACAGTAGTACCCTCCACTTCCAACTATAGCTCCTTGGCCCTGAGATTCAAGAGTTCAAAACTGGTGCACTATACTATAAGTACAGTACATCACACTAATAGTTGAGAAAGTAGTACTAGTACTGCTACAGTACGAGTATGTACTCCTCCGGCACATAATGTAAGACGTTTTTTGACACTAGTTGGCGTGTACAAAAAATAGTAAACATACCCAAAATTTCTTAATCCACGCCAAAAACTACTAGCTAGTGCCAAACATTTCTTACTAGTGCTATTATTTACAGTATAATGCAATCCCATAATGTCCCATAATGCTAGTACTAGTAGTAAATGATAGCCTCACCCCTTCCCTAAGGAACGATCTACAGTTGGAAGGGACGAGGCCCTGCGGTTACTACGCTCTTATATTCTCCTCGCTAGTTCCCCTCCCCCCGAAGAGAAGGCAGTTCGTCGCTGCTCCCATGGATTCGCCAGGCGGTTCTCCTCCTCGTCGGGGCTGGGAGACCTTGGACGAAGATCCTCTGGGAGAAATCGCACGCCGCTCCGACGTCCTCACCGCCGCAAGACTCGGTGCTTCCTGCACCAACTTTTTCAAGATGGTGCTTAAAAAGGCTTGGGAAAAGGCCATGCTTGTTGGTCTTCCATGCGTCCTCGAGGAGAAGGTTCTTCTATGGGACAATCCTTCGAACAGTCCACCGCTCCCTGGCCATGGTTGCACGTTGACTCCGCTAGAGTTGCCGGCGTTGAGAGGTAGTCGGATTTTGTCCGATGAGCAGGTCAGTAATGGAGTTTGATCATGTAGTACTTAGTTATTCCATTTCCATCCCGTAATTTCTCCGCTGCCCACCGTCTTATATATAGGTCTGGGTCGGTGCCAACAAAGATTGTCTTGCATACCTCCGGCCGGATACCACCATCATTTTGCACAACATCCACAGCAGTGCGGCCGTTCCGATAGACCCCTTCTCCACCTGATAGAGGCAAAGGTGTCCCGTCTTTCGATGAGATGGTGGTTATCGTTTTGGACGAAGTCGACTTTGACGATCCGACTACGGAAGTGCGAGGACGTCGCGCCTTGGCAATCGCTAAACCAACTCCGAGAGGTTATTGACCACGCCGTAGCACGAACAACCTGACCATGAAGGTCTGTTTCCTGCAGGCAAACGAAGAACAAGCAAGAAACTAAGATTGCAATCTAGATATTGCGAATATAAGAGGAAAGATTTATTGATCAAGGTGGGGTTCTGTGACGCCTTGGTCTGGTCGTTGAACACAAACGAAGTACGCGAAGTTGCATCTATGGTGAACTTTTAATCTAAACAAAACCCAAAGTCTAAACGGTGCCCTAAGGGCTGTATATATGGAGGAAGAGGGGGAATTTTGTGGCCCTTGGGGAAGGGGTCCTAAACCAACCCTATCTCTTGTTTCCCCGCACATACGGACTCTAAAAACAGCCTACACTTATGTATTTTGAAATTACATGGGCCTGGCCCAATAATAAGGTGACGCAGCACCTAGAATAGCCTTTGGACGAAGTTTATGAAGTGGCATATTGTATATTTCGTCCAAGGCTTCATGCACTCATTATGGTGGCTTCAAAGTCTTGAAATCATCACTTGTAACTTCGTTCTTGTTCCCCTTGCGCATGCCATCAACTCCATGCTTGTTCTTGATCCAATGTTCATCCCTCTTATCCATGCTAGGCCCTTCATTTGTAAGCAAAAAAAATGTATCCAATTTAGGCAGCATCATATTCTCATGAACATTAGAATCATTACCAAGAAACGAAAGTACCTGATAATTTAATTGGCGTGTGCGAGCTCTAGTAATTGGTCCAGTATATGTAGTAGTAGGGGCTGTGGGTGTAACAATGGTATTGATGTCCTCATCATCCTCCCCTTCTTGAAATGAAGTCGTCCTCGACAGAAGCTCATCTTCCTCACCCAAATAAGGCTTCAAATCTGCAATGATAAAAGTGGGACCAGCCCCAAAATCTGCAGGCAGCTCAAGTTTATATGCATTATCATTTATTTTCTCTAACACCTTAAAAGGACCATCAGCACGTGGCATTAGCTTTGATTTGCGCAAATTAGGAAACCTATCCTTACGCAAATGTAACCAAACAAGATCTTCAGGTGCAAAGACAACATGCTTTCTACCCTTATCTCCAGCAAGTTTATATTTAGCATTCATACGCTCAATGTTGTCCTTAGTTAACTCATGCATTTTTAATATCAATTCAACACGTTGTTTAGCATCAAAATTAACCTTCTCCGAAGATGGAAGAGGCAACAAATCAATAGGTGCACGAGGTAGGAAACCATACAAAATTTCAAAAGGGCACGTCTTAGTAGTAGTATGCAATGAACGAATATAAGCAAATTCAATATGAGGCAATCATTCTTCCCACATTTTCTTATTATTCTTCAAAACAGCCCTAAGCATAGTAGACAATGTTCTATTGAGTACTTCAGTTTGTCCATCAGTTTGGGGGTGACAAGTAGTACTAAAAAGTAATTCAGTCCCCAACTTAGCCCATAAACATCTCCAAAAGTGGCTAAGAAATTTAGTATCACGATCTGAAACAATAGTATTTGGCACACCATGCAAGCGAATAATTTCACGAAAGAACAAATCAGCAACATTAACAGCATCATCGCTTTTATGACATGGTATAAAGTGTGCCATTTTCAAGAATCTATCCAAGATAACAAATATCCTATCCCTCCCCTTCTTTGTTCGAGGTAAACCTAAAACAATGTCTGTCGGTGTCAAAACCGGCGGATCTCGGGTAGGAGGTCCCGAACTGTGCGTCTAGGCGGATGGTAACAGGAGACAAGGGACACGATGTTTTTTACCCAGGTTCGGGCCCTCTCGATCGAGGTAAAACCCTACTCCTGCTTGATTAATATTGATAGTATGGGTAGTACAAGAGTAGATCTACCACGAGATCAAGGAGGCTAAACCCTAGAAGCTAGCCTATGGTATGATTGTTGTGTGTGATGACGTTGTCCTACGGACTAGAACCCTCCGGTTTATATAGACACCGGATAGGGTTAGGGTTACACAGAGTCGGTTACAATGGTAGGAGATCTTGAATATCCGCATCGCCAAGCTTGCCTTCCACGCCAAGGAAAGTCCCATCCGGACACGGGACAAAGTCTTCAATCTTGTATCTTCATAGTCCTGGAGTCCGACTGAAGGTATAGTCCGACTATCCGAACACCCCCTAATCCAGGACTCCCTCAGTAGCCCCTGAACCAGGCTTCAATGACGACGAGTCCAGCGCGCAAATTGTCTTCGGCATTGCAAGGCGGGTTCCTCCTCCAAGTTCTTCAAGAAAATTTTAAACACCAAGGATAGTGTCCGGCTCTGCAAAATAAGTTTCCACATATCACCATAGAGAGAATAATATTAACACAAATCAAATCTGCTGACGTATTCCGCAGCGTGACATCACACTACGGCCAAGTCCTTTACTCGAATCGTTTTTACTTTTCCACCTCAGCACGTTTTGCGAGGCGGTTTCCTTGGCACGTCTTGTCAAAGCAGAGATCGTGTGCCCCTTTTTACGGGATTCTCATCAATACGGACGTGGGTAACCCAACCGCGCCATTTATCATGGCGCTTGGGAGGCAAGCGAGTTTTACTAGGCTGGTGGGGACGCACAACCGCATCCGCCCATATAAAGGGATAAGGATCCACCTTTTTACCTACGCCTTCTTCCTCCTTTGCCTATCCATCTCCTGCGCACTCAAGCTCCAGCGCCCAAGCCCGCACTTCCCACCTCAACCTTCTCCAGCAATGTCCGGAGCGGGAGGCAAGTGGATGGTCGGATACTTGTCCAAAGACATCGTGCACAGGCTTCCCGAGGAGGGGCAGCTTCTTCCCACCCCTAGGCCCCATGAGAGGGTAGTATTCCTTCCCCACTTCCTCTGCGGACTGGATTTTCCACTCCACCCATTTGTCTGGGGGCTCATGTTCTACTATGGCCTAGATTTCCACAATCTGGCCCCGAACTTCATCCTCAACATCTCGGCGTTTATCATCGTGTGCGAGGCTTTCCTCCGCATCCACCCCCATTTCGGCCTCCGGCTCAAGACCTTCAACATCAAGCCCAAGGTGGTGCGCGGGAGCCAGGCGGACTGCGGCGGCACCATGGCGGGCAAAATGGCCAACGTCCTATGGCTCGAGGGCTCCTTTGTGGAGACCTTAAAGGGGTGGCAATCCGGGTGGTTTTACATCACCGAGCCACGCGATCCGAAATGGATCGCAGCCCCTGAGTTCTGATCCGGACCCCCCACGCGGCTTATGTCCTGGAAAGAGACGGGCCTGTCGTGGGGTGACGAAAAAGAGGTGACCGGACTGCAGACATGCATCCAGTCCCTGGTGGACAAGCCGATCAAGCTTGTCAATGTAGTCCAGGTTATGCTCGTCCACCGGATCCTCCCGTGTCAACAACGGGACTTTAATCTGTGGGAGTTCGACCCGGCGCAGCACTGAACCCTTAACAGGCTCTTTGACACGACGTATGAACACGTCTGGAAGGTGCTAACCAAAGGCGCCGAGGCTCCCACATCCGCTTCCGAGGACCGCGGATACAGCTCGCAGCATCACGCTAGCGAGGTAAGCTATTTTCACCTTTTACAGGATGTTAAGTTTTTTCATAGTTTGACTCTATGCGGGATCAAAACTCCCTCACCTTTGACAGGCTTGGCAGGCGATATCCGGACCGATTAACTGTCTGGCTCCCTTTCCCAAAGACCCAGCCCCCGCTCTCCTAGTGAAGCTGCTGGTTCCGGTGCCTTATGTGGTGCCGGAGAAGAAGGCCAAGAAGAAGAAGGCCACGGGGACTCGAAAGAGTGCCCGTAACGTGGTGGTGTCGGACTCGTCATCCGACGAGTCCAAGACACTCTCCTCTCGTGAAAATGAGGAGGAGGAAGAAGAAACCTCTCCCCCTCTAGCGGGGGGAGGAAAGAAAAGGAAGGCCGCCCCAACGGTGGAGGCCGAAGGGTCCAAGAGGAGGAAAACCCCTCCGCCGAACTACTCCCCCGACGCCGAAGAGGACAAAGAGGAGTGGCCAGATAGGGCCAAGCGTCCAGTGAAATCGTAAGTATACGGATACCGGAGTAACTCATGATATTCCTTTGTCGCACATATTTCCCTAATGTCGAACATAATTATGCAGCCCGCCCCGGGCCGAACTCGACGAGTCGTCGAGCGGCTCCCTGGATTCGTCGGACGTGAACTCAGTTCCGCCCGCTGTCTCCCCCCCCACTGCGGACGACGCCAAAGTGGCGTCGCAATGAGCACCGGGGCAGGAGGTGGTGGTCCTGGAGGAGCCGCAAGGCGACCTCCCGGACTCCAGGAGTAAAGGGGACAAGACCCCCCAGGGCTCCAAGTCCGGCTTTGAGCCGGACACCGCGCCGGAATCTTCAACAGTTCTGGACCGTGGTAGGCGAACTCCTTCCAAGAGGAGCAAGCCTTCTGAGCCTGCGGCCTCCGTCCAACCGGAGGTGCTGGACAGTCTGCTGGAGGTGCTTGACGGCGCCTCCATCGACGAGGAGCATCGTACTATTATGAGTACGGTGATCCGGAAGGTTCAGTCTGCCAAGAGCGGACTGAACGAAGCTTGCGCTAGCCTTCTAACAGGCTTCAAGGTAAGTAAAAAATATGTTAAAATATAACCGCATAGACAGTAGCCCCTGATGCTCTGTTGGGCGTTCGGAAAGAAAAGCCGAATAGAGGATCTATTAAATTTCGCAGGAGTCTAACAACAAAGAGTCAATATGCGTATGCAGGCTTTGCTGCTTGCCACCGCCGCACTGACTGCGGAGGTGGGTGCCCTGAAACAGGGCCTCGAGCGGACCGAGCAGGAGCTCGGCCTTGCCAAGCGGCAGCTCGAGGAGAAAGAAGGTAAGAAATACCTTACAGAAAAATGCCTATAAAAAGGCGTGATTGCAAAAAATAACAGGATTGTACTGCTTATTGTAGGGGCCACGACTGAGGTGGCGACCCTCAAGCAGGCGCTATCCGAGGCCGAAAAGGAAGCGGCCGCGGAGCGCATCGAGCGAGAGAAACTTGAGGACCAGGTCGACGAGGTGCGGCAAGAGCTTTAGGCTCTCATGAAAAAACATGAGAGTTTGGAGCTTGAGTCAAAAACGCAAGCGTCCGAGCTCGCGGCGGCCTCTGAAACTGTCAAGTCTGCCAAGGCCGAAGCCCAGAAGGCCCTCCAAGAGTTGGAGGAGATGAAAAAGATAGCAGCGGGTAAGGCATTCTTTATGCAAAGCAGAAATATAAAAGTAAACTACTTGTTACTTACCCGAATCTGGAGCTCTCCAGGGGCGTTCGCAGATCTTCCCCGCAGTGTATCCGACGCCGCCGCATTCTACCAAGCTGAAGAGGGCAGCTCAACGGCAAAGGTGTTCTGGTCTCAGTATGCTGAGGCCGGACACCCTGTGCCCTTAAGAGACCAGCTGAAACAGCTGGTCGAGCTCCATAAGGCGGCCGAACAGGCCATGAAGGGCTTCATAGTTCGGTTGTGGCCCGGAGAGGCCCTGCCTGGGAGCTACTTCGGGCTGGTGCGGCGGCTGGTGGAGGCCTGTCCAAGGCTCGACGTCATCAAGCGCTCCGTCTGCATTGAAGGTGCCCGTAGGGCCCTTGCCCGTGCAAAGGTGCACTGGGGTAAGCTAGACGGTGAGAAGCTTGTGAGGGACGGGCCGCCGTCGGGGAAGGAGCATCGCAAGCCCGAGAACTACTATAAGGATGTTCTTGCGGGTGCCCGCCTTGTGGCGGATGAATGTACCAAGGATGTAATTTTTGAATGAACTCGCTCGTGTTTATCCTGTGCGCTGAAAACTTGTTCATATGCGCTAAGCAATGCTTGTTGAATTTAAAATATTATTTTCTGTGCGGTCGTTTATCAAAAAATTAAGAGATGGCGAGTCGTCGGCTTCCGCCCCCATGCCACTAGTGCTGGGGTGTTCGAGATAAACCTGAGCGCTCTTTTTCCCATGTTTGGGTCCTTCGAGGGAGGCGCTCAGCACAATGAACCAGGCAATCGGACTATGATGCTTGAACACTCTCACTTAGCCATAGAACTTTATAATTTTAAATTTTAGCGAAGCCCCTAGTTCGGAAGACCGAGTTCGGGGCGCTATCCACGCCTTGGCCAGACAAATCCGGCTCCTCACTCGAAGCGGCATAAGTCTTTAAGGACTCGAAAAAACCTCTCGAACAGCGACCGGTCTCTCGCCTCATCATGACAGTTAGTTTTAGCTTTCTCCACTGAGGTGCTTAACCCAGCTCAACCGGGGCACAATCGCAGTGGTTCTCCTAGTGCTACCTTAGCCGATATAACGAAACGTAAGGCACCAAAACATAGGAGCCGGGCAAACCCAACTATTGACCCAAATCATGATTCGGAGCCGATGCATATAGTGCTATAAGTTCGGGGTGCCGCACTTGTGAAAGTGTACGGGCTTCTCACACCATATTGAGGGGTATTGAATCCCCTGGCGTGTTTGCCGTACCATGGTGTACGGGTGCAACCTGTCATTTAATAAACATATAGAAAAAGGATAATGCAAAAAATAGACAAAAATCTATGCATTGTTTATAAAGAGGCTGCTATCAAAGCAGAACGATACAAATAGTGCGATAAGCAAAAGATATTGGACTATTTAACATGTCCTAGCCAGGGGTAGGCTGCGGAATTGTATTCAGAACAGGTATACTGCTCGTAACAGAGACCACCTAGGAGTTCCATAGTGCGGCATGGCTTGTCTGCTTCCCTGGATCTTGCATCGTTTGTGCGGCAGTGGAATTGCCGAACAGGTCGTCCGAAGTATGGAGTCCTGAAAGTAAGAAAAAAAGAATTCGGCAGCCCCTAGTACGTTTTAGGCCGTATTTTGGGCTTGCCATTATTGTGCCCCTTCCCCTGCGCCCATGGTATTTCAAGAGCGTAGTTATGTGCGCGAAGCACTGGTTTCGCTATGTCGCGAGGTATGGGGTTGGGGCCGCATTGCTACGCCTTCTCAGAACGTGCCAGGCGGTCTTTTTGTAGGTTACTCCGGGCACGCTTGGCAGTGTCTGGCTTTTTAACGGCCGGACTGGAGAATTGCCTAAAAAGGCTGCTTTGTACTTCCGCTGCGAGGGCCGCCGTGTGTTCCACCGTTCCGAGGGAGCGCTCGGTGTTTCTGTTGACCGTAATTACTCCTCGAGGGCCTGGCATCTTGAACTTGAGATATGCGTAGTGCGGCACCGCATTGAACTCTGCAAATACGGTTCGCCCGAGCAGGGCGTGATAGCCACTACGGAACGGGACTATATCGAAGATTAACTCTTCGCTTCGGAAATTATCCGGAGATCCGAAGACCACTTCAAGTGTTACTGAGCCTGTGTAGCTGGCCTCTACACCTGGTATAATGCCTTTAAAGGTCGTTTTGGTGGGCTTGATCCTCGAGGGATCGATGCCCATTTTCCGCATTGTATCCTGGTAAAGCAGGTTCAGGCTACTGCCGCCGTCCATGAGGACTCTTGTGAGATGAAATCCGTCGATAATTGGGTCAAGAACCAATGCGGCAAACCCGCCATGACGGATGCTAGTGGGGTGGTCCCTTCGATCAAAGGTGATCGGGCAGGAGGACCATGGGTTGAACTTTGGAGCGACTGGCTCCAGCATGTATACGTCTCGTAGTGCATGCTTCCCCTCCCTCTTGGGAATGTGGGTTGCGTATATCATGTTCACCGTCCGCACTTGTGGGGGAAAACCCTTCTGTCCACTGCTGTTCGGCGGCCTGGGCTCCTCCTCGTCATAGCTGTGCAGCCCCTTGTCTCTGTTTTCGGCTCTTAACTTGCCTGCCTGCTTGAACACCCAACAATCCCTGTTGGTGTGATTTGCTGGCCCTTCGGGGGTGCCATGTATCTGGCACAAGCGATCGAGTACTCGGTCCAAACTGGATGAGCCCTGAGTATTCTTTTTGAATGGCTTTTTTCGTTGACCGGATTTATAGCCTCTGAATCCGGCATTTACTGTCGTATCCTCATTGCTGTCGCTGCTAACGCGGCGTTTTTGCTTATTCCGACGTGTCCTGCCACTTTTGTCCTTGGTATCCGAATTACCAGGGTTCTTTGCTAAGTTGTTACTGCGAGCTAGCCAGCTGTCTTCTCCCGCGCAAAAGCGGGTCATGAGTGTCGTGAGGGCTGCCATGGACTTCGACTTTTCCTTTCCCAGGTGCCGGGCAAGCCACTCGTCGCGGATATTATGTTTGAAGGCTGCTAGGGCCTCAGCGTCCGGACAGTCGACTATCTGGTTTTTCTTTGTTAGGAACCGTGTCCAGAATTTCCTGGCCGATTCCTCTGGCTGTTGAATTATGTGGCTTAGGTCATCGCCATCCCGTGGTTGCACATAAGTGCCCTGGAAGTTGTCGAGAAATGCAGCTTCCAGGTCCTCCCAAGAACTGATTGAGTCTGCTGGCAAGCTGTTGAGCCAATGCCGGGCCGGTCCCTTGAGTTTGAGTGGGAGGTATTTGATGGTGTGTAGATCATCACCACGGGCCATGTGGATATGAAGGAGATAATCCTCAATCCGAACCGCGGGATCTGTTGTGCCATCGTATGATTCGATGTTTACGGGTTTGAAGCCCTCAGGGATTTTATGATCCATTACTTCATCTGTGAAGCATAGTGGGTGTGCGGCACCTCTATACTGGGCTATATCACGGCGCAGCTCAGAGGAGCTTTGTCCATTGTGTTCGGCCCGGCCGGATTTATCGTATCCGGAGTGACGATTACCGTCACGTGCCGTGGGGTGCCCGCGCGATCCGTAGATCGATCTTGTTTGCCTTGCCTTGTCCTCCAGTATATCTCGCAGGTGTGGCGCGTTTTCCCGTGCCTTAGCATGTTTTGAGCGGCGTCGGGGCATGGCTTGAGTGGAGGGCCTAGAGGCCTCTCTGTCGCGGCCACGAGGTGGTCGGTCGGCCATGTCATGCGCTGGTGATGTAGGTGCTTCCTCCTCTAATCGGGGTAGCAGCCAGCGCTTTGGGTAACGCTTGGAGGGGCGTTCGAGTTCATACTCTTCGGCCGCAAGGACTTCAGTCCATCTCTCAGCTAGCAAATCTTGATCAGCTCTAAGCTGTTGTTGCTTTTTCTTGAGGCTGCTTGCCGTGGATAAAAGCCTGCGTTTGAAACGCTCTTGCTCGGCTGGGTCTGATGGTACGACGAATTCGTCGTCGTCGAGGCTTGCCTTGTCTTAGAAGGGAGGCATGTAGTTATCGTTTTCAACCTCTCGGTTTGTCGCCCTCTCATGAGGGCTGGCTTCTCCATCTTCCTGTGCCGAATCTTGCTGGAGGGGGTGTTCTTCGGCGCTCTCCGGGGTAGTATTACCTCCCGTGCCGGAATCACCGTTTTTGCTTTGGCGGGATTTAGAGCGGCGCCGCTGACGTCGGTGTTTGGGATGTTTCTTAGAAGTGTCATCTCCCGCTTTTCCATCGCCATCTCCATCTTTTGGAGTGTCCACCATATATATGTCATACGACGAGGTGGCCTTCCAGCGCCCTACAGGTGCTGGTTCTTGTTCGTCTCCTGCATCGTCGTCCATACCGTCGATGTCTTCGGAGTCGAAGTCAAGCATGTCGGTTAAATCGTCGACAGCGGCTACAAAGTGGGTGGTGGGTGGGGTTTGAATTTCTTCATCATCCGTATCCCATCCTTGCTGGCCATAGTCCGGCCATGGCTCTCCCGATAAAGAGAGAGACTTTAGTGAGTTCAGGATGTCGCCAAAGGGTGAGTGCTGAAAGATGTCTGCGATGATGAACTCCATGATCGGCGCCCAATCGGATTCAATTGGCAGGGGCGCGGGGGGTTCGGAGTCCGGAGAGGAATCCGAATCCTCGGAGTCACGGGTCATGCAGAGTGCGGGGCTGGTATCTAGCTCGGTCGCTTTTGAGATCGCAACCCCTGAGGTGGCGTCCAACCGCTCACCCTCGATCGGCACCGCAGGTTCCGAATTAAGGGTCGGAACCGATGCGCGTGCGGGCTCTAGGGCACTGTTCGGCGGCAGAGCTAGATCATGCCCATCGAGACAGTGCGGCGCGCTTGGCTGTGGCTCAAATCCGTCGAAGATCAAGTCCCCGCGGATGTCAGCCGTGTAGTTCAAACTTCCAAACCTGACCTGATGGACAGGGGCGTAGCTTTCGATCTGATCCAGGCGGCCAAACGAATTGGCCCGCAGTGCGAAGCCGCCGAAGATGAAGATCTGTCCGGGAAGAAAAGTATCACCCTGGACCGCATCGTCGTTGATGATCAAGGGAGCCATCGGGCCTAAAAGTGACGACACAGAGGAACTCTCAATGAAAGCACCAATGTCGGTGTCAAAACCGGCGGATCTCGGGTAGGGGGTCCCGAACTGTGCGTCTAGACGGATGGTAACAGGAGACAAGGGACACGATGTTTTTTACCCAGGTTCGGGCCCTCTCGATCGACGTAAAACCCTACTCCTGCTTGATTAATATTGATAGTATGGGTAGTACAAGAGTAGATCTACCACGAGATCAAGGAGGCTAAACCCTAGAAGCTAGCCTATGGTATGATTGTTGTGTGTGATGACGTTGTCCTACGGACTAGAACCCTCCGGTTTATATAGACACCGGATAAAGTTAGGGTTACACAGAGTCGGTTACAATGGTAGGAGATCTTGAATATCCGCATCGCCAAGCTTGCCTTCCATGCCAAGGAAAGTCCCATCCGGACACGGGACGAAGTCTTCAATCTTGTATCTTCATAGTCCTGGAGTCCGACTGAAGGTATAGTCCGGCTATCCGAACACCCCCTAATCCAGGACTCCCTCAAAGTCCATAGATATATCCTCCCAAGGAACACTAGGTATAGGCAAAGGCATATATAAACCATGAGGATTGAGTCGTGACTTAGCTTTTTGACATGTAGTGCAGCGAGCAACAAAACGCTCAACATCCCGCCTCATCTTTGGCCAAAAGAAATGTGTAACAAGTACGTCCTCCGTCTTCTTCACGCCAAAGTGTCCCATTAATCCTCCTCCATGCGCCTCCTGCAACAACAAAAGACGAACAGAGCTAGCAAGAATGCATAGCTTGTTAGCACGAAACACAAAGCCATCATTAATAACAAGCTTGTTCCATGTTCTTCCTTCTTTACAATTCTGCATTACATCTTTAAAATCAGCATCATGCACATATTGATCTTTGTGTTGGGGAACGTTGCAGAAAACAAAAAAAATCCTACGGTTTCACCAAGATGCATCTATGAGTTCATCTAGCAACGAGTATTCAGATTGCATCTACATACCTTTGTAGATCGCGAGCGGAAGCGTTCACCAGAACGTGGATGATGGAGTCGTACTCGCCGTGATCCAAATCACCGATGACCGAGTGCCGAACAGATGGCACCTCCGCGTTCAACACACGTACGGAGCGGATGACGTCTCCTCCTTCTTGATCCAGCAAGGGGGAAGGAGAGGTTGATGAAGATCCAGCAACACGATGGCGTGGTGGTGGATGCAGTTGTCACCTGCAGCAGGGCTTCGCCGAGCGTCTGCGCGAGAGGGAGAGGTGTGACAGGGGAGAGGGAGGCGCCAGGGGTCAAGGGTCCGGCCGCCCATCCCTCCCCCCTTTATATAGGCCCCCTTGGGGGGCGCCGGCCCTGGAGATCCAATCTCCCAGGGGGGCGGTGGCCAAGGGGGGTGGAGTGCCCCCCAAGGCAAGTGGGGCGCCCCCCCCCCCCACCATAGGGTTCCAACCCTAGGCGCAGGGGGTGGGCCTAGGGGGGCGCACCAGCCCACTAAGGGCTGGTTCCCCTCCCACTTTAGCCCATGGGGCCCTCCGGGATGGGTGGCCCCACCCGGTAGACCCCCGGGACCCATTCGGTGGTCCCGGTACAATACCGGTGACCCCCGAATCACTCCCGATGGCCGAAACTGCAGTTCCTATGTATAATTCTTCACCTCCGGACCATTCCGGAACTCCTCGTGACGTCCAGGATCTCATCCGGGACTCCGAACAACTTTCGGATTACTGCATACTCATATCTCTACAACCCTAGCGTCACCGAACCTTAAGTGTGTAGACCCTACGGGTTCGGGAGACATGCAGACATGACCGAGACACCTCTCTGGCCAATAACCAACAGCGGGATCTAGATACCCATGTTGGTTCCCACATACTCCTCGATGATCTTATCGGATGAACCACGATGTCGAGGATTCAATTAACCCCGTATTCAATTCCCTTTGTCAATCGGTATTTTACTTGCCCGAGATTCGATCGTTGGTATCCCAATACCTCGTTCAATCTCGTTACCGGCAAGTCACTTTACTCATACCATAATGCATGATCCCATGATCAAACACCTTGATCACATTGAGCTCATTATGATGATGCATTACTGAGTGGGCCCGGTGATACCTCTCCGTCATGCGGAGTGACAAATCCCAGTCTTGATCCGTGTCAACCCAACAGACACTTTCGGAGATACCCGTAGTATACCTTTATAGTCACCCAGTTATGTTGTGACGTTTGGCACACCTAAAGCACTCCTACGGTATCCGGGAGTTACACGATCTCATGGTCTAAGGAAAAGATACTTGACATTGGACTCTAGCAAACGAATTATACGATCTTTGTGCTTATGCTTAGGATTGGGTCTTGTCCATCACTTCATTCTCCTAATGATGTGATCTCGTTATCAATGACATCCAATGTCCATAGTCAGGAAACCATGACTATCAGTTGATCAACGAGCTAGTCAACTAGAGGCTTACTAGGGACATGTTGGTGTCTATGTATTCACACATGTATTACGATTTCCGGATAACACAATTATAGCATGAATAAAAGACAATTATCATAAACAAGGAAATATAATAATAATGCTTTTATTATTGCCTCTAGGGCATATTTCCAACAGTCTCCCACTTGCACTAGAGTCAATAATCTAGTTACATTGTGATGAATTGAACACCCATAGAGTTCTGGTGTTGATCATGTTTTGCTCTAGGGAGAGGTTTAGTCAACGGATCTGCGACATTCAGATCCGTATGCACTTTACAAATTTCTATGTCTCCATCTTGAACATTTTCACGAATGGAGTTGAAGCGACGCTTGATGTGCCTAGTCTTCTTATGAAATCTGGGCTCCTTGGCAAGAGCAATTGCTCCAGTGTTGTCACAGAAGAGTTTGATTGGCCCCGACGCATTGGGTATGACTCCTAGGTCGGTGATGAACTCCTTCACCCAAATTGCTTCATGCGATGCCTCCGAGGCTGCCATGTACTCTGCTTCACATGTAGATCCGGCCACGACGCTCTGCTTGCAGCTGCACCAGCTTACTGCTCCGCCATTCAACATATACACGTATCTGGTTTGTGACTTAGAGTCATCCAGATCTGTGTCAAAGCTAGCGTCGACGTAACCCTTTACGACGAGCTCTTCGTCACCTCCATAAACAAGAAACATGTCCTTAGTCCTTTTCAGGTACTTCAGGATATTCTTGACCACTGTCCAGTGTTCCTTGCCGGGATTACTTTGGTACCTTCCTACCAAACTTACGGCAAGGTTTACATCAGGTCTGGTACACAGCATGGCATACATAATAGACCCTATGGCCGAAGCATAGGGGATGGCACTCATCTCTTCTATATCTTCTGCCGTGGTCGGCCATTGAGCTGAGCTCAATTTCACACCTTGCAATACAGGCAAGAACCCTTTCTTGGACTGATCCATATTGAACTTCTTCAATATCTTTTCAAGGTATGTGCTTTGTGAAAGACCTATGAGGCGTCTTGATCTATCTCTATAGATCTTGATGCCTAATATATAAGCAGCTTCTCCAAGGTCCTTCATTGAAAAACTCTTATTCAAATAGGCCTTTATGTTGTCCAGAAGTTCTATATCATTTCCCATCAAAAGTATATCATCTACATATAATATGAGAAATGCTACAGAGCTCCCACTCACTTTCTTGTAAACACAGGCTTCTCCATAAGTCTGTGTAAACCCAAACGCTTTGATCATCTCATCAAAGCGAATGTTCCAACTCCGAGATGCTTGCACCAGCCCATAAATGGATCGCTGGAGCTTGCATACCTTGTTAGCATTCTTGGGGTCGACAAAACCTTCCAGCTGCATCATATACAGTTCTTCCTTAAGATAGCCGTTAAGGAATGCCGTTTTGACGTCCATTTGCCATATCTCATAATCATAGTATGCAGTAATTGCTAACATGATTCGGACGGACTTCAGCTTCGCTACGGGAGAGAAAGTCTCATCGTAGTCAACCCCTTAAACTTGCCGATAACCCTTAGCGACAAGTCGAGCTTTATAGATGGTAACATTACCATCTGCGTCCATCTTCTTCTTAAAGATCCATTTGTTTTCTATCGCTCGCCGATCATCGGGCAAGTCTGTCAAAGTCCATACTTTGTTTTCATACATGGATCCTATCTCGGATTGCATGGCTTCTAGCCATTTGTTGGAATCTGGGCCCGCCATCGCTTCGTCATAGTTTGAAGGTTCACCGTTGTCTAACAACATGATTTCCAGGACAGGGTTGCCGTACCACTCTGGTGCAGAACGTGTCCTTGTGGACCTACGAAGTTCAGTAGCAACTTGATCCGAAGTTTCATGATCATCATCATTAACCTCCTCTCTAACCGGCGGAGGCACCATAGAAACATTTTCTTGAGCCGCGCTACTTTCCGGTTCAAGAGGTGATACTTCATCAAGTTCCACTTTCCTCCCACTCACTTCTTTCGAGAGAAACTCTTTCTCCAGAAAGGATCCGTTCTTGGCAACAAAGATCTTGCCTTCGGATCTTAGGTAGAAGGTATACCCAACGATTTCCTTAGAGTATCCTATGAAGACGCATTTTTCCGATTTGGGTTCGAGCTTTTCAGGTTGAAGTTTCTTGACATAAGCATCGCATCCCCAAACTTTTAGAAACGACAGCTTAGGTTTCTTTCCAAACCATAATTCATACGGTGTCGTCTCAATGGATTTAGACGGTGCCCTATTTAAAGTGAATGCGGCTGTCTCTAGAGCGTATCCCCAAAATGATAGCGGTAAATCTGTAAGAGACATCATAGATCGCACCATATCCAATAG
This sequence comes from Aegilops umbellulata, assembly GCA_032464435.1. NCBI lineage: Eukaryota > Viridiplantae > Streptophyta > Magnoliopsida > Poales > Poaceae > Aegilops > Aegilops umbellulata. Next base: position 196,373,231 of record CP136056.1, on the reverse strand, counting down.
AGTGTGATTACGACGTTCGGACACACCGTTACGTTGAGGTGTTCCAGGCGGCGTGAGTTGTGAAATGATTCCACATTTCCTTAAGTGTGTGCCAAATTCGTGACTTAAATATTCTCCTCCGCGATCTGATCGCAAGAACTTTATTTTTCGGTCACGTTGATTCTCTACCTCATTCTGAAATTCCTTGAACTTTTCAAAGGTCTCGGACTTGTGTTTCATCAAGTAGACATACCCATATGTACTCAAGTCATCCGTGAGAGTGAGAACATAACGATATCCTCCGCGAGCCTCAACACTCATTGGACCGCACACATCAGTATGTATGATTTCCAATAAGTTGGTTGCTCGCTCCATTGTCCCGGAGAACGGAGTCTTGGTCATTTTGCCCATGAGGCATGGTTCGCATGTGTCAAATGATTCATAATCAAGAGACTCTAAAAGTCCATCAGCATGGAGCTTCTTCATGCGCTTGACACCAATGTGACCAAGGCGGTAGTGCCACAAGTATGTGGGACTATCGTTATCAACTTTACACCTTTTTGTGTTCACACTATGAATATGTGTATTATCACGTACGAGATTCATTAAGAATAAACCATTGACCATCGGAGCATGACCATAAAACATATCACTCATATAAATAGAACAACCATTATTCTCGGATTTAAATGAGTAGCCATCTCATATTAAACGAGATCCAGATACAATTTTCATGCTCAAACTTGGAACTAAATAACAATTATTGAGGTTTAAAACTAATCCCATAGGTAAATGTAGAGGTAGCGTGCCGACGGCGATCACATCGACCTTGGAACCATTCCCGACGCGCATCGTCACCTCGTCCTTCGCCAGTCTCCGCTTATTCCGCAGCTCCTGTTTTGAGTTACAAATATGAGCAACGGCACCGGTATCAAATACCCAGGAGCTACTACGAGCACTGGTAAGGTACACATCAATTACATGTATATCACATATACCTTTAGTGTTGCCGGCCTTCTTGTCCGCTAAGTATTTGGGGCAGTTCCGCTTCCAGTGACCCTTCCCTTTGCAATAAAAGCACTCAGTCTCAGGCTTGGGTCCATGCTTTGACTTCTTCCTGGCAACTGGCTTACCGGGCGCGGCAACATCCTAGCCGTCCTTCTTGAAGTTCTTCTTACCCTTGCCTTTCTTGAACTTAGTGGTTTTATTGACCATCAACACTTGATGTTCCTTTTTGATTTCAACCTCTGCTGATTTCAGCATAGCAAATACCTCAGGAATGGTCTTTACCATCCCCTACATATTGTAGTTCATCACAAAGCTCTTGTAGCTAGGTGGGAGCGACTGAAGGATTCTGTCAATGACCGCCTCGTCTGGGAGGTCAATCTCCAGCTGAGTCAAGCGGTTGTGCAACCCAGACATCTTGAGTATGTGTTCACTAACAGAACTATTTTCCTCCATCTTACAACTGTAGAACTTGTCGGAGACTTCATATCTCTTGACCCGGGCATGAGCTTGGAAAACCAGTTTCAGCTCCTCGAACATCTCATATGCTCCGTGATGATCAAAACGCTTTTGGAGCCCCGGTTCTAAGCTATAAAGCATGCCGCACTGAACGAGGGAGTAATCATCAGCACGAGACTGCCAAGCATTCATAATGTCTTGGTTCTCTGGGATGGGTGCTTCACCTAGCGGTGCTTCTAGGACATATTGTTTCCTGGCAGCTATGAGGATGATCCTCAGGTTCCGGACCCAGTCCGTATAGTTGATGCCATCATCTTTCAGCTTGGTTTTCTCTAGGAACGCGTCGAAGTTCATGTTGACATTAGCTTGGGCCATTTGATCTACAAGACATATTGCAAAGTTTATATAGACTAAGTTCATGATAATTAAGTTCATCTAATCAAATTATTTAATGAACTCCCACTCAGATTAGACATCCCTCTAGTCATCTAAGTGAATACATGATCCGAATCGACTAGGCCGTGTCCGATCATCACGTGAGACGGACTAGTCATCATCAGTGAACATCTCCATGTTGATCGTATCTTCTATACGACTCATGCTCGACCTTTCGGTCCTCCGTGTTCCGAGGCCATGTCTGTACATGCTAGGCTCGTCAAGACAACCTAAGTGTTTGCATGTGTAAATCTGTCTTACACCCGTTGTATGTGAACGTTGGAATCTATCACACCCGATCATCACGTGGTGCTTCAAAACAACGAACTGTCGCAATGGTGCACAGTTAGGGGGTACACTTTCTTGAAATTTATTGTGAGGGATCATCTTATTTACTACCGTCGTTCTAAGTAAACAAGATGCAAAACATGATAAACATCACATGCAATCAAATAATAATAGTGACATGATATGGCCAATATCATATAGCTCCTTTGATCTCCATCTTGGGGCTCCATGATCATCTTGTCACCGGCACGACACCATGATCTCCATCATCATGATCTCCATCATCGTGTCTCCATGAAGTTGCTCGCCAACTATTACTTCTACTACTAAGGCTAACACGTTTAGCAATAAAGTAAAGTAATTTACATGGCGTTTCCATTGACACGCAGGTCATAAAAATAATGACAACTCCTATGGCTCCTACCGGTTGTCATACTCATCGACATGCAAGTCGTGATTCCTATTACATGAACATGATCTCATACATCACATATATATCATTCATCATTCATCACAACTTTGGCCATATCATATCACAAAGCACTTGCTGCAAAAACAAGTTAGACGTCCTCTAATTGTTGTTGCAAGTTTTACGTGGCTGCATTAGGGTTCTAGCAAGAACGTTTTCTTACCTACATAAAAGCCACAACGTGATCTGTCAACTTCTATTTACCCTTCATAAGGACCCTTTTCGTCGAATCCGCTCCAACTAAAGTGGGAGAGACAGACACCCGCCAGCCACCTTATGCAACTAGTGCATGTCAGTCGGTGGAACCGGTCTCACGTAAGCGTACGTGTAAGGTTGGTCCGGGCCGCTTCATCCCACAATACCGCTGAAGCAAAATAAGACTAGTAGCGGCAAGAAAGTTGACAACATCTACGCCCACAACAATTGTGTTCTACTCGTGCAAAAGGAACTACGCATAGACCAGCTCTGATACCACCGTTGGGGAACGTTGCAGAAAACAAAAATGTTCCTACGGTTTCACCAAGATCCATCTATGAGTTCATCTAGCAACGAGTATTTAGATTGCATCTACATACCTTTGTAGATCGCGAGCGGAAGCGTTCACTAGAACGTGGATGATGGAGTCGTACTCGCCGTGATCCAAATCACCGATGACCGAGTGCCGAACAGACGGCACCTCCGCGTTCAACACACGTATGGAGCGGATGATGTCTCCTCCTTCTTGATCCAGCAAGGGGGAAGGAGAGGTTGATGAAGATCCAGCAGCACGACGGCGTGGTGGTGGATGCAGTTGTCACCTGCAGCAGGGCTTCGCCGAGCGTCTGCGCGAGAGGGAGAGGTGTGACAGGGGAGAGGGAGGCGCCAGGGGTCAAGGGTCCGGCTTCCCATCCCTCCCCCCCTTTATATAGGCCCCCTGGGGGGCGCCGACCCTGGAGATCCAATCTCCCAGGGGGGCGGCGGCCAAGGGGGGTGGAGTGCCCCCAAGGCAAGTAGGGCGCCCCCCCCCCCCAACCTAGGGTTCCAACCCTAGGCGCAGGGGGTGGGCCTAGGGGGGAGCACCAGCCCACTAAGGGCTGGTTCCCCTCCCACTTTAGCCCATGGGGCCCTCTGGGATGGGTGGCCCCACCCGGTGGACCCCCGGGACCCATTCGGTGGTCCCGGTACAATACCGGTGACCCCCGAATCACTCCCGATGGCCGAAACTGCACTGCCTATATATAATTCTTCACCTCCAGACCATTCCGGAACTCCTCGTGATGTCCGGGATCTCATCCGGGACTCCGAACAACTTTCGGATTACTGCATACTCATATCTCTACAACCCTAGCGTCACCGAACCTTAAGTGTGTAGATCCTACGGGTTCGGGAGACATGCAGACATGACCGAGACACCTCTCTGGCCAATAACCAACAGCGGGTTCTGGATACCCATATTGGCTCCCACATACTCCTCGATGATCTCATCGGATGAACCACGATGTCGAGGATTCAATTAACCCCGTATTCAATTCCCTTTGTCAATCGGTATTTTACTTGCCCGAGATTCGATCGTCGGTATCCCAATACCTCGTTTAATCTCATTACCGGCAAGTCACTTTACTCGTACCGTAATGCATGATCCCATGATCAAACACCTTGATCACATTGAGCTCATTATGATGATGCATTACTGAGTGGGCCCGGTGATACCTCTCCGTCATGCGGAGTGACAAATCCCAGTCTTGATCCGTGTCAACCCAACAGACACTTTCGGAGATACCCGTAGTATACCTTTATAGTCATCCAGTTACGTTGTAACGTTTGGCACACCCAAAGCACTCCTACGGTATCCGGGATTTACACGATCTCATGGTGTAAGGAAAAGATACTTGACATTGGAAAAGCTCTAGCAACCGAATTATACGATCTTTGTGCTTATGCTTAGGATTGGGTCTTGTCCATCACTTCATTCTCCTAATGATGTGATCTCGTTATCAATGACATCCAATGTCCATAGTCAGGAAACCATGACTATCAGTTGATCAACGAGCTAGTCAACTAGAGGCTTACTAGGGACATGTTGGTGTCTATGTATTCACACATGTATTACGATTTCCGGATAACACAATTATAGCATGAATAAAAGACAATTATCATAAACAAGGAAATATAATAATAATGCTTTTATTATTGCCTCTAGGGCATATTTCCAACACTTTGATGGTCTCCAAACCAAATATTTTGAAGTCAAGTTATGAAAGCATAGTATAGCGACGAGACAAAGCATCAACAATAACATTTTCTTTACCCTTCTTGTGTTTAATGACATAAGGGAAAGTCTCAATGAGTTCAACCCATTTAGCATGTCTACGATTCAGTTTAGCTTGACTTTTAATATGTTTCAAAGATTCATGATCAGAATGTATAACAAATTCTTTGGGCCATAAATAATGTTGCCATGTCTCTAAAGTCCGAACAAGAGCATATAATTCTTTATCATAAGTAGAATAGTTCAGACTAGGCCCACTCAATTTTTCGGAAAAGTATGCAACAGGTTTGCCATCTTGTAATAACACACCTCCTAATCCAATTCCACTAGCATCCCATTCAAGCTCAAAAGTCTTATTAAAATCAGGAAGTTGGAGTAAAGGAGCATGTGTCAACTTATCTTTCAATACCATAAAGGCTTCTTCCTGTGCGGTACCCCGAACAAAAGGCACATCCTTCTTTGTAAGCTCATTGAGAGGTGCAGCAATGGTGCTCAAAACTGTCACAAAACACCAATAGAAACCAGTGAGTCCAAGAAAACTCCTCACTTGTGTGACCGTTTTGGGCTGCGGCCAACTCTCAATAGCTTCAATCTTGGCTTTATCAACTTCAATTCCCTGTGGAGTAACAACACAGCCAAGAAAAGATACTCGGTCGGTGCAAAAGGTGCACTTCCCAAGGTTACCAAACAAACGTGCATCACATAGAGCAATAAAGACAACACGTAAATGTTCCAAATGCTCTTCCAAAGATTTTCTATAAATCATTATATAATCAAAATAAACTACCACAAATCGTCCAATGAAAGCACGTAAAACTTCGTTCATTAGTCTCATGAAAGCACTAGGTGCATTAGTTAACCCAAAAGGCATGACTAACCACTCATATAAACCAAACTTAGTTTTAAATGATGTTTTCCATTCATCTCCCAATTTCATACGAATTTGATGGTATCCACTACGCAGATCAACTTTGGAGAATATTGTAGAGCCACTCAATTCATGAAGCATATCATCTAGCCTAGGAATAGGATGACGATAACGAATAGTAATATTATTGATGCCTCTACAATCAACACACATATGCGACGTACCATCCTTTTTAGGCACTAGTATAATAGGAACAGCACAAGGACTAAGAGGTTCGCGTATATAACCTTTGTCGAGCAGCTCCTGTACTTGACGCATAATCTCCTTCGTCTCCTATGGATTGGTACGGTATGGTGCACGGTTGGGTAGCGATGCATCGGGAATTAAGTCAATTTGATGCTCAATCCCTCGAATAGGTGATAATCCCGGTGGCACGTCTTGTGGGAAGACGTCAGCGAACTCCTGCAATATGTTAGTGACAGCAGGGGCAAAGAGGAAGGCACGTCCTCGAATGAAAATAATGCCTCTTTGCACACATAAGCATAGCAAACAGATTTGCTAAAATCTAGCTCATCAATATCAGATTTGGTGGCAAGTAAGCATGCAATTTTCAATTTAATTTTAGAAGCAACACTAGATGGTTTATTATTAGGCTTCATTTGTTGCTCAAATTCTTTTGCCACAATCTGATTTTTCACTCTTAGTTTTCTCCTGTTTTGCTTTATTAGCTCTATGAATATCATCTTTCAAAATGGAATCAGGAGTCATAGGAAGCAATGTAATATTTGTATCCTTATGAACAAGAGTATACTGATTGTTTCTACCATGGTGTACCGAATTTTTATCAAATTGCCATGGTCTACCAAGTAATAAGGAACATGCTTGCATAGGTACCACATCACAATCAACATAATCAACATATGTAGAGATACTAAAATGCACCCGAACAGTACGTGTTACCTTAACCTTGCCGCTGTTGTTGAACCATTGGATGTAGTAAGGATGTGGATGTGGTCTTGTGGTGAGAGATAGCTTCTCCACCATCTCCAAGTTGTTGCAGCTCCCTCCATCTATGATGACGTGAATAGAACGTTCGTTCACAACTCCCTTTGTATGGAACAAATTATGCCTCTCATTTTGCTCAACTTGTGTAACCTGCACACTCAAAACACGTTGAGCAACTAAACATTCATACCTGTCAGCATCTTCAGCAGCCATGTATTGCGTCTCATGATCAGAATCATCTCCAAAGTGTTCTTCGTGTGTAAGAAGAGACAAAGTCTCCTCATCATAGTCACTAGCGGACTCATACCCACCATCCTTAGTAGCAATCATCACACGCTGAGATTTGCATTCTCTCGCAAAATGTCCTCTTCCCTTACAATGACGACAAATAATATCACTGGTGTGCCCTGTAGACGCCATGGAAGAAGAAGAGCTCTATGCAGGCCCGGCAGGTGTGCTCTTGGCAGATAGTGGTGGTTGTGCCTGCTTTCTTGTATCATGGTTGGAGGTGGCACCTGAAGGAGGTGATGGTGCAGTGGAAGTAGATGATGCACGTGGTGTCCATGATAAAGGTCGACCTGCAGAAAAGTTAGTTCGCGCCAATGCCTGTCGATCCTGCACTTCACGTTCAGCTTTACAAGCAAGATGGAATAAACGAGTGATATTATTATAATCCTTGTAGTCTAGAATGGTCTGAATCTGTCTATTTAATCCACCCAGAAAACGTGCAAGCATAGCTTCATTCTCCTCAACAATACCACATCTAATCAAGCCAGTTTGTAATTCCTGATAATATTCTTCTACCGAATTTTTTCCTTGTCTTAAGCGCTGCAATTTTTGAAGTAATTCACATTGATAATATGGTGGAACCCAACGAGTACGCATAACAGTTTTCAAAGCTGCCCAAGTAGCTGGAACGGGATATAATCGATAATGTTCAGACCACAAAACACATGCAAAGCTAGTGAAAGCACAAACAGCAGCAGGAACACGTCTCTCCTCAGGATATTGTAAACATGTAAATCGTTGTTCAGTTTCTAACTCCCAAGTAAGATATATATCAGGAACATATCTACCCTCAAATGGTGGAATATTCAATTTCAGTTTAGGGAGATGGTCATGATCTCGTACCTGAGGGGGAGCCCTAATATAGCCATTATTTGCATGTGGACGACCTGGTGGTTGTGGTGCTGGTGGTTGCACGTAGTTCTGATTTTCATCAACCTCATCCTCGTAATCTCCCGCATAATCATCATCCTCCACATCACTAGTAGGAGCCATAGAAGTATCAACAGCAGCATCAGCAGTTTGGCCAGGCTGAAGAGGGACACGACTCGCTCGGCGGAGGGTTGTTTCCCGACGTGGAGGTAGTCGTTGTTGTTGTTGCAGAGGTGCAGCAGGTACAGCCGGTGGTGGTGGTGGAAAACGCGAAAGCAATTCAGCAAACTTGTTATCAGCTTTGTTTCAAACGTCTTCTCTATGCCATCTATCTTCTCCATGGCCTCGTCAAATCTGCTTAGCACATCTTGCACCTGTCCACTCATCATTTGCTGAAACTTATCATGAAGCTCCTTGTTCGTCAAGTTCTCCCAGTCAGTCTCGTCGGCTTGTGATCCTGGCATGGTTAGAAGCAATGGAAACACACAAGAATATGATCCTATAGACTACTAACAAGTGGTGGTGGTGGCGGGTGTCACAAATCCGTCAATCAAATATCAAATTCTTACCAGTTCTTACCCAGCAGCAGGCGGTGATCGGCAACCGATGTAGTCAAAACTCTCAAAGCATGGATAGAGCGATTACCAGGGAGAGTCGAACGCATGATGTAGATGTATGTGGAGCTGGGAAGGCTTATAATATGGTAACAAAAAGGGTCAGCAATAATCAATTCAGAGATGCAAAGTTGAATAAACGCTCAACGACGGTACTGTGCTGGTCCTAGGCTAGACCGTACTAGAGACGCGAGCCTAGAACACTAACAAAATCACGGCGCTGCACGTAAACAAGGGAGGAGCACACTCTGAATTTTTTTTTCACTTTTTTTTGCACTTTTTTTTCTCTCTCTTTTTTTTTTGCTCCTCAACAAATTTTTTTTGAAAAAGTCTACAAATGTCCTAAAAACTGCCTGGCCAGAATTTTCCACACTTCGTTTTTTTTGAAACTGGAACTATTTTTCTTCTGCGGGTAGCACGGAAGTTGGGGAGTCCTTCTCTGTCACGACTCGGAGTATGGCGTGAGCTGGAATTCCAAAACAGAGTAACAAAATACTGGACTCGAAATAGGACTGGTGGCGGAGATGAATCTGGTGGAACTCGAACTGGTGGCGGATATATGTTGCAGGTGGACTCGGATTGGCGTGATGGCGGCGGATATGTGGTGGCGTATATGGACTCGGATTGGCGGTGAATATGTGGTGGTGGTATATGGCAGCGGTGATGAAGTTGTGCGGTGGTGGTATATGGCAGCAGCGATGATGATTATGCGGTGGTGATATATGGCAGCGGCGACATGACAACCTGTGAACAGAACTCGAAACTCTAAAGGACTATACGCTAAGACCAGCAACTTGACACGACGATGCAACCGCAAATTCAACAAAGCAAGTACAGAAAAGATTATGCAAAGGCTCAGATTGGTTCGGATGGGATGAACTAACCCTAAATTTTTTTGGCTTTTTCGTGGACTATAGGTATGAAGAACAGACTCAATCTAAACTACGAAAAAATGTAAAGTCTCACCGAGCAACCTGGAAATCTGATACCACTTGATAGAGGCAAAGGTGTCCCGTCTTTCGATGAGATGGTGGTTATCGTTTTGGACGAAGTCGACTTTGACGATCCGACTACGAACGTGCGAGGACGTCGCGCCCTAGCAATCGCTAAACCAACTCCGAGAGGTTATTGACCACGCCGGAGCACGATCAACCTGACCACGAAGGTCTGTTTCCTGCAGGCAAACGAAGAACAAGCAAGAAACTAAGATTGCAATCTGGATATTGCGAATATAAGAGGAAAGCTTTATTGATCAAGGTGGCATTCTATGACGCCTTGGTCTGGTCGTTGAACACAAAAGAAGTATGCGAAGTTGCAGCTATGGAAAACTTTTAATCTAAACAAAACCCAAAGTCTAAACGGTGCCCTAAGGGCTGTATATATGGAGGAAGAGGGGGTAATTTCGTGGCCCTTGGGGAAGGAGTCCGAAACCAACCCTATCTCTTGTTTCCCCACACATACAGACTCTAAAAACAACATATACTTATGTATTTCGAAATTACATGGGCCTGGCCCAATAATAAGGTGACGCAGCACCTAGAATAGCCTCTGGACGAAGTTTATGAAGTGGCAACTTGTATATTTCGTCCAAGACTTCATGCACTCATTATGGTGGCTTCAAAGTCCTGAAATCATCACTTGTAACTTTGTTCTTGTTCCCCTTGCGCATGCCATCAACTCCATGCTTGTTCTTGCTCCAATGTTCATCCCTCTTATCCATGCCAGGCCCTTCATTTGTAAGCAAAACAAATGTATAAAATTTAGGCAGCATCATATTCTCATGAACATTAGAATCATTACCAAGAAACGAAAGTACCTGATGATTTAATTGGCGTGCGCGAGCTCTAGTAATTGGTCCAGTATATGTAGTAGTAGGGGTTGTGGGTGTAACAATGGTATTGATGTCCTCATCACCACCATTGGGATCGGCCTTCCAGACTGGCTAGGCTTGAATACGTATGATGATGCCTACATGAGATTGAATAAGATAGCAATTGCGGACTCGCTGACAAAGCGACACGGCTACGATGATTACTATCTCATCGCGGTGTTCGACATAAGGATTGCCATCAATGCAAGAGGCAGTAACGGCAGAGGCTGACGCATGTTGGCGGCGGTAGATTTGTACCCCTACACGTTCGAAGACGCTGTGCACCATCTAGGCCGCATCTTTGCGGTGACAAGCCAGGGGACTTGTTTCATCTGGTTGCCATCCTACGGTACGGGAGATTACAAACGGAATGCACAAACCATCATTTGTATCCCTAACGATACTCCATTATTTTTCAGGAACCAGTCATCCCGCGATCAAAATAAGATCGCCGATCCTGGATGTGCATTTGCATCCGCGATTCGGTCTAACCTGGAACCTTGTAGCTGACTTTGGCATATTGGGATCAACTATCTTAGCAGTCGTTACCGATGGTACCACTGATGTGCAACATGGTCACACAATCTACCACGATCGGACCGTCGCCATCTACCCATTTAACCCTCTCGCCTTCTCTTTCATTGGTGTACTAGTACTCTACTTACGTACCAGTAGGAGTACTTTTTACCTTGGAGGACGCATATAGCTAGTTAGGCCCTTGAAGACTTGAACCCACTAGCTGCCACCATTTTTGTTTTTCCATGTCTTACTATCTCATCCATGTAGCCAAGAGTGGCTATATATAATAAGCCGGTTATTTTACTTCCTCTAGACCGGAGTAGTACTATTTGCTGCACAGTATTACTCACCGCCATATTTGAGCACAACATTATTATGCATGGACCTTGACTATGTATGTCACCATGTGTCCAAATCTAAGATGTCGCGTGTACCAGATGAACGGTGCCGAGTTCGACCCCCGTGATGCTACGTGGGTGCCGAGGAACACTCTTGGAGAGTACTCGCTTTTCGTTGGGGACAGCTACCCCATTGTGAAGCGGATGCCACCTTCCGTGCATGACACGGAAGTCCTACTGTTCATGAAGCATGGTCGTGTCTTCAGTGTGCACCACCGGATGAACGACATGCTGGGACACGCTATCCCTGATTTATGCCGCTTCAGCTTGGATGAGTCTCCATTGTGTGAAACCGGACTAGAAAGCTGCGACAATAGTTCCCGTTGACCATTGCTATGGATCGTATCATCCATGAAGAACACCTGGGACTGGAACCTGGAGGAGGACATGTAGCCCATCTATAACGTGTAAGTGGAGTACGATAAATTGTGAACAGTAGCGTTGTGAATATATGTAGACTAGTCGTGCACAAATTTATCACATAAATTGGAGATGAACTTGTGTGGCCTACTGGCATTTGTCCTTTAGAATTTATTACTAGTAAAATGTGTTATGTGTACGCGCAACTTGTGTGGTTGTTGCATGGGCTCCAACACGCTCTTTGAGAAAAAAAAGGTGGCACAACTTTGGATATATGTGACGTGGCAGCATCATACAGTAGCATCGTTCGCTATAGTTGTACGCTCCTACTAGGTCGACAACTCCTATAAAACCTTGCGCTTGGCTCTTTGCCTCTTCAGGAGGTTCAACAGTTCGTACTCGTGTGAACCTTGCACTTGGCTCTTCACCTCTTCGGAAGGTCCAACAATGGTGATACTACAGTACATTATGCTTCTGGCAATCTGACACTGATTGAACTGTTGCACGTCCACCGCGAGGGCGAGGGCGAGGGAGAGGGTGATGTAGTCAAAACCCTCTCCTCGTCCTACGAACCACCATGCGCGTGGGCGTGGGAGAGGCGTAGTAAGCAAGCTTCTCCTCGTTCGGCGAGTTGACGGGACACATCAAAGCAGTACTAGTACTAGTCCATACTGCGTCCTTTCCGGTTAATATGGCTTAATTTGAAACGAGAAAAATACACTGGCGGTCAACGTATATAACAATACGCTCTTTACGGTCACTATATATAGTTTTGCGGTGATTATACAATCACTAGCTCATCGTAGAGCACCGTATTGCACCCTACTGACCGGCCACATAGTCGACGTGGCACTTTGTTGACTAGTTAAATTGTCACCTGGTTTCTGGGTTCCACCTGTCAGTTGGCAGAGCAAAGAAATCAGCTAAAAAACAAAGAGTGTAGTTCATCTACACTTCCAATGCATTTAGCCTTTAATCTAAATCGATATTGATTGACTAATGCACCAACTTGTGCTCTAGGTATAGGCTACATGTCTATCCTTAATTACAGCATGCAACGACCTTCATTTAATCTTCTTCTCTCAATGGTCGCATGCACACATAAGTCTGCTACTTTTGGGCATTAATTATGCCCTGGTCAATGTGTAAATCTCTAAATGTACAGTCTTTCATGGAAGTAGGGAGTAGGTTGAGCACTTGAGCATGAGCGTGTGTGTTGCTTCGTGTGTTGTGTGCCGCATGGGTGCATGAGTATTGCGTGCGTCCATGTGTACGTGTGAGTGTTGCATGTTGCATGCATGCATGCATGGGGCTTACTCCCTCCCATTAACATGTTCATATTTCAAGCTTCCTCTGTTCCCTCCATATGGTGATACTCCCTCTGTTCCCAAATACGGAGTAAAATCCTCCCTCTGTTCCCAAATACGGAGTATTTGTCTTTCTAGAGATTTCAACAAGTGACTACGTACGAAGCAAAATGAGTGAAGTGAGTGTAGAGGCATAGGGATAATGTAGAAAGGAAGTCTTCGCGATCCATTATTCCCCATCTCGGTCAGATAGAACTATTCAACTAGTCTTCGCAGTGAAGTGACAATACACGCTGCAGCAGATGGGACACTTAATTAATAAGCTGAACCAGCGTGTTGGTGTTACTAAATCATCCTTACCCAGTGCTGCCATCATGTTTGCCAGTAGATCATGCTTCTGTCCTCCATTAACTGACATATGGGCCCTCTTGTGGTAGACCCAGATGTCATCAGTGTAACTATTTACACTCCGAAGGACGGTATATCCTGGCAGTAGTAGTAGTAGAATTGAGATTTAATGCACTTTCTTCCCTGTCTTCCACTCTTCTTCCTCCTCTCTTCTTCTTCCTCCTCTCTTCCCCATCGTCGGCCGCACACCATTTCCCCCCGCTCACTGCTCGCCCGCCCGCGCTATCTTCCTTGGTAGCTCGCGCGTACCATATCCCCCCCGCTCACTGCTCGGCCACACGAGGATAAGCTTCTTCTCTCCCCCGCCCGAATCCACTTCCCCGCTGGCTCGCAGGCACCAAAAACCCCAATGGCAGAATAGACTGACACGCAGAGCCGCGATTGGATTCCCTCCCCGATGTTCTCTTGGAGCAGATCTGTAATCGTATGGACCTACTCAGCACCGTCCGTATGGCCGCATGCTCGGTGTCTTTGTATCGTCTACTTGTCTGCAACCGGCCGGCTCTTTTCAAGACACCCTACTTGCTGATGCCCGATCCTCGCAGGTGGCCCAGACACCAACTTGACGATCCTATGGAGATTGTCGTGGTGCCCCTCGACATGCTACCACTACCCGTCCACCTGTCCTTCATGTGCGGCCACTACTGGGCGGGCATGAAGGCCAACTGGATCGTTCTCATCCACCAATCCGGTAGTCCATGGCGTCTCGTGGATATCTACACCCAGCGAGAGATCACCCTTCCATCTTTGGATACCGCCGCCCTCGAGCCTCGCGGCCCATCGGACACTCCTGCCTACTACGCATGAGACGCGTCGAGCTTTTGGCTCGACCTCTGTTTGCTGAAGGTTGTAATCTGCGAAGTGCCCACACCATCAGAAGACTACATGGATTACAAGCTCATTGCCGTGTTCAACATGGGATTAGTCTATCTGGAATCCGGTCACCATACATGGTTATGGCTCATCGTCGATCCTCTTCACCCAACACTTCTGTTTGATGCTATAGTGCATGATGGCATCGTTTATGCGGTCGACGCACAGATTGGCTGTCTATACTGGTGGGATCTATCATCGTGTAATTTTTCTATCTCATCTCATCTTTACCTTAAGAATACGACTGCCTGTTCATTGTTACAAATTTAGAATATATAGTATGTCTATAACCACATCATTGCTATATGTTCCTCTCATTTCCTAGATTTTTATGACCACACATGTTATTGTTAGAGTTGATATGAGAACAATTGGTATCTAATGATTGTTAGAATAGATATTATGAGTATAACCTCATGATTGCTATATTTTACTCTCATTTCCAGGATTTTTATAACAATGCATGTTATTGCTTAGAGTTGATATGATAACTGTAGTAAGTGCTACGGTAGAATACGAGTAGGCCCTGTCATATCTGTTTCCTCTCATTTTTACATGATGTTTGAACCATGATATATTGCTAGAATATGAAAGCCATTGGCTTATTTTTTTTAACTTTGGTATGATTATGACCACGGCATTGCAATTCTCTGTCTATGATATGTGTCACTGTTATAATAATCTTAATTCCACACATACTCTGAACATGATTGTTTATTTTTGTCCTTTTGGTCTCCAATTTGAATTGTTGCAGCAGACGCAAATGCGCTGGCCTTCATGATTCCAGGACCTGGAATCATACCAGCCGATGGGTGGTGGTTTATTGCTCTTTCAGCTGATGGTGGTCATTTGATGCTCATTTGCACGTACCAAATTGACCAAACCATTTCATCAAACCACATGCAGTACAATTCCTGGGGCGTTCGTGACATTGATGGCTATGGCTGCTTCATGTTCGAGAAAGATCCCAGCTCCATTGGGCCATATTCAACTGGAGGCGGGTTTACAGCCTCGGCAACCACTCCATGTTCCTCGGGCTCAATTATCCGATCATCCAACCAATCATCGATCATATCACCGACAATGATTACCGTGCTATGCAACTTCCATTCGCCAGGGGGGACTGTGTTTACACATCATACCATGGGTTTCATGAATCACCATATCCAGAGATTCGTCGACACAGCTTGTTTCCAGATAATCTTCAGTGTGTGAAAGGCAAGCTTCCATGCGATGGATGGCTTTTGCAAACCCGACATGCAGCGATGTGGTTCATGCCAACAGCAAATATGCTCAACTTGATTCGTACTGATATTTAGACTGAGCCATGTATTCTACTGCTGTAGCATGACCCTCTTTTGTTGGATATTATGTACTGTTGTTAGTTTGAAGCACTCCTCTGGTTTGAAGGATAGATACCTTTCTGGGATCAAGTGCATCCTAACTCATCCGCGCAGGATGTACTGATAATGATGATGGAGATGTTGTGCAGTATATATATCACTTACGCTTCAAGTGCGTACTTGTTAGTTAAACCTATGGTTAAAATATGACACTAAATACGACTAATAAGTAGTACAGTAGCAGTACTAGTATACGTCGGTCAAATTATTCATCATGTCCACACATTGAATTGACGTGACAACACGCTGCGCGTGAGGTGACACAAGAATCCTGGTGGCGTGTTCGGGTATTCTGGACATCAGATTTGGAGTACCACTTATCTGTCGAAATCTTTCATCATTCACTTAAAATAGTCGATTGATCATACATTGACTACCATATAACTAGAATTAACCGATGCAAGTCGAAGAAGGATTGGCCGGTGCTGCCGGCTGGCGTTAAGTTCGATCCTACGGATCAGGAGCTGATCGAGCTCCTTGAGGCCAAAGTGAGTGCTGACAGCGCGAGATCTCACCCTCTCATCGATTTTTTCACACCAACCATCGACAGCGAGCACGGCATATGCTACACCCATCCTAAGAAACTTCCAGGTAAGACACCGATCGGCCGTCTACTTGCAAAACATATTCCTTTGTTTATAGCTCTATTTTTCTTTTTAGACGCAGACCTGGTGAAGCAATTACAATTTGACAGTTAATAAAAAGTGAAACAAGTGACTGTAACATGCCAAAGATGTTATGAAAATGCCAACTACGTACACTAAAACCTGTTTTCGACAATACTGCAGGTATCACACTGAGTGGCCTAAGCAAGCATTTCTTCCAGCGCAATTCCAGGGCGTTCAAAAGGGGCACGTGGATGCGTCGCAAGATACAGTCAGAGTGTGGCATGTAGGATCGGAAGTATGTCTAGAGGGGGGTGCTTAGACTACTTGACCAAATAAAAATCTATCATTTTCCCAATTTTAGTTCTTGGCAGATTTTAGCTATCTTAGCACAAGTCAAGCAATCTTCACACAATTCAAACAAGCATGCAAAGAGTATATGAGCAGCGGAAAGTAAAGCATGCAACTTGCAAGAATGTAAAGGAAAGAGTTTGGAGGATTCAAACGCAATTGGACACACGGATGTTTTTGGCGTGGTTCCGATAGGTGGTGCCATCATACATCCACGTTGATGGAGACTTCAACCCACGGAGGGTAACGGTTGCGCGAGTCCACGGAGGGCTCCACCCATGAAGGGTCCACGAAGAAGCAACCTTGTCTATTCCATCACGGCCGTCGCCCACGAAGGACTTGCCTCACTAGCGGTAGATCTTCAACGAGTAGGCGATCTCCTTGCCCTTACAAACTCCTTGGTTCAACTCCACAATATTGTCGGAGCCTCCCAAGTAACACCTAGACAATCTAGGAGACACCACTCTCCAAGAAGTAACAAATGGTGTGTTGATGATGAACTCCTTGCTCTTGTGCTTCAAATGATAGTCTCCCCAACACTCAACTCTCTCTCAAAGGATTTGGATTTGGTGGAAAGAAGATTTGAGTGGAAGGCAACTTGGGGAAGGCTAGATATCAAGAGTCATATGGTAGGAATGGAATATCTTGAGCTCAACACAAGGGTAGGTGGTTCTCTCTCAGAAAATGTGTATTGGAAGTGAAGATCTGTTCTGATGGCTCTCTCCATGAATGAAGAGTGGGTGGAGGGGTATTTATAGCCTCCACACAAAATCTAACCGTTACACACAATCTGCCAAACTCGGTGGGACCGAATCGCTAAACTCGGTCGGACCGTTTCAGCAAACCTAGTGACTTTTAGGATTTTCGGTGGGACTGAAATGCAACTCGGTAGGACCGATATGGTTAGGGTTTGGGCATAACGTAATCTCGGTGTGACCGATTACACAAACTCGGTGAGACCGATTTTGGTAATAAGCTAACCAAGGGTTGGTCAGGTAAACTCAGTGGGACCGATTCGCTCTTTCCGGTGAGACCGAAATGTTACGAAAGGGAAACAGTGAATTTACATTGCAATCTCGGTGGGACCGATCGCTCACTTCGGTTGGACCAAAACGTTACGAAGGGAAATAGAGAAATTGCAATCCCATCTCGATGAGACCGAGATCCCTATTGGTGAAACCGATTTGCTAGGGTTTGTGGTAGTGGCTATGACAAATGAAACTCGGTGGCTCCGGATAGAAAGAATCGGTGGGGCCGAGTTTGACTTTTGGTTTGGATCATATGTGGATATGGAAAGGTAGTTGAGGATTTTGGAGCATATCACTAAGCACATGAAGCATGAGGCTCATTAAGCAACACCTCATCCCTCCTTAATAGTATTGGCTTTTCCTATGGACTCAATGTGATCTTAGATCACTAAAACATAAAATGTAGAGTCTTGTCCTTGAAGTTTGAGCCAATCCTTTGTCCTTATAATTTTGAGGGATCCACTTTCCTCATCCATGCCATGCCATCCATTGAGCTTTTCCTGAAATATTCATCTTGGAATAATGTTATCTCAATGAGCTATATGTTGTTAGGAATTACCAAAACCACCTAGGGATAGTTGCACTTTCAGTCTCCCCCTTTTTGGTAATTGATGACAACATATAGATCAAAGCTTCGACAAAAGATAATAGGAGTGAAATATATCGTCGCTTTGAGAAGTATGTGATAAGTAAGAGCTCCCCCTAAATTTGTGCATGTTTTAAGATTTGCTTTGGACTGCAAATGCACAAAGAGTTAGAATCATGGGTTACTCTTCCATGTCACATACATCTTGGTGGAGCGCTCAAAATGATTAAAATTAAATACATGCACTCATCACCAAGGGATAAACTGATAATAACATCCAACAAGCATTAAGTGTAGCTTATGATCAAACACATGATCATCACTGTCTCACAGATTAAGGCATAGTATCTCAAGCACTCAAAAGAGCAAATAAAGTTCAACCAAGAAGACAAGAGAGAACAAAATGCAAACTCTCTCTCTCGAAGCCTATGATTTATACATTTTTCTCTCCCTTTGGCAACAAGTTACCAAAAAGTTCATAGAAAATGCATAGTACTAAACGACTCTCAGGCTTGGTCTTCAGTTGGTGGAGTCCGGATAACGCCAAGGACGAAGGCTTCAGTGGAAGTAGATGGAGCTGCTGGGGTAGGAGCTAGAGCTGGTGGAACTGAAGCTGTAGCTGGTGCAGAAGTGGTGGCTCTAGTGTCAGCAACTGGCACTGCAGACGATCTCTGAGCTCTGGGCACTCTGGCAAATGCATCAGATGTGGTCTTGCCCTTCCTCTCCTGCATATCATCTTGTAGTTGTTCCACTCAGACTGAATTTCTGTTACCTTCACATCCAGGTCATAGAACTTCTGTTCCATGATTCTTTCCAAGCTCTCTTGGTTTTGAGTCAGGGTGGCCAGTCCTTTCTCAATTCTCAGAGTGGATGCTATCAGGTAGCTGAGCTGCTCCTGCTTGTTCTTCAAGAAGTACTAAGATGCCTCCTCTTGAGTTGGCATCCTGGCAGCTTTCTCCATCTTTGCCTTCTCCTTCTTTGCTTGAGCATGTGAAGATGATGGTTCATTCTTATTCATGACAACCTGATTGTCTTCAAAGTCTGGATGGATGGGCAGGTGTTCCTTGTCCAGCAGGTATATGCCTGTGCCCATCTTTGAGTTGATCAACTCCTGAATTTGTGGGGCATATCCACAGCTCCTCTTCTGATCAGCTGTTGTCCTCTTAATGGTCTCTACCATGAGTCTCATCACCTTGAATTTCTGTGGCATATCAAATATGTGAAGCAAGTTTATTGCATGACCTCGGATCATCTTGTGATCACCTGACTTGGGCAACAGAGTGTGCCTTAGAATTCAGTTGATAGTGGGCAGCCCTGACAGAAGGAAATGCACTTAGCCAAACTTGAAAGTGTCAAGTGCTTTGCTTGGGATCTCCTTGTACATGTTGGACATGGAATTGTGATCCATCTTCTTCTTGGCATAGATGTCCAAGTCATCTTCCTGCTCTTCTGGGGCATTGATCAGGTGTGCCCATTCAGCAACTGTAGACTGATATCTGGTTCCTTCTGACATCCACACTATCCTGCCATCTGGATAGAAGTGTGTTGTGGAGTAGAATTGCATGATGAGCTCCTCATTCCACTTTGTGAGCTTCTGCCCAACAAAGTCTGCGACTCCACAAGCACTGAAGCTGTCATATACTCCAGGATAGTGTTCTTCGTGCTCCTTGATGTAATCCCAATCAACCCATCTCATGTCACATACTATGGGCTTCTTATCCAGCAGCACTGTCTCATAGAAGTCCTGTTGTTCCTTGGTGTGAAACTTGTAGTCTACAGCAGTTCTTCTCCTTGAAGCATATGGATCTTCTCCTCTCCACTTCCTCAGCCCTGAATCTCTTCTAATTTTCATGTCCTCAGCCACAGGATGAGCATCATTGTGGTCTGGGATCTTGGGCTTGAGCTTCCTGAGCACTTGTCCTTCTTCTTCTTCAGCAATGTCAGGCACTCGAGCCTTGTTCTTTTCAGCAGCAGATATGTTCCTGGTGTTCCTCTTAGGTGCACTCTTGGGCTTAGGTGCAGCTTTGGGTGTTTCCTTGGGCTTGGATGCAGTAGCCCTGACCTTATGGCATCACCCATAAGCTTCTGTGCCTTGGGTGCTGGTGCAACAACCTCTTCTTCCTCTTCTTCATCTGAGTCTCTCCCCATGGAGGGTTTGCCAATAACTCTGGCAGTGGTAGTTGTGACTCTCTTCTTCTTCTTATCTTGGCCACTTGCTTCCTCTTCAGATTCCGTGACAAGTTTCATGGTTTCTTCAGTTACAGCCTTCCTAGGCTTAGAAGTGGGAACTCTTCTTGCAGGTGCCTTTTTCAGCATTCCAGGCTTGATGGCTGCAGCTGAGCCATACTCTTTCTTGAGCACCTTCTTCTTAGATGTGGCTTCCTCTTCTGCCACATAATCCTCATCTTCTGATTCAGAAGTTCTCTTCTTGTTAGCCCTTGTGGCAGCCTTAGGCAGATTGCTTGGGGTGCTCCTGCTACCCTCATCAGAACTGCTAGAGGGACTAGTGCCCTCACTCATATGTACCTGCTCCTCAGATCTGTTCTGGCTGTCACTCTGATCAGACATGTTGCAAACTCTAACTGTTGACCCTGTGAATAGTTTATAGATGAGATAGAGTGGATGACTATCACAAAATGCAGAGATTTTTGCAAAAGAATGAGTCAAAAACTTAGTTTTAGTTTTCCACATAAAGCATTTCAGATCAACCGATTTGCAAACTCGATGATACCGAAGCAGCTTTTGGGACCAAAACTAGTGAACTCGGTTAGACCGAGTCACAGTTCGGTGGCACCGAGACTGCTAGGGTTTCACAAAGTCCTGAACTCGATCTCACCAATTTGTAATTCTCGGTCAGACCGAGAACCACATGTGCAATGGCCGTGGCCGAATCGGTGGAACCGAGTTCCGCAACCCGGTGGGTCCGAGATGGTTTCGGCGGAAACCTAAACCTAAATCTTCGAATCTCAACTATTCTATGGATTGTTCTGACTGGATAGGATTGTTTCAAACGTAGCAAGAATCATAAAGAACACAATGTGCTAGGAATTGTATGGGGAATAGCACTGTGATCGAGTCCATACCCTAGTTCGGCGGCGGACTCGCTACGGCGGCAACGACGGAGACGAATTCCGTTGACGGCTGCGGAGACCAGTGACAGGAGGCGGCTGGCGACGAGGAGGACGATCCGAAGACCCAGGAGGCAGAGCGAGCTATGCGCGGGCGAAGGGGTTTCGGAGAAATTTCCAAAATTTTGCCCGTGAGTATATATAGCCCGACCCTGTCGGTGTGACCGAGTGGAACAACTCAGTGGCACAGAGATGCATAACTGTTGATAGTTACAGCAACTCGGTGTGACCAAAAAGTTTAAATCGGTTGCACCGAGGTGAAATCTTAGATCAACTTAGTGATCTCGGTATGACCGAAATGTAGGAATCGGTCAGACCGAAAAACACAAAGAAGTTTTGGAAATTTAAGTCTATGACAAATCGGGGACTCCGAGTGCTCCTCACACAGAGTGGTTTGAATCTGACTTGATCAAATTTTGTGATGTAGCATGAATAGAGTTTGAGATGAGAAAAGCATAGATAGCTAGAGAAGGTTCTTAGGCATTCTTGTCCATCCACTTGGCAAGAAAAGAAAACCAATGTAACATCCCAAATTTTCAATTTGGAAAGTTATACATTAGATCATCATGCATAACATATTTTCTTGCATTTTGGTCGACCCTAGAAATTTCACGCAACTCAAGGACCCTCGGAGAGAGTTGGAGATTTCGTTATTTTCATATTTGAGTTTTCTCAAATTTTGAAAAGAGGATCATTTGATTTTATTTATTTCATCTTCAATTATTTTTCCAATATCAAAAATATGAGAGGGAATAATATGACTTTCCCAAATTTTAGGAAAAATAAAGATTTAATAAATAAATCAAATTTTGGATTTTTGGAGTTTATTTACATTTTTATTTGAATTAGGGAAAATGCGTGTTTTTAAAATAATGCTTTTAGGCCCCGAATAAAAGTTCATTTTGTTCGACTCATTTTTAGGAGTCCGGGAAAATTTACTTCATAATTTTTGGAGCTCGTTAGATTTTATTTTTCTTCGTTTTTCTGCTCGCGAAATTATTTTAAAAAAATGCGTCGCGCCCACCTGGGCCAAAGGCCCAGCCGGCCCAGATGCCGCCGCCCGCCCTCGCGCGCGTGCCCCGCGCCGCCACCTCCGTCGCCGAGTCCGACTCGGACTCCTCTTTCTTGCCCCTTCCCCCAAGCCACCGCACCCCCCCTCCTATATATACTCCCCCACCCCCTCCCCTCTCCTCCCAAGCCGCCGCCCCCTCTCCTCCCAAGCCGCCGCCCCCTCCCCGCCTCACAGCAGCAGCAGCGCGCAGCCCCCGCCGCCGCCCGCGCCGCCCTTCTCTGACGAGGTAGCCGCGCCGCGCCACCCTCCCCTCGCCCCGGTTCGGTTTTTTTAAAAAAAATTGTTCCGGTTTATTTTTCTTTTTTCGTTGTTTCGGTTTTTTTTCAAAACCCTAGATCGGTTTTCTTTTTCTTTCGGTTTTGTTGTTTAGCGAGCGTTCGCCGGACCGTTCGTCTTAACGAACGTGATCATCGGTTATTCTCGGTTAACGAACGTCCGTTCGTTTAACCGTTCGTCGTTTTTCTTTTTCATCGGATTTATTCCGTGATTTTCTGATCGCGATTTCAGATCCGATCTTCGTTCTAGTTTATCTTCTCGCTCGCTTATCGGAATCAGGTGATTCAAGCGCCTGGAGTTTCGTTTCGAAACCGCCGTTCCGACTAATCAACTTAAACAAGTTTTTGCTACTGTAAAATTTTACCTAGTTTCAAATTGCTAGAACCGTGTTGTTTTGTTCCGCCGTTTGTTTTCCGTTGCTTTGTTCGAATTCGGTTCTTTTGCAACCGGAGTTCTTAAGTTGAACTTTCTGGTTCGATCTTCTGTTCGAGTTTTACCTGTGCATTAGATGAGTACTTATTGTATGCTTGTTGTTTGTCTGCGATAGATCACCCGGAGTGCGCCGCCTGTTATTTCGAAGCTCTAGGTTTCGCGGATCCTCAGCAAGGCAAGTAACACTTTGATCATACCTTCTCATTGCCCAGTTTTTATTGCATTAGACCAATCCTCACACACTGCATGATTAGGATCTAATTAAACTATGGGATGGGAAGTCATTGAGGTAGTACCTATTACCTGTTTTACTTATGAAACCTTTGGGAGTTACTTCTACGTTTGCTTATTATGCCATGTTATGCTAGTAGACGTGGATTGGGTGAGTGATATCCATGACAAATGTGAGTATTGTTAATTAATGGTTTTCTCTAAGGTGGCAACTTAAACACACATCTGGGTGGATTGAGGCACCTGGTTTCTATCAGGACTTGCCTGTTTTTCTTTGGACCGCCACCCAGGCTCAAAGGGATCATAAGATCATTCATGCTAGTAACTTCCGTGTGCAGCCACAAGCCAATATGGGCTCTGGCATAGCTGACTAAGTCGTGCGAACTCTTACAGTGGTAGACTAGCAGATGTAGGGGATGTAGGTTGGTACGGTCTATCACAACGTAAGGTGTGAGCGCTTCTGAAAGACTATGTCTCGGTCATGCGTCTCTCAAACACCATGTAGTGCGAGAAACCAACGGAGGCGATCGAGTCTTGTGGGAAAAAGTGCGCAAACCTCTGCAGAGTGTACAAAAAACTAATCATGATTAGCCGTGTCCCCGGTTATGGACATCTTGAGTATCTAGTACTTGAATATCCTGTGAATCTCATCATGTTACTTCTAATTAATATTGTTGGGTTTTAATTGTTCACTTAATTGGGATCGGAATGCTGTCAACCATTCTCGATGTTTCAACCACCATGATAGTTAAATAAAATATATTCCTTCGTAGTAGGGAAAAATTGGCTTTACGCAAAACTGTAACCATAGAGCTTTTCCACCAGCCATATATGCATGTAGTATAGGCTTATCATTCATTACTCTCTATGTGTTACATTGCCACCATATTCCATGTGCTGACCCATTTTCGGGCTGCAACTTTCATGTTGCAGACTTTTCAAACGAGGAGTGAGGTGCTTTTAGGTCGTGGTTCTATACTCAGTGATGCCGTTGGAGTTGATGGACTCACTTATCTTCCAAGTCTTCCGCTGTTAACCGTTATTAGATGGCCTTAAGCCATATTTATTGTAATAAGTTCTCTTTGAGACACCGATGTAATAAGTGTGTGATTGCTACTCTGCTATAAATCCTTCGAAGTACTATGTGGTGTCAGCATTACTGATCCAGGGATGACACCGGAGCACAGAGACTTGACCATCTGAGGTCGGGTCGCTACAGAGATGGTATCAGAGCACACGCTGACTGTAGGACACGACCACTAAGTTAAAGCCATAGATCACTATTCTCCTCTCATTTTCTAACTCCTCATCTTTTCTACTCTTTTAGGATGACGGACGCGAAGATCAAGTACGCTCAACGGGATGAAGGCACACCTTTTGGATTTCACTTGAAGGAAGTCACCAAGTACCTGAACATTGGACTACCAAGCTTCACCGGGACCTTCAACGCCACTCTGCCTGAAGAGGAGCGCTGGAAGATTCAAGCTCACGTTCCGGGAAGGACGTTCGTGCCAATCACGAAGCCCATAGATAGTGTTTTCAGTGCACCAACCTGGAGTCTGGGAGAGAGCATGGCAGCTCATATCACCATGGGACGCATTGGAGAAGTTTATCAAGAAGACCTCAAGGACACTATCTACCAGATTTGCGGACGCCGAGATGAACAATGGGAGATAGTCAGCATCAAGAAGGATAGATCCATTGCAACTTTCATCCAGGAGTTAAACCAGCACATTCGACGCCAAGAGAACCAGATGTGCAATGACATGATAGAATTGAAGAATGTGAAGGCAAGGATCATCGAGCTAGAAGGAGAACTGAAGGGTACACGCAAGGACTACATGGACGAGATCGTAGCTCTAGCAAGGCACAATGTCGATCTCGATTGAAGAACTCAAGGAGAGATTAACATCCAAGAAGGAAGACAAGTACGTCGCATGTCCGGACAACTACATCATCATCGACGATACCGATTCGGACCCAAGTGAACCCGACTTTGAAGACGAAGCTGGAGCAGACATCATGGAGTCTTCCACCGATTCAAATTTCTAGATGACCACCAAATATTAGTAGTATTTTCCCCATGTATACATTATAGTTCGAGCACTTTTGCGATAGTTCTAGACCATTTGTATGCCTCTGTTTGATTGAATGTAGTGATTTTGTGTGCATTTGTCTCATGTGCATTTGGGTAGTGTTTTCTCTTTAGACCTCATTCTATTCTAAATTCTCATCTTTTCTAAACCCTCGGACCTAATAGTATTGGAATCCCAAGGATTGGATGTGATATTAGGCATGGATTGGTTGTCAAAGTATGAAGGGAACATTGAATGCGCTAGTAAGACAATCTTACTCACGACGCCAGAAGGAAGAAGGATCAAGTATGTATCATGACATGGATCAAATAGGAATCAAGTGAATTCTTTATCAGGAGTTGTGCAGGAAGAAGTACCAGTGGTGAAGGATTACCCTGATGTATTCCCTGAGGAATTGCCAGGAATGCCACCTGATAGAGATATCGAGTTCTTAATTGAGCTTTTGCCAGGTACAGGCCCAATATCGAAGCGACCATACCGGATGCCAGCAAAGGATTTGGTAGAAATCAAGAAGCAGATTAAGGAGTTATTGGATAAAGGTTACATACGCCCAAGTTCTTCGCCTTGGGGATCACCCGTACTTCTAGTGGAGAAGAAGGATGGATCATTAAGGATGGTTGTTGATTACTGTGGATTGAATGAAGCAACCATCAAGAACAAGTACTCACTGCCAATGATTAATGACCTGTTTGATCGTTTGCAAGGAGCTAAAGTGTTTTTGTTGGGGATATTACTGCTAGGCGTAAACCGGCCTAAGTGGGCCGGGTTGGCTTCATCAGTAGTCTAAAGGTGCTAAGGCCCAGAGGCTAGACAAAGGCCCAAGGCCATAGTCGGTTCAGTATCTGTAGCAGTAAACCGACGTGTATATAAACTTGTATTATAAGTTAGGAATAGGGAGAGACCAACCCGGATACGAATATAAACCGGAGGTTGGGACTCTATGAACCGACGGGTGTCGCCCGTGTATATAAGGGGACAACCCGATAGCGGTTCAGGACAGAGAACGATAACTCGAGGCCTAGGCGAAGCTTGTTTGCTCCCTAGTCATTGAAACCCCATCAATTCCATCACAAACTAGACGTAGGCTTTTACCTTCATCGAAGGGGCCGAACTAGTATAAACTCCCTGTGTCCCTTGTCCGCTTTAACCCCTTCGAGTTAACCCGTTGTGATGGCTCCATGACTAATTCCTTTTGCTAGGACATCTGCCGTGATAAACCCACGACAGTTGGCGCCCACCGTGGGGCTATCGCATGATGGTTTCAAGTTCTTGGAGGGCCGCTTTGAAGGACTCGAGGGATACGCCGTGGGCCGGATGACCAAGAGTCGTCGCGGCAAGATCTACATCGACGATGCAGGCTGGGGCCCCGAGGCCGGCTCAATTGAGTACGGGTACCGGGTCCCCTTTGGTGGCATACATGTCTTCATCGGCAAGATCGGTGAACCGGGCCCTGAGCTGGACACCTGCACCGACCTCGTCGAGACAGCTCAGCGTGCACGACCCGCCCGGTTTAAACCGGCCGTGAAGCATGCCTTCGTAGGAGTCATCCATAGAGGAAGCTATGAGGACGGATCAGGATCTGGTGGTGAAACCGTCGTTTACTCTGGCGACGAGTCATCTACCGGAGAGACTGAATCATTGTATCAGCTACAAGATGGCCGGATTGGGGGCTGTTCCGATGGCGACAGTATTCCGGACTCCTCCGATCTGCCCAACCGGGTTGGGATATTCATGGCCGGTACACAAGCAGCACCTCACTCGTCGACAGCCGCGGCGATGATTTCCGGTTTAGCAGCAGCAACGGCAGCCGGAGCAGGAGGCTCGGTGCGCCCGCCGGTTCAAGTGTTATCAGATCTATTCGACGCATTGGTTGCACTCATGGCAGAGGCTAATCCGGTGGATCAAGATGCTCATAACGCGGAGGTCACAAAGGTGAGAGAGCAGATTACCCAGGCCAAATCGGATCTGGCAGCAGAAGAGGTCAGGATGACCACGGAGCGGGCCGCTTTGGATGCCCAAGCTTATAAACTCATGCTGGACCAGAACGCCTCACAGGAAGTCATGAGGAGGAAATACCGATCTCGTTTGCCCTCAGTTTTTGAAGGAAGGAACCTTTTCAACACCCCTGAAGCGGGAATCAATAATCCGCCGGTAGTAAACCGGGCGGAGGCACCCGCGGCAGGAGCGCCGGTTCAGCCCCATTTAATAGATCTGCCTCGTCATAATACTGGTGTACCGCAAGCCGTGCCTACACCTCCGGGTCACTACTCCAATCCGATGGATAACCTCGTTGCAGCTGCGGTACGGCTGGAGGCTATTCCAGTTGAAGGGGATTCATTACAGGCGATCGAAACGCGCCGGGTTAAGGGGCTCCTCAGGACGGCCTTGATCCAACAGGAAGCATACTCATACGGCCGCGACCGGATTCATTCTACCCCACGTCCGGCTCAGAGTTATAGTAGGCGTATGGAGGAACCAGCTGTGTCAAGTAACATGCGGCGTGAAGCACCCCGTGGCAACAATCCGGCTCCCGATGCCCAGGAGGTGGTAGACCGAGCCCGGGCGCGCAGGGGAGCTGAGTTAGCAGCGCAGTATCAGACTCATCAGTTCACACCGGTTCGTCCCACCACTTCGGTTGAACCGGGGCTCACTTCTAGCGCTTTGGGAGTGCCTTGTCTTGTCCCTGCTTTACGCAATGTGCGCCTGCCCAAGGATTTTAAAGGCCCGCGCAAGGTGCCCAACTACACGGCGGATCAACCCCCAGAGACGTGGGTGGAGAGTTATGAGATGGCCATGGAGATGCTTGATGTCGATGAGGCGGCGTGCGCAAAATATTTTACTATGATGCTTGAAGGGACAGCCCGCACTTGGTTAAAAAGCTTACCGCCCAATTCTATCAGTTCATGGGCCCAGCTGCGAGACCGGTTCATCAATAATTTCAAAGACACGTGTAAGCAGCCCATGTCAATAGTGGATTTAGCTGCCTGCGTCCAGGAGGAAGGATAATCAACAACTCATTTGGTGCGCAGGGTCTCACGAGTTCTGCACTCTTCAGACCGCATCAATGCAGACACCGCAGTTATAACCTTGGAAGGCAATTGTCGGTTTGGACCTTTGAAGCTGAAGTTAGGACGAATGAAACGCCATTGTACTAACATGGGAACCCTCATGGGCGCTTTGGTAAAGTACGCTGATTCTGATAGTACCAAGGATCCCGAGTCTGATGATGAAAAGACAGGGAAGGGAAAGAAGAACGGCAACTTCAGAGGTCAGCACCATCACTCAACAGGAAACGGTGGGGGAGGCAAGCGTAAAGCGGATGGCAACATGGATTTTGTGGCCAATACTAACGTACAGAACGGAGGCCAGCGACGGAAGGGCGAAAACCGCAGTGGAGGGCCCAGTCCTAATCCGGAACGCCTGAACTATCTGTTAAACCAGCCCTGTCCAAAGCATGGAACAAGGGAGGAACCGGCAAACCACCTTTGGAAAGATTGTTATATCATGCAAGAATTCAAGAATTCCAATGCCTTCCGGTATGACCCCGGCTCTGGTGGTGGTTCTGGGTCTGGCCCGAGTCACGGTGGTGGAAATTCCGGTTCAGGATTTAATGGTAACCCGGGCGGGCATAACAACCAGCATAATCAGAATAACCAGGGTGGTAACAATCAGCAACAGCAGCAGTCGGGTTACCAGAGCAATCCAAAGCAGCTAAATAGTGGGCAGTATCATGTATTCACCACTAGCTTGGACAAGCGGGATAGGAAGCTCTAGAAGCGGGCAGTTAATTCTGTTGAACCGGTCGTGCCCCGGTATCTGCGCTGGTCAGAGCAACCAATCATATGGAGTAGAGAGGATCACCCTCCCCGGGTTGACAATCCGGGTCAGCTGGCTTTAGTGGTGGCACCTCAGGTTGGAGGTTATAAGTTCACCAAGGTACTCATGGATGGAGGTAGCAGCATTAACATCCTGTACTATGAGACTTTTCGTCGAATGGGGCTGACAGATAAGGAACTTCGGCCTTCAAATACGGTTTTTCATGGTGTGGTACCTGGCAAGTCAGCATACCTCGTTGGAAAGATAGCATTAGAAGTGGCTTTCGGAGATGATCACGATTCCCGGTCTGAGACGCTGACATTCGAGGTGGTGAAAATCAAACGCCCGTATCACGCCCTGTTCGGTAGACCGGCCTATGCGAAATTCATGGCACGACCCTGTTATGTCTACTTGCAACTCAAGATGCCAGGTCATAAGGGGACCATCACGGTTCACGGAAGCCGCAAGATCATTTTGGAATGCGAAGAAGGAGATGCAGCTTACGCAGAATCGGTTTGTAGTACCGAGGAACTCAAGTATTACAAAGACAATGTTGATCCAATGGATATGACTCCTTTAAAGAAGCCTACAACGGAGCATGATCCGGCTCTGAAGTTTACGTCAGCCGCTGAGACTAAGCTTGTTGACTTCATACCTGGCGATTAGTCTAAGCAGTTTAGTATCAGTGCCAATCTGGATCCGAAATAGGAAAGCGCGCTCATCGAGTTCATCCGTGAGAATCGGGACATCTTTGCGTGGAAGCCTTCTGACATGCCTGGTGTACCGAGGCGACTCGCTGAGCACACTCTTAACGTGGATCCTAAATACAAACCGGTGAAACAGTTCCTCCGTCGGTTCAACAAGGAGAGGCGAAAAGCTATTGGAGAAGAGGTGGCCAGGCTCTTAGCAGCTGGTTTCATTGTCGAAGTTTTCCACCCTGAGTGGCTTGCTAATCCGGTGCTCGTCCTTAAGAAAAATGGCACCTGGCGCATGTGTGTGGATTATACTGATCTTAATAAAGCCTGTCCCGCAGATCCTTTTGCCCTCCCCCGTATTGATCAGATTATTGATGCTACGGCGGGTTGCGAGCGCTTATGTTTCCTGGATGCGTATTCCGGCTATCATCAGATCAAAATGGCAGTTAAGGACCAGGAGAAGACGTCGTTCATAACTCCTTTTGGAGCCTTCTGCTATGTGTCTATGCCTTTTGGGCTCAAAAGTGCCCAGGAAACCTATCAACGATGTGTGCAAAATTGTCTCCACAAACAGATTGGCCGTAATGTGCATGCTTATGTGGATGATATCGTTGTTCAATCAAGGAAGAAGGAGACTTTGGTCGATGACTTGAAGGAAACGTTTGATAACCTGAGGACGTACAAGATGATGCTCAATCCAGCCAAATGTGTCTTTGGTGTACCAGCAGGCAAGCTATTGGGTTTTCTGGTGTCCAACAGTGGAATTGAGGCTAATTCGGAGAAGATCACGGCTATCACTTCTCTGGCTAAACCGAAATGTATTAATGATGTTCAACGTTTGGCTAGCCGGATTGCCGCGTTGAGCCGGTTTATCAGCCGCCTCGGTGAGAAGGCGATCCCGTTGTATCAGATGTTGAAGAAAACGGATCAGTTCTTCTGGAGTTCTGCCGCTGATCAGGCTTTAGAGGATTTAAAGCGGCAATTGGCCAATCCGCCTATACTCTCCGCCCCCGTTGACAAAGAACCATTATTGTTGTATGTCGCTGCTAATGCTCGTGCGGTCAGTGTAGCTATAGTGGTGGAGCGGAAGGAGGCGGGCAAAGAGTACCCGGTTCAGCGTCCGGTTTATTATATCAGCGAAGTGCTTATTGAGTCTAAACAAAGATATCCGCATTGGCAGAAGCTGGTATATGGATTTTTCATGGCAAGCCGGAAGCTGAAGCAGTATTTCCAAGGGCATCCCATCACAGTGGTCAGCTCTGCCCCTTTAGGTGATATCATCCAGAACCGTGAAGCAACAGGTCGGATTGCCAAGTGGGCCATAGAGCTTGGGCCACACGGTTTGAAATACGTGCCTCGGACGGCGGTGAAGTCCCAAGCACTTGTCGATTTCATCAATGACTGGACAGAGCTGCAGGCCCCTGAAGAGAAGCCGGATCACACATATTGGACCATCCATTTTGACGGATCACGACAATTGGAGGGCTCGGGGGCTGGAGTCGTATTAACTTCCCCACGAGGTGACAAGTTTTGTTATGTTCTCCGCTTAATGTTCCCTTGTACTAACAATGCAGCTGAGTACGAAGCCTTGCTCCATGGTCTCCGGATGGCTAAAGAGATGAACTTAAGCCGGGTTAAGTGCTTCGGTGACTCGGACCTGGTAGCTCAACAGGTGTCTGGTACTTGGGATTCTAAAGACCCACTCATGGCTGCATATCGTCGTGAGGTTGATACTGTTGCTGGTCATTTCAAGGGTTATCAGGTGGACCATGTGGACCGTCGGAAGAATGAAGCAGCAGACGCTTTGAGCCGGCTAGGCTCACAGCATAAACCGGTCCCGCCCAATGTCTTTCTCGACATACTACACAACCCATCGGTTCAGCTACCTGGAGAAGCAGATTTGGCTGTCCCTGATCCGGAGGCTCAGTTGGTAGCGGTACTCCACGTCATTCCGGATTGGACACTTCCCTACCTGGCGTACATGAACCAGGGCGAGTTACCAGATGATGAGACTCTGGCCAGACAAATAATACGGCGGTCCAAGTCCATGACAATCATCAAGGGCGAGTTGCATCATTGCAGTGTGTCAGGAGCATTTCAACGTTGTGTGTCTCTTGAGGAAGGCTGCAAAATTTTGCGTGAGATCCATGAAGGGGACTGTGGTCACCACGCTGGTTCAAAGTCTTTGGTGGCTAAGGCGTTTCGCCACGGTTTCTATTGGCTGACTGCCCATGCTGATGCGGAGGATCTGGTCAGGCGATGTGATGGTTGCCAAAAATTCTCAAGACGCGCTCATGTTCCGGCTCAAGAATTGAGGATGATTCCAATTACTTGGCCGTTTGCAACCTGGGGGCTGGATATGGTTGGGCCTTTCAAAAGGTCCAAAGACAAGAAGACCCACCTCCTGGTGGCGGTTGATAAATTTACAAAATGGGTGGAGGCAGAGCCCGTTAGCAAGTGTGATGCAGCCACTGCGATTCAGTTCATTAAAAAGGTGATTTTCCGGTTTGGCTTTCCACACAGTATCATCACAGATAATGGTACCAATTTATCTAAGGGTGCCATGAGAGAGTTCTGCGAACGGGAGCACATCCGCCTTGACGTTTCATCAGTGGCACACCCGCAGTCCAATGGTCAAGCAGAAAGAGCTAATCAGGAGATCTTGAGAGGCATCAAACCTCGGCTTATGGTTCCCTTGCAGAGGACACCGGGTTGTTGGGTCGAAGAATTGCCCTCTGTATTATGGAGCATCAAAGCCACGCCCAACAGATCAACTGGATACACGCCGTTCTTCATGGTTTATGGAGCAGAGGCTGTTCTCCCTAGTGATATCCGTCACGATTCACCTCAGGTTGCGGCTTATGTTGAAGCGGACAACGAGACGGCCCGACAAGACGCATTGGACCGGTTGGATGAAGAGCGAGACACAGCAGCTGCCCGCTCGGCGATTTATCAACAAGATCTTCATCGCTATCACAGCCGTCGGGTCAGAACCAGAACCTTTCAAGAAGGAGATTTGGTGCTTCGACTCATTCAAGATCAAACCGATATGCATAAGTTATCTCCACCTTGGGAAGGACCGTTCGTGGTCAGCAAAAATCTGCACAACGGGTCATACTATCTGATTGATATTCGAGAGCATAAGGACTCACGTAAGTCAGAGGAGGAGACCAGCAGGCCATGGAACATAGCTCATCTTCGGCCTTACTACACCTGAGCCATTGGCTCTGCTTATGTACATATTATGACAATGTATATATTCTCAATATAATAAACCGGATCCTCAGCTAAAGCGGGGTATCTGTTCATTTCTATCATGTGTGGTTACATGGAGTTGTTCTATTTTAAAACGACCTCCGGTTTACCCCTTGCAAAAATTATCAATATCACCAGGGGGCTCGGTCATGTCTGAACCGATGCAACACCTTTTGATAGGCGAAAGCCACCAGATCACTTGGGGGCTCGGTCGTGTCCGAACCGATGCAACACCTCTTGATCGGCGAAAGCCACCAGATCACTTGGGGACACGGTCAAGTCTGAACCGGTCACGCCTCTTGGTCGGCCTACAGGCCTTAGAGTCACTTGGGGGCTTGGTCGAACCCGAACCATTGCCATGCCACTTGGCCGGCGTAATGCCACGAATCATTTGGGGACCTGGCCGACTGGCACCATAGCTACACCTTTGGGGAGCTTGGTTGCGTATGACCATGGTAACACCATCTGATCGGCTCAGTAAAGCCTCTCTTTTTGCAAAAAGTTTTATCATTGCTTTTGCTTTAAATAGCCTTTCTTAAGGAGTTGCTATTTTATCTTAGTTGTGTTTTTTAAACCGACAGTGCTTTGTACCGGTTCAAACAGCCAAATAGGCGGAACACGGTCCATTTTTAAAACCGAAGATTATTTGCCCGGTTTGATTTTTTCTGTTCATATCCTTTTTTGGAGTAACAAAAGGCTATTATGATCAAAGCACGGTTTACGCAGTAAGTCGGCGTTATATATACATGAGCTGTTTTCTCCCATGATGGTTTAGGCTTATCAAACCCCCGTCTCAAGATAGGCTACACGCCTACTTCGTGCCCAACAAATGGCAAGTATTTCGTATCACAAAATTTGATCATATTTGCAAGTCTCCTTGCGTATCTACATAAAGATTCATAAAACCGGATGGCGGTACAACCGCCCTGGTGGTTTAAGATTTTATGATTGCAGGAGATACAAATTGGTAATATTGACCTTCCAAATAAAGGTATCAGCACATATGCACGAAGGCATCTCAAGAAGCAAAAAGTATTGTCTATCCTATTACAAGGCAGCTTGGCGCTCAAATGAGATCATTGTTTTCTTGACAAGATATGACAAAGAAGCTAGTTAAAGCTGCCTCCGGTTCACGCCTGCTGGCCACCCCGGTTTGATTGTTCTGGATCATCCTGCGCCGCTTCAGCTTCCTCGTCTCTACCCAGCGGCTGGAAGTCAACAGTGGTCCAGTCGATTCCCATTAATGCTTGAAAGATAGCTTCTTCATGGATCAGTGAAGACGGTTCAATATCAGGGGCATAAGTATGCTTACTGATTGGAGGAATCAGTTTTTTCGCTTCAGGGATTGGTGCAGCCACTCTTTTGTTCTGATCATTATACTGAGCTTGATAATGCGACAAATTTGCTTCCTCTACCAGTTGGCAGGCCAGAGGGTGCACCGCCCGGTTTATCTCTCTTAAATCCTCTTCGTTGAATTCTGATCCATCCTCCTTCAAGCTGGGATAGCCTTGAGCCGCTTCAACAGGATCAAAATCGGGCACCCATGCTTTGGCCCGGATTAAGGCATTGATGGCTCCAGTTCGAGCAGCAGACTTTTTTAACTCATCAATCCGAGCAGGGAGCATTGACAGTCTCTTCAGTGTATCTTGGATCAAAGTGGGTGCTGGATTGTTATGTGACGCAGTTGAGATAATCCGCTGCGCTCCAGTGTACAGTTGCTCGATTAAGGTGTAGGCGGCTTTCAGTTTCATCCGCACATCCGACCCCAAGTGGTTAATGCGAGTGCCTGTAACATGATAAGCAGTTTACAAACCGGGCTGTTTATAAGAGGATCACGATTATTATACAAGTCACAAGAAGCTTACCAAAGATGGCGGCAGTCATTGCGTGCACTTGTCGCTTTACGCTGGTTAATTCATCAGTTACCGGTTTAAGGGCAGCCTCCGCATTTTCAATCTTCTTGGTTAAAGCGGCCTTCTCTATGGCCCAGTCAGCCCGTTCCTTCTTGAAGCCCTCTTTCAGCTGCTCCATGGTGCTTAAAGCGCTTGTTAGCTCCTCCTTGGCTTTGGAGGTTTTAGCTTGCTGTGACTTCAAGTTTTCTTGAAGGTCGGCGACTTGGTTCTCTTTGACCTTCAGTTCAGCCTGCAATCCGACAGTTATACGGTTTAACCAATGAAGTACCAACCACATAACAAGTTATGCACTTTGTACTTGGGGGCTAATGCCTATTTGATTTACAGCTATCAATTAATTATCAAAGTCCCAAGCTCAAAACAAGTATTCAACTTGGCACTTGGGGGCTAATGGCCATTTGCTCTGACGATATTTCGGATGCTACTGTTTGAAGATTAAAGTCTCAGTTCTAACTATATTAAGTTGAACCGACCCTTGGGGGCTACATCAGCGAACTTTGAAGTATTGAGTTTTATGACAAGACCCAATTCAATTATACTAAAGTTGGACCGGCTCTTGGGGGCTACAGTGGTGATAAACAAGAACAAGTACATGGAGATTACCTCAAATTTTTCCTTCATCATCTTTACCAGATTGGCTTCATAATCACGGCTAGTATATAGCCGGTTTAAATAACCAGAATGAATATCTTGGGCGCTGAGAGCAGCATAGGTTGCCAGATCAACATCCCATTTGCCTTTGCTCATGGCAGAAAATTCTTCTTTGGCAGTATGCTTGGCTAAAGCGACAGGATTCCCCGGTTCAGAACGACCAATGCCAGTGATTATGACTTCATCATCTTTAGACTCGCCGGTTTGAACTGGCGCAGTCGGTTTATCGGCGGGTTTGGAGGGACTGGTGGTTTTCTCAATCCGGATGGGACTGGCTGGCTGGTCAGCAGGACCAGAGGTGTTAACAAAACCCTCTTCAGCAGAAACAACTTCATTTTGCACTAGCGGGTCATTAACCACATCTTCATAGATGACCGCTTCAACATTTGGGGTAGTATCCGGTTCAGGAGCAGCGTCTTCCTCGGCTGCCTTATCCAGGCGAGCTTTCTTACTTGGCCTTCGTTTGGCCCTAAAAGGAAGCAGCAAAGTCAAAGACAGTGCATATTGAAAGCTACAAAAATCAACAACATTATGATAAGTACAAGCTTACCCAAGCACGGTTTTAAGTGGAGGCAGCCGGGTGCCAGTTGACTCACCAGAAGATGAGTGCGAGGTGACCTGATAATCGGAGTCAGACGGATTAAGCGGTTGACGAAAACAGCCCGCTTTAGGACAAAATTTGACAAGCAAATTAGAGACCTCTGAACGACGTCTCCGAACCGGATTGTTTGGTAAACCGGCGGAGGTAACTACCTGACCACTGTGTCGAGTTGTGCGGCGCACCTCATGCTGGTGGGTCTTCATAAGAAAGTTGGGATCCAAATAAGCAAGAGGATGAGAAAATTTAACTTTGCGGTTTGCCTGACGGATTTTATGTGAAGGCGGAAGGCTTGAATCAGAGGAAAGAACAATTACCTCTACATCGTCAGCATGGCTAGCTTCGGCATCATCCTGACAAATATCATCATCAATAAGGTGTATAAAAAGTAAACCGAGGGAATCAAGTTCTACCTCAAGGTCCGGATTACCCACATCGTCATCAGCGGGCAGATCAGAAGAAGCGGTGGTTCTCCTTTTATGAGCAGACTTCTTGATGACCTTGGTCTTAGGACGGTTTGGTCTGTCCGGTTTATCAGTTTTCTCTTGTGTGATTTTCTTGCTCCAAAACGGATCATTACCCTGCATCAAACAGATATCGGCATCAGTAATAGACAAGTACAGAAGCATCAGAGCTAGTACAAAGGAAGAATGCAGGCTTACGGCTGGCGGTTTGTTTGTGGCGCAAAAAGGAAGCAGGCCGGTACGAGCGCAGACGTGCTCCGGTTCGTTCAAAATTTTCTTTACAGCTTCTGTGACTTCTTCATCAGTAAGCTGGATGTTTACATGCCGCAGCGGATCATGAACACTGCCTGTATATTCACACATCAAACCGGAGCGTCGGCTGAGGGGCAGTATACTCCAGGATATCCAACAACGGGCAAGATCAACTCCAGTTAAACCATTGGCTAGGAAAGCTCTGAGCTTGGACAATTGGGGAGCGTACTTACTCCTCTCTTTGCCAGTTAACCTCTGAGGAGAGGGGCGAGTATTGCTAAGCCGTTCCGGACGGAGACCAGGCAATGGATTCTCTTCGGCAGGGGAGGTGTCTTTGCAATAGAACCAGGAATTATTCCACTCCTGGGGATGACTGTGCAGTTTCGCATGAGGATACGTGACCTCTTTCCTTTTTTGAATCGCCATACCACCCAGTTCCATATTTGGGCCATCAGTAAACTCTGTGCGACGGTTCAAGTGAAAGAAGTCTCGGAACAATTCCACTGTGGGTTCCTCTTGGAAATACACTTCACAAAGCACTTGGAAGTGGCATATATTAGTAACAGAGTTGGGACCGATATCTTGTGGGCGCAGTTGGAAATTGGCTAAGACATCCCGATAAAACTTTGAACCGGGCGGGCTAAAGCCCCGGGCCAGGTGATCCGCAAAAACAACAACCTCTCCCTCTTCAGGGGTGGGAGGACATTCTGTGCCTGGGACTCTCCAGTGGACGGTGTTTTTACTGCTTAAAGCGCCAGTGAGAACTAAGTTGTTCAGCTGTGTTTCCGTAACACGGGAAGGAACCCAGTTGCATTCATATATTTGCTTGGCCATGGGGAAATCTACAAGACAAGCAGTTCCGGTTCAAGTATATGTTTGAAATAAACCGGAGGCATATCTATTTAAAACCGAAGACAGTCCTATCTAAACCGGAGTTATGCAAGGTGGCAACGTCTGGCGGTTCAAACAGGGGGACTAATGATATATACTGGTCCTTTACATTTTCTATGCCAAAGTTAAACCGCCGGATCTGAGCATTAAAGGCAATTGAGGGTATATAAATACAGAAACAGATTTCACAAAACTTCTCTACAGCGATGGATCTAAAGCCAATCCAGAAAAGGGAAATATTTCAAAGCTTAAGGCGGAACAATATTAGTTCAAAGGGCAGAAAGGTTATTTGGATCTATGAACTGAAACATGAATATACAAGATGAATGATAAAGGCCCATTGGTAACTCACAGAAGGGTTTCCTTGAATCTATCCAGAGGTATGAGCAGGAACATGAACAGTAAGCAAGAACACGGCAAGAACATGAAACCCTAGTGTGGATCCAGATGGGTAAAAACAGAGATCTTACCGGAGCTGGGGGAGATGCGGAAGGACACCGCGGTTTTCTGGTACGATCAGGTCGATGCAGCGGCCCAAGACGATGCAGAGATCAGCAGCGGCGGCGGAGCTCCGAGGCTGGCGGCGCGGAGAAGACGAAGAGAAAGGGGATGAAGGAGAGAAAGGAAGTGACCCTTCGGCCCTATTTATGAAGCAAAGAACATGTGTTAGGCGCGCGAATCCAGGAGCCACAATTTTCGGAGTTGTCGCCTCGATTAGTGCGGATCTGTTAAACAAAGAAGGCGTTATAAAGGCTGGCTTCAGGATGACGTCATGCCGGTTTACAGCAACCAAAGAAGATGACGACACGACGGTTCAACAGATACAGGAAGATGATGAAGACAAAGATTTTGGCTAAGGATTGACATGAACCTGTTCAAATCAATCTGGGGCCTAATGTTGGGGATATTACTGCTAGGCGTAAACCGGCCTAAGTGGGCTGGGTTGGCTTCATCAGTAGTCTAAAGGTGCTAAGGCCCAGAGGCTAGACAAAGGCCCAAGGCCATAGTCGGTTCAGTATCTGTAGCGGTAAACCGGCGTGTATATAAACTTGTATTATAAGTTAGGAATAGGGAGAGACCAACCCGGATATGAATATAAACCGGAGGTTGGGACTCTATGAACCGATGGGTGTCGCCCGTGTATATAAGGGGACAGCCGGATAGCAGTTCAGGACAGAGAACGATAACTCGAGGCCTAGGCGAAGCTTGTTTGCTCCCTAGTCATCGAAACCCCATCAATTCCATCACAAACTAGACGTAGGCTTTTACCTTCATCGAAGGGGCCGAACTAGTATAAACTCCCTGTGTCCCTTGTCCGCTTTAACCCCTTCGAGTTAACCCGTTGCGATGGCTCCACGACTAAGTCCTTTCGCTAGGACATCTGCCGTGACAAACCCACGACAGTTTTCCAAGATTGATTTACGATCATGGTACCATCAGTTGAAGATTCGGGAGCAGGACATACCCAAGACAGCTTTTACCACGAGATACGGATTGTACTAGTATACCGTTATGTCATTTGGTTTGACTAACGCACCTGCCTATTTTATGAATCTGATGAACAAGGTATTTATGGAGTTTTTGGATAAGTTCGCCGTAGTGTTCATTGATGACATTTTGATTTTCTCGAGGAATGAAGAAGAGCATAAGGAACATTTGCGTTTGGTTTTGGAGAAGCTAAGAGAACATCAGTTATATGCCAAGTTTAGCAAATGTGAGTTTTGGTTAAAGGAAGTTGGATTTCTTGGACATGTTATATCCGGAGAAGGTATAGCAGTTGACCCCACAAAGGTTGAGACCGTAACCGAATGGGAAGCACCCACGACAGTTGGAGAGATCCGGAGTTTCCTTGGACTCGCAGGATACTACCGGAGATTCATTGAGAATTTCTCAAAGATCGCAAAGCCTATGATTGAATTGTTAAAGAAGGATACCAAGTTCAATTGGACTGAGGAATGTGAGGCCAGTTTTCAGGAGTTGAAGAAGCGATTGGTTTCCTCACCAGTGTTGATTCTGCCAGATCAGACCAAGGATTATGAGGTGTATTGCGACGCTTCACGTCGAGGACTTGGAGCAGTGCTTATGCAGGAAGGAAGAGTTGTTTCGTATGCCTCACGACAACTGAAACCTCATGAATTAAATTATGCTACGCATGATTTGGAGTTAGCAGCCGTAGTGCATGCATTGAAAACTTGGAGACATTTTCTCATTGGGAATCATTGTGAAGTATATACGGATCACAAGAGTTTGAAGTATATTTTCACGCAGAAGGAGTTGAACCTCAGACAAAGGAGATGGTTGGAGATCATCAAGGATTATGATATGAGATTGCATTACCATCCCGGGAAGGCTAATGTAGTAGCTGACGCATTGAGCCGTAAGAGCCATGTCAATACACTGATGATGGGAGAAATACCAAAGGAGTTAGCCGAAGATCTTCATGAGCTATGTTTGGAAATAGTTCCAAGAGGCTCTGTAGCAGCATTGGAGATTCAATCAACATTGATGGATAAAATCAGAGAGGCTCAGAAATCTGACAAGGAGATTGCTTCTATAAAGGGGAAAATGAGCAAAGGAAAAGCAAAGGGATTTCGTGAGGATGAGCACGATACCCTATGGTTTGAGGACCGTGTTTATGTGCCCAATGACCCGGAGATCAGGAAGTTGATTCTGCAAGAGGCACATGATTCACCCTATTCGATTCACCCAGGTAATACCAAGATGTATTTGGATTTGAAGGAAACATTCTGGTGAACCGGAATGAAGAAGGATATTGCAGCGTATGTAGCAGTTTGTGATGTGTGTCATAGAGTGAAGGCAGAACATCA
The DNA here is from genome assembly GCA_032464435.1 of Aegilops umbellulata. Taxonomy (NCBI): domain Eukaryota; kingdom Viridiplantae; phylum Streptophyta; class Magnoliopsida; order Poales; family Poaceae; genus Aegilops; species Aegilops umbellulata. The sequence continues at coordinate 196,332,397 of CP136056.1, read as the reverse complement.
GAAGCCAGCCGGATTGTTACAACCATTGCCGATACCCGAATGGAATTGGGATAAGATAGGCATGGATTTTATCACGGGACTACCCAGGACGAAAGCAGGCTATGACTCGATACGGGTAGTAGTTGATCGTCTGACGAACGTAGCACATTTCATCCCAGTTAAGACCACTTACACCAGTGCTAAGTTGGCAAAGATATACATGACCAGGATCATTTGTTTGCATGGAGTTCCGAGGAGTATCGTATCAGATAAAGGAACCCAATTTACCTCAAAATTTTGGAATCAGTTGCATGAAACTTTGGGAACCAGACTAGAGTTCAGCACAGCTTTTCACCCACAGACGGATGGACAGACTAAGAGAGTCAATCAGATTCTGGAAGATATGCTGAGAGCTTGTGCACTAGATTATGGATCTAGTTGGGACGATAACTTGTCGTATGCGGAGTTTTCTTACAACAATAGTTACCAAACTAGTTTGAAGATGGCACCTTTCGAAGCCTTATACGGAAGGAGGTGCAGGACACCGTTGTCATGGGACAAAGTTGGAGACCGTCAGTTCTTTGGACCAGATCTGATCAAGGAGTCTGAACGGAAAGTTAAGTTGATTCGCGATAGGCTCAAGGTAGCCCAATCAAGGCAGAAGAGCTACGCAGATTCTAAACGCAAGGAGACAGTTTACGAAACCGGAGACAGAGTTTATCTCCGAGTATCCCCACTTCGAGGAGTTAAGCGCTTTGGAGTCAAGGGAAAGTTAGCACCGCGTTTCGTTGGACCGTATAAGATTTTGCAACGTATGGGAGAAGTTGCTTATAAGTTGGAATTACCAGAGGGACTGTCAGGAGTTCATGATGTATTCCATGTTTCTCAGCTGAAGAAATGTCACGCCGAGATGGCAGAGGTACCACTAAGAGATACAGTGCCGCTTGAAGCGATTCAGTTGAAAGATGACTTAACATATGAGGAGAAACTAGTCAAGATTCTTGAGTACGCCAGCAGAGTTACCCGCGGCAAGGTTATCAAGTTTTGCAAAGTTTAGTGGAACCACCACTCAGAGGATGAAGCCACCTGGGAGAGAGAAGAAGATTTGCTCAAGGACCACCCTCACCTATTTTCAAGCCAACCCGAATCTCGAGGGCGAGATTGATCTTAAGGGGGGTAGGTTTGTAACATCTCGAATTTTCAATTTGGAATGTTATACATTAGATCATCATGCATAACATATTTTCTTGCATTTTGGTCGATCCTAGAAATTTCACGCAACTCAAGGACCCTCGGAGAGAGTTGGAGATTTCGTTATTTTCATATTTGAGTTTTCTCAAATTTTGAAAAGAGGATCATTTGATTTTATTTATTTCATCTTCAATTATTTTTCCAATATCAAAAAGATGAGAGGGAATAATATGACTTTCCCAAATTTTAGGAAAAATAAAGATTTAATAAATAAATCAAATTTTGGATTTTCAGAGTTTATTTGCATTTTTATTTGAAATAGGGAAAAATGCGTGTTTTTAAAATAATGCATTTAGGCCCCGAATAAAAGTTCATTTTGTTCGACTCATTTTTAGGAGTCGGGGAAAATTTACTTCATAATTTTTGGAGCTCGTTAGATTTTATTTTTCTTCGTTTTTCTGCTCACGAAATTATTTTTTAAAAAATGCGTCGCGCCCACCTGGGCCAAAGGCCCAGCCGGTCAGCCGGCCCAGCCGCCGTCGCCCGCCCTCGCGCGCGCGCCCCGCGCCGCCGCCGCCGTCGCCGAGTCCGACTCGGACTCCTCTTTCTTGCCCCCTCCCCCAAGCCACCGCACCCCCCCTCCTATATATACTCCCCACCCCCCCTCTCCTCCCAAGCCGCCGCCCCCTCCCCGCCTCGCAGCAGCAGCAGCAGCGCGCAGCCCCCGCCGCCGTCGCCCCGCCGCCGCTCGCACCGCCGTCGCCAAGCCCCGCCACCCGCCGGAGCCCTTCTCCGACGAGGTAGCCGTGCCGCGCCACCCTCCCCTCGCCCCGGTTCGGTTTTTTTTTAAAAAAAAAATTGTTCCGGTTTATTTTTCTTTTTTTCGTTGTTTCGGTTTTTTTCAAAACCCTAGATCGGTTTTCTTTTTCTTTCGGTTTTGTTGTTTAGCGAGCGTTCGCCGGACCGTTCAACTTAACGAACGTGATCACCGGTTATTCTCGGTTAACGAACGTCCATTCGTTTAACCGTTCATCGTTTTTCTTTTTCATCGGATTTATTCCGCGATTTTCTGATCGCGATTTCAGATCCGATCTTCGTTCTAGTTTATCTTCTCGCTCGTTTATCGGAATCAGGTGATTCAAGCGTCTGGAGTTTCGTTTCGAAACCTCCGTTCCGACTAATCAACTTAAACAAGTTTTTGCTACTGTAAAATTTGACCTAGTTTCAAATTGCTAGAACCGTGTTGTTTTCTTCCGCCGTTTGTTTTCCGTTGCTTTGTTCGAATTCGGTTCTTTTGCAACCGGAGTTCTTAAGTTGAACTTTCTAATTCGATCTTCTGTTCGAGTTTTACCTGTGCATTAGATGAGTACTTATTGTATGCTTGTTGTTTGTCTGCGATAGATCACCCGAAGTGCGCCGCCTGTTATTTCGAAGCTCTAGGTTTCGCGGATCCTCAGCAAGGCAAGTAACACTTTGATCATACCTTCTCATTGCCCAGTTTTTATTGCATTAGACCAATCCTCACACATTGCATGATTAGGATCTAATTAAACTGTGGGATTGGAAGTAGTTGAGGTAGTACCTATTACCTGTTTTACTTATGAAACCTTTGGGAGTTACTTCTACGTTTGCTTATTATGCCATGCTATGCGAGTAGACGTGGATTGGGTGAGTGATATCCATGACAAATGTGAGTATTTTTAATTAATAGTTTTATCTAAGGTGGCAACTTAAACACACATCTGGGTGGATTGAGGCACCTAGTTTCTATCAGGACATGCCTGTTTTTCTTTGGACCGCCACCCAGGCTCAAAGGGATCATAAGATCATTCATGCTAGTAACTTCCGTGTGCAGCCACAAGCCAATATGGGCTCTAGCATAGCTGACTAAGTCGTGCGAACTCTTACAGTGGTAGACTAGCAGATGTAGGGGATGTAGGTTGGTACGGTCTATCACAACGTAAGGTGTGAGCGCTTCTGAAAGACTATGTCTCGGTCATGCGTCTCTCAAACACCATGTAGTGCGAGAAACCAACGGAGGCGATCGAGTCTTGTGGGAAAAAGTGCGCAAACCTCTGCAGAGTGTACAAACTAATCATGATTAGCCGTGTCCCCGGTTATGGACATCTTGAGTATCTAGTACTTGAATATCTTGTGAATCTCATCATGTTACTTCTAATTAATATTGTTGGGTTTTAATTGTTCACTTAATTGGGATCGGAATGCTGTCAACCATTCTCGATGTTTCAACCACCATGATAGTTAAATAAAATCTATTCCTTTGTAGTAGGGAAAAATTGGCTTTACGCAAAACTGTAACCATAGAGCTTTTCCACCAGCCATATATGCATGTAGTATAGGCTTATCATTCATTACTCTCTATGTGTTACATTGCCAGCATATTCCATGTGCTGACCCGTTTTCGGGCTGCAACTTTCATGTTGCAGACTTTTCAGACGACGAGTGAGGTGCTTTTAGGTCGTGGTTCTATACTCAGTGATGCCGTTGGAGTTGATGGACTCACTTATCTTCCAAGTCTTCCGCTGTTAACCGTTATTAGATGGCCTTAAGCCATATTTATTGCAATAAGTTCTCTTTGAGACACCGATGTAATAAGTGTGTGATTGCTACTCTGCTATAAATCCTTCGAAGTACTGTGTGGTGTCAGCATTACTGATCCAGGGATGACACCGGAGCACAGAGACTTGACCATCTGAGGACGGGTCGCTACAACCAATCAATCAAAACAACAAGTGAATGTCCTCGAATGAGTAAAATATGCACTCAACATGCTCACACAATAAAATGGCAATTGAAATATGTGGCAAAGCATGCACAACCAATTCTAGCATCTATCAAGCAATTGGCGATGACTAGGTCATCTATATATGAGTATATTGACTTAGGAGCCAAATGAGAACATTTGATCATAGGTCATACTCATCGTTTAAGCGCAAGTGGGGTTACCACTTTTACATAAAGCATTGTTGTGTTCACCATTAGAGTTGCTTTAGCTCAATTCTTAGAGTAAAGCTCCCCCTAGATGTGATATCCCCCCTAAGAGGGATGAACTAACCTTGGGTTTTGTCGATGATGACTTCATGTAGATGTGAAGATGTGGATGCTCAATGTTGATGTAGATCAATTGGAGCTATCCATTGGAGTGAATTGCACTTTCAATACCTACATGGGTTAGTCCCGCAAGGAACAAACAAGGATATACATAGACATAGAGTGATGCACACATAAGATGATGTCTATGAAGACTTTTAGGTTACCTTGTCCCTTGACTTACCAACAAGAGGGTTTGTGACTCCTTGAACTAGTGCAAGATATGGAAGTTGATTGCACTTTTTCTTGCCAAAATGATAAGAGTGAAGTATGTTGGCGGAGTCACCCTCAAGAACTATCTAGTTCTTCTTCTTTTGGATCCACACCATCTTGATGGGAATCCTTGGAGTTGTAGTCGTACTTGATGAAGTGGAACTTGAAGTAGTCATGGGAATCCACTTGACTAAGGTCTTAGGAGCTTCTTCAAATGCATCAATTTCCTCTTGAAGCTTGTCCTTGCCTTTTTGCTTGTAGTCTTGTGGTGGAAGATCATCTTCAGCTTGTGTCCCTTTGAAAGAAGTAGGATCATACTTCTCTTGTTGAGGAACAAACTTTGTCTTGGGGTATTGATCTTCTTCCAACTCAACTCCATTGGCATTGAACTTAGGTTCAAAACCAACACCTTGATTTTTTCGGTGCCTTCCTTGCTTGCGTACGATTTCCTCGAATTGCTTACTCCCGGCAAGACTCTTGTAAACTCCTTTCTCTATAATTCCCTTCAATAGACTATTTTCTTGCTCAAGTGTAACTTGGCTAAGAGAATCATTAGTGGAATCAAGAGAACTACTAGAGGCAACAATATTGGATTTAACATGATCATTGTTACTACTAGAGGAAGAATCTTTCTTGTTCTTGTTACTAGACTTGACTTGAGGCATGTAAGTGGATAAGAGTAAACGCTTGGCAATGTAAGAAGAACTTTTCTTACGAAGATCATCATTGATTGCTTTTAAGAACTCATGCTCTTGCTCAAGGTTGAGCTTTTCAAAGCGTAATTTCTCATGTGTTCTTAAAAGTTCTCGATGATCTTCTAAGATAGTTTCATGAGCTAACTTAAGAGTGTTTAGTTCTTTAGTTAGAGACTCAATCTTCTCCTTATCACTGTCATTCGTTTTATCTTGATTAGCATGATTAATTGACGTTTCATCATAGTATTCATCACTAGAGTTGTCAACAAGTAAATCATCATCACCTAACAAGTCATCTTCATCACTATTGAAATCAACATACTCGGGGTGTGATACCTTTGGGCCTTTAGCCATGAAGCATGTTCCAACTCCTTCATTTGGTGAGTCAAATATGTCGTAGGAGTTGGTTGACACAAGTGCTAGACCGGCAACACCTTCATCTTGAGTATATTCGGAATCGGAGTGATAACTTCTCTCGGAGTGGTTGTCGGAGTCGGAGCCGGATAACCATTCACCAACATGAGCTTGATGTCTTCGTTTTGTGTAGCTCTTTGATGACTTGTCCTTTCTTTCCGAATCCTTGCTTCTCCGTGAGTATCTTCGTTCATAACGATCATCTCTACTCCTTCTTTCTCTAGATGGTGATTCTTCTCTTCTACTCCTTCTCTTGGGAGAATCTTCTCTTCTTTTGTATGGAGCCGTACACTCATTAGAATAGTGTCCGGGTCTTCCACAATTGTAGCAGTTTCGCTCTCGACTAGAAGATCTTTTGTCATTGTAGGACCTTGACTTGGAGCTTCTATCTTTGCTTCTACTCTTGTAGAACTTGTTGAAGTTCTTCACCATTAAGCTCAATTCTTCATTGAAGGTTTGTTTCTCACTTGATGATGTGGGGGCTTCACATGAGGCTTTGTAAGCTCCACTTGATTTGTTGTGAAGTTCCTCTTTATCCTTGAGTGACATCTCATGAGCAACAATTCTTCCAATGACTTCCGTCGGCTTGAGATCTTTGTAATTGGGCATCATTTGGATCAATCTGCACACGGTATCATATTTTCCATCCAAGGCTCGTAGGATCATCTTGATGATAAATCTATCGGTCATCTCTTCACTCCCTAAGCTGGCAATCTCATTTGTGATAAGAGCAAGCCTAGAGTACATTTCAGCGACACCTTCACCATCCTTCATTTTGAACTTGTCAAGTTGACTTTTAAGCACATCCAATTTGGATTCCTTGACGGAGTCGGTACCTTCGTGCATATCAATCAAAGTATCCCAAATTTCCTTTGCATTCTCAAGACGACTAATTTTGTTGAATTCTTCGGGGCACAATCCGTTGAAGAGAATATCACAAGCTTGAGCGTTGTATTGCAGCATCTTCAACTCTTCCGCGGTAGCTTCACGGTTTGGTTCTTTCCCATCAAAGAAGTCACCTTGCAAGCCAACACACACAATAGCCCAAACGGCGGGGTTATGTCCAAGAATATGCATTTTCATTTTATGCTTCCAACTAGCAAAATTAGTACCATCAAAGTAAGGACCTGTGTGCGATAATTTCCCTCGCTAGACGCCATACTCTCCTAGGTTGTGAAACCAAGGCTATGACCACCAAAAGCTATGGAAATCAAAGCAGATGGAGACCAAGGCTCTGATACCACTTGTAGGATCGGAGTATGTCTAGAGGGGGGTGATTAGACTACTTGACCAAATAAAAATCTATCCTTTTCCCAATTTTAGTTCTTGGCAGATTTTAGCTATCTTAGCACAAGTCAAGCAATCATCACACTATTCAAGCAAGCATGCAAAGAGTATATAGGCAGCGGAAAGTAAAGCATGCAACTTGCAAGAATGTAAAGAGAAGGGTTTGGATAATTCAAACGCTATTGGAGACACGGATGTTTTTCCCATGGTTCGGATAGGTGGTGCTATCCTACATCCACGTTGATGGAGACTTCAACCCACGGAGGGTAATGGTTGCGCGAGTCCACGGAGGGCTCCACCCACGAAGGGTCCACGAAGAAGCAACCTTGTCTATTCCATCACGGTCGTCGCCCACGAAGGACTTGCCTCACTAGCGGTAGATCTTCACGAAGTAGGCGATCTCCTTGCCCTTACAAACTCCTTGGTTCAACTCAACAATCTTGTCGGAGGCTCCCAAGTAACACCTAGCCAATCTAGGAGACACCACTCTCCAAGAAGTAACAAATGGTGTGTTGATGATGAACTCCTTGCTCTTGTGCTTCAAATGATAGTCTCCCCAAGACTCAACTCTCTCTCACAGGATTTGGATTTGGTGGAAAGAAGATTTGAGTGGAAAGCAACTTGGGGAAGGCTAGAGATCAAGATTCATATGGTAGGAATGGAATATCTTGAGCTCAACACAAGGGTAGGTGGTTCTCTCTCAGAAAATGTGTATTGGAAGTGAAGATCTGTTCTGATGGCTCTCTCCATGAATGAAGAGTGGGTGGAGGGGTATTTATAGCCTCCACACAAAATCTAACCGTTACACACAATCTGCCAAACTCGGTGGGACCGAATCATTAAACTCGGTCGGACCGATTCAGCAAACCTAGTGACCGTTAGGATTTTCGGTGGGACTGAAATGCAACTCGGTAGGACCGATATGGTTAGGGTTTGGGCATAACGTAATCTCGGTGTGACCGATTACACAAACTCGGTGAGACCGATTTTGGTAATAAGCTAACCAAGGGTTGGTCAGGTAAACTCGGTGGGACCGATTCGCTCTTTCCGGTGAGACCGAAATGTTACGAAAGGGAAACAGTGAATTTACATTGCAATCTCGGTGGGACCGATCGCTCACTTCGGTTGGACCAAAACGTTACGAAGGGAAATAGAGAAATTGCAATCCCATCTCGATGAGACCGAGATCCCTATTGGTGAAACCGATTTGCTAGGGTTTGTGGTAGTGGCTATGACAAATGAAACTCGGTGGCTCCGAATAGAAAGAATTGGTGGGGCCGAGTTTGACTTTTGGTTTGGATCATATGTGGATATGGAAAGGTAGTTGAGGATTTTGGAGCATATCACTAAGCACATGAAGCAAGAGGCTCATTAAGCAACACCTCATCCCTCCTTAATAGTATTGGCTTTTCCTATGGACTCAATGTGATCTTAGATCACTAAAACATAAAATGTAGAGTCTTGTCCTTGAAGTTTGAGCCATTCCTTTGTCCTTATAATTTTGAGGGATCCACTTTCCTCATCCATGCCATGCCATCCATTGAGCTTTTCCTGAAATATTCCTCTTGGAATAATGTTAGCTCAATGAGCTATATGTTGTTAGGAATTACCAAAACTACCTAGGGGTAGTTGCACTTTCAACGCGATGTGGCACAACACCGGCAATACCTTGGCGGTGATGGTCAACGGTCGGCAGACGGGCAGCAAAAAGGTTCTGGTGTTGCACACCAACAAGAACTTCGACCAGCAGAAGACCAACTGGGTGATGCACCAGTACCACCATGTGGACTTGCAGCAAGAGAAGGAGCGGGAGCTGGTCCTCTGCAAGATTTTCTACTAGACGAACACTAGGGTCAGGAGTAAAAAGATTATAAGTTAGTTTGGTATTGGTACTTGTACTACCTTGTCGTCCGCAAGTTGGTATTGTTGTTAACAATCTTTTGGTATGAACTTGGCATTTGCTTCCAACCATCATGCCGAGGGTCAACGTGGATATAAAGCTAAATCATTTGTTTCGAAACGAATTTTCAGGCACCTGATTTTTATTTGATGGGTAGCATAAGCACCTGCCGTTCGAATTCCCAGTTCTTCAAATTTTTCGAAACAAGTGCATGCACTTATTATCACGATGAAAAAACAATATCCCTGTTGCATCCCAGTTTTCAGTCTGTACTTGCAGAATTCTCTCGTTTATTGAGCATGTATATTGTTTTTTTTCAGGTCAAGCAAGTTTCAACTGGGCTGTAGACTGCCCAGGCTTGGTTTTGTTTTTAACAGGCCCAACCCATGACGACAACGGGGCAAAAAGATCCAGCAGGTATCTAGTGACCTCTGGCCCGCCAGCCTTAGTTATATTTTGTCATACAACATCCGCAGGCAGTTTTTTTACTGAATCAAACACACAGCCCAGTTCTATTTTCCTCTTGAAACGCATGTCCTACATCCGTTTTCTAATCTCTACCTCTAGTTTTACTAGTTCATATACACGTATCATTATATTGAAAATACATAAAATTCCTTTTTCATATTTACATCCTTATTTTTGTTGTTGTTTTCCCTCCCAGCGCTGATTTTTTTACCACTGGTTTTTGCTTAAACCAACTCAATTGTCCCACATCTTATTTGCTTACAAAAACAAAATGATTTTTTTGGCAAATCAACAAGTTCTTGAAAAATGTTTATCATTTCAGGATTACAAAAGTTCGGACCCCACCGAAATATGCAAAATAAGGTTGAACTTTTTGACCGTGGTCCCGGGCAGAAAATGGGTTGTAATAAATTACTTAAGAATTAGCAAATGGGCTGCAAATTATTAAAAAAAATAGCAAATGGGCTCTATGTTGTCTGCCACAGATTTGGAAGCTGACTTATGGGCCTACTAAGTTCATACGTACACAAGGTTTCTCAAAAAAGAAACTTAGTCAACAATCGACTCTACCAGCGTCACACCGTTAGATGTCAATCTAACGGCAATCGTGCTTCTTCAGTCTCTGATCTTCCTGCCCCAGCCGCCCAAACCAGCACCGTCGGAACCGCCTGCTCCCGCCTCCCATGGACGGCTGTGCTGCCAGACAGGCCTCACCGCCCATCATATACTCGCATCCCTGGCCTATCTATCCCTCTACTCACCCACACCTCCTGTTATTTTCCAGCGACGGCAGCCGAACCAGTCAACCCTCGTACTCTCCACCGCGTGGGCAGCCACTGTCGTATCTTCCCCGGCTCCGTGTCGTTCCCTTTGTAGGCCTCACCGTCGTCCACTGCCCTAGTGCTCTCGGCGCGGCGTGGTCAACGCGGTCAACGAACGACATCCATCGGAAGTGGAATGTACGTGGAGAGGCTGACAGCTGGGTCCACGGCCGCACACAAGGAAACTTATTACATGCAAAATAATGATTCCTCCACCTGATATCTGGGACCCGCCGGAACGGCCTCTGTATTTCGCGAAAAAAATGTTCCCTCCGCTGACAGGTCGGACCCACCAACTATATCTTCGCACGCAAGGAAGTGCCTCCTTATTGCGCACAAAAAAATGAATACCCCCTGCCAGTTGGGACCCACCACAGTGGGAGGATGACTTGTGGGCCTACTAAGTTGGCGGGGGCGAAGGGCTTTGTCAACTTAGTCAATATATAAACGATTCTAGCTACACTGACTGTACGATGTCCATCCAACGGCCGTAGTGCTTCTTCAACCTCTGGTCTTCTTGCTCTAGCCGCCCATACCATCGCCGGTCAAGTCGCGTGCTCCTGCCTTCACCGCCCCCTACTACTCCCACCGCTGGCTAGACCATCCTTCTAATCACCCGCACCCCCTGTTATTCTGCGGCGACGGCAGCCTCACACCACAGCCGAACTAGTGAACCCTCGTACTCCTCTCCGCGTGGGCATCCACTGCCGCATCTTCCCTGGCTCCGTGTCGTCCCCTTCCTAGGCTTCGCCGTCGTCCACCGCCTTGGTGCTCTCGGTGCGGCGTGGTCAATGTGGTCAATGACCGACTTCCATCGGAAGAGTACTGTACGTGGAGAGGCTGACAGCTAGGTCCACAGCCACAGCTGGGTCCATGGCCAGAGCCCAGTTTTTTGTGATTTGCCAAGTAAGTCGCTTTGTCAGGTCTGTTGGGCTGCAAATCTTTCAAGACGAGGAGAGCTTCTTTCGGCTGGCCGAGAAAATGGCCTATCAGTAATAAGAAATGGGATGTACATTTTTAAAACACATCAAAGCGGCAATTAGTTTCAAATTTCTTTTTTTCATTTTGAGATTTTAAATTGCATTGATTTTTATGCATGGACAATTTGTTGGATTTTATATTGATATACATTTATTTTTAAAATTAGTTTAAATGTGACTCGAAATTTTGGGATTAAAAATAGTTCGGACCGCACCGAAATATGCAAAATTTCATACAATTTTTTAACCGTGGCCACAATATGGGTTGTAATGCTAACAAAAAGAATATGGGCTCCAAAAAAACCTTAAGAATTAGCAAATGGGTTGTGAATTATTATAAATAATGGCAGATGGCTTGTATGATGTTTTCCACAAATTTGAGGCTTTCCTAAAAAATGGTTGACGCACAAGCAGTGACTGTTGGATGTCCATCCAACGGCCATTGTGCTTCTTCAATCTCTGCTCTTCCTGCTCCAGCCGCTCAAACAAGCGCCAGCGGGACTGCCTGCTCCCTCCTTCCCACGGCCGGCTGTGCTGTCGCGCATGCCTCACCACGCCACCATACTCCCATCGCTTGCCTAGCCATCCCTCTACTCACCCACACCTGCTGTTATTCTCCGGCGACGGCAGACGAACCAGTAAACCCTCGTACAGTCGTACTCCCCTCCGTGTGGGGAACAACTGTCGAGTCTTCCCTGTCTCCGTGTCGTTCCCTTCCTAGGCCTCGCCGCCGTCCACCGCCCTGGTGCTCTCGGCGCGGCCTGGTCAACGTGGTCAATGACCGACATGCATTTAAAGTGGACTGTACGTGGAAAGGCTGACAGCTGGGTCCACGGTCGCACACAAGGAAATGCCTCCTTATTACGCACAAAATAATGATTCCTCCACTTGACATCTGGGACCCACCGAAAGGGCCTCTGTATTTCGCAAAAAAAACGTTACCGCCACTGACAGCTCGGACCCACCAGCTATATCTTCGCAGGCAAGGAAGTGCCTCCTTATTACACAAAAAAAATGAATACTCCCCCTGCTAGCTAGGACCCAGTATAGTGGCATGCTGACTTGTGGGCCTACTAAGTTGACGGGGACGGAGGGCTTTGTCAACTTAGTCAATATGCACGATTCTAGCTCCAGTGACCGTACGATGTCCATCCAACGGTCGTAGTGCTTCTTCAACCTCTGGTCTTCTTGCTCCAGCCGCCCAAACCAGCGTCGGTCGTGCCTCATGCTCCTGCCTCCCATGGCCGGCTATGCTGCCGCGGAGGCCTCACCGCCCCCTACTACTCCCACCGCTGGCCAGGCCATCCCTCCACTCACCCACACCCTCTGTTATTCTGCGGCGACGGCAGCCTCACACCGCAGCCGAACCAGTGAACCCTCGTACTCCTCTCCGTGCGGGCTTCTACTACCGCGTCTTCCCCGGCTCCACTTCGTCCCCTTCCTAGGCCTCGCCGTCGTCCACCTCCCTAGTGCTCTCAACGCGGCATGGTTAACATGGTCAAGGAACGGCTTCCATCGGACATGGACTGTACGTGGAGAGGCTGACAGCTGGGTCCACGGCCGCAGCAAGGAAGTGCCTCCTTATCACGTGCAAAATAATTCTTCCTCCACCTTACAGTGGGAACCCACCGGAAGGGCCACCGTATTTCACGAAAAAAACGTTTCCCCCTGACTGCTGGGACCCACCAGCTACATCTTCGCACGCAAGGAAGTGCGTCCGGGCAAAAAGAACGATTAGCTTCCCTGACTGCTGGGACCCACCAGCTACATCTTCGCACGCAAGGAAGTGCCTGACAGTCGGGACCCACCTGGTCAAAGCGTATGTAGCATTGTCATTCTGGTCGCGAACATGTACGTACATACTAGTCAATGTAGAGGCGCGCACGTGTCGTAGTAGAGGCGTGCACGTAGCATGTACATGTACGTACAGCGGCCAGTGTGCAAGAAAGAAAATATGGCCACGTACGTACATACGAGCAAGGTCTCGAACGCCTACTCGCGCATATGTACGGCCAGGGCTCGTGTACATGGCTGGGTCAGACCGGAGAAACAACGTCGTCGTCGTGTTCATGGGGAGCCAACCGGCTGGGTCAGAACGGAATGCGTCGTCGTGTTCATCGGGAGGGCTTGGACGGAACAGCCGATGGAAACGAGGCCTGGCGTACCGCAGAATGGAGAAAACGGCCTTGTGTTCGACCGGCCACGTTCAAAACAGGATCCTGTTCATCGGAGGGGTATGGCGTACCGCAAAACGGAGGAAACGGACCTCCTCCAGTCGAAATGGGGGTCCTGTTCATCGGGAGGGGTGTGGCGTACCGTAAAATGGAGGAAACGGACTTGTGTTGGAGCGCCACAGTTGAAACGGGGGGTCCTGTTCATCGGGAGGGGTGTGGCGTACCGCAAAACGGGACTCCACGGGATACTATTCATCTCCACCATCGACCCCCTCCAGCCTCCACGCGCTATTGTTCATCCACCATCGACCTCCTCCAGCCTCCACCTGCGACTATTCATCCACGGGCTCCTGTTCATCTAGCCTCCACCACGCGCTACTCCACCGGCTACTGTTCAACCAGCCCTCTCCACGGGCTCTTGTTCAACCACCCCTCCAAGGGCTACTGTTCATCCAGCCCTCCACTATCTACTGTTCATCCGGCCCTTCACGGGGTCCTGTTCATCCAGCCCCAACCGGCTCGATCGATCGGGGTCATGTTCATCCACAGGCAACACCACGGGGTCGTGTTCATCCACCCCACCGGGAACTGTTCATCCAAACGCCCCCAGCAACGCTCACTATTCATCCAGAGGCAGCATCGATCGGCAACACCACGGGATCGTGTTCATCCACCCCACCAGGAACTGTTCATCCAAACGCCCCCAGCAATGCTCACTATTCATCCAGAGGCAGCATCGATCGGCTTCAGTTAGCAGCAGTAGCGAAGGAATCGCTCGATCGGGTTCAGTTAACAGCCATCGATCGATCGCTCGGGCTCAGTAGCGTGTAGCCTGCAGTGCAATCACTTGGGTTCATTTAGAGCCCAACGCCTCGCACCCACGTGCGTGCGTGTACGAGAGAAATGAGCATTGCTCGGGCCCGACCACCCACCGTAACCGGGAACACCCCGATATTTTCCTCGCCCTCCCTTCTACCACGGTTTTTTTCGTCGTGGACGGCCCAAAGAATGTCATGCAGCTACGTCTCCGGCCCGCCCAGGACGAAAAGCCCATATTCTGTCATGATTTTTGTCGTAGAAGTAGGAGCCCAGCACATCTATGATGATACCGGGTTTTGTCACAATTATCGTCATAGAAGTGTCATAAGTATGACAGGAAAAAAATTCGTTCGACCCAAAATGTCACGGATGTGTCTTTTTTTTGTAGTGCACTAGCGTGTTTAGCATGGAAGATATTGATAACTGATGGTCATGAAGTAAATGAGAAGGGTGCATCTCTCAAAATATCATTTACCTCTATTTTAAAAATTTGAGCTCTAGCACCTCCGGAAATCACTTCTTCCCTCTGCGAAGGGACTATCTATTTACTTTTATGTTGTATCATCACCTTCTAAAATAAGCGCCAGAACCTGAGAGCACTGATGTCATGTTGATGCATTGTGTGTAGCTAATGTTGGGTGCATCATGACTGGATCTTTTCTACTCCCTCCGTCTCAGTTTACAAGTCCTACACGTATACCTAGGTTGCCAATTTTATCACCATAATATAAACTATATAACACAAAAATTATACCGTTTGAAAATAGAACATCTGAAGTTTATATTGGTATTTTTTTGTAATATATGACTTGTATTAGGTTGGTCAAATTGACGACCTAGGGGTACGCACACGCCCTGTAAACTGAGAGAGAGGGAGTACCATGCATTACAATGTTTAGTCGCTGCTTGAACTTTGGAGGTGCTCTGCATTTATGTTTTGCGGTCTCAGAAAGGGCTAGCAAGATACCATTATTGTCATATTATATCATGGTTGTTTTGACAAAGTGTTGTTGTTTGAGATATCTTATTATTGCTCGCTAGCTGATTATGTCATTGATATGAGTTAATATAATTTTTAAGAGTTATTATCGACATGGTTAGTTATAATATTGGCTGAAAACCTAGGTGCTGTTTAAGCTTATTTATGCAAACAAGAGCAAAAGAATGTGTAAAAGTTTTTCTTTTTCACTTTCAGTTTATCAACTGAATTGTTTGAGGACAAGCAAAGGTTTAAGCTTGGGGGAGTTGATACGTCTCAAACGCATCTACTTTTCCTAATGTTTTTCATCTTGTTTTGGACTCTAATTTGCATGATTTGAATTAAACTAACCCCGGACTGACGATGTTTTCAACAGAACTACCATGGTGTTGTTTTTGTGCAGAAATAAAAGTTCTCGGAATGGAATGAAACTTTGCGAGGATTTTTTATACAATAAAAGAGAATTTCTGGAGCCAAGAACCACCAGAGGGGGGCACCTGGGTGGGCACAACCCACCAGGGCGCGCTTGCCCTCCCCCAAGCGCGCAACCCACCAGGGCGCGCCTGCCCCCCAGGCGCGCCCAGGTGGGTTGTCCCCACCTGGTGGCCTCGTAGACCCTGAAACCGAAGCTATAAAATCACATATTTTCAGAAAAAATCAAGGAGAAAAGAATTATCGGGTTTCACGAGACGGAGCCGCCGTCACCTCCTGTTCTTCATCGGGAGGCCAGATCTAGAGTCCATTTGGGGCTACGGAGAGGGGGATCTTCGATCTTCATCATCACCAACCCTTCTCCATCACCAATTACATGATGCTCCCCACCGGGAGTGAATAATTCCTTCGTAGGCTCGCTGGTCGGTGAGGAGTTGGATGAGATTCATCATGTAATCTAGTTAGTTTTGTTAGGGCTTGATCCCTAGTATCCACTATGTTTTGAGATTGATGTTGCTATGACTTTGCCATGCTTAATGCTTGTCACTTTGGGCCCGGGTGCCATGATTTCAGATCTGAACCATTTATGTTATCACCATTATATCCATGTTCTAGATCCGATCTTGCAAGTTATAGTCACCTACTACGTGTTATGATCCGGCAACCCCGGAGTGATAATAGTCGGGACCACTCCCGGTGATGACCGTAGTTTGAGAAGTTCATGTATTCACCGTGTGTTAATGCTTTATTCTGGTTCTCTATTAAAAGGAGGCCTTAATATCCCTTAGTTTCCAATAGGACTGCGCTGCTACGGGAGGGTAGGACAAAAGATGTCATGCAAGTTCTTTCCATAAGCACATATGACTATTTACGGAATACATGCCTACATTATATTCATGAACTGGAGCTAGTGCCATATCGCCCTAGGTTATAACTATCACATGATTAACATCATCCAACAAATCAACAATCCAATGCCTACGAATTTACCTTATATTGTTTCTGCTAAGTTACTACTGCTATCATTACTGTTGAACTTGAACTTGCTACGAAATTACTGCTGTCACTATTAACATTACTATTGCTATTGCTATTGCTATCAAACTATCATACTACTTTGCTACTGATCACTTTGCTGCCGATAATTAATCTTCAGGTGTGGTTGAATTGACAACTCAGCTACTAATACTTACAAATATTCTTTGGCTCCCCTTGTGTTAAATCTATAAATTTGGGTTGAATACTCTACCCTCGAAAACTGTTGCGATCCCCTATACTTGTGGGTTATCAAAGCTCACCTTGGAGAAATGTGTGCTCGGGGTCCCATTGGAAAGATACTCAGTTTCATCATTTCCAAGCGGGTACTCGAGGCAAACCTAGGCAAGATCGATAGCACGTTGAAGATGGACAAGCCCAAGAATCTACAGGATGACCAATGATACATCGGCCCGTCTACTATGCGAGTGAGATCGTTACCGAGTCGAAGAAGCGCTACCCGCACCACCAAAAGCTCATCTAGGACGTGATCATAAAATGATGGACGGTTGTGGTTGACGTCTTAGGGGTGATGGTGTAGCGACATTGTCACGCCCAAGATGCGACCCTATCCTAAAGGAACTCAAAGGTCCCACCAAGGATAAAAGCGCATCTTGAAGACGCTTTTGCAAGGTGAATATCATTACATCAACATTACATAATAGTGGGGATACAACCAAGACATACAATGTCACATGAATACAACAATACATCATACAAGAGAAACAACATCCAGCTACGGATGAAGCAAAAACAGAAACTCAAACGACATCCACCCTGCTAGCCCAGGCCGCTGATGAGGACATGACTACCTTGGATACGACCAAAAATATTGCATACATGCATATTTGTGAGGTGATTTCTAGTGTCAACTATTCAATAATCTATTTATATTATCCAGAACAAAAATACTTCACACACTTTTGTGTTTTGTCTAATTGCAGGTGTATGGAACATTTGTACAATCCACATATGAAGATAAGGGAAAAGGAGAAGTTTAAGTTCTGTTCAAAAAGTCCTCTCACGTCACTTTTGGGCCAAGAGAAGATAGAGTCCAAGTCTCTCACGTTCTGGATTCAGATTCGGACTGCACAGACATATCTGACTCAAAACGCCAAGAACTTTTTCATACGAACTCCGAATTGGGTGATTCTATTTTTGTTGGAAACTAGATTTCATCCTCTTTCCAAACCAATTGGAATCACCTTTAAATTCGTCCGGAGCGTTGAGATATGGACGAAACAATCTGACGCTGCAGCAGAATCCGAGTCAAACAACAAGTCCAAAGGTGTTGCATCACCTCCACTTGGGCCCATGAGCCTTGTACGACCTAGGGTTGGTTTTAGGCTGCCTTGGGACATCCTCCCACCTCCTTGGCTGCCACCCCTTACTCCTATATAAGTAGATCCATATAGTAGTTTTTTTCCTTGGGGATTTGTTTAGTTAAAAGTTAGTCATTGCAACTTCGTGTACTTCGTTTGTGTCCAACGACCAGACCAAGACCGCTTACGGATCCCCACCATTATCAATACTTCATATATATTTGCAATATTCAGATTGCTTTATCATATTCTTGCTCGTTCTTCGATTGCTTGCAGGAATAGACCTTCATGGTCAGGCTGACCGTGCTTCCGGCATCGTCAATAACGTCAGGAGATTGGTTTAGCGATTGCGAAGGCGCAACGTCGTGCACGTTTGTAGTCGGATCGTCAAAGTCGTCTCCACCAAATCGATAGTTATCATCTCATCAAAAGATCGGGACACCCTCGCCTCTATCAGCTGCCGACCAGGAACCTATCCCTCAATCGAAGAAGCAGAAGAAGAACTCTAACACAAATAAACATCGCTCTCACGGCATGCTCATCGAATAACCTGTACCTGCAACTGGTGGTGTAGTAATCTGTGAGCCACGAGGACTCAGCAATCCCATTACCAGGGGTATCAAGACTAGCAAAGCTTTATGGGAAAGGAAGGGGTAAAGAGGTGAGGTTGCAGCAGTGACTAAGCATGTATGGTGGCTAACTTACGTAAATAAGAGCGAGGAGAGAAGCAAAGCAAGCGGTCGTCAACTAGTAATGATCAAGAAGTGATCCTGAACTCCTACTTACGTCAGACATAACCCAGAAACCGTGTTCTCCTCTTGATCAACCCCGAAAAGAGACACTCACGGTTACGCACACGGTTGGTGTATTTTAGAAGAGTTTACTTCAAGTTTTCTACAACCGGATATCAACAAATTCCCATCTGCCACATAACCACGGGCACGGCTTTCGAAAGTTCAAACCCTGCAGGGGTGTCCCAACTTAGCCCATTATAAGCTCTCACGATCAACGAAGGATATTCCTTCTCCCGGGAAGACCCGATCAGTCTCGGAATCTCGGTTACAAGATATTTCGACAATGGTAAAACAAGTCTAGCAAAGCCTCCCGATGTGCCGACAATCCCGATAGGAGCTACTCCGGAAAGAAAAGACGAACAACTTAGAACCGAGAAATTATTCAACATGAAAAATCTCCGAAGAAAAGAATTAATCAACTTGATGAAAGAAGAATAAGAATTACGTTATGCTTATCCTCCACCAATTAAATTGATGAAAAGCAATGGATTGCATACCACTTATTCACCTAGGGAAAAGATTAAGGGGAACTATAGCGCCAAATTTTTGGGAGGGTCTTCATGAACCACCGGTAGGATTGAAAAGAACAAATGAATTGATATGATGAGAATGGAAAAGGAATCTTCACAAACCACCGTAAGAATTCAAAATTGAATGAAGAAAGAGGATGAATCACTGGGAAGAATTAGAAAACACAAAAATACTTGAGGGAAATCAGAGACAAGCGAACGAAGGGATCGCGAACTGATTGAAGAATACTTGAACGAAGCACCGGAAGAATATTGAGACGAACGAGGGGCACGGATATAGAATAATTGGAGAACGAATCTGAAAACTTAGAACGAAAAGATATTCCGAAAAGATGGCCTCCGGATGAACGATAGAGAAAGCAACTACCGAAATGCACCGGATAGATGAAAATAATTGCACAACTGGAAACAACTAGATAGGATAACATTGAGCTAGTACCGCGAATCTCCGGGAGAACGGACAAGTTTTACAAGAAATTCTTCTTTGATCTTCAAATGTTGAGAGTGACGATGAGAAACACCACCAAAATTGTTGAAAAACTCCGGGAGAATGAAAAGAGGAAGGATTGACCCGAACACGAAAGAATTTGAGAACGATCTTGGATAAAGCATCTGACTGATGAAATTCATACTTACGTCAAACTTCGAAAAGAATTTGAGAATAACTCCACAAAAATTAGAAGAGTCAGGTAAGATCTTGGAAAAGACCTGTGGGTTAGGGCCCACTGAAAAGAAACACCATTGGAAAGGATTGTCGAATGAGAAATGATGCACCGGAACGCTTGAAAGATTTGAATGAGGTGACAACCTCGAAATAATTGAATGCAAACAGAATCTTCTGAGATGTCTTCAGCACTTCAGAAGGATTAAATGGTGAGAGACGAATGATCAGAGGGAAATATTTGAGCTGAGGGGAAGAATATGATCGACAACGAAAAAAACTTGAATTTGGATCCATCGGAAAGAAAATGCGACGAACAATGATGAACTAGATGAGACTTCACCGGTTGAGACATTTAAGGAAAGACTGAAGAGGCTTCGCATGAATGAAATAACTGCTCGAATAGAGGCTCAGACTCCGGGAAGAAAGGGGTGGGAGGGCGGGGAAAAACAAAGGCAACTTGGAACGGGGAACAGACGAACAACTTGAAGAGAAAGCACCGGTTGAAATAATTGAGTAGAGAATGCAAAGGCTTCGCACCAGTAGGATGGATACTCGATTACAGACTCCGGTTTCGAGAAGAAGAAGGGTGGGCGGGTGGGAAAAAATAAGGACAACTTCGGACAGGGAAACAAACGTCAATTGAAAAGAACTGAGGATTGATCTCCCAAAATACAAAGAGGTTCGAATCAACTTAACGAGAAATGCGCTGGACAAAAGAGGAAGGACAACAAACGAAAACTAACCATGTGATCCTAAAGAAAAATTTGGAGGGGAAGAGGAGTATTTCAAAACACCTACGTCAAGATTTCTCACCAGAGAGACGAAGGGGCAGGGGAGTAAAAAGAAATCCTACTCTCCGATATAACTAGACTCCGAAAAAAAATCTTCTAGACTCGATATCGGCCAAACTACACGATCAATCAAGGGAGCTGCTAAGGTCGGTCGAGGCTCTGATACCAACTTGTCACA
Source organism: Aegilops umbellulata (assembly GCA_032464435.1). Lineage (NCBI taxonomy): Eukaryota > Viridiplantae > Streptophyta > Magnoliopsida > Poales > Poaceae > Aegilops > Aegilops umbellulata. Next base: position 196,311,620 of record CP136056.1, on the reverse strand, counting down.
CCCAAGATGTGACCCTATCCTAAAGGAACTCGAAGGTCCCACCAAGGATAGAAACACATCTTGAAGACGCTTTTGCAAGGAGGATATCATTACATCAACATTACATAATAGTGGGGATACAACCAAGACATACAATGTCACATGAATACAACAATACGTCATACAAGAGAAACAACATCCAGCTATGGATGAAGCATAAACAAAAAGTCAAACGACATCCACCCTGCTAGCCCAGGCTGCCGACCAGGAACCTATCCCTTAATCGAAGAAGAAGCAGAAGAAGAACTCCAACACAAATAAACATCGCTCTCACGGCATGCTCATCGAATAACCTGTACCTGCAACTGGTGGTGTAGTAATCTGTGAGCCACGAGGACTCAGCAATCCCATTACCATGGGTATCAAGACTAGCAAAGATTTATGCGAAAGGAAGGGGTAAAGTGGTGAGGTTGCAGCAGCGACTAAGCATGTATGGTGGCTAACTTACGCAAATAAGAGCGAGGAGAGAAGCAAAGCAAGCGGTCGTCAACTAGTAATGATCAAGAAGTGATCCTGAACTCCTACTTACATCAGACATAACCCAGAAACCGTGTTCTCCTCTCGATCAACCCTGGAAAGAGACACTCACGGTTACGCACACGGTTGGTGTATTTTAGAAGAGTTTACTTCAAGTTTACTACAACCGGATATCAACAAATTCCCATCTGCCACATAACCGCGGGCACGGCTTTTGAAAGGTCAAACCCTGCAGGGGTGTCCCAACTTAGCCCATTATAAGCTCTCATGATCAACGAAGGATATTCCTTCTCCCGGGAAGACCCGATCAGTCTCAGAATCCCGGTTACAAGACATTTCGACAATGGTAAAACAAGTCCAGCAAAGCCGCCCGATGTGCCGACAATCCCGATAGGAGCTGCACATATCTTGTTCTTAGGGCAACACCGGATGAACACTACGTACGGCAACCGACGATACCCCAAGTTTCCTAGGGGCGGCACCGCAAGTGGCTGTAGTTTGGACCAACACTTAGACAAGCATTGGCCCGGGGGGGCTAAAATAAAGATGACCCTCGGGATGCGCGACTCCTAAGGTAATAGGCTGAGGCAAATGTAAAACCAATGTTGGGCCTTGTTGGAAGAGTTTTATTCAAAGCGAACTGTCAAGGGGGTCCCATAAATCACCCAACCGCGTTAGGGACGCAAAATCCGGGAACATAATACCGATATGACGGAAACTAGGGAGGCAAGAGTGGAACAAAATACCAGGCATAAGGTCGAGCCTTCCACCCTTTACCAAGTATATAGATGCATTAATAATATAAGAGATATTGTGATATCCCAACATAAACATAATCCAACATGGAGCAATCTTCATCTTCACCTGCAACTAGCAACGCTATAAGAGGGGGCTGTGCAAAAGCGGTAACATAGCCAAACAACGGTTTGCTAGGAAGGGTGACAAAGATTCGAGGTTCATGGCAATTTGGGAGGCTTGATAAGCAAGTGGTAGGTAACGCAGCAAAGCGATAGAATGAAGCAACTAGCATAGCAATGATAGTAATGAGATCCAAGGTGATGGTCATCTTGCCTGAAATCCCGCAAGGAAGAAGAACGAGTCCATGAATAATATGAAGCCACGAAGACGAACCAAGTGTAGACGAACGAATCCTCACGAACGTAACGAAACGGGAACTATCGAGAAGAAGCACACAACACGGTAAACACACCACACATGAACAAGGCATGATGCTCAACCAAGTATGATGCAAGACAAGACTACATGAAGCTACTCATGGCAAGAGATGATGCATACAAGAACAACACAACCAAGCAAATTTAAATAAGGCCGGAAACAACATAGAACAATTCCGGTAAGTCCTCATATGCAAATTTAGAAATTGGTCCTGATCTGAATAAACCTTATGTTAAAGTTGTTAAACAGCAAGTTAAGATGCATCATGATGATCTACACGAAATTCTAGTCAAGTTACATATAAAGTTCATTAGATTCGGAGCTACGGCCTAGAAGATATGAGCAAAACAAGTTAAGCATGTCATTGGTGCAAAAAGCATACAAACATCAAGCACACACTCCAAAACATGGATGCAAAAAGTTAACATGAAGCTACATGCAAAACTAAGCAAGTTTCATATAGAGCACACTCGAAACGGAGCAACGGTTCAACACATACACACCATACAAGTTTAAATGGCATGCTGTCCAAAACAGCAACTAGGCATATTGCAAGCATCAAAACAACATGCTACAGCACCACAATATGAAAACAAAAGGCATGGACATGTTGTACAGGTAAAGCATTACAAAATATGAACACCGAGCTATCTCCAGAAACTAGTATAACATGCTCAAAAGGACATGACAAGATTGCAAATAATAACAGGTTCACAGACTTGATGGAATTCACAGGACATGGCAGAAATAACATCAGGTTGCAAAGTTTAGAGCTATCAAACAACATGCTACAGGAACTTATCATCACAACCGAAGGCATGTAATGAATCTACTAAATTCATATAACAAAACTCCCTTACTAATCATGAGCCAAGAGGGCACATAAAATATGATGGCACCCATGTAAACATAGCAAGTTTTATAAACAGATTCAGACTTAGCAGAAAAACAGAGCATGGCATAAACAGAATTATGAAGGCATATTTGCTAGCTCGATTCACTCAACACAAGGCATTGCATGACAAGATAAGCATGAAATTAGCAAGAAGACATGTTTATTAAGCTAAACATGGCAAGAACAAGTTCATAGCAGGCATGAATCACTAGCAACAACCTTGGCAAAATTGAATAACATGGAAACAATCTGTTAGGAACATTTTATAGCAAAAGTAGAGCAAGATTAAGAAATGCTAGAGCACTCTATAAATGCAACCAGGGGCATGGATGGATAGAGAATAACCATATGTCCAAAATATCTTTACTGAACATACTCAAAAAAGGCATGGATCTCACTGTAGCAACATGAATACATGGCATGAAAATAACAGCAGAACAAAGACTTAGTAAAATCCTAAGTCAGTGAAATCAGCAACATCACGGAGGCTACTTTGCAAGCTTGTAACAATCAACACATGGCATATCATGAAGAATGGATTGCACCACAGCAAAGATGGCATGTTATAGCTCATAACACATACTCCCTCCGTCCTTTGAAGAGTGTACTTCCAACTTTGTTGGAAAGTCAAACTTTTTTATTTTTGACCGTATTTATATAATAATGCACCAACATTTATGTCATCAAATTAGTAGCATTAGATTCACGATAAAATATATTTTCATCATATACCTATTTGGTTTCACAAACATTGATATATTTTTGCATAAACTCGGTCAAATATTGAGATAGTTTGACCCTCCAACAAATTTGAAAGTACACTCTTTAAAGGACGGGGGAGTATTGAACATATAAACCCAGCTACCCAACCCGCCATTCTAGCGCCACCCCGTTTCAAATTCATCCTGAACACTCGATTTGCCTTGCTGGCCAGCGACATCGTACCTTTCATCGTGGTGGTAAACATCCGGTCGCTCGTTCTTCTGTACTCCGAGTAACCGGGCTAGAGCGACTGGCACATGGGCCAGCCTTGCGCGCGGGCCAGCCTCGCAGCGGCTGGTGTGTGCGTGCTTCTGTCCGGGTGAAATGCAGGGGCGAATCGATAGTGGGTTGCTAGCGACGTTTGTGGGTTGGCAGGTGTTTTTTTACCGTCCTCATTTGCACCCAGCGGCCACCCGTGAAAATATCTCCTCTCCCTTGCCTTCTCTCACGTGCTCTCCCCTCCCCCGATCCCCTCCTTCCCTACCGTCGCGCCGCCGGCTCCACGCAGCGGCTGACGCGGCCTTCTCCCCGGCGCTCGAGGTACAACAGCGGCTGCGGCACTTTCGGCCCAGCCGGACCCGGTGCAGGTCGCCGGCATCACGCGTCGTGTGCCGTGATTCTGGATCGGGCACAGATCTTTGCGATGCCACCTCTCCTCCTCTCTCTCTCTCCCATGCCGCCATCGTTGCAAGGAGCAGGTGAGATATGTGCCAAGGACAAGAAGCAACGGGTTGGTCATGGTGGGCTTGAGCTGCTGGGGAGATGGAGGAGGCTGTCGTGGTTCGTCATGGAGGCGGCGGTGCCGGCAATCTGGTTGAGGTACGTGTCAGATCCGTTGGTCCTTGTAGTTGTTTGTTCTCCTAATCTCCTCACAGACCATGTGTTTCTCCTTTCCTCCCTCAATGTGATGGGGAATACATCGTTCCTACCTATATTACTACTGGCTTGCAAACTTTAAGGAGATTTTAATATGTTGGTCATTCATATATCTGGCCTTGTGTGACGATTTTTTTAGTTAATTGCTAATGCTTTATTTCAGAAAACCAAATCTGCACCATGCCGCCTCACCCTCTCAGATTATTGTTTCATCCCTTTGATAGTTTTTTAGGTTTGTCCTTGTCCTTCTTCCCTAAGCACTGCACTTTTCTACCCTATATTGTTTATTGCTTATTATCGTGTAAATTCCTTTGCATTCCTGGTTTTTCCAAGTGTCGTGTTTGTGTGTTTGTTTTTGTGGTGCTGCTTATATGTGTGACTACCATATGATCGTATATATATGCTGAAAAGTAAAACAATTTTTCCTTTGCACAATACATAATTTGCAATGAGATGGTAGTACATCGGTGTATTTACAGGAAAAAATGATGGTCGTAGATATGCTGAAAAGAATTAAGGCTGGAAAAAACATTCATCTACTATTTCTTGATGTATGCTATCGTACATTGCTTCTCTACTTGCTCAAAATCAAATTTGCATCTATGAAAATGTAAGAAATTAAGGCCAGCGAGATGGCAGTAGATTGGCATGTTTACAGAAAAAACAAATAGCCATGCAAGTTTGAAAGAACATTTTTTTACTATTCCTTGCTATATGCATATTTCCCATCTTCTTCCTTCAGAATCAAACGTGCCTACTAAAGGATAAGAAATGAAGGCTGCAATCTAAGAATACTTTTATTTGCCATTCTGAATTTCTATCACAGCACAGAGCAGTGAGGAATGGATACATGAGGCATGGCGTAAGCGTAGGGGTCAGCCAGGGCACGAAGCAAGAGTCTGCCCATCTCCTCTCAAAGTTAGTTCTTGCTCTTCTCCCTACTACCTCGCCTGCCAACTCTCTGATAGAATATTTTATTTCTGCAATGTATTATATTCTTTGAAGCAATTGCAAATTTTTCATAGCTTCTTGGCATACTATGGATTTAATTCTTTGCGAGAACAAGCATAAGATAGTAGCAGTTTCTTTCAGATACAATTTCGGAAAGGTTTGCCGACTAAATGTACAAATATGAGCAAAAGGGGCCATGCTAATTAATGTTGGCCAGGCTCAGGAGTAAAGTTATACAGATTTTGATTTGCAAGTTATTTTGTCCAGCAGGAAAGGCACTAATGCACCCCGAAAACCTAGCGCACAAAGGACCAATCATTCCCTTCCTCGAGCCCCATTCGAGTCCGCGTCGTTCAGCATCTCCAGCCTCCCCTGCTCCTCGACCCTCCGGCCCCATGGCCTCTCGCGCCGCCGCCTTCTTCCCTGGACGTCTTCCCCGACGCTCGTGGTGCAGCAGCGGCCATTGCAGTAGGTTAGTTAAGCTTGCTTGCCTAACCTGCTATGGATGAATGGTGTGTCTTACCAGGAAACATTAGATTAATGAATTACTTGGCCTCTACAAATTTCGAAATATTGGTTCGGGATATATTAATTTCCACTCCTTTTTGTTCATGGCATAAACAAGCACTATAAAAGGTCACAAGTAGAAACTTAGTTCAAGTTATTGCTGGATGTAGCCTGCTTTGTTCAATTGAAATATATTTGCAACATGAGCTGGTTGTTGATCGTCACTCTCGATTGAGGAATGGGAAAAAATCACATCTTGTGGTGTTTACTACTTTTTGCATTGTCAAATTGAAAATGTTCTGCAAAAACATTAGTAGGTTTCCCTTTCAATAGTTCATTTTGTCAGTCCGGTTGTATCGACAGTTCGATTTGTGTTGGTCTGGGCATAGCAAGGGAGGTCCCCCATATTTGATGAGTGGCTTGAAGCTGAACTTCTGTATTTACATGTGCTTCCTATGCATCTAATATGACCTATAAATTTAGACAGAATTTCATGAGTTGCAAGTTGCGGCTTATTTTCTTGTACAGTCTTGTTATTTGATTATTCTCCTTATGCCTCCACCCTGTAATATTCTCCCAATGGTCGATCCATAAACTCGCAGAAAAACATTAGGTCATATGCCAAGTTGTTGGCACCGTATATATACTGAAAGTGGAGTGGTAATAGTTGAACTTTTTTCTTCCCCTTGTAGTAACACAGACGTCGGTAGCAGGAGAAAGTATGTGACTTGGTTGAGTCAGCCAAGAAATATGGTGGTACAATGCACATATTTCCTTCGATGCATGTCTCCGGCGACCCTGAGTATAAATACTGCTATCATTTCTTACTGCACACTCTTTATTCAGAGATGCTCTGAATTAGAACTCCCCATTGGCATATCTGCAGTTCCATGCTATACATCCCCCAAATGACGAAAATTAAGTTCTAGGGCATGTTTTTTTATATATGCTTGACTAAATTTGTCATTTGTTTAATTACCAATCTGATTAGCCCCAGCCTCCTAGGAGGATTGTAATATCCCTTCTCTTCAATGCAATGAAACGCAAAGCTCTTTGCGTTTTCTCGAAAAATTACCAATCTGATTTATTCTTGACTCTTGATTGCAGCCGCTGGAACTGAGGGATATTGACACGGGTAACAAAATAGTTGAAAGATTTCGTACCGACGAGGCTCTTGAGACTACAAACATTTCTTCACTCCTTATATGAAAGGATTCTAGGACTAAGTTATAGGATTTTATATTTTAGTCGGATTTTCCTTCTGTTAATTTGTGCTCCTGTGCAATTTTTCATAGGCTTCTCTTTCCTTTTTCTGGTTACGATTTACAAAGCTGAGCAATAGTTTCTCTACTAATATAGCTTGCGTGGAAAACATCCGTCTTTAGGATGCTTTTGCGGCATGTGTAACTGCCTCACATTAGCCTATGCTTCTATCGGAGTTGTTTACTACTAAGACCATAATTGATCGTGCTTTTTAACTGGTATATAAGTGTTGATGGAAAATGATATGTCTTATTTTTTGCCTGGTAAATTTTAATTGGCGCATGCAATCCATGCTTCCCAGTCTTTGGTGACAATGTTGTCAGGCCTAAAAATAGAAGTTTTCGATTTCCTCTCTCTGGTTTTTAGTTGGTTAGATGTTAATGCGTGGAAATGTATATGCTGATTTTTTTTCCTGTTTTAATAAATTGCTAATACGTGGATCTTGTCTGCTTTGCATGGACTATAGTATATATTCACAGACTTTGTCTGCTTGCTTCAAAACTAAAATGTGACTTTTACTTGCCCATTACCAAAGAAGATTTCATGCATGCCACATCAAGTCGCCATAGATGCCTCCAAGTGAAATTTCAGCGACGACAAGGTATATTTTCCCCAACACCTGATCTACTTTAATCAGACCACCGTTCATTATTGCGTATAGGCTTCTTACTCTGTGCCTGAATAAGCAATTGGTATCCACATGTTTGTTTCCATGTGTTCTACTGTCTTTCTGGTACTTGAAGCATAGTATGTTCATGTGTACGACTACAGTTCCAGCGAGTTGGAAGTCCTGTTGTTCTCAAAGTTTGCATCATATGCCCTTTAGAGAAATCTTTATTGAACATTTTAATTTTCCCCATACATGCTTATCATTTGGCATCATGTTATTTTGTGACACAGTAACTGAATATGCACACAGGAGGATCACTCTGGATGTGTAGGAGGTATGAAGTAATAGCCAATTTGGCATCATATTGCCCAGTAACTGAATATGCACGCAAGAGGACCACTCTGGATGATGGAAAATGCATTATCCGTGGTAAGAAGCTAACAGTGTCGCCCCATTTATACCACATTTAGGCATGATAATTAAATTAGCCTTCAAATTAAATAGATGTCCGCATTCATGGGTACATAGATGAGCTGAGCTACTATTTTCTTGTTCGGGAATGAGGTAACACTATACAAACAGCATGTTGACACTCTGAACAGCTTAATACTAGACGGAAACAAAATTTATCTTCCTACTATGTCTGTACCATGAACAAGATGTTCGCAACAAGTGGTCAACAAATGGCATTTTGTTCCTGTCCTTTCTCCTTTTTATGAATCTTCATGGCTGCATCTTAACCATGCTTAATATCTATTGCAGTACTTTTCCACTCACTTCACACAAGAATATCTCAAGGGGCACATGCATGAAGAGCATACTAATTTGCTGATCAAAGCTGGAAACAGACCTGCCATCGTCATTGCTCGGCTTATCATACAATCACAAGAAGCTGGACTCAGTTCTTTGACATCGCAAATATGAAAGGAGGAGTGTCATATGCATTTGCCTTCGAGGAATTGGCGGGAGAACTCATATCATCGTGCACTCCCTTTGATAGCGTCATGAGCAACCACTGCCATCATCTCATAATATAGCTCAGGTTCAAGACCTAGGTCATGCACTACTTTTCTCGACCATATAATGTGCTCTTCGTCACCTTATCCTTTCAGCTCCAGTACTTCATAATAAAAAGTAGATGAAACATCTTTTTAAATTGGTGTGGAAATAACAATGCAGATGGAGCTATGTAATCCAGCTTGCTTTCTATCATGAGTTGGTCTCATGACTTTGTTTTCAGCCATCTTGGTACCATGCAATGGAATATATAACACTATGTTTGAACATCGTATCTAAATATTCTCTAAACACTCTTGCTTGGTTCCCTCTCGCCCTTTGCACCATCGACACAACGGGTAAACCAATGTATGCTATTATCAAGCGTTCTTATTACTTCCTTTTAGTCTATCATGGTATCATCTACTCCCTCCGTTCCAAAATAGATGACTCACGTTTGTACTATTTGGAACGGAGGGAGTATATTGTAATTAATGGAATATAATTATCCATGAAGTTGGTTCTAAATCAGTCACATGTGCATGGGCTTGATCTCGCTTTTTGCGCCATGGGCGCAACTGGTCATCTAGTAGACTTAAAGCTCAAAGCAAATCACACCAAAAAGATGCAAAAATGACAATTGAGCATGTTCTGTTAACAGACAGCAGTTAACATCATATAGAACTCTTGCATCAACAATTTGGGCATCAAGATGGACTCAAAAAAGCATGGTGCAATGGAATGAAATGTGGAGCACATCCAGATGAACATTTTGACATATCATGCATGCAAAACGGAGCAGCATGCTAGGAGATATGGCATGTCAAACATAGCACCAGAATAATGGATCTCAGGGACTTGGTGGAAATTTATACCCTCCGGAAGTCAACGGGACGTGGATATCCGGGACGGAGGGATCCGGGGCGCGGGTGTTGTTTGGTTCGTCTCCCGGTGGATCTCATCAACCCGGGGTAGATCCGGCCGGAGTGGAGCTCCGGCGAGCTTCCACGAACTCCGGTGATGATGGGGACCACAGGGAGGCGCCGGACCACGACGTGGAGGTGGCGGGACTGGCCAAGGGCGGCGGAGGAGCACGGAACGGTGAGTTCGCCGGCGCAGGCGGACGGCGGAGCCCCGCGGCGCGCTCAGGGCGGCGGCCGGTGAGGAGGAGGCGCGGGCGGAGCGTACAGGCGGCGGCGGCCATGGCGCGAGGCGGCGGAGGGTGGCAGGCGCGCGGTGCCGGGCTGGGAGGCGCTCGAACCAGCGGGCGACGGCGGACGGGCGAGCCGCGCGGGCCCTGCACGGGCCCCGCTGGCCGGCGGCAGAGAAGTGGGCGCGGGACGCGTGGCGGCGCGCGGTTGGCTGGGGCGGCTGGGTCGATGACGTGGCGGCGCCCGACTGGCCGAAGGGACGTGGCGGCTGGACATGTCCGGCCATCGGTGGACGCGTCCGGCGGCGCGGGGAGAGGCTAGGCTAGGGTTCATCCGCGAATTTTTAGGGGGAGGTGCAAATATATAGGTAGAGGGAGCTAGGAGAGTCCAAATAAGGTGCGGTTTTCGGCCACGCGATCGTGATCGAACGGCCGAGAGGATGGAGGGTTAGGATGGGTTATTGGGCCACTTTGGAGGGGTGTTGGGCTGCACACAAAAGAGGCCTTTACGGTTCCCCGGTTAACCGTTGGAGTATCAAACGGACTCCAAATGGCACGAAACTTGACAGGCGGTCTACCGGTGGTGTACCAAGGCCGCTTGGCAAAACTCGGTCCATTCCGAGAAAGTTTAACACCCGCTCACGAAAAGAGGTAAAAGGGGGGCGCTGGAGGACATAGGAGTGTCGGATTGCAAAACGGACAACGGAAAAAAATGCTCGGATGCATGAGACGAACACGTATGCAATGCAATGCATATGATGACATGGAAAAATGCAACACGCAAGCAAACGACATGGCAATGACGGCGAATAGCTGGCGGACACCTGGCGCATCGAATTCGGGGCGTTACAGACATCGTGACTAATGTGAACAAAACTCAAAACTCTAAATGACTAGACCTATGACCAGCAACTCAACAAACGGTGCAGACATAAATCTAACGATGCAATGTACTAAAAAGAAAATTTTGATGGGTCAGACTGGCTTGGACAAAATGATCTAACCCTAACTTTTTTTTGGCTTTTTTGTGTGGACCGTAGGTATCAAAATAGATGCAGTATAAAACTATAGAATTGGAAAATCTCATTGAACAACTTGGAAATACTACTTGACAGGCACAAGGTGGGGCGATTTTTGATGAGCTAGCATCGATCTTGTTGGAGGAGACTTTGACGACATAACTACATTGAACAATCGACGTTGTGCCTTAGCAAATTGCTAAACTAACTTTGGTGTAATTATGGAAGGTGCCGGAAACACGGTCAAACTAATCACGAAGATCAATCTCGACATGCAACTGAAGAAGTATCAAGAATTTGAGGTTTGCAATGTGAATTGCAGATATAATATGAAGTACTTTATTAACACGATGGGGTTCCGATGCCTCGCAGTACAAGGTCTTGATGACTCTCGTTTCTATGACAAAGAGTAGCAAGCATCAAAATTCAATCACATAAAAACTAAAACCTAAAATAATGCCATAAGGGAGTATTTAAAGAGAGATAAGGGGCGATTGGCCTGGCCTGTGTGTGTGGGGGGGGGGGGGGCGACGACGTCGAATCCAAACTTAAGTCAGTCTCCTTTCTAAAAAAGGTGATCTAAAATACTTTAGCCCAAAACTAAGATGGCGCAAGGCCTATACATGACTAAAGACAAAAAAATATAAAGTGTCGTCTTGTATATTATGTTTGTATCCCTTATGTGTCAACGACTTGAAAGTTTGAAAATATCACTTGAAGCCCCGTCTTCGCTTCTTTTACGGCTGATGCTATCTCCATGCTTGATCATACTCTAGTACGTGTCCTACTGTCTGTGCTCGGCTCTTCGATCCTGAATAATACAAATATATCTAATTTAGATAACATCATATTCTCATGAATAATAATGAAAGTTCCTAGAAAATGAAAGTACCTCATAAGTAAGTTGTTGTGTGTGAGCTCTAGCCATTATCCCTTATATATGGAGTATTTAATCAAAAACTACCACAATTCATAGAAACGTGACGAAAAACTACCACTTTACGTTTTTGTGCGAAAAACTACCATTTTTATCCTAAACCGTGGCAAAAAACCACCAACTCGTTTAACTGCTCGGTTCGGCCGCGCTAAGCCCGAATCTGACCGGTTGGGCCCACACATAAGCGGGCTAAAAATGCAATCAGGTCCCTACAAAAAACTTTTTAAAGCAATCGGGTCCCTGCAAAATAAAATAAAAAGCAATCAGGTCCCGCCGGCGAGCTCGTCAGCGACAAGCAGAGGCATGCGGCAGCGACGGCGGCGGCAAGCGGGAGCAACGGCAAGTAGCGGCGGTGGTGGAAGCAAGCAGCGGCAAGCGGCGGTCGCGCATAGATAGCTAGCTCCGGCCGCCACAGTGCGTGCGTGAGCTAGCCAGCTAGCTAGCTCTGGCTGCGCCCCCGTCGTGATAGCTAGCTCTGGCTGCGTCCCCGTCGTGAACTAGCAGCTTCGGCCGGCCTCGCACGCAGCCAGGCGCGCTGCCACGGGCGCGCGGCCACTGGGCTCGGCCAGGCATGCGGCCGCGGGCAGGGGCGCCGCCATGGGAGCGCATCCAGGGGCGCAGCCACGGGCGCGCGGCGCCGCTGGGCTCGGCCAGGCATGCCGCCACGGGCGGCGGCGCGGAGGAGGGGGCCGCGGGCATGGCGGTGCGGCGGTGGGTCTAGGCCGGCGGCGGTGCAGCGGTGACTGGAGGCCGGAGGCGGGAGGCTGGTGCGGCGGTGGATGTTCGCCGGCCCCCGGCCGTGGCTGTGGCCAGCCAGCCATGGCACATGTCCCCTTTCATGGACTGGATTGCTTTTTTTTAAGAAAAACTAGGGACCCGATTGCTTTTTTACGCCGCTTATGTGTGGGCCCAACCGGTCAGATTCAGGCTTAGCGCGGCTGAACCGAGCAGTTAAACGAGTTGGTAGTTTTTTGCCACGGTTTAGGATAAAAGTGATAGTTTTTCGCACAAAAACGTAAAGTGGTAATTTTTCGTCACGTTTCCATGAATTGTGGTAGTTTTTGGTTAAATACTCCTTATATCTGTGAAACTTGAGCTCACGTAGGGGTGTGGTTGTAACTGTAATAGGGGTGTCCTCATTATTTTTCATCCATCTAGAACTCACCAGACTCATCCAGTCTGAAGAGAGGAGAAAACATATCTTACCATGATGCTCCCAACGTTGGCGTAGTTACATAAGTACAATGTTAGCCGCATGCTTGAGTTTGTTCTCCATAATATTACAGGCGTATTAGTTGTTATATACTACTTCAATGCAACTAAATTGTTTTTGTGGTTCCGTGAGAACGCACAAACATTATGCTAATATCTAACATACAATGAACCCCAAGAGTGGGCATATAAAAGCCCACGACGCAAAATTGAATCCTCACCCTCACTATATGATACTATAAAAGAGAGATATGAAAGCAAACATGAGGCTGCATTATTTCAATACAAATCTTTTTTTTTACGGTGCTACGGCGGACTTACGCCGGCCTGAACCATTTTCATTATAAATAAGAAAGAGATACAACACATCGGGTACAAAGATAGCACCCAACTCACACAAGAAGGTACAGAGAACAACAAAGACGACATAAATAGAACTAGGAGTGAGTCGTGACAAACAGCCAACACCAAGAACTTAGCACCCATCAGCACTAGATAGACCGAGAAGAGCGAGAGCTAGCTTCGTCGGATCAGTCGAAAGGAGATCCGCCACCGAGAAGACGAAGAGAAAAAGTCACCAGCTGCTTTGCGATCACTCTGCATTTGAAGAGCTAGGACCGTCGAAGGGCATCCCACTGCCTAGGCACGTCACGACGGAGAGATCCATAGACCGTGCCGAAGGGCAAAGATCCGCCGAGACAGCTCTACACCTCCTCTAGGCCACACCTGGCCACCATCACAAATAGAGAGATCCAAAGCACTATGCAAGTCAACAAAACCTCAGGCGCCGTCGAAGGGTACCGAAACCCGAGACCTCACCGCCACCACGAGCCCTCAAGAGTAGATCAACACTCAGAACCAGGATGACCAAGGCATCAGTCGCCGTCACGGATCACATCCACCGCCACCACCTAACAGCCCGACCACCCAACAACCGCTCCAACCCAGACATGAGGCAACCAGCCGCGGATCCATGACTCCAAGACAACGCGCCCAAGAGGGAAAACGCCACCGAAGATGCCGCCGTCGTCCAATCTAGAGAAGGATCTTAGGCTTTCGCCCGGAGCACACGCGAGAGCGAGAACGGAAGCTCCCCAATGACGCCTTCATGAAGGTAAACGGCGCCCGAAGGCGTCGCCATCATTGTTGCCGACAATGTCGACAGTAGGCTTTCGCCTGAAACATCCCATCCCAGTCATCTCCGCATAGCCAGCCGCCGAGTCCGGCAGATCAGACCTCCCTGCCCAGCAGTCAAACCATTGCGAGCGTCCCCGCTAGGCCCGAAGGAGGCGTCCGAAGCCACAGTTGCTCACCTCGAGCACCTGTACATACCGGAGTCAGGTCGGACCTCTGCCACCAGCATCCAGTCCCTCGCCGCCAACCACCACACCACACCTCCACCATAGCAGACCCCGCCAACAGCACCACCACCGACCCCCTAGCCGCTGTCCAGATGACCGATGGCGAGCCGCCGCTCGAGAGCTAGCCAGATCTAGGAGCAGAGTTCCCCCAGACCGAGCCAGGCAGCAAATCTAGACCACCATCGCCAGAGCACAACGCTGCCCAGCACCTCCGCGTCGACCTGCCATCTCCCGCGCGCGGCCACGGAATCGCTGGCCGAGGAAGCCGCCGCCCCAAGGGAGCCAGATCTGGCGCAGGAGCTCCCCTAGACAGAGCGGCGGTGGATCCCCGGACGACCAGCCATCCACGCCTCCGCGCCGCCCGCATCGCCGCACAACGCCACCCCAACCGGCGCGCGCGCCCGGTCGCACGTGAGTCCCCGCCGCCAGACGCGCCCCGCGCCGCCACGCCCAAACAGGAGGAGGAAAAACCGTCCCCGCCGCCGCCGGCGCCACGCGGGCTTCGCCCGGCGACGCCCTCCGGCGGCGGCGAGGGGAGAAGAAGGATGAGGGTGGGGGGAGCCGGCGGCGGCTAGGGTTTCTCCCGGGCCGCCCGCGCGGGAGCGACACGGGAGCGGGGGGAGCAATCGAGTCTGAATGGGAAATCATTTCAATACAAATCTTACATGAGCATCAAGCAAACAAATGATTTTCCCAAACTATAACAAGGCTTTTCCACGGGCACATTTTTGTGGGAACCAGCTAGATGCCCACCCACCTCTGCAACCAAACCACTCCACTGCAGCCGAACCAACGTGCCAACTGAACCAAAGCGTCTCGAAACAAAAGACTACTCAAAGAGGGCAGAGAAACAAGGAGCAAGTAAAAAAAGCAGAATCCTCCCAAACCGAGCTCAAGGTCACAGAGACGCTTGTTCACTTCAGCCTAGCCCACGCCACTCGTGCGCGTTTCGCCTGATTGATACTGTGGTACAGTACAAGTGTCCAAACCGAAAGCGAGAACGTCCCGGCGGAATTCATTTACTGCTATTGTTGGCCATGGCCGCCTATGCTGGGCTGTTGCGCGTCGCCCTCGTCCTCATCGCCGCCGCCGCGACCTGGGCGGCGGCGCTAGACGACCCGGCGGGGCTTCTGCGACGGGCCAAGGAGGCGGAGTTCATGGACTGGATGGTGGGGGTGCGCCGGCGGATCCACGAGAACCCTGAGCTCGGCTACGAGGAGTTTGACACCAGTGAGCTCGTGCGGCGCGAGCTCGATGCCATGGGGATCCCCTACAGGCATCCCTTCGCGGTCACCGGCGTCGTCGCCACCGTCGGCACAGGCGGCCCGCCCTTCGTCGCGCTTCGGGCCGACATGGACGCACTCCCTATGCAGGTTCTTCTTCTGCTTTACTCTTCGGATTGTACTCAACTTTTATGTTTGTATATATATTGGGCCCTCGCGTTTTAGCTTTGCTGCCTACGGTAAATGAATTTTTTCTAGTTTGGCTACCGATCCATTCCTATATTGCGACCACAGAATTTCAGAATTTGTTCAGCACCACTTGTTACCTTTGGAGAGGAATTGTTCTTGTTGACGCTCGGTAACTCTTTCTATATATTAGCGAAACTAAGATTGCAAAAATAAAATGAAATCAGAATCTCTTAAACGAGCCCTGATGGGCCGATGGCTTCAGTTGACCTCTCAGCACTGCTGTGCGAAAGGTCATATTTCAAAGTCGGAGGATAGAGAATTGTATCCCAAATCTTCAAGTCAGGAGGCCCCATATCTTTGAAATTGACCGTGGGGAAATGCAAGCTAATGCTTATCAGGTCTCGGTACACTTAAACTTCTGAGTCTGGACAGATGGCTTGAGGCAAACACTCCTTTCCTTATTAAAAAGAGGGACATACACTAGCAGTCCTAGTCATAGCTAGTTCCCTAGACTTTTGACCAGGATCATACGATAGTAGGTTTATGCTTATTGTGGGAATGAAACATGTGATTAGCCTATATGCACGTATATAACAGTAAAGCGAAGCTTCAAGCTTGTCTTGTGTGGCGATGAGACAATTATGCCATATTGGTATACAAATAGATAATAAATTTTGGGAGCAATTAGTATATGCATTTTCTTGAAGTGGATAGCATAATTGCTATTCCCAGTTACTGGGCATTTGTTGTGTTTATTTGAATTACTTGTTGGTGCTAATTTAAGCATTGTAAGTGTGCTCTGCCCACACTGAAGTATGATTAGGCTGTATCTGGCTATCACTTTGTCTATTTCAAGGATCATGTTACTTATGATACCCTTATGTGTCTTCTTCAGGAAAGCGTGGAATGGGAACATAAGAGCAAAGTGCCTGGGAAGATGCATGGATGTGGCCATGATGCACATGTTGCTATGCTATTGGGTTCTGCTAAGATTCTTCAGGAGCACCGTGACGAGTTGAAGGTTAGTAAAGAAGCTCTTTCTGAATTGTAAAGCGTTGTAATTTTCTCAGTTTACAATGAAAAGCAGCAAGACGATTTGATTTTATCTTTTAACGCTGAAAAGGTGCTTGAAGGTTGACAGTTAACTATAGGTTCATCATTTTATTGTTGCTTTGAGTTTAAAAGGTAGTAACCTTGCAAATAAATAAATAAATGAAACTGTAATCATAAGATCAGTATATCTCAACACTCCATGTGCTTTATTTTCATACTTCTCCTTCTTTCATTTCTTGTCCAAATCATCTGTTTACTGGATTAAAATGACGGAACTAAATTATAAAAAATCGATGTTCATGTCGTAGAGTGGTGATGGATTACTTTTGGTGGTATATATCAACTTTTATGGTTCAGAAACTACCTGATTCTTAATGCTGGTCATGGTAAATGAGGTTTTTGTTTGATTAAAATATAGGTGATTTTGGTATTCCCTATGTCCACTCCAACACCGATGTTTCGTGTACTACTTGGAGATTTTGCCAAAGGGCAAGTGCAATGATTTTTGTTTCTTTTTCCTCAACACTAATTCTCAAGAGATGCACAATGTTAGTGATTCACTGTTTCATATTTCAAATCAACCTTCACATTAGCAGTAATATGAATACATATGTAATGCACATGTGCATTCGGTTCTCCAATAATTGATCATGCAGCTTTGTTCAGACATCATACAGATAGTCAAAGGATAGTTTGGTCCCCACTTCCCCTCAGATCAGTTATGTACAAACTGAACCATGTGGCTGTCTATATATCAATTATGTCAAGATCTCACAATCCTTGGCCAAAAAAAAAAATCCTATTTTGCAGCCATCAAACTTTATTTACCTGCAAAATCTGATGTTACAAATGCCATGTTTTTTTTTACCGTAGGGTACTGTAGCCCTTCTTTTCCAACCAGCTGAGGAAGGTGGTGGTGGAGCCAAGAAAATGGTAGAAGCCGGAGCTGTGGAAAACATAGAGGTCATGTTTGGACTTCATGTAGCTGACAGTGTGCCGATTGGTGTGCTGGCATCCAGACCTGGGCCTATAATGGCAGGGAGTGGATTCTTTGAGGCAGTAATAAGTGGAAAGGGAGGGCATGCTGCACTTCCTCATCACACTATTGATCCAATACTGGCTGCATCCAATGTTATTGTAAGCCTTCAGCAACTTGTTTCCCGAGAAGCTGACCCCTTGGACTCACAGGTGCTATTCAATCCTTGAGCTACTTGATTTATTTAATGACTGCTCCTTTTTTATATATGACTTACATAGTTTTCTTTATCATGGCTATGTGATTTAGATAGCTCATTTGGTGGAGTTTGCATAGATCATTTTGACCCATTTTTTTATACTCAAAACTTGTCAGGATCCTGAGGATTAACATGCCCGTACCTATTAAAATTGTTATTTGTTCTGATTTACTGCAGGCTAACTAATCACATCCTAACATGGAAGCTGTCTACTCCTAATATTCCCAGAATTATGATCGTAACTACAAAGATTTCTTTGTTATCTAGTATCTGAATTCACAAGTTTTTTGATTTACACTCCTGAACTGTCTGTCTAGCATTATGATTTCATAGATGAAATGAGTTTCTGCACATTACAGACCTATTATATGGATCGTCTTTATAAAATGTTCCCCTTGTCATGTTTCATATGTTCTTCCAGTCGGCTGCCTTTAGGCTATAGATAATATGATAAATGGTGATAGTCCTAGTCATTCCTTTAGCATTGCCATATCGTTTTTGGGGTCCCATTCGCCCGTAGTCATTCCTGTGTACCACAACATCTCATTACCCTCCTTTTTATTGGCTTTATTCTGCAGGTAGTAACGGTTGGAAAGTTTCAAGGTGGTGGAGCCTTCAATGTTATCCCTGATTCAGTGACAATAGGTGGTACCTTCCGAGCCTTTTTGAAGGAGAGTTTTAATCAATTGAAGCAGCGAATCGAAGAGGTAACAACATTATAACTTGCGAATTGAAGAGGTAACAACATTATAACTTGGGAATTGAAGGAAAGTTCCGTATGATTTGCTCTTGGAAAGATGAAGAAACAAAACTGACTTAAAGGAGTATGGTTGGTGCTTGAATTCCTTTGTAAAAAAATTATAGTTATGCTTACTATCAAAATGGCAAGTCGAGAAGTCACACTACCTGAATCGAAGCTAACCAAGGCATAAGCCCATGTGTTGGTAGGAGACCTCAATAAATTTTGTTGAAAGATTACTTGAAACATGTTACAATACATCAACGCCTCCAAATAATAGGAAGTCCTGATAAATGAAGGGAAGTGTTAGCATTAACTTTTGCAAATTGACTTACTACAGTGCTGAAAATTGACATCTCTAGAAGAGTCGAGATAAAGAAAAAAGAATGTAGAATCAAGGAATATTGTTTAATGCATATCTGATGGTTGGTGTAGTTCGAGGTGAACAGACTGCCGCTGTCGATTGTACTATTTATAGAAGTAAAATGATTTAACAGTACTATTTATACAAAGTGTTACAGCAGCTCGGCCTGTAGCCGCCTATGTCAATTTCGCACTACGAACAAGGATAATCATAACCAAACGAGCCTGGTGGTCATTCTGTTGCCTGATTATTATTCTGTAGTACTACTTTAAATTATGAAAGTTGCAGTGTTGCACCATTTGGGTTTTGTAGAAAGGTAGTGCTTCTTGCTGCTTATTTTATCATGAACGGTCAAAGCTGGTATCGCTAAAAAAGGATATACAGACTCAAGGATCTGTAGTTTAAATTTCGTTTGTTTAACTTCAAAAGTTTTTTTTTTTTGGTCTCAGGTCATAGTCACACAGGCATCTGTCCAGCGCTGCAGCGCAGTTGTGGACTTCCTTGACAAAGATAAGCCTTTCTTCCCTCCAACAATCAACAATCCTGAGCTTCACGATTTCTTTGCGAAGGTGGGCAGTGAGATGGTTGGCCCCAACAACGTGAGAGAGAAGCAGCCACTGATGGGTGCCGAGGACTTCTCCTTCTACACCGAGGCCGTTCCCAAGACATACTACTACTTTGTGGGGATGCTCAACGAGACTCGTGGACCGCAGGCGCCTCATCACTCCCCCTACTTCACCATCAACGAGGATGCACTGCCCTACGGTGCAGCCATGCAAGCATCGTTGGCTGCTCGCTATCTGCTTGAGCACCAGCCCGCTACCGCTGCTAAGGTGGAACCTCGCGACGAGCTGTAGATGGTGTCCATGTTGAATGAAACGGTGGAAGGACAAGGACGTGCACAGCAATTGTTGGTTAAAAAGGGGGGAAGGTAAGGCTCTGGGCTAAATGAAGCTGACTTGTTGGACGAGGACCTCTGTATCGCCAGGTGATTATGCAACTGTTTGTACATAATTTCCTGATTTCAGCGCATTCCAAGCGAGCAGATGACCTTGTGACGGCATTGAAGCACTGCGAACATGTGTTTCTGTTGTAGGTCTCGTTCGTTTTCGCATCTGCACTTAGCCGGGTCTATGTGTAATCTTTGAGTGCAGTGGTGAGACAAAATAAAACACCCCGTGGATGATGAATGTATTGGGTTGTTAAGAGTTGGGACAGACAGGAATTTTATAGCATGATTCCATCCTTTAGTAGCAAGAAATGGTTGAAAATATATTCCAGCAAAAAGAAAAAATAAACGGTTGAAACAAGGGTTTGAGGAGCATATAAGTCTGGTTATTACTGGCGTTCTGGCTTGACAGTTGGACACCTGTGGCTGTGGCTTGAAAGCATCGGCCCGCTGTGGTCGTTGGAGAAGGATCAGAGGCAGGCTGTGCGTGAGCCCCGAGCCCCGATCGCTTAACAAGCGTCGTGAATCCAATCCAGTTTTTCATTTCTGTTTCCTCTGCGTGCATAGTGTGGGTGTGGCTGCATATCGACTAGGATTGTTTAGGGTAAGAACCAATAGACAGTAGGTAAACGTTGTTGCACGCCAAGCTTTTCTGTTTCACGACATTCATTATTGAGTTGCGAGCCAAGGCCGAACCCCAACTGCTGCCCATGTGAAAGAAACAGGGACCGCCACTCAAAGTCACACGTACAGCGTGTGACTGCTCGTGAAGTTGGTCCTGTCTTTTTGTTGCCTTGGCAGAAAAAAGCCGGCATGGAGATGGAGATCCTCACGCTTTCCCTTTCCCTTTCGTGTCGGGGTGGGTGGGACACCAAACATGCCACAAACAAGAAACCGACCGCGAGCGATCCGGAACCATGGAAACTCGACAGCACAATGGGCTGGAGATTACCGTTCTGAACAAGCCTGCTTCTTTTTATATCTGTTTGATTGATTCATTTGATTGATTGATATCGTCACAATTATAACGGATCAGCAAACATGTTGTATAACACAACCAGAGTAATCTTTAACACACAGATGATAGCTGAGCAAGCATAATCGTGACAACCGTATAAGTCCGTAATGATCAGGCTAATAAGTCAAGTACGTACATGGCCAATATAAAATTATATGGCAGAAACCTCTCAAATCCTCAGCTAACACGAAACCAAATCCTCGCACAAAGTCGAAACACGCCTCCGAACCATCAAGCTAGCTCCACTCCAAATAGGGCAGAAATCACATATTTGACCTCAGGGCGAAATCAAATCACAAAATGACCTGCTCTCGAAAAAATTTCGCTCTGCTGACCCTTTCGTGTGGCGCCCGACAGCTAGGCGCCACACACCACTATACAGCGCCTCTGCCTTAGGCGTCGCACCTTCTGCCAGCGTGGCAGCCCTGGTCCAGTTGCGGCCCCACAGACAGCACTGCAGCGCCTAAGGGATAGGCGCCACACTATGTAAAGTGCAGCGCCTATCGCTTGGGCGCTGCACATTGACTTAAGCCGCATCGGGCCAGCCCCTCCCAGCAGTTCTTCCCCCTCTAAGCAGTTGCTCTGTTTACATAGGGCGGCGGCAGCGGCGCTCCCTTCGGATCCCCCCCCCCCCCGCCCCCCGCCCACACCCCTCTCAGATCTGAAGTTTTGAGGCCCGGATTCGATCTCCAATCCCTCCTACTAGGTAAACTCCTCCGTTCCCTTTCTTTTCCTCCGTAAATGCGTTGCAATTTTAGGGATTTGCCCAAGATTAGGTGGAACCTTTGATTTGCTTGGTTTGGATCTTTGTTGGCCCAAGATTAGGTGGAACCTTTGACCCCCCCCCCCCCCACACACACACTATATGATTCTTGTTAGTGAAACCTAGATTGTAATTTTTTTAGATATATATGAGATGCCTAGTTTTGTAGATAATTATGAATGTTGAGTGTTGTAGCTATATGTGAGATGTTGAATTTTTTTAGATATATATTAAATGTTGAGTTTATTTGAAATATGAGATGTTGATTTACTTGAACACATATGACATACTAGATATATATATATATATATATATATATATATATATATATATATATATATATATATATATATATGAGAATTTACAATCATTTATTCATTTGTGTGAGAAGGAGATGTTGAGATTCTTGTAGATGAATACATATGAGATGTTTAGATGAACACATATGAAATGTTGAGTGTTTACCGATATTTGAGATGAACTCATATATGTTTATTGTTTGAAATTTGTAAGGATGGTTTGGCTTCTCGACGATGTCTACGACACGAAACACCGGGCCTACATGATGCGCGATGATAGAGGCAAAGGTGTCCCGATGTTTCAATGAGATGGTGGCTATCGTTTCTGTGGGAGTCGACCTTGACGATCCGACTACGAACGTGCGAGACGTCGCGCCTTAGCAATCGCTAAACCAACTTCCGAGGGTTATTGACCACGCCGGAGCACGATCAACCTGATCACGAGGGCCTGTTTCCTGCGAGCAAACGAAGAACAAGCAAGAAACTAAGATTGCAATCTAGATATTGCGAATATAAGAGGAAGGCTTTATTAATGAAGGTGGGGTTCTGTGACGCCTTGGTCTGGTCGCTGAACACAAACGAAGTACGCGAAGTTGCAGCTATGGCGAACTTTTGATCTAAACAAAACCCAAAGTCTAAACGACGCCCTAAGGGTTGTATATGTGGAGGAAGAGGAGGGAATTTCGTGGCCCTTGAGGGAGGGGTCCGAAACCAACCCTAACTCTTGTTTCCCCACACATACGGACTCTAAAAACAGCCTATACTTAAGTATTTCAAAACTACATGGGCCTGGCCCAATAATAAGGTGACGCAAACCTAGAATAGCCTATGGACGAATATTATGAAGTGGCATCTTGTATATTTCGTCCAAGGCCTCATGCACTCATTATGGTGGCTTCAAAGTCCTGGAATCATCACTTATAACTCCGTTCTTGTTCCCCTTGCGCATGCCAACATCTCCATGCTTGGACTTGCTCCAAGGTTCATCTTTCTTGTCCATGGTAGGCCCTTCATTTGTAAGCAAAACAAATGTATCCAATTTAGGCAGCATCATATTCTCATGAACATTGGAACCGTTACCAAGAAACGAAAGTACCTGATAATTCAATTGGCGTGCGCGAGCTCTAGTAATTGGTCCAGTATGTATAGCAGCAGGGGCTGTGGGTGTAATAATGGTATTGATGTCCTCATCATCCTCCCCTTCTTGAAATAAAGTCGTCCTCGACGGAAGCTCATCTTCCTCACCCAAATAAGGCTTCAAATCTACAATGTTAAAAGTGGGACTAACCCCAAAATCTGCAGGCAGCTCAAGTTTATATGCATTATCATTTATTTTCTCTAACACCTTAAATGGACCATCAGCACGTGGCATTAGCTTTGATTTGCGCAAATTAGGAAACCTATCCTTACGCAAATGTAACCAAACAAGATCTCCAGGTGCAAAGACAACATGTTTTCTACCCTTATCTCCAGCAAGTTTATATTTAGCATTCATGCGCTCAATGTTTTCCTTAGTTAACTCATGCATTTTTAAAATCAATTCAGCACGTTCTTTAGCATCAAAATTAACCTTCTCCGAAGATGGAAGAGACAACAAATCAATGGGTGCACGAGGTAGGAAACCATACACAATTTCAAAAGGGCACATCTTAGTAGTAGAATGCAACGAACGATTATAAGCAAATTCAATATGAGGCAAGCATTCTTCCCACATTTTCTTATTATTCTTCAAAACAGCCCTAAGCATAGTAGACAATGTTCTATTGACTACTTCAGTTTGTCCATCAGTTTGGGGGTGACAAGTAGTACTAAAAAGTAGTTTAGTCCCCAACTTAGCCCATAAACATCTCCAAAAGTGGCTAAGAAATTTAGTATCACGGTCCGAAACAATAGTATTTGGCACACCATGCAAGCGAATAATTTCACGAAAGAACAAATCAGCAACATTAACAGCATCATCGCTTTTATGACATGGTATAAAGTGTGCCATTTTCGAGAATCTATCCACGACAACAAATATGCTATCCCTCCCCTTCTTTGTTCCAGGTAAACCTAAAACAAATTCCATAGATATATCCTCCCAAGGAACACTAGGCACAGGCAAAGGCATATATAAACCATGAGGATTGAGTCGTGACTTAGCTTTTTGACATGTAGTGCAGCGAGCAACAAAACGCTCAACATCCCGTCTCATCTTTGGCCAAAAGAAATGTGTAGCAAGTACGTCCTCCGTCTTCTTCACGCCAAAGTGTCCCATTAATCCTCCTCCACGCGCCTCCTGCAACAACAAAAGACGAACAGAGCTAGCAGGAACGCATAGCTTGTTAGCACGGAACACAAAATCATCATTAACAACAAACTTGTTCCATGTTCTTCCTTCTTTACAATTTTGCATTACTTCTTTAAAATCAGCATCATGCACATATTGATCTTTGATGGTCTCCAAACCAAATATTTTAAAGTCAAGTTGTGAAAGCATAGTATAGCGATGAGACAAAGCATCAGCAATAACATTTTCTTTACCCTTCTTGTGTTTAATGACATAAGGGAAAGTCTCAATGAATTCAACCCATTTAGCATGTCTACGATTCAGTTTAGCTTGACTTTTAATATGTTTCAAAGATTCAGGATCAGAATGTATAACAAATTCTTTGGGCCATAAATAATGTTGTCATGTCTCTAAAGTCCGAACAAGAGCGTTGTCATAAGTAGAATAGTTCAGACTAGGCCCACTCAATTTTTCAGAAAAGTATGCAACATGTTTGCCATCTTGTAATAACACACCTGCTAATCCAATTCCACTAGCATCACATTCAAGCTCAAAAGTCTTATCAAAGTCAGGAAGTTGAAGTAAAGGAGCATGTGTCAACTTATCTTTCAATACCGTGAAGGCTTCTTCCTGTGCGGTACCCCAAACAAAAGGCACATCCTTCTTTGTAAGCTCATTGAGAGGTGCAGCAATGGTGCTAAAGTCTCTCACAAAACGCCTATAGAAACCTGCGAGTCCAAGAAAACTCCTCACTTGTGTGACCGTTTTGGGCTGCGGCCAACTCTCAATAGCTTCAATCTTGGCTTTATCGACTTCAATTCCCTGTGGAGTAACAACATAGCCAAGAAAAGACACTCAGTCGGTGCAAAAGGTGCACTTCCAAGGTTACCAAACAAACATGCATCACGTAGAGCATTAAAAATAGCACGTAAATGTTCCAAATGTTCTTCCAAAGATTTGCTATAAATCAGTATATCATCAAAATAGACTACCACAAATCGTCCAATGAAAGCATGTAAAACTTCGTTCATTAGTCTCATGAAAGTACTAGGTGCATTAATTAACCCAAAAGGCATGACTAACCACTCATATAAACCAAACTTAGTTTTAAATGCTGTTTTCCATTCATCTCCCAATTTCATACAAATTTGATGGTATCCACTACGCAAATCAACTTTGGAGAATATTGTAGAGCCACTCAATTCATCAAGCATATCATCTAGCCCAGGAATAGGATGACGATAACGAATAGTAATATTATTAATGCCTCTACAATCAACACACATACGCGATGTACCATCCTTTTTAGGCACTAGTATAATAGGAACAGCACAAGGACTAAGAGATTCGCGTATATAACCTTTGTCGAGCAGCTCATGTACTTGACGCATAATCTCCTTCGTCTCCTCTGGATTGGTACGGTATGGTGCACGGTTGGGTAGCGATGCACCGGGAATTAAGTCAATTTGATGCTCAATCCCTCGAATAGGTTGTAATCCCGGTGGCACGTCTTGTGGGAAGACGTCAGCGAACTCCTGCAAAATGTTAGTGACAGCAGGGGGCAAAGAGGAAGGCACGTCCTCGAATTAAAATAATGCCTCTTTGCACACAAAAGCATAGCAAACAGATTTGCTAGAATATAGCTCATCAATATCAGATTTGGTGGCAAGTAAACATGCACTTTTCAATTTAATTTCAGAAGCAACACTAGATGGTTTACTATTAGGCTTCATTTGTTGCTCAAATTCTTTTGCTGCAATCTAATTTTCACTCTTATTTTTCTCCTGTTTTGCTTTATTAGCTCTATTAATATCATCTTTCAAAATGGAATCAGGAGTCATAGGAAGCAAAGTAATATTTTTATCCTTATGAACAAGAGTATATTGATTGTTTCGACCATGGTGTACAATTTTTTTATCAAATTGCCATGGTCTACCAAGTAATAAAGAACATGTTTGCATAGGTACCACATCACAATCAACATAATCAGCATATGTAGAGATACTAAAATGCACACGAACAGTACGTGTTACCTTAACCTTGCCGCTGTTGTTGAACCATTGGATGTAGTAAGGATGTGGATGTGGTCTTTTGGTGAGAGATAGCTTCTCCACCATCTCCATGCTAGCCAAGTTGTTGCAGCTCCCTCCATCTATGATGACGCGAATAGAACGTTCCTTCACAACTCCCTTTGTATGGAACAAATTATGCCTCTGATTTTGCTCAGCTTGTGTAACCTGCACACTAAAAACACGTTGAGCAACTAAACATTCATACCTGTCAGCATCTTCAGCAGCCATGTATTGTGTCTCATGATCAGAATCATCTCCATCGTGTTCTTCATATGTAATAAGAGCCAAAGTCTCCTCATCATAGTCACTAGCGGACTCATACCCACCATCCTCAGTAACAGTCATCACACGCTTAGATGGGCATTCTCTCGCATAATGACCTCCACCCTTGCAACATCGACAAATAATATCATGTGTTTGCCCTGTTGATGCCATGGATGAAGAAGAGCTCTTTGCAGGCCCAGAAGGTGTGTTGTTGGCAGATAGTGATGATTGTGCCTGCTTTACTGTATCACGGTTGGAGGTGGCAGCCGACGGAGGTGCCGGTGTAGCAGAACGTGTGGAAGTAGATGATGCACGTGGTGTCCATGATGAAGGTCGACCTGCGGAAAAGTTAGTTCACGCCAATGCCTGTCGATCCTGCACTTCACGTTCAGCTTTACAAGCAAGATGGAATAAACGAGTGATATTATTATAATACTTATAGTCTAGAATGGTCTGAATCTCTCTATTTAATCCACCCAGAAAACGTGCAAGCATAGCTTCATTCTCCTCAACAATACCACATCTAATCAAACCAGTTTGTAATTCCTGATAATATTCTTCTACCGAATTTTTTCCTTGTCTTAAGCGCTGCAATTTTTGAAGTAATTCACACTGATAATATGGTGGAACCCAACGAGTACGCATAGCAGTTTTCAAAGCAGCCCAAGTAGCTGGAACATGATATAATCGACAATGTTCAGACCACCAAACACATGCAAAGCTAGTGAAAGCACAGTCAGCAGCAGGAACACGTCTCTCCTCAGGATATTGTAAACATGTAGATCGTTGTTCTGTTTCTAACTCCCAAGTAAGATATATATCAGGAACATCTACCCTCAGATGGTGGAATATTCAATTTCAGTTTAGGGAGATGGTCATGATCTCGTACCTGAGGGGGAGCCCTAACATTGCCATTATTTGCATGTGGACGACCTGGTGGTTGTGGTGCTGGTGGTTGCACGTAGTTCTGATGTTGATCAACCTCATCCTCGTAATCTCCCACATAATCATCCTCCCCCACATCAGCAGCAGGAGCCACAGAAGTATCAACAGCAACACCAGCAGCTTGGCCAGGCTGAAGAGGGACACGGGTCGCTCGGTGGAGGGCTGTTTCGCGATGTGGAGGTATTTGTTGTGGCTATTGTAGAGGTGCGTTAGGTGCAGCCGGTGGTGGTGGTGGTAGACGCGCGAGCAATTCATTAAACTTGTTATCGAGCTTTGTTTCGAACGCCTTCTCAATGCCATCTGTCTTCTCCATGGCATCTTCAAATCTATTTAGCACATCTTCCACCTGTCCACTCATCATTTGTTGAAACTTATCATGTAACGCTTTGTTTGTCATGTTCTCCCAGTCAGTCTCGTCGGCTTGTGATCCTGCCATGGTTAGCAGCAATAGAAACACACAATAATATGATTCGACAGACTACTAGGAAGTGGTGGTGGTGGTGTGGTGGACAGTCACAAATCCGTCAAGCAAATCTCAAATTCTTACCAGTTCTTACCCAGCAGCAGGCGGTGAACGACAAGCGTTGTAGTCAAAACTCTCAAAAGCTTGGATAGAGCGATTACCAGGGAGAGTCAAACGCACGACGTAGATGTATGTGGAGCTGGGAAGGCTTATAGTATGGTAGCAAAAAGGGTCAACAATAATCAATTCAGAGATGCAAAGTTGGATAAACGCTCAACGACGGTACTGTGCTGGTCCTAGGCTAGACCGTACTAGAGACGTGAGCCTAGAACACTAACAAAATCATGGCGCTGCACGTAAACAAGGGAGGAGCACACTCTGAATTTTTTTTCTTTTTTTTCACTTTTTTTTGCACTTTTTTCCTCCGCAACAATTTTTTTTCAAAAAGTCTACAAATGTCCTAAAAACAGCCTAGCCAGAATTTTTTTTGAGTTTGGAGCTATTTTTCTTCTGCGGGTAGCACGAAAGTTGGGGAGTCCTTCTCTGTCACGACTCGGAGTATGGCGTGATCTCGAAATCCAAAACAGAGTAACAAAATACTAGACTCGGAATAGGACTGGTGGCGGAGATGAATCTTGTGGAACTCGCACTGGTGGCGGAGATGAATCTGGTGGAACTCGGACTGGCGGCGGATATATGTTGCCGGTGGACTCGGATGGGCGTGATGGCGGCGGGTATGTGGTGGCGTATATGGACTCGGATTGGCGGTGAATATGTGGTGGTGGTATATGGCAGCGGTGATGAAGTTGGTGCGGTGGTGGTATATGGCAGCAGCGATGATGATGATGCAATGGTGATATATGGCGGCGGCGACATGACAACCTGTGAACAGAACTCGAAACTCTAAAGGACTAGACGCTAAGACCAGCAACTTGACACGACGATGCAACCGCAAATTCAACAAAGCAAATACAGAAAAGATTATGCAAAGGCTCAGATTGGTTCGGATGGAATGAACTAACCCTAAATTTTTTTGCCTTTTTCGTGGACTATAGGTATGAAGAGGAAGGCTTTATTAATGAAGGTGGGGTTCTGTGACACCTTGGTCTGGTCGTTGAACACAAACGAAGTACGCGAAGTTGCAGCTATGGCGAACTTTTGATCTAAACAAAACCCAAAGTCTAAACGACGCCCTAAGGGCTGTATATGTGGAGGAAGAGGAGGGAATTTCGTGGCCCTTGAGGGAGGGGTCCGAAACCAACCCTAACTCTTGTTTCCCCACACATACGGACTCTAAAAACAGCCTATACTTAAGTATTTCGAAACTACATGGGCCTGGCCCAATAATAAGGTGACGCAGCACCTAGAATAGCCTATGGACGAATATTATGAAGTGGCATCTTGTATATTTCGTCCAAGGCCTCATGCACTCATTATGGTGGCTTCAAAGTCCTGGAATCATCACTTGTAACTCCGTTCTTGTTCCCCTTGCGCATGCCAACATCTCCATGCTTGGACTTGTTCCAAGGTTCATCTTTCTTGTCCATGGTAGGCCCTTCATTTGTAAGCAAAACAAATGTATCCAATTTAGGCAGCATCATATTCTCATGAACATTGGAATCGTTACCAAGAAACGAAAGTACCTGATAATTCAATTGGCGTGCGCGAGCTCTAGTAATTGGTCCAGTATGTATAGCAGCAGGGGCTGTGGGTGTAACAATGGTATTGATGTCCTCATCATGCGAGAAGTAGATGGTAATAACGAGTAATCTAAATATTTTGCAAATTTGCCTTAAGTTGAAATTTACATGCCCTAAGATTTGTCATTGCTTGTTTTTTGCAGAAGCATGAACCTTTGAAGATTCGGTATCACAGGGTCTCTGGTCCTGCCATGCCTTACGATGAGCGGTACACATCGTACATCAAGCAGGCAGGACTACTCTCGTGGATTCAGTTGGTCAGCCGGTCCACGCCAAATCTGAACGCTCCACTGGTGTCCGCTCTTGCTGATCGGTGGAGGCCGGAGATGCATAGTTTCCATCTTCGGACTAGGGAGATGACCGTGACGCTCGAGGATGTCACGTTGATCACCGGTCTTGCTATCGACGGGAGGCCTCTCTGTATGAGCACCGATTCTGATGGGTGGCGCGAGCAGATGATTGCTCTTATCGGTATGGCTCCTACCGAGGCTGAGGCTGATGTAGAGGAGGGGGAAGAGAAGAAGAAGAGGGAAAGGAAAGCAGCCGGAGCTGCTTTTACGTGGATTCAAAATCACTTTGCGACGTGCCCTCCGGATGCCACTAATGATGTGATCCAGAGACATGCTCGTGTCTACATGTGGTATGTTGTGTCGAGGACTTTGTTTCCTGACTCCACTAGCAAGAACGCTCCATGGATGTGGCTGAAGGCGTTGACCGTCTTCGATAGCAAATGGAGCTGGGGTTCAGCTACTCTTGCCTACTTGTACAGACAGGTAGTTGGTCTGTTTTGTGATCAACTCATTCTTCATTAGCAATGCAAGCTTGCTGTTAAGTTAACATTGTTTTTCTTTCATATGCAGCTGGACGATGCGTGTCTGCGGATCACAGATAGTGCAGGCATTGGTGGTAATATGCTTCTACTTTCTGTATGGAGCTGGGAGCGTCTGCCTGTTGGACGTCCGAAGAGCGTCAGGTTTAATCCTTGGTATCAAGATGAAGATGACCAATTACGGCGCCCCACTTGGGCTTACAAGTGGGATGTGGTTTCCGAGATGATGAACGATGTCAATCTCATGTACCAGAAGTACGTTGCCGAGTTGGACACGATTACGCCTGAGCAGGTAACGAGGTCATTACTTCAATCATTTCTCATGTTTGCCTAAAAACAAGTCACCAATTTTGCATTGTTGCCCTATTTCATAGGTGGAATGGCAGCCATATGGCGTCGATGATAGACTTGGGTACACCCCGGAGTTTACCATCAACCTGATGTGCTTGCGGGATAGGGATCTCTGGCTTATGCGGTGCCCACTGATATGCAACTGGGTTGTTGAGTTTCATTTGCCACATCGCGTGTTTCGTCAGTTCGGTCTATTCCAGCCTCACCCGCTGGAATGGGTGGATACGAACAAAGCACTTCATAGGTAAGAGAGCGTATTGACTAAGCATCGTCACTCCTCCTTGATTTTGCTAATGTTTGGTATTGTACCATGCAGGTTGGACAGGAGAAAGCAGCGCAAGATAAAGGACTGGGACAAGCATCATGCTTCGTATGTCACCCGCTTCCAGCTTTGCGTGGAGCAAGCTCGTAGCACTGCACGTGCCCAGCTTCGTGAGCATAACCCAGTTGCCTTTGATAACTACATCCGATGGCTTCTTCAAAATACTCGAGTTGAGATATGCCCGCCGGCATATAATGAGGATATTCTTGAAGAACCCATAAACTTTGAGGATCTATCAAAGGGGAAGTACAACACAGATGTCAAGTTAGGGCAAGGAGTCCCTACTGTTCCGGTGATTAACTACGTGGTAAAGTGTTCCTTCTTTACTTTCCCCTTGGCCGTATTACACATGTTTGAATGGCTAACGTGTTCATTATTTATCATCCGCAGCGCACCGAGATCAAGAAAGTTGCTGATGAGAGCCAGTCTATTTTGGAGAACACACCGGTTGCAAAAGGCAATGATGATGGTTCGTTACGAGCATTCCTCAAGGTACAAATCGCATTCACTATGAGAGGTAGTCTATGTTGCAGAGTTTGATATCTTCCACACTTGTTCATGTACAACGTCAGGCCAGGAAGTTAAGGCGGTTATCGAATCTTCTTGGTTGCCGTGATCCCGAATATGATGAACCATCTGCCTCTAGGTCTGGTACACCATCAGACCCCTTATCTCACCATCAGGGGGACAATGTGAGTTCCTCATATGCTTATCTGGATGATGAGGGTGCAGTCACCCAAGAGGTATGACTAATCCTTTACATGTGATTCTCACTTGATTACGACGTCGGTCTTCACCATATTGTTTGATTGTGTGATAGGGCGATGACCTTGATGATGACATGACTTTGGCGGACGCTCAACTTTGGTCCCCATATGTGTTCAAGCCTAGGCAGCCCAGACGCCGGTACACGCCCAACGACTTTGACAACAGAGGCAACCCAAAGGTGGTCGTAGGGGCCCTCGCGGATGGCTAGCTTGGATCATGAGGCGGAGGCGGAGGCGGAGGAGGAAGTGCAGGAAGAGGAGGCTCGTCCACCCAGGAGGAAGAAGATTACCTGCAAGCGTGGCACCAGGAACACGCGCGGAAGGCATTAGTGTTTGCTACCACGGAAGTGCTCTCTTTGTAGCCGTTTCGTTAGGTTGATGAACTTGTTGGGTTATGTTATATGTTGGTGAACTCTTACTATTGTGGTATTTGTGTTTGCGACCTAGTAGTAACGTTGAATTGTCCTAAATGATGTGATGTTCAAGTTATTACTTGTCTTTGTTCAGTATTTGTCCTAAATGATGTTGTCTTTGTTCAGTTGAATTGTTTAGTATTTGTATTTGCCAAAATGGAATCTGTTTCCGCAGTTTGGCAGTTAACAGCACTGCAGCGCCTGACAGTCAGGCGCTGCACTGTACCGTGCAGCGCCCCACGCCTAGGCGCTGCACCTCACAGTGCAGCGCCCTTCTCATGGGCGCTGCTTAACTGGCCATGGCTACCCATAGGACCACAGAAGGCTTTGAGCACTGACGATCCACGAAAATTACAAGTCATATTGCAGCGCCCCAGAGCAAGGCGCTGCACTTTATAGTGTGACGCCCGTCCGTTCGGCGCTGCATAGAACAGTGCAGCTCCTTTTCTCTGGGCGCTGCACTGCTGTTTACTGCAAAAACAGAATTGACAACACATTCATTTCACCGGAACATCATAATACGTACAATGACTTCATCATCACAGCAATTTGAACAAACAAAAATTTTATGCTGACTAGTTCATAACTTAAGACAATTCAAACATTACTACGACATGGTTCACGACACATTCATTACAAATGACAAATGGTAGCTTGCCCTAGAAGATAGTTCACCAACATCTCACATGCCCTCACAAGTTCACGACACATTCATTAAAAGATAGTTCACGCCGAGTGCACTGAAGCGAAGTCCCTACTGAGTAGAGCGAGGCCATTTCCCTTTCTTGTCACGGGCCGAGTCCTCCTCTTGCGCCTCGCGAGCCTTTGCAAGCTTTCTTGCCCTCTCCTCCTCACGAGCAAGTTTCGCTTGGCGTGCCCTCTCCTCCTCTCGTTTCTTCCGCTCCATCCTCTCCTTCTGACGACGCTCTTCCTCCAAGCCTCTTCGAAACGATTCTTCGAACCGCCGCTGCCGCCTAAGACAATCTTGGTATTGGTCCTTTTTGACATCTTCTGGCACTTCAAGATCTATCCACATGAAGTACTTGCATAGAGGAGGCGGTGACTGCATACAAAATTTTTGTTAGTGTTGACACACATTTGATAGTAACATTTTACTTCTCGAGCTTACCGGTGGTTGGTCATAGGCGTTAGTTGGAAGTGCATGATCATAAGCATAGTTCGGGCATACAAAATATCTCCGCCCTTCCGTCCATGATTTATTTCGGTCGGTGGATACCTTCACCCTGCAAACATCTCCACACCAACATGGCGGGATGTTGACATCTTTCTCCTTCACCTTGTCCAAAGATGCGTCCTCCCACTTGTTCGGCATGTCTTCTTGGTTAGCACACGGTGGCCTCGTCATGGAACCGGATGAAGCCATGCCTACAAAATCGATAATTCGTGGTTAACCCTAACCCCCGCTTAACAATAATCACAACCCTAACCATAGCATAACCCTAACCATACCATAACCCTAACCATAGCATAACCCTAACCATAGCATAACCCTGACACCACCAAATTAGCAAAGAAACTTAACATCATTCAACAAATATTTGCAAATCCAAGCCAAAACTAGGGTTTCCCCAAAGTAGCAAGATTTGAGCAAATGTGACAATTCCTATGGATGAAAACGAGGGGAATAAAGGAGATTACCTTAAGGGAGGGTTTGGCTTCGAAATCCACGATCAAAGACTCCGGATCTGAGGAGGATTTGAGAGGGGGAGAGAGGAGGGCAGAGGGGAGGCACTGAGCTTCATGTTTGTGTGGGGGTGGGGGTGTGTGGGGTGGGGATGGGTGGGAGGGGGTGAGTGCAGCAAATAGATGTCCAGCAGTGCAGCGCCTAAGGTAGAGGCGCCACACACCACGGTGCAGCGCCTACCCTTTAGGCGCTGCACTGCTGGACATCCCAGTCCAGACAGCAACAGAAGCTCCCAGTCCAGACTCCCTCACGGTAAGAGAGTGATTGACGTCCACATTCCTAACACGGGCTGCATTTAACAAGTGCGAGCAAGGGAGATGAAGCAACGATGGCCTCATGCAGCTGCAATCACACCGTGTTAGGGAGACTTTGAAAGCGCGGCCTCCGTGTTGGTGGCCTTCGTTTGTGGTTCCTCCAGGCTCTTTCACCTCATACTTCCACTCGTTGTCGTCATATAGTACAGCTTCTTCTGAGTCAGCCTTTCGTGATTGAAAGTCCAACCATTCTTCAACCTTTGGTGGGAAATAGTACTTGTGCTTATCCTTGTTCTCACTAGCAATCTGCTTATCCGTCTCCATTGAATACTTCAAAAGTATCCATTCATCTTGTCAAATGTGTATTGAACTATTGCCGTCACGGGTAATGCACGTACTGTTGGGGAACGTTGCAGAAAATTAAAATTTTTCCTACGGTTTCACCAAGATCCATCTATGAGTTCATCTAAGTAACGAGTCATGGGAGAGAGATTGCATCTACATACCACTTTGTAGATCGCGCACGGAAGCGTTCAAGGGGATGGTGATGATGGAGTCGTACTCGCCGTGATTCGGATCACCGATGACCAAGTGCTGAACGGACAGCACCTCCGCGTTCAACACACGTACGGGACGGATGACGTCTCCTCCGTCTTGATCCAGCAAGGAGGAAGGCGAGGTTGAGGAAGATTGCTCCAACGGCAGCACGACGGCGTGGTGTTGTTGGTGCAGCAGTACTCCGACAGGGCTTCGCCAAGCACGTACGGAGGAGGAGAGGTGTTGGGGAGGGGAGGGGCTGCGCCTTGAGTTGTGTTGCTGCCCTCCCCTCACCCCCACTATTTATAGGGGAAGGGGCAAGGGGGGCCGGCCCCTCTAGATGGGATCTAGAGGGGGGGCGGCGGCCAAGGGGAGGGGGCTTGCCCCCCAAGCAAGTGGGCGCCCCCCTTAGGGTTCCCCCCAACCCTAAGCGCATGGGCCCTTGGGGGGAAGGCGCACCAGCCACTTTGGGCTGGTTACCTTCCTCATACAGCCCATAAGCCCCTCCGGGAGAGGTGGCCCCTCCCGGTGGACCCCCGGAACCCCTCCGGTGGCCCCGGTACAATACCGATATGCCCCCGAACCTTTCCGGTGTCCGTATGACAACTTCCCATATATAAATCTTTACCTCCGGACCATTTCGGAACTCCTCGTGATGTCCGGGATCTCATCCGGGACTCCGAACAACATTGGGTAATCACATACAAGTCTTCCTAATAACCCTAGCGTCACCGAACCTTAAGTGTGTAGACCCTACGGGTTCGGGAGACATGCAGACATGACCGAGACGGCTCTCGGGCAATAACCAACAGCGGGATCTGGATACCCATGTTGGCTCCCACATGTTCCTCGATGATGTCATCGGATGAACCACGATGTCGAGGGTTCAAGCAACCCCGTATACTATTCCCTTTGTCAATCGGTATGTTACTTGCCCGAGACTCGATCGTCGGTATCCCAATACCTCGTTTAGTCTCGTTACCGGCAAGTCACTTTACTCGTACCGTAATGCATGATCCCGTGACCAAACACTTGGTCACATTGAGCTCATTATGATGATGCATTACCGAGTGGGCCCGGTGATACCTCTCCGTCATACGAAGTGACAAATCCCAGTCTCGATCCGTGTCAACCCAACAGACACTTTCAGAGATACATGTAGTGCACCTTTATAGTCACCCAGTTACGTTGTGACGTTTGGTACACCCAAAGCACTCCTATAGTATCCGGTAGTTACACGATCTCATGGTCTAAGGAAAAGATATTCAACATTGGAAAACTCTAGCAAACGAACTATGCGATCTTATGCTATGTTTAGGATTGGGTCTCGTCCATCACATCATTCTCCTAATGATGTGATCTCGTTATCATTGACATCCAATGCCCATAGTCAGGAAACCATGACTATCTGTTGATCAACGAGCTAGTCAACTAGAGGCTTACTAGGGACACGTTGTTGTCTGTTATTCACACATGTATTACGATTTCCGGATAACACAATTATAGCACGAATAAAGACAATTATCATGAATAAGGAAATATAATAATAATGCTTTTATTATTGCCTCTAGGGCATATTTCCAACAGTCTCCCACTTGCACTAGAGTCAATAATCTAGTTACATTGTGATGAATCGAACACCCATAGAGTTCTGGTGCTGATCATGTTTTGCCTTAGGGAGAGGTTTAGTCAACGGATCTGCGACATTCAGATCCGTGTGCACTTTACAAATTTCTATGTCTCCATCTTGAACATTTTCACGAATGGAGTTGAAGCGACGTTTGATGTGCCTGGTCTTCTTGTGAAACCTGGGCTCCTTGGCAAG
Organism: Aegilops umbellulata; assembly: GCA_032464435.1. Taxonomy (NCBI): domain Eukaryota; kingdom Viridiplantae; phylum Streptophyta; class Magnoliopsida; order Poales; family Poaceae; genus Aegilops; species Aegilops umbellulata. Next base: position 196,274,841 of record CP136056.1, on the reverse strand, counting down.
TGCAATAGCTCCAGTGTTGTCACAGAAGAGTTTGATTGGCCCCGACGCATTGGGTATGACTCCGAGGTCGGTGATGAACTCCTTCACCCAAATTGCTTCATGTGCTGCCTCCGAGGCTGCCATGTACTCCGCTTCACATGTAGATCCCGCCACGACGCTTTGCTTGCAACTGCACCAGCTTACTGCCCCACCATTCAAAATATACACGTATCCGATTTGTGACTTAGAGTCATCCAGATCTGTGTCGAAGCTAGCGTCGACGTAACCCTTTACGGCGAGCTCTTCGTCACCTCCATAAACGAGAAACATTTCCTTAGTCCTTTTCAGGTACTTCAGGATATTCTTGACCGATGTCCAGTGTTCCTTGCCGGGATTACTTTGGTACCTTCCTACCAAACTTACGGCAAGGTTTACATCAGGTCTGGTACACAGCATGGCATACATAATAGAACCTATGGCTGAGGCATAGGGGATGACACTCATCTCTTCTATATCTTCTCTCGTGGTCGGACATTGAGCTGAGCTCAATTTCACACCTTGTAACACAGGTAAGAACCCCTTCTTAGATTGATCCATATTGAACTTCTTCAATATCTTATCAAGGTATGTGCTTTGTGAAAGACCTATGAGGCGTCTCGATCTATCTCTATAGATCTTGATGCCTAATATATAAGCAGCTTCTCCAAGGTCCTTCATTGAAAAACTCTTATTCAAGTAGGCCTTAATGCTGTCCAAGAGTTCTATATCATTTCCCATCAAAAGTATGTCATCTACATATAGTATGAGAAATGCTACAGAGCTCCCACTCACTTTCTTGTAAACGCAGGCTTCTCCATAAGTCGTCGTAAACCCAAACGCTTTAATCATCTCATCAAATCAAATGTTCCAATTCCGAGATGCTTGCACCAGCCCATAAATCGAGCGTTGGAGCTTGCACACCTTGTCAGCATTCTTAGGATCAACAAAACCTTCCGGCTACATCATATACAATTCTTCCTTAAGGAAACCATTAAGGAATGTCGTTTTGACGTCCATTTGCCATATCTCATAATCATAGAATGCGGCAATTGCTAACATGATTTGGACAGACTTTAGCTTCTTTACCGGTGAGAAAGTCTCATCGTAGTCAATTCCTTGAACTTGTCGATAACCCTTAGCGACAAGCCGAGCTTTATAGATGGTCACATTACCATCCGCGTCTGTCTTCTTCTTAAAGATCCATTTATTTTCTATGGCTCGCCGCTCTACGGGCAAGTCAGTCAAAGTCCATACTTCTTTTTCATACATGGATCCTATCTCGGATTTCATGGCTTCTAGCCATTTGTCGGAATCCGGGCCCACCATTGCTTCCTCATAGTTCGAAGGTTCACCGTTGTCTAACAACATGATTTCCAAGACAGGGTTGCCGTACCACTCTGGTGCGGAACGTGTCCTTGTGGACCTTCGAATTTCAGTAGGAGCTTGATTAGAAGTATCTTGATCATCATCATTAATTTCCTCTCTAGTCGGTGCAGGCACCTCAGGAACGTTTTCTTGAGTTTCGCCATTTTCCGGTTCAAGAGGTAACACTTCATCAAGTTCTACTTTCCTCCCACTTACTTCTTTCGAGAGAAACTCTTTCTCTAGAAAGGATCCATTCCTGGCAACAAAGATCTTGCCTTCGGATCTGAGGTAGAAGGTATACCCAATAGTTTCTTTAGGGTATCCTATGAAGACGCATTTTTCCGACTTGGGTTCGAGCTTTTCAGGTTGAAGTTTCTTCAAATAAGCATCGCATCCCCAAACTTTTAGAAACGACAGCTTAGGTTTCTTCCCAAACCATAATTCATACGGTGTCGTCTCAACGGATTTCGACGGAGCCCTATTTAAAGTGAATGCGGCAGTCTCTAAAGCATAGCCCCAAAAAGATAGCGGTAAATCGGTAAGAGACATCATAGATCGTACCATATCTAATAGAGTGCGATTACGACGTTCGGACACACCATTATGCTGAGGTGTTCCAGGCGGCGTGAGTTGTGAAACTATTCCATATTTTCTTAAGTGTGTGCCAAATTCGTGACTCAAGTATTCTCCTCCACGATCTGATCGTAGAAACTTGATCTTTCTATCACGTTGATTTTCAACCTCACTCTGAAATTCCTTGAACTTTTCAAAGCTCTCAGACTTGTGTTTCATTAAGTAGATATACCCATATCTACTCAAGTCATCAGTGAGGGTGAGAACATAACGATAGCCACCGCGAGCCTCAACACTCATTGGACCGCACACATCGGTATGTATGATTTCCAATAAGTTGGTTGCTCGCTCCATTGTTCCTGAGAACGGAGTCTTGGTCATTTTACCCATGAGGCATGGTTCACACGTGTCAAATGATTCATAATCAAGAGACTCTAAAAGTCCATCTGCATGAAGCTTTTTCATGCGTTTGACACCTATGTGACCAAGGCGGCAGTGCCACAAATATGTGAGACTATTGTTATCAACTTTAACTCTTTTGGTATTCACACTATGAATATGTGTATCATCACGTACGAGATTCATTAAGAATAAACCATTAACCATCGGAGCATGACCATAAAACATATCTCTCATATAAATAGAACAACCATTATTCTCGGATTTAAATGAGTAGCCATCTCGAATTAAACGAGATCCAGACACAATGTTCATGCTCAAACTTGGCACTAAATAACAAATATTGAGGTTTAAAACTAATCCCGTAGGTAAATGTAGAGGTAGCGTGCCGACGGCGATCACATCGACCTTGGAACCATTCCCGACGCGCATCGTCACCTCGTCCTTCGCCAGTCTCCGTTTATTCCGCAGCTCCTGCTTTGAGTTACAAATGTGAGCAACTGCACCGGTATCAAATACCCAAGAGCTACTACGAGTACTGGTAAGGTACACATCAATTACATGTATATCACATATACCTTTTGTTTTGCTGGCCTTCTTGTCCGCTAAGTATTTGGGGCAGTTCCGCTTCCAGTGACCACTTCCCTTGCAATAAAAACACTCAGTCTCGGGCTTGGGTCCATTCTTTGGCTTCTTCCCGGCAACTTGCTTACCGGGCGCGGCAACTTCCTTGCCGTCCTTCTTGAAGTTCTTTTTACCCTTGCCCTTCTTGAACTTAGTGGTTTTATTCACCATCAACACTTGATGCTCCTTCTTGATTTCTACCTCTGCTGATTTCAGCATAGCATATACCTCAGGAATGGTCTTTACCATCCCCTGCATGTTGTAGTTCATCACAAAGCTCTTGTAGCTAGGTGGAAGCGACTGGAGGATTCTGTCAATGACCGCTTCATCCGGGAGATTAACTTCCAGTTGAGTCAAGCGGTTGTGCAACCCAGACATCTTGAGTATGTGTTCACTGACAGAGCTATTTTCCTCCATCTTACAGCTAAAGAATTTATCGGAGACTTCATATCTCTCGACCCGGGCATGAGCTTGGAAAACCATTTTCAGCTCTTCGAACATATCATATGCTCCATGTCTCTCAAAACGCTTTTGGAGCCCCGGCTCTAAGCTGTAAAACATGCCGCACTGAACGAGGGAGTAATCATCGGAACATGACTGCCAAGCGTTCATAACGTCTTGTTCTGCAGGGAGGACAGGTGCGTCACCCAGCGGTGCTCGTAGGACATAATCTTTCTTGGCAGCTATGAGGATGATCCTCAGGTTCCGGACCCAGTCCGTATAGTTGCTGCCATCGTCTTTCAACTTGGTTTTCTCTAGGAACGCGTTGAAGTTGAGGACTACGTTGGCCATTTGATCTACAAGACATATTGTAAATATTTTAGACTAAGTTCATGATAATAAAGTTCATCTTAATGAACTCCCACTTAGATAGACATCCCTCTTCTAGTCATCTAAGTATTACATGATCCAAGTCAACTAGGCCGTGTCCGATCATCAAGTGAGACGGACTAGTCAACATTGGTGAACATCTTCATGTTGATCGTATCTTCTATACGACTCATGCTCGACCTTTCGGTCTTCTGTGTTCCGAGGCCATGTTTGTACATGCTAGGCTCGTCAAGTCAACCTAAGTGTTTGCATGTGTAAATCTGTCTTACACCCGTTGTATGTGAACGTTAGAATCTATCACACCCGATCATCACATGGTGCTTCGAAACAACGAACTGTCGCAACGGTGCACAGTTTGGGGGAACACTTCTTGAAATTATTATGAGGGATCATCTTATTTACTACCGTCGTTCTAAGTAAACAAGATGCAAAACATGATAAACATCACATGCAATGAAATAATAAACGTGACATGATATGGCCAATATCACATAGCTCCTTTGATCTCCATCTTGGGGCTCCATGTTCATCTTGTCACCGGCTTGACACCATGATCTCCATCATCATGATCTCCATCATCGTGTCTCCATGAAGTTGCTCGCCAACTATTACTTCTACTACTATGGCTAACGCGTTTAGCAATAAAGTAAAGTAATTTATATGGCGTTTCTCAATGACACGCAGGTCATACAAAAAATAAGGACAACTCCTATGGCTCCTGCCGGTTGTCATACTCATCGACATGCAAGTCGTGATTCCTATTACAATAGCATGAACATCTCATACATCACATATAGATCATTCATCATTCATCACAACTTTGGCCATATCATATCACAAAGCACTTGCTGCAAAAACAAGTTAGACGTCCTTTAATTGTTGTTGCAAGTTTTACGTGGCTGAATTAGGGTTCTAGCAAGAACGTTTTCTTACCTACGTGAAAGCCACAACGTGATTTGTCAACTTCTATTTACCCTTCATAAGGACCCTTTTCATCGAATCCGCTCCAACTAAAGTGGGAGAGACAGACACCCGCCAGCCACCTTATGCAACTAGTGCATGTTAGTTGGTGGAACCGGTCTCACGTAAGCGTACGTGTAAGGTTGGTCCGGGCCGCTTCATCCCACAATACCGCTGAAGCAAGATAAGACTAGTAGCGGCAAGAAAGTTGACAACATCTACGCCCACAACAAATTGTGTTCTACTCGTGCAATAGAGAACTACGAATAGACCTAGCTCTAATACCACTGTTGGCGAACGTTGCAGAAAATTAAAATTTTTCCTACGGTTTCACCAAGATCCATCTATGAGTTCATCTAAGCAACGAGTCATGGGGGAGATATTGCATCTACATACCACTTTGTAGATCGCGCACGGAAGCGTTCAAGGGGATGGTGATGATGGAGTCGTACTCGCCGTGATTCGGATCACCGATGACCAAGTGCTGAACGGACAGCACCTCCGCGTTCAACACACGTACGGGACGGATGACGTCTCCTCCGTCTTGATCCAGCAAGGAGGAAGGAGAGTTGAGGAAGATTGCTCCAACAGCAGCACGACGACGTGGTGTTGTTGGTGCAGCAGTACTCCGACAGGGCTTCGCCAAGCACGTACGGAGGAGGAGAGGTGTTGGGGAGGGGAGGGGCTGCGCCTTGAGTTGTGTTGCTGCCCTCCCCTCACCCCCACTATTTATAGGGGAAGGGGCAAGGGGGGCCGGCCCCTCTAGATGGGATCTAGAGGGGGGGCGGCGGCCAAGGGGAGGGGGCTTGCCCCCCAAGCAAGGGGGGCGCCCCCCCTTAGGGTTCCCCCAACCCTAGGCGCATGGGCCCTTGGGGGGGAAGGTGCACCAGCCCACTTTGGGCTGGTTCCCTTCCTCATACAGCCCATAAGCCCCTCCGGGAGAGGTGGCCCCTCCCGGTGGACCCCCGGAACCCCTCCGGTGGCCCTGGTACAATACCGATATGCCCCCGAATCTTTCCGGTGTCCGTATGACAACTTCCCATGTATAAATCTTTACCTCCGGACCATTCCGGAACTCCTTGTGACGTCCGGGATCTCATCCGGGACTCCGAACAACATTGAGTAATCACATACAAGTCTTCCTAATAACCCTAGCGTCACCGAACCTTAAGTGTGTAGACCCTACGGGTTCGGGAGACATGCAGACATGATCGAGACGGCTCTCGGGCAATAACCAACAGCGGGATCTGGATACCCATGTTGGCTCCCACATGTTCCTCGATGATGTCATCGGATGAACCACGATGTCGAGGGTTCAAGCAACCCCGTATACTATTCCCTTTGTCAATCGGTATGTTACTTGCCCGAGACTCGGTCGTCGGTATCCCAATACCTCGTTTAGTCTCGTTACCGGCAAGTCACTTTACTCGTACCGTAATGCATGATCCCGTGACCAAACACTTGGTCACATTGAGCTCATTATGATGATGCATTACCGAGTGGGCCCGGTGATACCTCTCCGTCATACGGAGTGACAAATCCCAGTCTCGATCCGTGTCAACCCAACAGACACTTTCGGAGATACCTGTAGTGCACCTTTATAGTCACCCAGTTACGTTGTGACGTTTGGTACACCCAAAGCACTCCTATAGTATCCGAGAGTTACACGATCTCATGGTCTAAGGAAAAGATACTCAACATTGGAAAACTCTAGCAAACGAACTATGCGATCTTATGCTATGTTTAGGATTGGGTCTCGTCCATCACATCATTCTCCTAATGATGTGATCTCGTTATCATTGACATCCAATGCCCATAGTCAGGAAACCATGACTATCTGTTGATCAACGAGCTAGTCAACTACAGGCTTACTAGGGACACGTTGTTGTCTGTTATTCACACATGTATTACGATTTCCGGATAACACAATTATAGCACGAATAAAGACAATTATCATGAATTAGGAAATATAATAATAATGCTTTTATTATTGCCTCTAGGGCATATTTCCAACACGTACACCCTTGAGCACCTTATTGAAGCATTCTGCCATATTGCTTGTCATTTGACCGTACCTCCGGCCATCTTCATCGAAAGCACGTGCCCACATATTCATTTCGACAATGTTCTTAGTGAGAAATTCATGACCACCGGGGTCAAGTTTCTTGTGTCTGAGCAATGCATTGAACAATGTGGCAAACCGCTTATTGGTGAAAGCGAGACAACAATCTTGAAGATCATCGGCCAACTCCTTGATACCACATGCCCTATAGAAGTTTGCACAAAAGTGCCTCATGCACCATCGATGGTGCAACTTTCTATGTCCGGGAATGTCAACCACCACCGCATTTAGAGTTCCTGGATGGCGATCCGATATGACATAAATTTCCCTTTCAGCCGGTAATACCCTTGTTCTCAATTGACGCAAGAACCACTCCCAGTTATCATTGTTCTCCACCTCAACCAAAGCGAAAGCCAAAGGCAACACCCGGTTATTGGCATCACTTGGTATTGCAACCAATAAAGTGCCATTGTATTGTCCGGTCAAGAACGTGCCATCAATGGCGATGACGGGACGACAATGCTCAAAAGCCCTCACGCATTGCTCAAAGGCCCAGAATGCACGGCCAAATACTCGGACGGTCCTCCCGTTGTGAATCAATGTTTGGTGCCCATGATGCTCAACCACGTGAACCATGCCTGGGTTTGTGGTGGCCATAGCTAACAACAACCTAGGGAGTCGGTTGTATGCTTCCTCCCAATTGCCATACAACATCTTGAATGCGGCTTGCTTCGCCTTCCATGCCTTGCCGTACTTCACCTTGTAATGAAAGATGGCTTTCACAAGGTCAATGACACTCTTGATGCTCATTGTTGGAAGTGTGGTTATTTGGTTGGAAAGCCTATAAGCGGTGAACTCGGACGTGAGTTGTTTGTGTTGTTGGTGCACAAGCTTGCCATCCGCATTCTTGTGTCGGCACATGTGATTTGGTAGACAACTCACTATGCGCCAAGTGGGACCTCCTTTCCATGGCCTTGCACGCACAATCCATCGACAACTTGGCACTTCACATTTGACCGTGTAACGCACATTGACGTACGAGTTGGCCACTTTATGTGGACGATAATGCGTAACCGAGTAGTTGTCGAGCCACATCTTCAATTCCAAGAAGGATTGAAACTCACAACCGGGATATATCCCGTTCTTGCCGTCTTCCAAATCACGGTGAGAACTTGGCCTAGCTCCAAGAGATATGCATTTGCCACCATCCACAACGGCTTCATCTGCGAGACTAAGATCCTTGAACAATGGTGTCTTGTGATCCCGCCTGAATACCTTCTTGAATGCTTGGGCCTCCTTCGGTGTGAACCCCTCCTCATCAACTTCTTCATCGGGACCATCGTCGTCCAAGTCCGATGCATATGCATGGGAAAAAGGGATGGATTGGTCCACTGTCTCTTGCACATGATATTGGTCGAGATCACCCACATTGTTATCATGGAGATCAACTTCGTTGTCATCCTCCTCGTACTCATCATTCTCCTCTTCAAAACCTTCATTTTGGTTGTTTGGAGTCGGGCTCAATGTTGGCCAATCTTGTTGCGTGAAATGAGGTTCACTCATTTGATCTTGGTTCATGGGTGGTGGAGTGCTAGCAACCAACGGGGAGGGGTTCCGGTTCAAGTCCAAATTCAAAATAGACTCAACCTTCTTGGAGGCAAATAACTCAAGAGCCTTGTCTAGAGATTCGACAACCGTCTCCTTGTATGCAACCCAACGTTGCTTGGAGTTCACACGCATTGTCTTCCAACGGATGTGATGTCCAAAACCAACATTATGCCTTCCCTCGAACTCAACAACGTCACTTGGGTCCATCCAATTCAAATCCTTCCTCACTTGGTCCAAGAGCTCCGCATAGCTTGGACTACTCTCAAACACCATGTCAAGCTCATCCGGGTCCGGCTCCGCATTGCCTTTCAAAAAGGCCTCTTTATCCACATGATGAACATAAACACATGTTCTCCCCATCCCTACAATAATAAAAAACACACATATATCAAGTAAGTACTTAACAAAAATATTTGCACAAAATACATATGCCATAACATATATATGAATTAATAACCCTAACCCCCACTTAACAATAACCACAACCCTAACCATAGCATAACCCTAACACCAACATCAAACACACATAACCCTAACCCTAGCATACTATGAAAGCCTAACCAACCCAAATTAGCAAAGAAACATAACATGATTCAATACTAATTTGCAAATCCAAGCCAAAACTAGGGTTTCCCCAAAGTAGCAAGATTTGAGCAAATGTGACAATTCCTATGGATGAAAACGAGGGGATCGAAGGAGATTACCTTAAGGGAGGGGTTGGCTTCGAAATCCACGGTCAAATACTTCGGATTTGAATGAGATGGATTTGAGAGGGGGGAGAGGGGAAGAGAGGGGGGAGAGGGGAAGAGAGGAGGGGCGCAAGGGTTTGTGTGGGGTGGGGTGGGATGGGAGAGAGGGTGGGGCCAGCCTAAGTGGAACACAGCCTGTGCAGCGCCCAAGCCATAGGCGCTGCACTTTACACAGTGTGGCGCCTATCCCTTGGGCGCTGCACTGCTGTCTATGGGGCCGCAACTGGACCAGGGCCGCCACGCTGGCAAGAGGAGCGACGCCTAAAGCAGAGGCGCTGCATAGTAGTGTGTGGCGCCCAGCTGTCGGGCGCCACACGAAAGGGTCAGCGGAGTGAATTTTTTTCGGAACAAGGTCAATTTGTGATTTGATTTGGCCCACAGGTCAAATATGTGATTTCTGCCTACAACTAGCATACCGGTAGATCTGACAACGACATGTGTGTCTCCGTGGCGGGGGAAGGCGAGGAGGAGCACGGCGGCACAGCAGGCGGAGAGAGGTGCTGAGACTGCAGTCACCAACGCGCCGAAGACCGGGGCTGGGGCAGGGGCGGGCACCTCGGCGGCGGAGGCAACGCCGATGAACACGGCCAAGGCCACGGAGATCGCCAAGGTGAGCACGGTGGAGGGAACCCTGGCCATCGATCTAGGTTGACTCCCGGAGGTAAAGTGGGATGAAGGTCTAGTTAGGGTTTTTGAGGCGTCGAGCAATGGAGATGGAGGGAGATGCAGCAAAGAAAGGGGGCCGTTATATACGAAATCCGGGGAGGGAAGAGGAAGGGCCAGGCAGTATATTCCAGCCACAACTGGCTTGATCAAGCTGAACCGCGTTTCAAAAAATTGGTGGAATTCTCGGCTTCCTTAAGCGGAATTTTAAGAGCATGGTTAATAATATAGCTGATTGATGGCTATAACATGTTGCCATGTCATCTATAGCCATTGTAATAGCCAACATGTATAGTAGTAGGGAGGCTACAAAAAAGTACTACTTTTATATCATATGGCCCACCATATACTCTCACATAGCTTCTTGAACGGTGCTACAGCCGGCTGTAAATCTACAACCTGCTTCTCTTCTCTATCCTCTTCTCCCTCATCCAATTCAGTAAAAATATAATATTTAAAGTCTTATCATCTGCCTACGTCACCTTATATTATACTTGCTTTAAAGATCGATTCAACAACTGGAGAAGTGGAGAGGCGGCAGGTGGTTGGTGCTGGACAACGATGTGTCAATTGTCTCAATTGGCATGCTTCGCTGCTTCTCTCTATACTTTGCAACATGGCTGCCGCGTCCTTGAGATATAAATTCTTGCCAGGTTAAGCTACAGGAATTCTAGACCTTCAAAGATTCGACTGAAATCATATGTAGTTCTTTTCTTCTCCATTATCAGGGACATCGTGTATCTTGACTGTCACATCACATTTGTATTAGGATTTGCTATAAAGCACTACAAAAATACCAACATCCAATGCCGTTTGGAACGGGAACTTTCGTTTGGAACATAGCATCTTCCTTTCTTTCTCTACCCATGAACCATGGACGTTGATGCTCAGAAATTCGCAGGGGCACTCACCTGCCAAGCCCTGCCGCTTGTTTTTTTTAAAGCTAAACGATACTTTATTCATTAGAGATAACCATTACATCGTCTGTAAGTATCATTACAATTTCACTTAGAGGCTCCTCAAACTAATCTGAAGTCAAAGAAAATCTAGCTAATCTAGCTAGTTCGTGAGCTACTTTATTCGCCTCTCTATTACAATGTTCAAATCTAGTCATGACGAAATCACACGCATAGTGAAAGCAGTCCTCGAAAATTGTCGCCGCCGCCCCCGCTGATTGTCCTCCATCCTGCATGGTCTCTATCACCTCCAGATTGTCTGAGTTGATTATTATGCGATTACACCCCGCCCTTTGCGCCAGTATTAGGCCAAATTTGAGTGCTAAGGCTTCACCCATCAGAACATCTGCACAATAGTCAATCTTTCCATTTCCTCCTGCAATAAATCTACCTTTGTCATCTCTCAAGACTGCCCCCACCGTACCTGTGACGCCCGGATAATTAAGCTACAGTGAACCTCTGCTAATGATGCCACGTCACCTTCGTTATTGTTGATAATCGCGTTAGTTCAGAAACCGATTCAAAATCAAAATTCAAAATATGACAAACAACAAAAGTTTTCAAATATTGGAACTAAAATGTTCGGTTTGTTGCAAATAGTCCTTACTAAATGTTGGTGGAGAAACCTCACTTTTATAAAGTGTTTAAAACTCTGAAATAAGCAAAATAGTAACAGAACCAATTATTTAAAAGCTTTTAAAATATTAAACACTTACAAACTATTTTATTTTAGGTGCCAAGTTAATTGTGGTGGTGGCATATTTGCTAATACTAATTTAGGCAAAACAGATGTATTTTATAAGACTAAGCTATTTGAAATCTAAAGTTAAAACAGAAAAGAAAAGAAAATAAGAAAAAGGGAAGGACTAGAAAAAAAAATATAGAAGGAACAACCCCCCCCCCCCCATTTGGGCCTCGGCCCAGCTGGCCTCTGGGCCACCAGGCCGGCCCACCAGCCGCGCCCATATCCCCCCACTACCCCCGAAACCCTAGCCGTTCCCCACGTCACCCCACTCGTTCCCCACTCCCCACTCCCCCTCCCTCACCCGATCCCGATTCTGGATCGGGGCAATCGGGCGGACCGCCCCCGACCCCGACGAACCGCCACCCCGCGGCTCGACGCCGGCGCCTAAGCCCAGCGTCGCCCCGCCACCTCGTCGCCATCCTCCTCGCGGCCTCGTCCCCTCTCCCTCGTGGACCGAACCGCCGCCGACGCCGCCTGGAGGCCTCCAGCGCCTGCCGCCGCTGCTCGGAGCTCGTCGTCTGTCGCCGCCTCCTCCCCACCGGCGCTCGTCCCCATCCTCCTCCTCGACTCGGCTCCTGCAAGCCTCGCCGCCCGATCCCCTGCATTCGCACGTGAGCGAACCTCCCCCTCTCCTCCTCTATGCCTTCCTTGCGCACGCGCCCCTCCTCTATCCCCGTCCCTCACGGTCACCACGCGACTGCGCGCTCGCCACGATGGACGCGCGCCCCGCCTGCCTCGCGGCCACCTCGCGCCCTGCGCCGCACGTGCCTGCCCCCGATGCCCCGGTTCCTCGCGTCGCCGCCCCCTGTGGCGAGACCGCCGGCCACCGCCCCGTGTGCCTCCGTTCGCCGACCGTGTCGCGCGTCCACCCCTTTCCCGCCCGGCGGTGCTCACCGGAGCACCCCGTCGCTTGGCGCACGTGGCCTTCTCCCCGCGTCCGCGTCGCTGCCTGACGCCGCGGCCAACAAGCGCCGTGTCCGTCATCCCCGCCACTGTCTGCACCCCTTCTGGCGCCCCCTGCTGCGGGCCTCGCCTCTTGCGCCGGCTCGCCTGGGTCACTGCCGTCGCCCCGGCCTCATCCGCCGCGGCGCCCCTAGGTCACCGCACCGGCGCTGGCGCGCTCACGGGGCTCTGCCCTGGCACCCCCATGCCCGTTAGCCCGTGCGCCCATGCCCGCTAGGACCCCCCTTGCCTATGACACAGGGGCCCCACGCCCTAGAACTTTATTAAAAAAAGAATTAAAAATAAATAAGTAAATGATAATTACATTAATTAATTAATCAATAAGTGAACTAATTAAGTTAATTAATCATGTTTAATTAATCTAATTAACTAGTTAGTTTAATTAAACAGTAATTAGTTTAACTAAGACCTAATTAACCTAAACAGAGTATGATAGGTGGGTCCCACTGGACCCACATGTCAGTTTGACCCAGTCAACTTTGTTGACTGCTGACGTCAGCATGACATCATGCTGATGTCATTAAATTTTCGAATTAATTTAAATAATTAATTAAATACCAGAAATTAATAAAATCTTTAGAAAATCATATCTTTTAATCCGTAACTCGGATTAAAATATTTTCAACATGAAAGTTGCTCAGAACGACGTGACGAACCCGGATACACAGCCCGTTCGTCCGCCGCACATCCCTAACCTATTGAACCTGCAACATTCCCCCTCCGGTTCATCTGTCCAAAACGCGAAACCCCGGGAAAACTTTCCCGGATGTTTCCCCCCTTCACCGGTATCATCCCATACCGCGTTAGGGCACCTCTAACGCCGTTACTTATCATGCCATGCATCACTATGCATCTGCTTGCTTAAATATTCATTGTTTCTTCCCCCTCTTCTTCCGCTAGACACCGAGACCGACGCTGCTGCTGCCCCATTCGACTACGGAGTTGACGATCCCTCTCTCTTGCCAGAGCAACCAGGCAAGCCCCCCTGATCACCAGATATCGCCTACCCTGATCTATACTGCTTGCATTAGAGTAGTGTAGCATGTTACTGCTTTCAGTTAATCCTATACTGCTGCATAGCCTGTCCTTGCTACTACTGTTGTTACCTTTACCTACTATCCTACTGCTTAGTATAGGATGCTAGTGTTCCATCAGTGGCCCTACACTCTTGTCTGTCTGCCATGCTATACTACTGGGCTGTGATCACCTCGGGAGGTGATCATGGATATATACTATACTTTAAACATGATACATGTGGTGACCAAAGTCGGGTTGGCTCGAGGAGTACCCGCGAGTGATTCACGGATTGGGGGCTGAAAGGACCTTTGTCCCAACGGCCCTCTGTGTGGATCTTTGTGGCGGACCGGCAGGGCAGTTCGGGGCTACCTGGGTGAGAGGTGAGCCTGGCCCTGTTGGCGTTCGCGGATACTTACCACGCTTAACGAGATCTGGATATTTGATCTGAGTCTGGCCATTTGGTCTGTACGCACTAACCAACTACGTGGGAAAGATATGGGCACTCGGCGTTGTGGTATCAGCCGAAGCACTTCTTGACGTCAGCGACTGAGTGGCGCGTGCCGCATTGGATCGTAAGCTCGCACTTGTATTAAGGGGGCTATATCTGCTTCCGGCCGCGTACGCAACGTGCAGGTGTGCTCAGGGCGATGGGCCCAGACCCCTGCGCGCATAGGTTTAGACCGGCGTGCTGACCGCTCTGTTGTGCCTAGGTGGGGCTGCGACGTGTTGATCTTCTGAGGCCGGGCATGACCCAGGAAAGTGTGTCCGGCCAAATGGGATCAAGCGTGTTGGGTTATGTGGTGCACCCCTGCAGGGAAGTTTATCTATTCGAATAGCTGTGTCCCTCGGTAAAAGGACGACCCGGAGTTGTACCTTGACCTTATGACAACTAGAACCGGATACTTAATAAAACACACCCTTCCAAGTGCCAGATACAACCCGGTGATCGCCCTCTAATAGGGCATCGAGGAGGGGATCGCCGGGTAGGATTATGCTATGCGATGCTATTTGGAGGACTTCAGTCTACTCTCTTCTATATGCTGCAAGACGGAGGCGACCAGAAGCGTAGTCTTCGATAAGACTAGCTATTCCCCTCTTATTCTGGCATTCTGCAGTTCAGTCCACTGATATGGCCCTTTACACATATATCCATGCATATGTAGTGTAGCTCCTTGCTTGCGAGTACTTTGGATGAGTACTCACGGTTGCTTTTCTCCCCTTTTTCCCCCTTTCCCTTCTATCCGGTTGCCGCAACCAGATGTTGGAGCCCAGGATCCAGACGCCACCGTCGACGACGACTGCTGCTACTCTGGAGGTGCCTACTACTACGTGCAGCCCGCTGACGACGACCAGGAGTAGTTAGGAGGATCCCAGGCAGGAGGCCTGCGCCTCGTTCGATCTGTAGCCCAGTTTGTGCTAGCCTTCTTAAGGCAAAACTTGTTTAACTTATGTCTGTACTCAGATATTGTTGCTTCCGCTGACTCGTCTATGATCGAGCACTTGTATTCGAGCCCTCGAGGCCCCTGGCTTGTATTATGATGCTTGTATGACTTATTTTATTTGTAGAGTTGTGTTGTGATATCTTCCCGTGGGTCCCAGATCTTGATCGTACACATTTGCGTGCATGATTAGTGTATGATTGAATCGGGGGCGTCATAGTACCCTTCAGCATGTCATGATCAAAGGAGGCGTCAACATTAAGTTTCACAAAACCCCTAGGAGGACAGTGCCAGCCACCCTTTTTCATGGACGCCTTTGGAGATGATGCATTTACAAAGTTGGATGTGAGGGCTATGATCGCCATTGATATTTGATTGGCACTCTGAGTTAACTCCTTGTGCACTAATTTCCGTCTTTCCCACCATAGGTACCAAGCTGGAATAGCTATCATTTCCCGTACATTTTGGTACCCCATAATACATAATTCTTGGTCTGGAAGAAGTAGAAGGTATTCCAAAATCGCCTCCCCAGCACGATCAACCTCACAAGCTTTATCAATAATCTCATCCATCCCTAGTTTCTTCCAAACCTCCTTTGCTTTACTACAGAGGAAAAGCATGTGTTTCGTATCTTCTAAATATTGAGAGCAATTAGGGCAAGAGGGAGAGACCTTCATGTGTTTGTTACCAAGTGTTACCCGGCATGGGAGAGTGCCATGGAATGTCCGCCATATGAAATTTTTTACTTTTGCCGGACAAGATAACTTCCATATTTGACACCATATAGGATTAGGTGTGATTCGCCCCATTCCATTAGAATATTTTAGTTTATTCCCATACTGATAATTCCACTCCACAGAGTAAGCAGACCGAACCGAGAACATACCATTTTTCGTATAACTCCAGGCAATGAAATCTGTCATATCATGTTGTGAAAGTGGAATTGAAAAAATTCGTTGTGCATCAATGGGCCACATAGTTTGTTTAATCAGGTCCTCATCCCAGTTATTAGAGGCTGGGTCAATCAGGTCACCCACTTTTGATAATAATTGCCCCCCCTAGGGGTCACAATCTTCCTAGTCGCACAGTTTGGGATCCAGACATCTTCCCAAATATTGATGTTATGTCCATTCCCCACTTGCCAAATATAGCCACGTTTCAGAGTAGAAATGACTGCCATGATGCTTTGCCATGTGAAAGAAGCGCCATGCTTTGGCTTGGACTTCATCAAATCGCCATCAGGATAGTACTTGGCCCTCAGAATAGTAGCATACAAGGAATCATGATTATCAATGAGACGCCATGCCTGTTTGGCTAGCAAAGCCAGGTTGAAACAGTGGATATCACGAAATCCCATTTCTCCTTGGTTTTTTGGTACGCACATTTTCCACCAGGCCATCCAGTGCATCCTCCTCTGGTTCTCCTTGTCTCCCCACCAGAAATGCGCAATCGCGTCGATGATTCCTTTACAGATATTTTTACGAATTTTAAAGACCGACATTGCATAGGTAGGTATGGCTTGGATCACAGCCTTGAGCAGGATCTCCTTTCCCCCGGCGGACAGTAATTTTTCCTTCCAACCACTAATTTTCTTAACAATTCGTTCAATTAGAAACTTAAAGCATTCTGTTTTATCAAAACCCACATTTGCTCGCAAGCCCAAGTATTTATCATTCATTGCCTCCGTCATTATATTATTATATTCAGCGTTGCACACATTTGCTCTCTGATCTCTACCGTTGTATTAGGGCTAAAGAAAATACTTGACTTTTCCACGCTTACGAGCTGTCCCGACGCCGCACAATATAAGTCTAATGCTGATTGACACCGCACAATATAAGTCTAATGCTGATTTAAGGGCCGCCGCATTATTACGAGCTGTCCCTGCCGCTTGTTCGATTTGCCTCGTGATCTAGTTGAATCCCGCATGAGGGCACGGTAAAAACAAAATAAAAAATATTTAAGTTTTGATGACGACACTTATGGTTTTTGCATCTAAAAATGCAAAGTTTCAACAAGTTTTGGAGATATATTTTTTAAGCAATTTTTCCTATTGGTCATAGACACAAAATGATTGATTTTTATTAGTCACTAGTACTAAGTTTCAATATTGAGACGACATATTTTTTTGAAGTCGTCAAAATATATTTAAAATGAATCTTATTTCAAAGAGCTAGTCACGAGAAACACAAATATGAAAACACGACTCAATTTGAAATTTTGTTTAAAAGATTTAGAACTTTGAAATAAAAAAACCAAAAAGAAAAGCCGACACCAGGGGCATGAGTGCCCCTCACCTGCGTGCTGCAAATCCTCGCCCCGTTGATGCCTGGTGTATATATGCGACCTTGTCACAACCAATTTGATTTATTCTCTTTTGATTGATACCCCATTAGTTGTTTTTAAAGAGTAAACTGCATATAAGAGCATCTACAACAGGAGCTCCTATATCCATCCCAAACATAGCTCTTTGATTTATACCCCATTAATTGTTATAAAAAAATAAACTGCATAAGAGCATCTACAACATGAGCGCTTCTATATCCGTCCCAAACGTCCGGACGGCCTGCTCGGACCAAAATTTCTCACCCAATCGGACCTAACAAACTCAGCCCAAACGTTCCGGCTGACGTCCATATCTGGGGGATATGGGTACGCCAGACATGTCCCTCAGGTCGGATCTGACATACCGAACCCATCCAAAATCAACCTCCAAATTGACCGCACTCCCCCCGATGGGGGGCCCGCCATCCTCGCTCGCCGTCATAAATGTACTACCATGTCTGCCACATGGATGATGCCTCAACGGAATGTGGACATACTCCCTCCGTTTCTTTTTACTCCGCATATAAGATTTGGTCAAAGTCAAACTACACAAAGTTTGACCAAATTTATATAAAAAAATATGAACATCTACAATAATAAAACTATATAGGATGAAAATACGTTTCATGATGCATCTAATAATATTGATTTCATATTGTAAATGTTTATATTTTTTAATATAAAGTTAGTCAAACTCTACAAAGCTTGACTTTGACCAAACCTTATATGCAGACTAAAAAGAAACGGAGGGAGTACAAACCACCGTGCCAAAGAGATGATTGAAACAAGTGGGAGAAGGACACGATCGTGCCTGATGGTGCAACAAGTAAAATGTCCGCCACATGGACGGACGTTTTTTCAATCAAAGAGGTGAATAAGTAGGAAAGGTATAAGATCTTTATAGATGTGCAAGCATCATCAAAACTAAATGGACCTGACGACCCTGCTCTCAATCCACACCTATATGTCCTGCTCTCAATCCACACCTATATGTCAAATGCGCCTCTCCGCGTTGGGCGCACGGCCACGGACGAAATCGGACATTGTTCGTCTGACAAAAACCGAGTCCGTTCGGGTCGAGTTGGCCTTATTTTCCAGTGAAAGTGTCACAACGTGAATGATAAGTGGCGCACCAATTCAAATGGCTAGTTATATTAAATCTAGGTTCACACCTATTGCACGTTATAGTAAATCGAGGAGAGAAAGTACAATAACAAGCAAAATACGGTGGCACCAGATCATGGAAAAATAGATTCACGGCACCCACGAGCATCAAAATTTCGGAATCACAACTGACTATTTCATCGAAAAGGGTTACACCGCGAGACTGGAAAATAAGCACGAAAAAACAGGGGAGACAGCAAGCATCATCAAAACTAAATGGAGCGATCATATGAGTACTAGATCAAACCGGATAAATAGTATCTACAAGCACACGGGTACAATCTCTACTAATAAGGAGATACTAATCACCATCACCGAGTGACAGACAGTAGCAGATCTGGGCAAAATGACACGAACGACAAATCGCTAATGACAAATAAATGGATCTATATGTGATTGTACTAGGTAGGTGAGCCATCGACGGGGAAAACGGAGGCAGTCTCTTCAGTGGCGGACGGCGGCGAAGAGGAAGGCGGCACCGGAGGCGACGAGCGCAGCGGCGAGGGACGGCGTCGCAACGCCGGCGGCGGACACGGGGCTGGGCGCCGGGGCCTCCTGGGCGGAGACGACGGAGAAGGCGGCGACCGACAGGATGGCGGCGACGGCCAGGGCCTTGGATGCGACGGTGGAGGCGGCCATCGCTTCGGTTGGTGGCAGCGACTAGCGACGTACGAGGAGGTGTGATCTGTGGCGGCGGCGAGGGCTAGAGTAGGAGAGGAGAAGATCTTTGGTGGTGGTGGGGAAAGGCGTAGGGGTGGAGGGCTATTTATTGGCCGGAGTCGCGGGTTAGCGGGTCTGAAGGTGGCAGGCTCACAGCTGGCCAGCCTACGGGCGTTTAACGCGTTTCCACATTTTTTTTACAAACAAGTTTCGTAGAGGTTTTTTTTTTGGAAATGTTAACTCCCACACGTGTGGGCGTTTGCACATCGCCCACATGCCTCCATCACAACTCATTTTGCCACGTATGAATAGATGATATCAGCAGAATTTTTTTGGGTTTTGGCTTAAAAATGTTGTATCTCCTAAATAAAAAAGCGAACTAAAAATCCGTTTTCACCATTAAATCCGTCTCGACGAGATCTTCAAAACTAGACCCCATGTCGATATGTTTCGACGAATTATTTTTTTGCCAGAAGTTGCCATGATGTTTACACTGCAGTTGCCATAGGGCTTAAACTAAAGTTGACATGTGGCAATTTTAGTTTGTAGATCATGGCAATTTTAATATTTTGATGATGGCAACTCCAGTACTTTGATCATGAAAATTATTTTTTGTATGAACCATGGCAATTTTACGTGCATGTATCATGGCAATTTTAGTTTATGGTTCATGACAAGTCTAGTTTCTTAATTACCTGTTTTATAAATGTCAAAAATTACTTTTAAATGTAGAAGAAAATAGCTGAAACATATCATGGCAATTTCAGTGTAAACATCATGGCAATTCATATGCAATAGACATGGCAACTTTTAATGCAAAAAAATTTTCATCAAAACATATCAACATGGGATCTAGTTTCGAAGATCTCATCGCGAGGCATTTAATGGTGAAAACGGTTTTTCAATCGTATTTTTCGTTTAAGAGATAAAACATTTTAAAAACTGAAAATCCAAAAAGATTCCTACATGCATGCATGCGATGACGTGGCAATCTGTTTACATTAGAGACGTGTGGTGCGTCTCGCTTTCTGCCACACGTGTGGTAGTTAGCGTGACCTTTTTTTAGGAAGTGCGGAAGATATGGGGATGCCCTAAACAAACAGTAGGAGTAGTAGAGGATTTTAAGGTTTCAATCAAATTTAAATGAAGCGGTAGAAGTGATAAATAGAATGAGGTGTGCATTGCGGTGAATCATAGCATCTCTATCAGATCCCGTATAAAGCTCGCTGACCCCTTAAATTACGGCAGATTTACAATATGCGTGAAAAGGCCGGCCCGACCAGATACTGTAGAAACGGCCCGGCTTTTTTTACTGGCGACCCATAAATCGCCCGTGTTTATGTATATCGGAGTGGCCGCGTTTTAGGGCTCGCATCCGGCATTTCCCCTTTCCCTCCTCCATCGCAAATCATTCCCACTGCATGAGAAATTCCTCTGCCTTCCGCCGCACTTTGCCATGTGCACAGGCACACAACGACCGCCCCGATGTCAAGTGCCGGGTACGAGAGGGGTAGCTGCGGCCAGTGAAATGAAAAGTTGGGCGGGCCAGAGAGCACAATAGTTTTCAAATTCTAAAGCATATATACTATTTCAATATATATAGTCAGTATATCTTCTGTTCACATTGAATACAAGATGAGCAGATGCACACACACACACACACACACACACACACACACACACACACACACACACACACATATATATATATATATATATATAGTGATGCTATTCATCACCCAGGATGCAGAATAAGTTATTCTTCACCCGAGATAATCTTACGATCATTTCATAATTAAATTACGTTTGAAATTCAAATAGTTACATTCATATTGATTCACTACGTAAAATTTCGCATAAGAAAATCAAAATATAAGTCATAAGATAACAAAATTTGCAGTTTATTTGTATTTTACACTATGTTTTTACGTTTGTAATTTTACATAACATAAAATATTTTTTACGACGATTGTATATTTTCTTACGGTCATTTTTTATGTCGGAAATAAGACAAAACTTACGGAACGTAAAATTACGGTGTATTGATGGTAAAATAGAGGGGGGTGAAGAATAACAATTCCTCACCCAGGGTGACGAATAGTCAGTCCCTATATTTATATATATATATATGTATGTATGTATATATATATATATATATATATATATATATATATATATATATATATATATATATATACATACATATATACCATTTGACCATATATACTACTCAAAACCAAAATAATCCATACCATTTGATCATCAGGCAAGGTTGTGTGCATGTACATACTACAAATCAGCATTCCATTCTTTCACGCATTTCATGGTTGCCTACACCTCAACTTGTAACCTGTAAACATAATGGAGTGAATTATTTATGCTACAGCAAGGCCAATTGTGTAAACAAAACTTGCCTACTAAATTAGAAACCATCTGCTGTGGTCTGTGGTCTTGGACACTAGACAGTAAACTACAATGATCTTTAGTGAAATACTAACCTACCATGCAAGCTAGTGTTACATTCACACAAAGACGGAACACACCTAGCGCTAGTGACAAAACTGAAAATGGTCACCGAGCAAAAGCGTGGCAACGCGAGCAGCTTGCTTGACGAATTCGGGGATGCAGGGCATCATAAGCAATTGATGTTATTTACAACATTGCATATGCACAAAATATGTGTGATAAAAGAAGAAGTCCAAATTTTTGGTCCAATGAAAAAGCAGAAACTTTTCTGACGACAGTAATCATCTCCCTTCATCGCTAAAACCAATTTTCAGTCACTGAATTATCTTTCCGCTTTGGAGATGCTCCAAGGAGCACAGTGAATTTTAGTATGGGTCACATCCATCACCCAGATACTTAGGCATCCAGCTCACCATTGACATCCATGCTCGCCTCTGCCTCATCCTCGCCTTGAACAGTTGGCCGTCCTATCGCCGGTCGTCCCAAGTCCAAGTCGCACGCGCACCCCGCACGCGGATGGATCCCTGCCTCTAGTATATATAGAGAGATAGAAATGGTCTTAGAAGAAGGTTGGTTTGGACTTTGGAGTTAGAAGCCGGAGGGGTGCCGTGGATCAGTGAGGTGGCAAGCTATGCCCACGTATCAGTGAGGTGGTATGTTGTGCCACGGATCCGTGAGGTGGCGCACGCTGATATATTCTTGCCATTTTCAGGAAAGCTTTTTCAGAACCCTGAAAAGAAGATGTCTCTGATTTTTCCTTCTGAAAACTAACTTTGCAAGTCAGTCAAGCCATTCTATTCTGCTTTCTTTGAGGATGTCAACAATCAATTGTTCTATAGTATGTAACTAGCAAAGCCCGCGCGGCGGCACGCCGCGCTTGTCGATACATTGTGTTTATACGGATCGTGAAAGGCATTGCTATATTTGTAATGATAGAATTGTCCATGGCTAGAACACATAAAGAGCATATGTGATAAGTTCGTCAATAAAATATGGAAAAGTAGCACATTTATTGCAGCTATTGATGAGCAGAAGGGTACATGTTGACATATTACTAATACGGTCTACTTATTTGCATCATATACAGTCCGTCTACAGAACGAACAATATAGGATGATGCAGTTGCATGAAAGTAAATGAGCAACTGCATGAAAGTAAATGATTGCAAAACGTCCTAGTTGAGTTAAATCATCCTACAGTAAATGAGCAACTTCATGAAAGTAAATGATTGCAGACCGCTCTAGCTGAGTTAAATCATCCTATTGTAGCCTGATACGTCTCCAACGTATCTATAATTTTTTTATTGCTCCATGTTATATTATCTACTGTTTTAGGCAATATTGGGCTTTATTATCCACTTTTATATTATTTTTGGGACTAACCTATTAACCGGAGGCCCAGCCCAAATTTGCTGTTTTATGCCTATTTCAGTGTTTCGAGGAAAAGGAATATCAAACGGAGTCGAAACGGAACGAAATCAACTGGAGAAGTTATTTTTGGAAGGAAAGCCACCGGATAGACTTGGACTCTACGTCAGAAGATACGGGAGCTGGCCACGAGGGTGGGGGCGCGCCCACCCCCCTAGGGCGCGCCCCCTGCCTCGTGGGGCCCTCGAAGCTCCACCGACGTACCCCTTGCACCCATATATACCTACGTATCGTAAAACTTCCAGAACGGAGAATAGATCTGGAGTTCCGCCGCCGCAAGCCTCTGTAGCCACCAAAACCTCTCGGGACCCTGTTCCGACACCCTGCCGGAGGAGGGGAACCCTCACCGGTGGCCATCTTCATCATCCCGGCGCTCTCCATGACGAGGAGGGAGTAGTTCACCCTCGGGGCTGAGGGTATGTACAAGTAGCTATGTGTTTGATCTCTCTCTCTCTCTCGTGTTCTTGATTTGGCACGATCTTGATGTATCGCGAGCTTTGCTATTATAGTTGGATCTTATGTTTCTCCTCCCCCTCTTCTCTCTTGTAATGGATTGAGTTTCCCCTTTGAAGTTATTTTATCGGATTGAGTCTTTAAAGATTTGAGAACACTTGATGTATGTCTTGCCGTGCTTATCTGTGGTGACAACGCGATATCATGTGCCACTTGATGTATGTTTTGGTGACCAACTTGCGGGTTCCACCCATGAACCTATGCATAGGGGTTGTCACACGTTTTCGTCGTGATTCTTCGGTAGAAACTTTGGGGCACTCTTTGAGGTTCTATGTGTTGGTTTGAATAGATGAATTGAGATTGTGTGATGCATACCATATAATCATGCCCACGGATACTTGAGGTGACATTGGAGTATCTAGGTGACATTAGGGTTTTGGTTGATTTGTGTCTTAAGGTGTTATTCTAGTACGAACTCTAGGACTGTTTGTGAAACTTATAGGAATAGCACAACGGATTGATTGGAAAGAATAACTTTGAGGTGGTTTCGTACCCTACCATAATCTCTTCGTTTGTTCTCCGCTATTAGTGACTTTGGAGTGACTCTTTGTTGCATGTTCAGGGATAGTTATACGATCCAACTATGTTATTATTGTTGAGAGAACTTGCACTAGTGAAAGTATGAACCCTAGACCTTGTTTCCTACCATTGCAATACCGTTTACGCTTACTTTTACCGCTTGTTACCTTGCTGTTTTTATATTTTCAGTTTACAAAAACCTATATCTACCATCCATATTGCACTTGTATCACCATCTCTTCGCCGAACTAGTGCACCTATACAATTTAGCATTGTATTGGGTGTGTTGGGGACACAAGAGACTCTTTGTTATTTGGTTGCAGGGTTGCTTGAGAGAGACCATCTTCATCCTATGCCTCCTACGGATTGATAAACCTTAGGTCATCCACTTGAGAGAAATTTGCTACTGTCCTACAAACCTGTGCACTTGGAGGCCCAACAACGTCTACAAGAAGAAGGTTGTGTAGTAGACATTAAGCTCTTTTCTGGCGCCATTGCCGGGAAGGCTAGGTAAGTGAAGGTATATCTTTAGATCTTGCAATCGAATCTTTTTGTTTCTTGTTTTAGCACTAGTCTAGTTTATAAAAGAAAACTACAAAAAATGGAATTGAGTTTACCTCATACGCTTCATCTTTTTAATCTCTTTCGTGAGTATGATGGAAAAGAAAATTGTGCCAAAGTGTTAGAAGAAGAATGCATTAAATTGTTTGACACTAAATCTTTGAATGATGAGCATGATTGCAATGTTGTTAGTATGAACTCCTTGAATATCCATGATGCTAATGATATGCAAAACCACAAGCTTGGGGAAGCTATGTTTGATGAAGATGATATTTTTTGTCCCCCAAGCTTTGACGAGCAAATTTACTATGATGAAAGCATGCCTCCTATCTATGATGATTATTGTGATGACACGTATGCTTTAAAGAATAATGTTAACCATGAAACTTGTCATCTTGATCTTAATTTTCAATCACATGATAGTTATTTTGTTGAGTTTGCTCCCACTATTATTCATGAGAAGAATTTTGCTTATGTGGAGAGTAATAAAATTTCTATGCAAGTAGATCATGAAAAGAATCCTTTAGTTGCCGGTTATATTGTTGAATTCATTCATGATGCTACTGAAATTTATTATGAGGGTGGAATATATGCTTGTAGGAATTGCAATAATATCAAGTTTCCTCTCTATGTGCTTAAAATCTTGAAGTTATGCTTGTTTTACCTTCCTATGCAAGTTGGTTATTGTTCCCTTAAGTTGTTTGCTCACAAAATCCCTATGCATAGGAAGTGGGTTAGACTTAAATGTTCTAGTCATATTCTTCATGATGCTCTCTTTATGTTTCAATTCTTATCTTTTATGTGAGCATCATTGAAATCATCATGCCTAGCTAGGGGTGTTAAACGATAGCGCTTGTTGGGAGGCAACCCAATTTTATTTTAGTTCCTTGCTTTTTGGTTCTGTTTAGGAATAAATAATCCATCTAGCTTCTGTTTAGATGTGGTTTTGTATTTTAATTAGTGTTTGTGCCAAGTAGAACCTTTGGGAAGACTTGGGTGAAGTCTTTATGATCATGCTGTAAAAAACAGAAACTTTAGCGCTCACGAGATTAGCTTCAACTTTTTACTGGAGAGTGCTTTTAGTTCATTCTTTTTGCAGATAATTACTATACAAATTCCTCAGGTCCACCAATTTATTTTAGAATTTTTGGAGTTCCAGAAGTTTGCGTTAGTTACAGATTACTACAGATGTTCTGTTTTTGACAGATTCTGTTTTTCGTGTGTTGTTTACTTATTTTGATGACTCTATGGCTAGTAAAATAGTTTATAAACCATAGAGAAGTTGGAATACAGTAGGTTTAACACCAATATAAATAAAGAATGAGTTCATTACAGTACCATGAAGTGGTGTTTTGTTTTGTTTCACTAACAGAGCTCACGAGTTTTCTGTTAAGTTTTGTGTTGTGAAGTTTTCAAGTTTTGGGTAAAGATTCGATGGACTATGGAATAAGGAGTGGCAAGAGCCTAAGCTTGGGGATGCCCAAGGCACCCCAAGATAATATTCAAGGATAACCAAGCGTCTAAGCTTGGGGATGCCCCGGATGGCATCCCCTCTTTCATCTTCATTCATCGGTAACTTTACTTGGAGCTATATTTTTATTCATCACATGATATGTGTTTTGCTTGGAGCGTCATTTTATTTTCTTTAGCTTTGCTTGTTGTTTGAATAAAGTATCAAGATATGAAATTCTTAAATGGGATAGTCTTCACATGGTAGCATAATTATTCGGCTACTCATTGATCTTCACTTATATCTTTCGGAGTAGTTTGTTGTTTGCTCTATTGCTTCACTTATATCTTTTAGAGCACGGTGGTAGTTTTATTTTGAAGAAATAGATGAACTCTCATGCTTCACTTATATTATTTTGAGAGTCTTAAATAGCATGGTAATGTGCTTAATTCTAATATGCTAGGCATACAAGACTAATAAAAGAAAAAAATTTATGAGTGTGTTGAATACTAAGAGAAGTTTGAAGCATGATAATTGTTTTGAGATATGGAGGTGATAATATTAGAGTCATGCTAGTTGAGTAGTTGTGAATTTAAAGAATACTTGCGTTGAAGTTTGTGATTCCCGTAGCATGCACGTATGGTGAACCGTTATGTGACGAAGTCGGAGCATGATTTATTTATTGATTGTCTTCCTTATGAGTGGCGGTCGGGGACGAGCGATGGTCTTTTCCTTCCAATCTATCCCCCTAGGAGCATGCGTGTAATAATTTGCTTTGATAACTTCTAGATTTTTGCAATAAGTATATAAGTTATTTATGACTAATTTTGAGTCCATGGATTATATGCACTTTTTCCCATCCTTCCACCATTGCTAGCCTCTCTAATATCGCGCACTTTTCGCCGGTATCATACACCCACCATATATCTTCCTCAAAACAGCCACCATACATACCTATCATGGCATTTCCATAGCCATTCTGAGATATATTGCCATGCAACTTTTTCACCATTCCGTTTATTATGACACGCTCCATCATTGTCATATTGCTAGCATGATCATGTAGTTGACATCGTATTTGTGTGATGAGGACATCTATACCATTGTTACACCCACAGCCCCTACTGTTACATAAAATGGACCAATTACTAGAGCTCGCGCACGCCAATTAAATTACCAGGTACTTTTGTTTCTTGGTAATGATTCTAATGGTCATGAGAATATGATGCTGCCTAAATTGGATACATTTGTTTTGCTTACAAATGAAGGGCCTAGCTTGGAGAAGGATGAACATTGGAGTAAGAACAAGCATGGAGTTGATGGCATGCGCAAGGGGAACAAGAACGGAGTTACAAGTGATGATTTCAGGACTTTGAAGCCACCATAAGGAGTGAATGAAGCCTTGGACGAAATATACAAGATGCCACTTCATAAATTTCGTCCAGAGTCTATTCTAGGTGCTACGTCACCTTATTATTGGGCCAGGCCCATGTAATTTCGAAATACTTAAGTATAGGCTGTTTTTAGAGTCCGTATGTGTGGGGAAACAAGAGATAGGGTTGGTTTCGAACCCCTTCCCCAAGGTCCATGAAATTTCCCCCTCTTCCTCCATATATACAGCCCTTAGGGCACCGTTTAGACTTTGGGTTTTGTTTAGATCAAAAGTTCGTCATAGCTGCAACTTCGCGTACTTTGTTTGTGTTCAACGATCAGACCAAGGCGTCACAGAACCCCACCTTCATTAATAAAGCTTTCCTCTTATATTCGCAATATCCAGATTGCAATCTTAGTTTCTTGCTTGTTCTTCGTTTGCTCGCAGGAAACAGGCCCTCGTGGTCAGGTTGATCGTGCTCCGGCGTGGTCAATAACCCTCGGAAGTTGGTTTAGCGATTGCTAAGGCGCGACGTCTCGCACGTTCGTAGTCGGATCGTCAAGGTCGACTCCCACAGAAAACGATAGCCACCATCTCAGCGAAACATCGGGACACCGTTGCCTCTATCAAGTGGTATCAGATTTTCAGGTTGCTCGGTGAGATTTTACAGTTTTTGGTAGTTCAGATCGAGTATGTTCTTCATAACTACACTCCACGAAAAAGCCATAAAAAAATTTAGGGTTAGTTCATCATATCTGAACCAATCTGAGCCTTTGCATAATCTGTTCTATATTTGCTTTGTTGAATTTGCGGTTGCATCGTCGTGTCTAGTTGCTGGTCTTAGCGTCTAGTCTTTTAGAGTTTCGAGTTCTATTCACGGGTATTCACGCCGCCGCTGCACCATCATCATCCGCTGTCATATACCACCGCTTGTCCATCACCAATCCGAGTCCACATATACCACCACTTGTCCATCACCAATCCGAGTCCACATATACCACCGCTTGTCCATCACCAATCCGAGTCCACATATACCACCGCTTGTCCATCACCAATCCGAGTCCACCTATACCACCGCTTGTCCATCACCAATCCGAGTCCACATATACCACCGCGTGTTCATCACCAATCCGAGTCCACATATACCACCGCCTGTCCATCACCAATCCGAGTCCACATATACCACCGCCTGTCCCTCACCAATCCGAGTTCTTTTCATATTAGGTTTGTTTTCGAGATCCATCTAGTTTTCGTTTTGTGTTTCCTTGCCTGCGTAGGTCTCAAAAAAAAAAAGTCTGGAGACCCCCGGGCAGTTTTTAGGCCAAAATTTCGGCGACCGGAAATATTTTTTCCCT
The DNA here is from genome assembly GCA_032464435.1 of Aegilops umbellulata. Taxonomy (NCBI): domain Eukaryota; kingdom Viridiplantae; phylum Streptophyta; class Magnoliopsida; order Poales; family Poaceae; genus Aegilops; species Aegilops umbellulata. The sequence continues at coordinate 196,246,057 of CP136056.1, read as the reverse complement.
ATCCTATTTTTAGGCTTTTCTGAGTCTTTTGAGACACTCGCCATCATAGTGATTTTTTGTCGCACTTTTTCGTCGTCGCTGCCCTGATTTCCGAAAAACAAATTGTCAAAAAAATTTCGTACCCATCCTGTCAGTTTGACCTGGGAAGAGTTTTGAGACACTCGCCATTATAGTGATTTTTCGCAAAAAAAGAGGAGCGCAAAAAAAAGAGCGCAAAAAAAACAGAGCGAAAAAAATTCCAGAGTGTGCTTTTCCCTTGTTTCCGTGCAGCGCCGTGATTTTGTTAATGTTCTAGGCTCACGTCTCTAGCACGGTCTAGCCTAGGACCAGCACAGTACCGTCGTTGAGCGTTTATTCAACTTTGCATCTCTGAATTGATTATTGCTGACCCTTTTTGCTACCATATTATAAGCCTTCCTAGCTCCACATACATCTACGTCGTGCGTTTGACTCTCCCTGGTAATCGCTCTATCCAAGCTTTGAGAGTTTTGACTACGACGGTTGCCGATCACCGCCTGCTGCTGGGTAAGAACTGGTAAGAATTTGAGATTTGCTTGACGGATTTGTGACTGTCCACCACACCACCACCACCACTTTCTAGTAGTCTGTAGAATCATATTCTTGTGTGTTTCTATTGCTGCTGACCATGGCAGGATCACAAGCCGACGAGACTGACTAGGAGAACCTGACAAACAAAGCGTTACATGATAAGTTTCAACAAATGATGAGTGGGCAGGTGGAAGATGTGCTAAATAGATTTGAAGAGGCCATGGAGAAGATAGATGGCATTGAGAAGGCGTTCGAAACAAAGCTCGATAACAAGTTTAATGAATTGCTCGCGCGTCTACCACCACCACCGGTTGCACCTAACGCACCTCTACAACAGCAACAACGACTACCTCCACATCGCGAAACAGCCCTCCGCCAAGCGACCCGTGTCCCTCTTCAGCCTGGCCAAGCTGCTGGTGCTGATGTTGGTACTTCTGTGGCTCCTACTGCTGATGTGGGGGAGGATGATTATGTGGGAGATTACGAGGATGAGGTTGATCAACATCAGAACGACGTGCAACCACCAGCACCACAACCACCTGGTCGTCCACATGCAAATAATGGCAATGTTAGGGCTCCCCCTCAGGTACGAGATCATGACCATCTCCCTAAACTGAAATTGAATATTCCACCATTTGAGGGTAGATATGTTCCTGATATATATCTTACTTGGGAGTTAGAAACAGAATAGCGATTTACATGTTTACAATACCCTGAGGAGAGACGTGTTCTTGCTGCTGTTTGTACTTTCACTAGCTTTGCATGTGTTTGGTGGTCTGAACATTGTCGATTATATCCTGTTCCAGCTACTTGGGTTGCTTTGAAAACTGCTATGCGTACTCGTTGGGTTCCACCATATTATCAACGTGAATTACTTCAAAAATTGCAGCACTTAAGACAAGAAAAAAATTTGGTAGAAGAATATTATCAGGAATTACAAACTGGCTTGATTAGATGTGGTATTGTTGAGGAGAATGAAGCTATGCTTGCACGTTTTCTGGGTGGATTAAATAGAGAGATTCAGACCATTCTAGACTATAAGGATTATAATAATATCACTCGTTTATTCCATCTTGCTTGTAAAGCTGAACGTGAAGTGCAGGATCGACAGGCATTGGCGCGAACTAACTTTTCTGTAGGTCGACCTTCATCATGGACACCACGTGCATCATCTATTTCCATATGTTCTGCTACACCGGCACCTCCATCGGCTGCCACCTCCAACCGTGATACAGTAAAGCAGGCAGAATCACCACTATCTGCCAAGAGCACACCTTCCGGGCCTGCAAAGAGCTCTTCTTCATCCATGGCATCAACAGGGCAAACACATGATATTATTTGTCGACGTTGCAAGGGTGGAGGTCATTATGTGAGAGAATGCCCATCTAAGCGTGTGATGATTGTTACTGAGGATGGTGGGTATGAGTCCGCTAGTGACTATGATGAGGAGACTTTGGCTCTTATTACACATGAAGAACATGGTGGAGATGATTCTGATCATGAGACGCAATACATGGCTGCTGAAGATGCTGACAAGTATGAATGTTTAGTTGCTCAACGTGTTTTGAGTGTGCAGGTTACACAAGCTGAGCAAAATCAGAGGCATAATTTGTTCCATACAAAGGGAGTTGTGAATGAACGTTCTATTCGCGTCATCATAGATGGAGGGAGCTGCAACAACTTGGCTAGCATGGAGATGGTGGAGAAGCTATCTCTCACCACAAGACCACATCCACATCCTTACTACATCCAACGGTTCAACAATAGCGGCAAGGTTAAGGTAACACGTACTGTTCGTGTGCATTTTAGTATCTCTACATATGCTGATTATGTTGATTGTGATGTGGTACCTATGCAAGCATGCTCCTTATTACTTGGTCGACCATGGCAATTTGATAAAAATTCTGTACACCATGGTAGAAACAATCAGTATACTCTTGTTCATAAGGATAAAGTTATTACTTTGCTTCCTATGACTTCTGATTCCATTTTGAAAGATGATATTAATAGAGCTAATAAAGCAAAACAGGAGAAAAATAAGAGTGAAAATCAGATTGTGGCAAAAGAATTTGAGCAACAAATGAAGCCATAAACCATCTAGTGTTGCTTCTGAAATTAAATTGAAAAGTGCATGTTTACTTGCCACCAAATCTGATATTGATGAGCTAGATCCTAGCAAATCTGTTTGCTATGCTTTTGTGTGCAAAGAGGCGTTATTTTCATTCGAGGATGTGCCTTCCTCTTTGCCCCCTGCTGTCACTAACATTTTGCAGGAGTTCGCTGACGTCTTCCCACAAGACGTGCCACCGGGATTACCACCTATTCGAGGGATTGAGCATCAAATTGACTTAATTCCCGGTGCATCGCTACCCAACCGTGCACCAAACCGTACCAATCTAGAGGAGACGAAGGAGATTATGCGTCAAGTACAGGAGCTGGTCGACAAAGGTTATATACGCGAATCTCTTAGTCCTTGTGCTGTTCCTATTATACTAGTGCCTAAAAAGGATGGTACATCGCGTATGTGTGTTGATTGTAGAGGCATTAATAATATTACTATTCGTTATCGTCATCCTATTCCTGGGCTAGATGATATGCTTGATGAATTGAGTGGCTCTACAATATTCTCCAAAGTTGATTTGCGTAGTGGATACCATCAAATTCGTATGAAATTGGGAGATGAATGGAAAACAGCATTTAAAACTAAGTTTGGTTTATATGAGTGGTTAGTCATGCCTTTTGGGTTAACTAATGCACCTAGTACTTTCATGAGACTAATGAACGAAGTTTTACGTGCTTTCATTGGACGATTTGTGGTAGTCTATTTTGATGATATACTGATTTATAGCAAATCTTTGGAAGAACATTTGGAACATTTACGTGCTGTTTTTAATGCTCTACGTGATGCATGTTTGTTTGGTAACCTTGGAAGTGCACCTTTTGCACCGACCGAGTGTCTTTTCTTGGCTATGTTGTTACTCCATAGGGAATTGAAGTCGATAAAGCCAAGATTGAAGCTATTGAGAGTTGGCCGCACCCCAAAACGGTCACACAAGTGAGGAGTTTTCTTGGACTCGCTGGTTTCTATAGGCGTTTTGTGAGAGACTTTAGCACCATTGCTGCACCTCTCAATGAGCTTACAAAGAAGGATGTGCCTTTTGTTTGGGATACCGCACAGGAAGAAGCCTTCACGGTATTGAAAGATAAGTTGACACATGCTCCTTTACTTCAACTTCCTGACTTTAATAAGACTTTTGAGCTTGAATGTGATGCTAGTGGAATTGAATTAGGAGGTGTGTTATTACAAGATGGCAAACCTGTTGCATACTTTTCTGAAAAATTGAGTGGGCCTAGTCTGAACTATTCTACTTATGATAAAGAATTATATGCTCTTGTTCGGACTTTAGAGACATGGCAACATTATTTATGGCCCAAAGAATTTGTTATACATTCTGATCATGAATCTTTGAAACATATTAAAAGTCAAGCTAAACTGAATTGTAGACATGCTAAATGGGTTGAATTCATTGAGACTTTCCCTTATGTCATTAAACATAAGAAGGGTAAAGAAAATGTTATTGCTGATGCTTTGTCTCGTCGCTATACTATGCTTTCACAACTTGACTTCAAAATATTTGGTTTGGAGACCATCAAAGATCAATATGTGCATGATGCTGATTTTAAAGAAGTAATGCAGAATTGTAAAGAAGGAAGAACATGGAACAAGTTCGTTGTTAATGATGGTTTTGTGTTCCGTGCTAACAAGCTATGCATTCCAGCTAGCTCTGTTTGTCTTTTGTTGTTGCAGGGGGCGCATGTAGGAGGATTAATGGGACACTTTGGCGTGAAGAAGACGGCGGATGTACTTGCTACACATTTCTTTTGGCCAATAATGAGACGGGATGTTGAGCATTTTGTTGCTCGCTGCACTACATGTCAAAAAGCTAAGTCACGACTCAATCCTCATGGTTTATATATGCCTTTGCCTGTGCCTAGTGTTCCTTGGGAGGATATATCTATGGACTTTGTTTTAGGTTTACCTCGAACAAAGAAGGGGAGGGATAGCATATTTGTTATCGTGGACAGATTCTCGAAATTGGCACACTTTATACCATGTCATAAAAGTGATGATGTTGTTAATGTTGCTGATTTGTTCTTTCGGGAAATTATTCGCTTGCATGGTGTGCCAAATACTATTGTCTCAGATCGTGATACTAAATTCCTTAGCCACTTTTGGAGATGTTTATGGGCTAAGTTGGGGACTAAACTGCTTTTTAGTACTACTTGTCACCCCCAAAATGATGGACAAACTGACGTAGTCGATAGAACTTTGTCTACTATGCTTAGGGCTGTTTTGAAGAATAATAAGAAAATGTGGGAAGAATGCTTGCCTCATATTGAATTTGCTTATAATCGTTCATTGCATTCTACTACTAAGATGTGCCCTTTTGAAATTGTGTATGGTTTCCTACCTCGTGCACCCATTGATTTGTTGCCTCTTCCATCTTCGGAGAAGGTTAATTTTGATGCTAAACAACGTGCTGAATTGATCTTAAAAATGCATGAGTTAACTAAGGAAAACATTGAGCGTATGAATGTTAAATATAAACTTGCTGGAGATAAGGGTAGAAAACATGTTGTCTTTGCACCTGGAGATCTTGTTTGGTTATATTTGCGTAAGGATAGGTTTCCTAATTTGCACAAATCAAAGCTAATGCCACGTGCTGATGGTCCATTTAAGGTGTTAGAGAAAATAAATGGTAATGCATATAAACTTGAGCTGCCTGCAGATTTTGGGGTTAGTCCCACTTTTAACATTGCAGATTTGAAGCCTTATTTGGGTGAGGAAGATGAGCTTCCGTCGAGGACGACTTCATTTCAAGAAGGGGAGGATGATGAGGACATCAATACCATTGTTACACCCACATCCCCTACTATTACATATAATGGACCAATTACTAGAGCTCGCGCACGCCAATTAAAGTACCAGGTACTTTCGTTTCTTGGTAATGATTCTAATGTTCATGAGAATATGATGCTGCCTAAATTGGATACATTTTTTTTGCTTACAAATGAAGGGCCTAGCTTGGAGAAGGATGAACATTGGAGCAAGAACAAGCATGGAGTTGATGGCATGCGCAAGGGGAACAAGAACGGAGTTACAAGTGATGATTTCAGGACTTTGAAGCCACCATAAGGAGTGAATGAAGTCTTGGACGAAATATACAAGATGCCACTTCATAAATTTCGTCCAGAGGCTATTCTAGGTGCTGCGTCACCTTATTATTGGGCCAGACCCATGTAATTTCGAAATACTTAAGTATAGGCTGTTTTTAGAGTCCGTATGTGTGGGGAAACAAGAGATAGGGTTGGTTTCGGACCCCTTCCCCAAGGTCCACGAAATTTCCCCCTCTTCCTCCATATATACAGCCCTTAGGGCACCGTTTAGACTTTGGGTTTTGTTTAGATCAAAAGTTCGTCATAGCTGCAACTTCGCGTACTTTGTTTGTGTTCAACGACCAGACCAAGGCGTCACAGAACCCCACCTTCATTAATAAAGCTTTCCTCTTATATTCGCAATATCCAGATTGCAATCTTAGTTTCTTGCTTGTTCTTCATTTGCTCGCAGGAAACAGGCCCTCGTGGTCAGGTTGATCGTGCTTCGGCGTGGTCAATAACCCTCGGAAGTTGGTTTAGCGATTGGTAAGGCGCGATGTCTCGCACGTTCGTAGTCGGATCGTCAAGGTCGACTCCCAAAAAAAACTATAGCCACCATCTCATCGAAACATCGGGACACCATTGCCTCTATCACGTATTTGTGGCAAAGCCACCATTTATAATTTTTTCATACATGTCACTCTTGATTCATTGCATATCCCGGTACACCGCCGGAGGCATTCATATAGAGTCATACTTTGTTCTAGTATCGAGTTGTAATTCATGAGTTGTAAATAAATAGAAGTGTGATGATCATCATTTTCTAGAGCATTGTCCCAAGTGAGGAATAAAAAAAATAAAGGCCATAAAAAAAGAGAAGACCCAAAAAAAAGAAAAAAAGGCCATAAAAAAAGAGAAGGCCCAAAAAAATATAAAAAAATGAGAGAAAAAGAGAGAAGGGACAATGTTACTATCCTTTTACCACACTTGTGCTTCAACGTAGCACCATGATCTTCATGATAGAGAGTCTCCTATGTTGTCACTTTCATATACTAGTGGGAATTTTTCATTATAGAACTTGACTTGTATATTCCAATGATGTGCTTCCTCAAATTGCCCTAGGTCTTCGTGAACAAGCGAGTTGGATGCACACCCACTTAGTTTCTTTTGTTGAGCTTTCATATACTTATAGCTCTAGTGCATCCGTTGCATGGCAATCCCTACTCACTCACATTGATATCTACTAATGGGCATCTCCATAGCCCGTTGATATGCCTAGTTGATGTGAGACTATCTTCCCCTCTTTTTGTCTTCTCCACAACCACCATTCTAGTTCATATATAGTGCTATATCCATGGCTCACGCTCATGTATTGCGTGAAGATTGAAAAAGTTTTAAAAATGTTAAAGTATGAAACAATTGCTTGGCTTGTCATCGGGGTTGTGCATGATTTAAATACTTTGTGTGGTGAAGATGGAGCATTACCAGACTATATGATTTTGTAGGAATAACTTTCTTTGGCCATGTTATTTTGAGAAGACATAATTGCTTTATTAGTATGCTTGAACTATTATTATTTTTATGTCAATATGAACTTTTGTCTTGAATCTTTCAGATCTGAATATTCATATCACAATTGAGAAGAATTACAATAAAATTATGCCAACTAGCATTCCACGTCAAAAATTATCTTTTTTATCATTTACCTACTCGAGGACGAGCAGGAATTAAGCTTGGGGATGCTTGATACGTCTCCAACCTATCTATAATTTTTTATTGCTCCATGCTATATTATCTACTGTTTTAGGCAATATTGGGCTTTATTATCCATTTTTATATTATTTTTGGGACTAACCTATTAACCGGAGGCCCAGCAAAGATTTGCTGTTTTATGCCTATTTCAGTGTTTCGAGGAAAAGAAATATCAAACGGAGTCGAAACGGAACGAAATCAACTGGAGAAGTTATTTTTGGAAGGAAAGCCACCGGATAGACTTGGACTCTACGTCAGAAGATACGGGAGCTGGCCACGAGGGTGAGGGGCGCGCCCACCCCCCTAGGGCGCGCCCCCTGCCTCGTGGGGCCCCCGAAGCTTCACCGACGTACCCCTTGCACCCATATATACCTATGTATCGTAAAACTTCCAGAACGGAGAATAGATCTGGAGTTCCGCCAGCGCAAGCCTCTGTAGCCACCAAAAACCTCTCGGGACCCTGTTCCGGCACCCTGTCGGAGGGGGGGAACCCTCACCGGTGGCCATCTTCATCATCCCGGCGCTCTCCATGACGAGGAGGGAGTAGTTCACCCTCGGGGCTGAGGGTATGTACAAGTAGCTATGTGTTTGATCTCTCTCTCTCTCTCTCTCTCTCTCTCTCTCTCTCTCTCGTGTTCTTGATTTGGCACGATCTTGATGTATCGTGAGCTTTGCTATTATAGTTGGATCTTATGTTTCTCCTCCCCCTCTTCTCTTTTGTAATGGATTGAGAGTCCCCTTTGAAGTCATTTTATCCGCTTGAGTCTTTAAAGATTTGAGAACCTTGACGTATGTCTTGCCATGCTTATCTGTGGTGACAATGGGATATCATGTGCCACTTGATGTATGTTTTGGTGACCAACTTGCGGGTTCCGCCCATGAACCTATGCATAGGGGTTGACACACGTTTTCGTCGTGATTCTCCGGTAGAAACTTTGGGGCACTCTTTGAGGTTCTATGTGTTGGTTTGAATAGATGAATTGAGATTGTGTGATGCATATCGTATAATCATACCCACGGATACTTGAGGTGACATTGGAGTATTTAGGTGACATTAGGGTTTTGGTTGATTTGTGTCTTAAGATGTTATTCTAGTACGAACTCTAGGGCTATTTGTGACACTTATAGGAATAGCCTAATGGATTGATTAGAAAGAATAACTTTGAGGTGGTTTCGTACCCTACCATGATCTCTTCGTTTGTTCTTCGCTATTAGTGACTTTGGAGTGACTCTTTGTTGCATGTTGAGGGATAGTTATATGATCCAACTATGTTATTATTGTTAAGAGAACTTGCACTAGTGAAAGTATGAACCCTAGGCCTTGTTTCCTATCATTGCAATACCGTTTACGCTTACCTTTACCGCTTGTTTTACCTTGCTGTATCTTGCAGTTTTTATATTTTCAGTTTACAAAAACCTATATCTACCATCCATATTGCACTTGTATCACCATCTCTTCGCCGAACTAGTGCACCTATACAATTTAGCATTGTATTGGGTGTGTTGGGGACACAAGAGACTCTTTGTTATTTGGTTGCAGGGTTGCTTGAGAGAGACCATCTTCATCCTACGCCTCCTACGGATTGATAAACCTTAGGTCATCCACTTGAGGGAAATTTGCTACTGTCCTACAAACCTGTGCTCTTGCAGGCCCAACAACGTCTATTAGAAGAAGGTTGTGTAGTAGACATCATAGCCCCTTGCAGGAATAGTGCATGTAATTAAGTGGTAGAGAGCTTTTGCAAATTCACGTACCCGTCCAACGCATGGCTTTGCGCCTGTGAACGTAATGATGGGTTCCTCACTGTTAGGATGTTGGGGGTATACATGAGGTACCACATAGTAGAAATTGTTGCATATTTTTGTCAAAATCATTGTTTGTCTTGCAAGTTCATTCTCATGGGTACTTACTTGCTGGATAGCCATGTTGAACTGCCATTGCTTGGTTAATGCTTTTTCTTGTGTTGCAACCTTTGCCACTTCAAGTGTAATAGTTGTAGCCACGCCCTGTTGATACGTTATGATGTACTTTTTGTATAACTTGAGGTTCTCAAATAAATTCTTTCGTTCAACACAATTTAGAGACGAAAATATCAATCTTCATGAAAATTTTCAATTTGTCCTATACATAACAAGGGACCATCCACCAAGTTGAAACAAACAACCAATATAGCAAAAATAACGTGTTGTATAAATTGAGGTTCTCAAATAAATTGTTTTGTTCAAAGCAATTTAGAGACAAAAAATTCAATACTTTATGCAAATTTTCAGTTTGGTATGTACTTTGTACATAGCAAATTAGCAAGGGACCATCCATCAAGTTGAAACAAACACCCAACATAGCAAAAAACTAATTAAGGAACTCGGTGACAGTGCTTCCATAAATAAAATTTAATAAACTTTCACATTCCATAATAAGAAAACTGTTAAGTAAAACTTACATCTGAGCCGAAGTAGAATTATTGACACCGTAAAAGAATCAAGTGGTTGATCGTCACTAAATATTGAATGAGCATCTAATGGAAAAAAATTAAAGACAAAAATTTAGCCGAAAAAACTAATTCAGATCACAAAAGAATGCTCCAAATAAACAAAATAAAACCGGATATTTTTTAACCTTCATATTGAATCGCTAACTTGCCAACCGATTGAAGATCAACTATTAGTACCATGCATCTATTGGTGTATTTCCGCGAAGCATTGTACGGGCCGATGTCGGAGCTGAAGCTGCGTCCGACCCTCACCAGGCCCGCGGCCAGCACCGCAAAGAAGGTCGACAGTGATGAGGAGGCCTCGGGCAATGGCAACGATTCGCCGACGGCCAGGGCACGGCGGCGACGGCGACAACCCGGGAAGCCGAGCGCCGAGGTGAAGGGGAGGAGGCCAGCGGACGCGCAGCCTTCAGTGGAGACCACGCTGGCTGCAGGAGACCCTCGTGGTGATGGATTGGACAGACCCGGAAGTGGATATCGTAGGGAGCATGGAGTTAATCGCGGTGAAGGACGACGTTCGGGCGTCACCGCAGGGCCACAAGGAGCTGCTCGTGTGCTACCTCGCCCTCAACGCCGCCGAGCACTCGAGGCATCGTTGCCGCATTCTGGCGCGTGCCTGACTCAACAATCAGCACGACGGCACCACCTGCACCAAGCACATGCCCCGGCCGTGACGGGGGGCCGCCGCCAGTCAGGGATGCGATATCCCTCGACGGAAGGCGCTCGTCGATGATCCTGTCGGACGACGGTGGTGTCGCCAGCCGAGACCCCTTCAGCAGAGGTTGCGTCCCCCACGGCCTCAGTGTGCGCCTGGATCGGCTCTTTCTCGCCCGTGCAAGGTTTAGCTGGAGCAAGATAGACTGTTCCTCTTCCGTGGCGGTGCCTGAGACCAGCGGCGTGGCCTTCTCGAAGCAGGCGGTGGCGAGGTCGACGTAGTGGAAGAAGAAGCCGGTACTCACGGCGACCAAGAGTGTCCCATCGGAGGTGCCGGCGAGGAGAAGGAGCTCCGGTGCCGCAGCTTGAGTTTCAGAAGCGAAGGAGAGATCCTTTTATAGGCGCATGCAGCATTAGATCGTGTAGACGCTCGAGCAATCCGGATTCGATGCTTCCCTAACGAAATTTCCTGACGACGACGGTCGAAACCGTCGCTGGGCAAACCACCAGAACGTAGACGCGTGCCCCTGGAAGAAGAAACAACCCAAGCACATAACTACACTCTGGATCAATGCATACATAAACGAACTAATTGAACATACCAACACGCGCAGAACGCGGCGAGTGGCGAGCACAACGGCGACCATGCGGCAATGAATGAGCTGCAGACAATTCATTGCCAACGGCAGCCTCCCCCCATTAACAGGGAACGATCTGCGGCAGGAACACGACCCCCGCCGCTGCGCACATGACTGATGACCGCTGCTCGTATTCTAGGGTGACGACCCCGACGGCCACGACCACAGTGGCAGGAGGAATCATTCAGTGCTAGAACGAACAAGTGGTAGGACCAGACCTTGATGGAAGAAGCAGGAACAAAGAAGGCCCATATTTATAGAAGCTCGGAGGGAATAAAAAACACTGGGAACAAACTCGAACGATCCAAACGTAGGGTGACCAGAACTCGTGGCTGGAGCGGCAACCGCCTTGAACTAAAAGCGCGCGCGTTACGGGACATAGCAAAATTGTAAACAGACTCATACGTGGCATCCTCTCAATAGAATGGCAGAACACGCGAGAGAAAAGAACGAACATGCCGGAAGGCTCGCGCGACACGGACGGACATGCCGCAAACTCCTTTTTACCGGAGACGGGATGTACCGGAGCCGCATCTGCCGTTGGCATTGTTTGCGATTCGTGCCGCTCGATGGCGCACATGTTTGTATATCAATGTATTTCATCTTCTGGGCCGTTGTATTCATCATTACATCAAATCAATGTCAGATCGATGGGACACATGTCAGGTGAGAGAGAGAGTCTATCCTGACGTACATGTGGTGCCGTGATACAAATCCTTTCCTTTTATTTTCTTTTTAGGATTTTCAATCATTTCTATCTTTTAAACCATACTGTTATTTTTGAAATATTTTATATATTTGAATTCCTGAAGCCAAGAGCTTTAGTATAAGACCAAATTTGGATGCATTTCAAACATGTTTTAATTTCAACATTTTAAATGACTGAAATTGGGTTTCTGAAACAAGTGAAATATGTTTTTTGAAATAATTGAAATTACTTTTTTTTTCATTGAGTGAAATCAATTTTGAAATATGTTTTCTCAACTGAGTGAAGTATGTTTTCTCAACCGTGTGAAATTATTTTCTTTAGATGAGTGAAATTTGTTTTCCATACACATGACACATATTTCGGTGTGAAATACGTTAAATATAGTGAAATGTGATTTCTAAAATGAGTGAAATCTAACTTTTGTAAACGGGTATAATGTGTTTTCTGAATCTAGTGAAATGTGAAACTGACTGAAATTTTGCCGTTTATATATTTGAATTCCTAGCGATAAGGCCTTTTGAACAACACCAATCTTCAATGCATTTAAACTAGTTTCAATTTTGCCGTTTTAATCAAATTTATGTTGAATGAACTATGTTAAAAATCTGTGTTTTGAAATTAGTGAAATTATTTTTGAACTGAGTGAAATATAGTTTGAAGCGAGTGAAATTATTTTACAAATGATAGTTCTTTTGAAATAAGTGAAATAACCTTTCTAAAATAAGTGAAATTCATTTTTGGAAGTGAGTGAAATCTTTTTTTTCATACACATGACAGATGTTCCGGTGTGAAATACGTGGAAGTTTATATTTCAAAGTTTGAAACTAGTTATTTGATACAAGTGAAATATGTGTTTTAAAATGAACAAACTCACTTTTCCAAAATAAGCTTTTTACTGAGTGAAATATGTATTTTCAAACGACTGAAACTTGGTTTCTTAATTGTGTGAAATTATTTTCTCTAAAATGAGTGAAATCGGTTATTTGAAATATGTGAGATTGTTATTTTTCAAATATACGAATCATGTGTTTTTGAAATACGTGAACTTAGTGAAATATGTGTTCTGAAATAAGTGAAATCGGTTTATTTGAAATAAGTGCAAGTGTTTTCTCAAAGGGGTGAAATGTGCCTCTTCAAATTAGTGAAGCGAGTGAATTTGTATTATGAAGCGAGTGAGTTTGTATAATTTTCGAAACGAGCAAAATCTGTATTATGAAGCGAGTGCATTTGTTTTTTCAATTGAGTGAAATTGGTTTCTGTAAATAACTAAAATGAGCTATTTAAAACGAGTGAAATCAAATGGGTGAAGTTAGTTTGTAAGTTCCATATTCTAGTTTGTGAAATGTGCCTTTTCAAATTAGTGAAATACTTATTTTGAAATGAGTGAAATTATATTCTTTCGAACTGAGTGAAACAACAAAATTAAAACTAGTTCAAATTTATCCTTGATTGATCTTGTTCTGAAGATCTTCTCGCTACGAATTATAATATATTAAAAAAAATAAAAACAGGGTTATGGTTCAAAAGATATTTATCATCCAAAGTTTTAGTATGAAAGTAAATAGAAGTCTTCCGCATGAAGAGAGAGAATACTTTAGAATAGATGTAATCTCCACACACTGTCTACCATGCAAAAAGCTGCACACATGGGTCTATGAGGGTGCTTGGATACGTTTTAGTCCCATGACTAAAAGTAGTGGGACTAAAACTTGCTAGCCTCACCCATGCTTGGATCTAAATACTAAAGAGACTAAAATCAAGTTATTGAGCATTTATTATCCTCCAAACCATCCAATCCAAAACTCGCATGTGTTAAAGTAGAGGAATTAAATGAGGAGAGAGAGGGCTAATACATATTTTAGTAGGTTTCCTATGACTAAAAAGTTTTAGCTCAAAACTAGTCCTAGCCTCTCTTTAGTCAGGGGTGCTTGGAACTTTAGCCTCTAAAAGAGACTATTTTTAGTCAGACTAAAAATAGTCCCTTGGATCCAAGCACCCTCTATGTCAGTACTTGTCAGTTGTATTCAACGGGTATAAGAGTTTGGATGTTTATACTGTGTCAGATGGCATCAATCTTGACGACATGCGTGGACGGTGGATCAAGCACCGGTACATCCCGACTCCGGTAAAAAAACTTATTCGACGGACATGCGTGTATGAGGAAACGAATAAAAAACGTTGCGGCAGCTAAGAGTTGAGCGCATGCAGCCCAACGCTAACGACAAAGCGCACGTAGTCAAATCCACGATTCGGTTGAGTCCCTGCATGTAGCCCAATGGGAACAGGCAGGCATGCACGCCAATAGCAAACTGGCGGACGATTCCACGAAACCACTCTCCGGCGGCGAAGTCAACAGACAGTATTGGTCATTCAAAATCGCTAACTGCACCAACACAATAGCTACGCACGTTAAGAAATTTTTTAGCGACAATTTACATCCACCAGATAACTGTACACAGTCATTTCCTACAAAAATACACGTGCCATGTACTCTCTCCGTTCCAAAATAGATGACTCAAGTTTATACTAATTTTAGTACAAAGTTGGGTCATCTATTTTGGAACGGAGGGAGTATCAGTTTACCCAGGGATCATTTTCATACAAGTGACCCTCTCTCTCGGTTCTTATTCCTGTTTGTGGCGGATGGTTTGTCAGCAATCTTGAAAAATAAAGTTTTGTTGCGGGAGATCACACCAGTTAAAGTTTCTAGGAGAGGACCGGGTATCTCCCACTTGTTGTTCGCTGATGACACGTTGCTGTTTTTTGAGGCGTCTAAAGTTCAGGCAGAAAGAGTAAAAGATGCTCTAGACATTTATGGAAGAGCCACAGGCCAAAGTCTCAACTTTAGTAAGTGTTCCATGTTCTTTGGGGAGGCTTGCCCGAATGCAGTGAAGGAGGAAGTGAGGGGCGCCCTACATGTTACTAGCCTTCTCTTTGAGGAAAAGTATCTAGGGTGGCCTACTCCGGAGGGCCGTATGTCCAAAGGTCGCTTTCAGAATTTACAGACTAGCCTTACGAAACGGTTGATCCAATGGGGTGATGGACTCTTAGCTCAGCCGGGCCGAGAAGTGTTGATCAAAAGTGTTGCTCAATCCTTGCCAACATACATTATGGGTGTTTTCAAACTCCCGTTCTCGGTATGCGATGATCTTACGCGTATGGTAAGGAACTTTTATTGGGGTTCGGCAGAAGGTAAATGGAAGGTTCATTGGAGAGGGTGGGAGCATTTGCTGCAGCCAAAAGATAGAGGAGGTTTGGGGTTTCGTGATTTTAGAATGTTTAACCAAGCTTTATTGGCTCGACAGGCGTGGAGATTGTTAACCAAACCAGAAAGCTTATGTGCCCAAGTGCTTAAAGCACGATACTATCCATATGGTAAGTTGGAAGATACTGTGTTCTCAGGAAATGCATCTTCTTCGTGGCAAGCTATTTGTCACGGGCTCGAGCTGTTGAAGAAGGGGCTAGTGTGGAGGGTGGGGAGCGGGAGAAGTATTCGTGTGTGGCGTGATAACTGGATACCTAGACCCTTCTCTTACAAACCAATTACCCCCCAAGGAAGATGCCGTATTCGCTTCGTCTCGGACTTGCTAAATGAGAATGGTTCTTGGAACTATGGGCTTATATCTCGCTATTTTCTGGCAGTGGATGTGCATGAAATATCGAGGATCCGAGCGTCTCCTAGGCTGGGAGAGGATGTGTTGGCTTGGCGCCCAGATAAGAGGGGAGTATTCTCAGTTAAGTTTGCTTACACATTGGCGTTTGATATTGATCACCATGAGACAGCTGCTTCGTCGAGCTCAAATCCATCTGGGAGTAGATCTTGTTGGAGCTTTATTTGGAAAGGGTGGGATCCTCCTACAGTTCAGACCTTTGCTTGGCGTCTGGCCACTGATTCTCTACCAACGTGGCAGCGGAAACATCGTATAGGCCTTGAAACAACGAGCATTTTCCTGGTTTGTGGGGTAGAAGAAGAAGATAACTACCATCCGTTCATTAAGTGCCAGCTTGCCCGTGATCTTTATTTAGCCATGATGACAGTATGGCCACTACCAGACCAACATTCGATACTGAACAATGGGAAGGAGTGGCTGTTGCATGTCATTGCTCCTTTGAATGAGGTTGGTCGGATGATGGTGTTGTTGATTTTCTGGAGGTGTTGGTATATCCGTAATGAGGTGGTTCATCACAAGCCGGCCCCTCTCATGGAAGTGTCTATTAGATTCCTCCGAGAATACTTGGACTCCCTCATTGGTATTAAGCTATACCCTCATCCAGATCCAGCAAAAGGCAAATCGTGTATCATCTACGATGTACCGGTGCCAACAGCGCATGCTCATGTCCAGGTGCCTGAGAGTTGGAAACCTCCTGAGCCCGGATGGCTGAAGCTTAGCACGGATGGCTCGTTCGTTTCATCGGAGAGGGCGGGAGCGGGAATGATCCTAAGAGATCATCATGGTACTATTAATTTCTCAGCATGCCGGGCCTTGTTCTCTTGCAGGGACACTTTGGAGGCCGAACTCTACGCTTGCATGGAGGGCCTTTCATTAGCCATCCAGCGCAGCGACCTGCCTATAGCTATGGAGCTGGATTCTATGGAAGCAGTAACGATGATTTCACGTGTGGAAGATGATCGATCGGTGTATGCCTCCATTGTGAGGGAGATCAAGCATTTAAGGACCCTTAGACAAACTTGTATTACTCATATTTCTAGATCGTTAATAAGGCTAGTGACTGCCTAGCTCGTTTTGCTTTGGCTCAAGGTAGAACTATGACTTGGTTGGGGTCAGGCCCAGACGAGGTGGTGAGGATTGCCTCTGATGATTGTAATGACATTATAAGTGAGTAATACAAGGTGTTTTACCCGCAAAAAAAATTGAGCAACGTGTTGTTGATTGTTTTTGAGATAGCTAACCGCTTATTTCAAACGGTAACTGAGTAGCGTGTTGTATTCCTGTGCAGCCAACCGGGACATGTGTCTGTTTGGCAAAAGAAGCAAGTGTCACGCGTGGGACGTGAGAGCCGGCGTTAAACGTGGTCCCTTTTGGCCTTTGCGCGTCCAACGCCCTGCCTTCGCGTCGAAGCAAGGCAAGCGAACGGCGAAATGGGTCACCAGCTCTCTATGTTTAGCAACGGCCGCTACGCGTACGTCTGTCTGTCTGTCTGTTTGTACGTGCAGCTACAGCAGGCCGGTGATGGTCTAGGTGAGAGCTTTTGGTTGCACTGCATTGCATGTACCCAGTTCACACCGTTGAAATAGCACGCATGAACTAAAAGCGTCGATCGATGGGTTCTACTTTTACGCGCGAGCTGTACAAACTTACACGCTCAGGATCAGGATCACGCGGGGTCGGCGTGTTTCGGTGCCCACCCTGCCGAAAAAACGACGGTGTGAGGTCCCCTGGGCAGCAAAGGCAAAATGTGGACGTCGTACGCGTCTCAAAGCGAGCCGCAAAACTCGCAGCCGACACGTTTGCCGACCTTGCTTCCCACCAAACTAAGAGCATCCGCTAAACTGTGGTACCGTAAAATTCGTTTATGCGATACCGTAAATTGATTTTGCGGTACCGCACGCGGAACGGCAGAATGGATCCTATAACATGCATTATACTTCTTCCGTTCGGAATTACTTGTCGTAGAAATGGATGTATCTAGACATATTTTAATTCTAGATACATCCATTTCCGAGGCAAGTAAAATTCCGAACGGAGGGAGTATAATTTAAACATAGTACTTCCCGTTATGATTTTTTGCCCGAATTAAGATAAAGTTCATCACAAACTTGACACGTACGAGAACCTAAATCTAACTACTCATCATCGCCATCAAGGAATTGGAGAGGACGAAGGTGAGGTCATACTCCTCCTTCGCCGCCTCCAGCCACGCCGCGGCACCTTCTTCTTCGGCGGTGGTGGCCTCCTTCAACTAGAAGAATGCATGCTCCGGCTCCCGGAGGCGCTTGGTCGTTAACCAGAAGATCTTGCGGAGGTGGTCGAAGTTCTGCCACGCCCGCTGACCATCGTTGCGGGAGAGCGCGGCACGCTCCTGCGCCTGCTTTGTGCCACTCCTCTCCACCGGAGAGCAGAGGGAGGAGCTCCCGGCCTCATCGTCATGGCGGCGCTTGTGCGGCAGCGAGCCGCCGCAGCCACTGGCGGAGCTTCTGCAAGGCCGAATGGGTTGTGGCCCGCCCAGGTCTGGAGCTAATTTTTTTATATATGTATGCTTCATACCCAGCCGGCCAGCCCAGCCCATCACATGACAGTACGCAGGTGCAGCCCACAATCGATACAACACACACATGACACATCGTCAACGGTCAGCCTCTGCCTCGCACAGCCACATTCGTTCCTCCCAAAAAAAAGTAGCGAAGCTACCGCTCACCACCGTCTCATAGCGCAGCCGTCGGCTGCTGTGGCGCCCGTCGGTGCCGGCCGCCGCCCACGGGCGAGGCGCACATCAGTCCCTCCCTTCCCTAGTTCCCTTCATCCAACATTCGGACGCCCCACCGGCCACACCCACTGCTTAGCTGACCCACGCGCGGACGCACACATGCAGACGCGAGCGGCGAGCCGGTAAGCCGGCGACGACGGCGAGGGCGCGAGGCTGTGATTGCCAGCTGGGCAAATCCTTCTCTGAATCCTTACAAGTTGAGCAGGTAAATCGATTCAAATCATTCCCAATTTTATTCCCCTGAATTGAACCTAGGTCATTGTTCATTTATAATGAGTCATCCTCAAAATCCCCAATTGGCTGAATACGCAAGCCTCTATTTCTGAGGACGTTTTCGCTTCCACGTCTCACCACCTTGCCGAAGACCACGCGACGGTGCAAATGAATCCAAGAGGGTTCCGTTGAATTTGACAGAATATCTCACCGACGTGACACATGACATTATCCAGTCCACCCATCGCTGAGAGAAACCCATCTTTTGCATCACTTGCCTCAAGAAAGCCCAATCCACTCTATCATACGCCTTAGATAGATCCAGCTTATACGCACAAAAACTCTTTGTCGGGTCCTTCTCCTGCTTGATATAATGGATACACTCAAAGGCGACAAGAGCATTATCTGTAATCATCCTCCCAGGTATGAAGGCACTCTGCTCCTGAGAAACAAGGCCATCCAAGAGCGGGCGCAACCTGTTAACCAAACACTTGGAAATAACCTTATAAATGACGTTACAGAGGCTTATAGGTCTATAATCAGTTATCTTGGAAGGATTGGAGATTTTTGGGATGAGCACAATGGATGTTGAGTGTACCCCTTCAGGCATAACGTTAGTGTGAAAAAACTCCCTTACTGCTGCAAGGACACCCTCCTTGAGAGTACCCCAATTTCGCTGGAAGAACCTGGCCGGGAAACCATCCGGACCCGGTGCCTTGAGAGGGCCAATTTGAAACAACGCATCAGAAATCTCCTTATCAGAAAAAGGTGCACAAAGCTTGATGTTATCCGCCTCCGATACCTTAGCTTCAAGTAAATTTAGGATCGGTGTAGAATCAAGAGAAGGGTCAGCAGCAAAAATGCTATGGAAATATTCATTTTCCATCCTTCCCATTGTACCAAGATCTGTGTGAACCACACCGATACTATCCGTCAGTTCTCGTATCTTGTTCTTCCTTGCCCTCCATACAGCCTTGCTCTGAAAATATTTAGTATTTCTGTCTCCCTCCTTCAACCAAGTGATTCTAGATCTTTGCAACCATACTCTTCTTGATAGAGCAGTTTATTCATTTTGTCCGTCACTCTCCTAATGTCCTATCGGTCAGCATTCATATACATTAATTCTTCCAGCTGAGATCGCGACTTGGCAAGTTCACGTGTAACATTGCCGAACTTCTTGCTCCAAGAACTCAGGGTAGCCATCGTTTTGGAGAGCGCATCCCGCAGCTGGGCTAAGTTCTCAACAACACCAACCGCATCCCATGCCTCTTTCACCACATCAGGTAGTGTAGCGTCTCTTTCCCAGAACATCTCATAACGCCGGCTTTTAACTCCAACCGGCCCTGTATCAACTTCACCCTTCACCACGAGCATCACATGATCGGAATACGGTGAAACCACATGAAGAACCGAAGAAAAAGCATATAAATTCTTCCATGCATTTGTCGCCATGGCCCTATCCAGCCGTACTTGTACATTGTTCGATCCACCTCGCTTGTTATCGTATGTGTATGGTACACCTAGAAAGCCAAGATCAACAAGCTCACACACTTCCAGAACATCCCTGAAGGCAATCATCTGTGGTTCACCCCTCGGTGTAGCTGAAAAATGTTCAAAGTCCCACAAAGCCTCATTAAAGTCACCCACCACAAGCCATGGCAAATCATTTGTATTCTTCAAACGTTGCAATTTTTCCCACATAAGATGCCTATTTTCCATAGCGGTTCTCCATATACACATGTAATCCTCCACCTGTCTGCACCTTCCTGCGTACGCACTAGGGCGTCGATGAAACGATCCTCCTTTTCCAATATTTCCATCTCATACGACTCATGCCAGTAAAAAGCCAATCCTCCACTCATGCCATTACTATCAACTCCCGTAAAACCCTTCAGTCCAATGCGGTGATGGATTCTCCTCATCTTCCCCGCCTTTTGTCTAGTCTTACATAAGAAAACCATAGTGGGGGAATGCGACTGTGAGATAGTCGCTAACTCACGAACTGTCCGGGAATTCCTCCCTCCCCGGCAGTTCCAACTTAAGACATTCATTGGGCCCGGCGGTCCCCCTCGAAGGAGGCCGCCTCATCATTCATTGTTGTGTCATCATCACCTCCCTCATCCCCCTGCTTCCTTCTCTTCACAATGGGCACCCTACCAGGTGTAGACGACGAAGGGGCCGCTTCATTCACCCCTGCACCGCCCCTCCTTTCAGCATAAGGACTGTATTTGAAACTTTCCCTGCAAGGTTCGGCACTGGCTGCCCCCTCACCAAGACCACACCATCAGAACCCATAAGCCTCTTACGAGCCGAACGAATATCATCATCGCCAATGTTTACAGTCCCCGGGGTAGCAAGAGCGCCACCCCCTACCCTTTGAGCAACCTCATCTCTCCTAGTCGGCTGTGTCTCACCTCCTCCTCTACCTCCCAAACACGTTGCTCAGTTTGTTGTCGACGCCGGCGACCGGCAGCGGCTGGATGTTCTTTTCTTCACCTTATACTCCCTCCGTCTCAAAGAACTTGTCATCAAAATGGATAAAAAGGGGTATATTTAGAACTAAAATGCATCTAGATACATCCCCTTTATTTTTGATGACAAGTATTTCCGGACGGAGGGAGTAATAATCACCGGTCGGTCACCAGCTCATGCTCATGCACCGGTGATTTGTTCCTTCCTTGTGATCGGTAGATGGCACGCCGCCGTTGGACCTTGTCACGCACGTACCACATCAAAACTAAAAAAATGTTATTCGATGCTTCGCTTGCACATGCGTGTAGTAGTACCTACCTTGCTCCACGGCGGCTTGTGGCCAAGCCAAGCACAGCTGTTGCGCATCCGTCCCAAAGCGAAAGCGATATGTACACATGATTCTTCACTTACTGCCGTGGACCTACATGAGTTACATTGTTAATTACTAGTACTACTTCTTGATGATTCATCCAAGTAGGAGTATTGCGGCTCGGTGTGAAGCCAACAAATCTGACTTATTCAAACGTTTCAGCATCTCTGTCGCATCATTAGCCTCAATACTAATATTTACTAGTCAGCTGACACAACCGCAAAGCAATTGGAAGCTTCCGCAGGATCCATCCGTGTGTACTCAAGAGCCAAAGAAAATTGATCCTTCAACTACTCTACTACTTCCTTCGAAAATAGTTGTCCTCTAAATGAATAAAAGATGATGTATCTAGATGTATTTTAATTCTAAATACATTTTTTTTATTCATTTTGATGACAAGTATTTTCGGACGGAGGGAGTACTATACTAGTTATGCCGTCTTAGAAAGCTAATCCGTGCATGATTAGCACATACTGTAGTGCTGTTAACGTTTTGAGTATTCACGATCACAGCCCAACAATGCATTTTCTTAACGTGACTTTTGAGTCCCTTTTTCTTTTATCTGTGTCGGGTGGGCTCGATCCCTTTGTCGTTGCGTATATTGCATTGCATGTGCTTGCCAAAAGAAAAGCAGTGATGGTGGTATGCCCAGCTACACAAACTTTGAGAGAACAGCAGCTCTATCACTCTTCCAGAACTGATGAACTAACTAATGGATTAGAGTGATTATATACATGCTTATAGTAAACCTGCCAAGGTGTGCTGCGCGTGTTGGTTTTTTCTTTTCTTTGGGTGACCCCTGGGCCTTCTTTGTTTGACGAGTGAGACAAACATTCAGGGTAAACTACCCTGAATGTATAATCAGGGGGTAGTTCAACAACCCTGTGTCTTTAGGCTGGAAATTCCTCGTTGGAGATCATTCCTTGCGCCGCCAAAGGTAATGGGCCAAAGGAAACATTCAGGTTTCTTCAGTAACTCCGTTCGGCAAAGGCGGGAAATCCTCACGGGAGATGATTATTTGGTTGTTGGTTGTCCTCGACTGAGGATATGTGTGAAAACTTATCTTAAAGTAGGTGCCATGCCATGGTTAACACTTCGTCACTTACGAGCGTCCAGATTTATGAAACATTAAAAAGAAATTTCCCTAAAAAAATGTTCATATGTGTAACAGTCGGTGCAACACTCTTCTCTGTGTGAAATATAGCCCACTTCCGACAGCGATGTCAGCAAACATTAACAATATTTGTATTTATTTCCAAGAATAGCTATAGTTGGTTGTGTCATACTCCCTACTTCACAACCAGAAAGCAAGGAATGCATGTTACAGCAAAAAACACATGAATCAGAATGTGATACTCCCTCCGTTCGGAATTACTTGTCGCAGAAATGGATGTATCTAGACGTATTTTAGTTCTAGATACATCCATTTCCGAGACAAGTAATTTCGAACGGAGGGAGTACATCACATGCGGATGTCAGAACTATGTTGTTCCATGTGAACAAGAAGGTCAATCAGTACCTGCAGGGTTTCAAATGGATGGGGAAATAGAAGCTCATAGTAGGAGTATGAGATTACTCAGTCACGCACAAATAGCAGCGATTGCATTCTTCTTATATGGAATTGCGAGCTACACATCTGATCACAAACTATCACGAGTATGTACAGCAATCACAGGAAATCACCTTTCTACTACGGGTATATGTACATTATAAGTTGGACACAGCCAAGGTAATTTGGTGTGGTGGAATAGCTGAAGTAATGGCATAATTCTTATTCATCTAAGGTTCGTTGGTTCAAGCACTACTAACCCTGTGTGAATAGGAAGGGACTTTGGTATATGGTACAATAGCTGAGATAGGGACCAAGTTGCTTCACCTCTGGTTTAAGCACTAAAACCCTTGTGTGTGGCACTCCAGGGGTTGGTTGGGATGCTCGTGCACGCCTGAGCAGCAACCTTTGCCATCGCTTCAGGAACAATGCCTGCATTGCAGATGTTTGCAAAGGACCGCATGTGCTTCATTCCATATTGCGCCAGCGAGCCACATTGTGATTCAAAAGTACGCACCTGAAGAAAGGTTAGACACATATTAGTCATGCATGGGCAACGTAAATTACAAACAGTAACTGCAATACTGCATTATATCCCGTATGACACCTGTATGTATAAAGTTGGGAGCTGGCAATATGTTCAAGTAAAGAAACTAGTTACTTAGAGCATCCAAAGTTTCAATATGGAAAATATCGACCTTGAATAGTTCAACTGACCATTGCTCAGACAGCTTGGCTGTTGAGAGATCATCCCGGTACAAAGTAACAGATGCCTTGATAACTATATGAACCACGACATAGGCAGGGGCATGCTGATCCCCTTTTTCACATTCACTCCTCCCCTTTTAGTGCTGATTACCAAACTGGTTGGTTTTAGAAATTTGGAAATTCATAAATTATTTTTTCATCCTAGAAGTAATACTCTGACCTAATTACATATGCCAAGTCAAACTCCACTTCTTTTGCTATAATTGTCCTCAACCCACCATGTGCATAGACCAACAGAACACTAAATCTAAGGAAGAGTTGATGAGAAACGACCCTGCATTCCTCTGGCAAAATGACATGCTACAACCACCTGACCTATTCGAAAGCATAAAGTGTGGGTGGAATGCTAAAGAATGCATTAACTACACTACCTATTCTCTTAATGGACATGTAACTGGAACAGACACTAAAAGTTGTGGACAACTGTAGTGAAGCGTTGGGAAATGATAAACACAATTCTCTTTGTCAGCCAACCAATAACAAAGAAATTACCTGCAAGAGTATATACTACTATTATGGTACTGGAAGCAAATATAAAGAATTTTGTCCCAGTTCCAAACAATTAACATATGATCAATAGGCAACAGCAAAACACAACAGAAGCATGAGATAAGAGATGCTGATAGATGACCAACCAAAGTCAAATAGAGCCTTACCGTAGACTTGAGACAACTCCAGTCATCAACAAGAGGTTCACCAGCTGGGCGAACAGCCTTTAGAATCATCGGACCACACGCAGAACCAAACAGAAGGTTTCCAATCAGCTCGACGCTGTTGTCAATATGAGATCTATGACCCATCATTTCAAGCAATTGCTTCCGAGCATCGTTTTTCTCAGGGGAGCTCTCGGCCAATTTCCGGTACTACATGCAGAACAAAAGAAATTAATCCGTTAGTTTATCCGTCTTTTTTACCGAGTTTATGCATATGCTACTGTTGTGGGTAAAGCATGGCAATGATCAACAGATCACATGACAATAAAATCAACATACGAGATTTCTCACGATATAATTACAAACCTTCTGCCAGAAATAAACAAGATCAGCATCCCTCTGATTAACAGCTCTTGAGAATGATGGCAGTGCGTTATCTTCAACAAATGTAGTGTTCTCGTTAGCAGGGTTTGACCCAATGTACGAGAACAAATGTTCAGCATTCAGGTCCAAAGAACCGTATTGCATCACATGGGAACCATAGCTGTATGAGTCCTGAGCTGCCGTTCTCTTCTTGACCTGCTCAACGATTAGGTTATGTTAGTAAAGAACTGCTCCAAGATTTAAGCTAAAAGAAATTGAAGTTTTAAGTACTTACCAGGTTATACTGCTGCTTGAGAGATTCAGTTCTCAGGTTGTGGACATCACTGTCAACATTGAAAGTTCAATGTTATTTGAGCACAACTAAAATGGCTAAGAACCATAACGAAAAACAAGTTCTTTTCAAACAAATGACCCAAGGATTTTGACTCGGGGTTCATCTATAAAAGGGTGAACTGCAACAATCACTACCATGACAGCCGATAGGAGTACATACAGGTGATGTTCTGTTGCAATTTCATAAGAATATGGTTGTGTGCAACAGCTACAGCTATTTCTACATGGAGCATTAACAGCGAAAGAAGCCCCAAAGCTCCATGGCCATCAGATTTGCCCTGCAATCGTTGTTTGTTACTACAGGATGCAGTTTACAGCCAGCAGAAAAATAGCTCTAAACGGCCCAGTTAAATGCATGGTATTCAGCCGAACTGCACCCTGCAGCAATAGTGCATGGGCTGTGCGTGTGTGTGCTCTTGCGCGTGCGCTCGTGCGTCTGTGTGCGCGTGCGCCTGCATGTGTGCAGGGTTTTGTGTGATCAAGCTCAAAGAGTTGACGGTGAGTCGGGCAGGCAGACCTGACATCAGATTTATTCTGTGTAGTTAACAAGACAACATAGTCAGCACATGCTTAGAGCTCAGTAAAAACCACAGCACATGCTATGCACACAGCACACGTATTTGTCATTCATGTGCACCTAAAAGTAAGCAACACATGCATATCACCCTCATTCAGAGAACACATGCGTATCACCAGCATCTTACTTAAATAGAGAAAGATAGCAGGTAGTGCCGTACTAGTTGATTAATCATTTTGAAATAACATACCCTGTACGGTAGCAGAAAGTACTAACTGACATGAGCGCCACATGTGCGTTCGAACTGACCTTAACAGTACATGATTTTAGCGTCTGAATGGAAAACATGGTAGAAGGACCCAGAGAGAGGGAGAGACGAGGAATAAAGTACCTGTCTTCCATCCAAGAAATGCTGTACAGGTCGCCCAAGCAAGTGTCATATTCCGGTGGAGGGCTCGGGTACTCGCCGGGGCAATACGTTCCCCAACTGCTTTCCTCTGCGTTTGATGCGGTGGTCGCATAGACACCGATGTCATTCGGCAGAAGTCCCTCAAAGATGCTCCCAGATTCGCAGGCTTCAAGGTAAAATACCTACAAAATAAGATGACTATACACCTCAGGCCATTGCTTCAAGCAGCACACCATGCAGAGCAAAAATAAACCAAAGAGCGATGGCGTACCAGGCTTTTGTAGGTTCCAGCAGCGTGCTTTTTCTTCAGGACATCTACAAGATCATCACCGTAAAGGTATGGATAGGTAGGCATCCCTGAAATTTTTACCAGAATGAAAAAACCATGACACTAATAAGTTAATTGTGCATATCTGGATTTGAATACATGTATACGAAATATCTGTTCTGACTGGTTTCAGATATTTAAAATTCTCGAAAGAAGGCAATAAAAGACAGGAAGCGCAAGAATGGCAGGTTCTGAATACTGACCAAGGACCCCAGGACCCCCATGGTCACTGTAAAACACAAAAATGTGATCATTAGGGCCACTGTCCACGACTTTGCCGCTCCCACCACTCACAGCGGTTTTATTACCGAGCAGGACAGCGAAGAAGTTCTTGACATTAACCTCCTTTCCAGTGTAGTCCTACAGTCGTAACAGAAATATTCAGTCGAACAGATGTAAAATTGTGTATAGGGATGCATGATCATTAGAATTGGTTCATTCCATTAAGATGTTGAAGTTATCACATAGAAAGTTGGCATTCTTCTTATCCACGACCAATTGGAAAATAACATAAAGACTGATAAAAATTTAGACATTCAATCATTTTCAATGAGGTGCAAACTGCTATTGAAATTTCCCTTCGTGTAATTTCTAGAATATCATATTCACATTTTTCTGCAACCATCAAACAGTTTGTAGCACCTAGTAAGGCTATCTACAGACCTTAGATTTTTACTACATCAACAATTACTGAAAAATTTTCCTTGAAGACGCATGATTACCTTAGGGACCCCAGCATAGACATCTCCACCCTGGGGGTGGTTGATGATGACGCCCGGCCTAGGGTTCTCCGGGTTGTGCGCAATGTCGTCGTACATGAACACGATGATGTTCTCATCCTTGAGACCACCCTTCTTCATGATCTGGTAGGCGTGGCAGATATCCGCCTGCAAAGTGCAAAATTCCGGTCCACAAATCAAACACAGTACTTCATTGTCGTCACTGACCCCTCCCAATTTCATCCTTATGGTAGCACTGTCACACACATAACTGAAATCGTGTTCATAGAGCCTGCCAGTACGTGGCAACAACAAAATCATTTTGGCTGACCAGTGCAGTTAATTACATCATTACGTTTTACTATTTATATATATAGACAAAATACTAGCATCAGGAACCGTACTTATTAGTGGGTGGAACCACAAGGGTTGTACTACAATAATACACTTATCAGTGGATGGAGCCCACAACAAACACGCAGGCCCCCAAAATCAGGAAATCTCATATGCAGGATATTTATTTTTGTTTTCCCAGTTCATATGCGAAAGGAGATGCACACGAAATCGTTCTTAAACCAAGTATTTGCCTCACGGCAATATGGCACCGCGCCAATATCATCATATTAACAGGGTTTGCCAATCATAGTCCAATTGCGGTAGGATTACTCAACAAATCATCAACCACACAAAATAGGACCGGAACACGCAGCAAGAGCAAACGGAACTTTTTTTCTTCAACCTGTTCTTCCGGCGATGCACACCAGGAATTAACCGACAGGAAGACAAAACAGGAACGGAAAATCGAGGATCGCGGAGATGCGAACGAGCAAAGAGCAGTATAGCGCGTGCGCACCTGGTGGCGGTAGTTGTAGTAGCCGTTGGAACCGGCGATGAGGACGGCCCACCTGGTCCCGACGGAGTCATCGTCCTCCTGCCCGGCGGCGCGCTGCGACGGCAGCCGGATGGTGGGCTCCAGCCGTGGGGTCCGCGCGTGCGCCACGGCCAGCACGAACGCGGAGAGGCACGCGGCGAGCAGGAGCTCGAGGGGAAGGGGGCGGAAGGACGCCATCGCCATGGCTGGTGTTTGGGGTTTGGATTCCGCGAAGAAGCGAGGGGGAGGAGGAAGGAGGGGTTTAATTCGGGCTGGGGCAAAGGGAAAGACTCCAACGTCTCCTTTTATTATGCGCCGGCGCCTCAGGGTATTCAATATATAATGGCGCTCGTAGTCGTAGGTGGGACCTGGTCGTAAGTAAGTGGGGTTTTCCGTTTTTAACACGCACATACATTCACTCTAGGGCTGTTTGGTTAGCTGCATCAACCTCAACCAGGCCAGCTGGATACATGTTTTATTTTTGTTTTGGCCTGTTGGCTTGGCTCTTGAGGAACGCTAAAATCGAGCGTTTTCACCGAGCCAAATACATGAGATGCGAGGGGGCGCATGTGGGTGATAACAGCTGCACGCACGGGGACAAGCGGTAGAAGTCGTGTTGGTTCCTGAAATGGTGCCGTAACTCCCGTCACCCCCTCCTCCCACTGCCCATTCTCCCACTGTTCGCTCTACCCTCCTCCCACCGCTCACTTTTCCCTCTGTCCACTCTTTCTGTCTCATCGGTGGCGACCACAAGATCCGCACGGCGAGCACCGGCTTCACCCCACTCCGAGTCAATTGCGGTATGCCCTACATTCCCTCTGTACCATCGATTTTCCTACGGCCGCGTTAGATTTATCCTTGATTGTAGATCACACATTCGATTCAAGGTTAGGCTTCTATCTAGGACAAACTGAACCGATTCCAATTAGGGATTCGAGGGTATTCACACACATGGGGAAGGAATTTCGAGGGTTTGAACAAACCCTCGAATCGATTCATCAGCACTTCGAATATAGCCTAGCGACGGGGTTTGAGGCGCATGGGGCGCGCTGAGCAGCATGTAGGTCAACGATAAGTCTCTAACGTTCACGCTGGTAGTCGTCCACCTTGAGGGGCATTGTAGAGCAGCCAGGTTGAGAAGCCCTCGCCATCATCTTCAACGCCTAGTGCTCCTCCTCCTCATCAGAGTCGTCTAGAACGATCTTGTTCATACGTGTAGTGCGTTTTTTATCGGGCCTAGTTCATATGTATATGTTCAATGCAGATTGACAAGCTTGTCGTGGGAGGCAACGACAAGGAGGGAAACGATAAGACTGACAAGGAGGTTGACGATATCCTTGATTAAGGGGTGCTTGCCACGCCGGCCTACCATTCATGGGCCGGGCCAAGGACCCACTGACAAACGAAGAATGGGTCATGCAAGCCATGGCCCTTGGTGTACTCAAGATGGTTGTCTAAAAAAACTCAAGATGGAATCGTTCCAAGACTTGGCGTATACTTCAAGCCATATTCAAATTCTCGGCATGTTTATGCCCACATGTAGCCGACATACGTGTAACCCTACCCCCGGTGCCTATATAAGCCGCAATTCTCTTTTTTAGGCAAGTTAGACTCATTCATACGATCTCGAGGTAGATCATCATGTACTTTGTACCCCATCCACAATCAATACAATACAAGCGGGGCGCAGGGTTTTACCTCTTTGAGAGGGCCCGAACCTGGGTAAACATCATGCCTTTCTCTACTTCCTGTTACATCTAGCCGAGACCACCAGCTCGGGACTGTTGGGAAACATAGTAGAAAACAAAACAAAATCGCCCTACGAACACCCAAGAATAATATGAAGATGCATATAGTGTTTGGTCAACGATCGTTACCGACTCCGGAGTGCAGTCGAAGTAGACGAGTCAGTGTAGATCGTACTTAGAGTCCCTCGAATTGTTGATGACGATCCCGCGAACCACCCTCGAATGAAATATAGAAAGCATGACCTCTCTACTTGGTTGCGAGCGTACGGTCTTCACGATCCGGTAATGCTTCGCCGTCCAGAGCTTATCGACACCGGAGAATTAGAGGGAGGAGATTAGAACCACACTAGGCTTCTAATCATGAGGATTGGAGGATCTAGGTCAAGTTTTAATTGATCAACTAGGATCAACTAGAACTAGAGAAACTAGGGGAGGCAAAACTTGTGTGTTCAAAAGGGCTCAATACCTCAAGTATATATAGGTTGGAGGGGAGGAGGGGCGTCACAAGGGGGGAAGGACTTCCCCTTGCGCCGGCCAAGGGAGAAGGACTCCTCCCACCCCCTCCGCAATTTGACCTCCTAGGAGGAAAGAGGGGCACCTCCCCTATTGGGCCTTGGTGGCCCAATTCTCCCTCCACGACCTGGCCTTTTTAGGCATGTTGGTATTAAATTAAATATAAAAGCCCTCTGACAGTCACTAGAGCATATTATATATAATTTAACATCATCAAAAACATTTTTCATCCATATGTTAGTTATCAGTCATACCTGGTATACCCGAAATTAATTATAAAAGCCCTCTAACAGTCACTAGAGCATATTATATATAATTTAGCATCATCAAAAACATTTATCATCCATATGTTAATTATCAGTAATACCTGGTATATGATACGTCTCCAACGTATCTATAATTTTTGATTGCTCCATGCTATATTATCTACTGTTTTGGACTATACTGGGCTTTATTTTCCACTTTTATATTACTTTTGGGACTAACCTATTAACCGGAGGCCCAGCCCAAAATTGTTGTTTTTTGCCTATTTCAGTGTTTCGAAGAAACGAAATATCAAACGGAGTCCAAACGGAATGAAACCTTCGGGAATGTGATTTTGAAAGTGCAACTATCCCTACGTGGTTTTGGTAATTCATAACAACATATAGCTCATTGAGCTAATGATATTCCAAGATAACTATTTCAGGAAAGCTTAATGATTGGCATGGCATGAATGGTGAAAGTGGAACCCTCAAAATACTAAGGACAAAGGATTGGCTCAAGCTCAAAAGCTCAAGACTCTTCATTTTACATTTTAGTGATCCAAGATCACATTGAGTCCATAGGAAAAGCCAATACTATCAAGGAGGGATGAGGTGTTGCTTAATGAGCTCTTTGCCTTATGTGCTTAATGATATGCTCCAAAATCCTCAACTACTTTCCCATATCCACATATGACCACCCTAAGCCAAACTCGGTCATACCGATTCTTTCTATCAGGCGCCACCGAGTCTTCATATTCATAAGCCACTGCTAAAACCCTAGCAAATCGGTTTCACCGATAGGGATCTTGGTCTCACCGAGATGGGATTGCAATCTCTCTGTTTCCTTTTCGTAACTTTTCGGTCTCACCGAAAGAGAGGATCGGTCCCACCGAGATTGCAATGCAAACTCTCTGTTTCCCTTTTGTAACTTTTCGGTCTCACAAAAGAGCAAATCGGTCCCACCGAGTTTGCCTGACCAACTCTCTGGTTAGCTAATTACCAAATCGGTCTCACCGAGTTTGTGTAATCGGTCTCACCGAGATTACGTTATGCCCAAACCCTAACCATATCGGTCCTACCGAGATGCATGTCAGTCCCACCGAAAATCTCTAACGGTCACTAGGTTTACCTTTTCGGTCCGACCGAGTTTGTTGATTCGGTCCCACCGAGATTGGTAAATTGTGTGTAACGGTTGGATTTTAAGTGGAGGCTATATATACCCCTCCACCTCCTCTTCATTCGTGGAGAGAGCCATCAGAACACATCTACACTTCCAACTCATATGTTCTGAGAGAGAACCACCTACTCATGTGTTGAGACCAAGATATTCCATTCCTACCATATGAATCTTGATCTCTAGCCTTCCCAAGTTGCTTTCCACTCAAATCTTCTTTCTACCAAATCCAAATCCTATGAGAGAGAGTTGAGTGTTGGGGAGACTATCATTTGAAGCACAAGAGCAAGGAGTTCATCATCAACACACCATTTGTTACTTCTTGGAGAGTGGTGTCTCCTAGATTGTCTAGGTGTCACTTGGGAGCCTTCGACAAGATTGTGGAGTTGAACCAAGGAGTTTGTAAGGGCAAGGAGATCACCTACTTCGTGAAGATCTACCGCTAGTGAGGCAAGTCCTTCGTGGGCGATGGCCATGGTGGGATAGACAAGGTTGCTACTTCGTTGACCCTTTGTGGGTGGAGCCCTCCGTGGACTCGCGCAACCGTTACCCTTCGTGGGTTGAAGTCTCCACCAACGTGGATGTAGGATAGCACCACCTATCCGAACCATGGGAAAAACATCCGTGTCTCCAATAGCGTTTGAATTATCCAAACCCTTCTCTTTACATTCTTGCAAGTTGCATGCTTTACTTTCCGCTGCCTATATACTCTTTGCATGCTTGCTTGAATAGTGTGATGATTGCTTGACTTGTCCTAAAAGTTGCTAAAATCTGCCAAGAACTAAAATTGGGAAAAAGGCGTAGCTTTTATTTGGTCAAGTAGTCTAATCACCCCCCTCTAGACATACTTCCGATCCTACAAGTGGTATCAGAGCCTTGGTCTCCATCTGCTTTGATTTCCATAGCTTTTGGTGGTCATAGCCTTGGTTTCACAACCTAGGAGAGTATGGCGTCCAGTGAGGGAAATTATCACCATAGAGGTCCTTACTTTGATGGTACTAACTTTGCTAGTTGGAAGCATAAAATGAAAATGCATATTCTTGGACATAACCCAACCATTTGGGCTATTGTGTGTGTTGGCTTGCAAGGTGACTTCTTCGACGGGAAAGAATCAAACCGTGAAGCTACCGCGGATGAGTTGAAGATGCTACAATACAACGCTCAAGCTTGTGATATTCTCTTCGACGGATTGTGCCCCGAAGAATTCAACAAAATCAGCCATCTGGAGAATGCAAAGGAAATTTGGGATACTTTGATTGATATGCACGAGGGTACCAACTCCGTGAAGGAATCCAAATTGGATGTGCTTCAAAGTCAACTTGACAAGTTCAAAATGAAGGATGGTGAAGGTGTCGCTGAAATGTACTCTAGGCTTGCTCTCATCACAAATGAGATTACCGGCTTAGGGAGTGAAGAGATGACCGACAAATTCATCATCAAGAAGATCCTAAGAGCCTTGGATGGAAAATATGATACCGTGTGCACATTGATCCAAATGATGCCCAATTACAAAGATCTCAAGCCAATGGAAGTCATTGGAAGAATTGTTGCTCATGAGATGTCACTCAAGGATAAAGAGGAACTTCACAACAAATCAAGTGGTGCTTACAAAGCCTCATGTGAAGCCCCCACATCATCAAGTGAGAAACAAAACTTCAATGAAGAACTGAGCTTAATGGTGAAGAACTTCAACAAGTTCTACAAGAATAGAAGCAAAGATAGAAGCTCCAAGTCAAGGTCCTACAATGACAAAAGATCTTCTAGTCGAGAGCGAAACTGCTACAATTGTGGAAGACCCGGACACTATTCCAATGAGTGTACGGCTCCCTACAAAAGAAGAGAAGATTCTCCAAAAAGAAGAAGTAAAAGAGAGGAATCACCATCACGAGAGAGAAGGAGTAGAGATGATCGTTATGAACGAAGATACTCACGGAGAAGCAAGGATTCGGAAAGGAAGGAAAAATCATCAAGGAGCTACACAAAACGAAGACATCAAGCTCATGTTGGTGAATGGGTATCCGGCTCCGACTCCGACAACCACTCCGAGAGAATTTATCACTCCGACTCCGAATATACTCAAGATGAAGGTGTTGCCGGTCTAGCACTTGTGTCAACCAACTCCTATGACATATTTGATTCACCAAATGAAGGAATTGGAAGATGTTTCATGGCGATGAAGATGAAGATGACTTGTTAGGCGATGATGATTTACTTGTTGACAACTCTAGTGATGAATCCTATGATGAAACGTCAATTAATCATGCTAAAACGAATGACAATGATAAGGAGAAAATTGAGGCTCTAACTAAAGAACTAAACACTCTTAAGTTAGCTCATGAAACTATCTTCGAAGATCATCGAGAACTTTTAAGGGCTCATGAGAAGTTACGCTTTGAAAAGCTCAATCTTGAGCAAGAGCATGAGCTTTTAAAGGCAATCAATGATGATCTCCGCAAGAAAAGTTCTTCTTGCATTACCAAATGTTTACTCTTATCCACTTACATGCCTCAAGTCAAGTCTAGTAACAAGAACAAGAAAGATTCTTCTTCTAGTAGTAACAATGATCATGTTAAATCCAATATTGTTGCTTCTAGTAGTTCTCTTAATTCCACTAATGATTCTCTTAGCCAAGTTACACTTGAGCAAGAAAATAGCATATTGAAGGAAATCATAGAGAAAGGAGTGTACAAAAGCCTTGCCGGAAGTAAGCAATTCGAGGAGATTGTACGCAAGCAAGGAAGGCACCAGAAGAATCAAGGTGTTGGTTTTGAACGAAAGTTCAATGCCAATGGAGTTGAGTGGGAAGAAGATCAATACCCCAAGACAAAGTTTGTTCCTCAACAAGAGAAGTATGACCCAACTTCTTTTAAGGGGACACAAACTCAAGATGATCTTCCACCACAAGACTACAAGCAAAAAGGCAAGGACAAGCTTCAAGAGGAAATAGATGCATTTGAAGAAGCTCCTAAGACCTTAGTCAAGTGGATTCCCAAGACTACTTCAAGTTCCACTTCATCAAGTACGACTACAACTCCAAGGATTCCCATCAAGATGGTGTGGATCCAAAAGAAGAAGAACTAGAAAGTTCTTGAGGGTGACTCCGCCAACAAACTTCACTCTTATCATTTTGGCAAGAACAAGTGCAATCAACTTCCACATCTTGCACTAGTTCAAGGAGTCACAAACCCTCTTGTTGGTAAGTCAAGGGACAAGGTAACCTAAAAGCTTTCATAGACATCATCTTGTATGTGCAATCACTCTATGTCTATGGATATATTTGCTTGTTCCTTGTGGGACTAACCCATGTAGGTATTGAAAGTGCAATTCACTCAAAAGGATAGATCCAAGTGATCTACATTAACATTGAGCATCCACATCTTCAACATCTACATGAAGTCATCATCGACAAAACCCAAGGTTAGTTCATCCCTCTTTGGGGGGATATCACATCTAGGGGGAGCTTTACTCTAAGACTTGAGCTAAAGCGACTCTAATGATGTGAACACAACGATGCTTTATATAAAAGTGGTAACCCCACTTGAGCTTAAACGATGAGTATGACCTATGATCAAATGTTCTCATTTGACTCCTAAGTCAATATACTCATATATAGATGACCTAGTCATCGCAAATTGCTTGATAGATGCTAGAATTGGGTGTGCATGTTTTGTCACATATTTCAATTGCCATATTATTGTGTGAGCATGTTGGTTGCATATTTTACTCATTCGAGGACATCCACTTGTTGTTTTGATTGTTTGGTTTTATTGTTCTTTTGCCAAGTGGATGGACAAGAATGCCTAAGTACCCCCTCTAGCTATCTATGCTTTTCTCGTCTCAAACTCTATTCATGCTACATCACAAAATTGATCAAGTCAGATTCGAACCACTCTCTGTGAGGAGCACTCGAAGTCCCCGATTCGTCATAGATTTAAACTTCCAAAACCTCTTTGTGATTTTCGGTCTGACCGATACCCCACTTTCGGTCTTACCGAGATCATTAAGTTGATCTATGTTTTCGATCTCGGTGCAACCGATTTGAACTATTCGGTCACACCGAGTTGCAATAACTGTACACAGTTTTGCATCTCGGTGCCACCGAGTTGTTCGACTCGGTCACACCGACAGGGTCGGGCTATATATAGACACGGGCAAAATTTTGGAAATTTCTCCGAACCTCTTCGCCCGCGCCATAGCTCGCTCTGCCGACGTGGTCTCCGGATCGTCTCCTCGCCGCCAGCAGCCTCCAGTCGCTGGTCTCCGTCGCCGTCAACGGGAATTAACCCCGCCGTTGCCGCCGTAGCGAGTCTCTGCCGAACTAGGGTACGGACTCGATCTTTGTGCTATTCCCCAATCCGATTTCTAGCACATTGTGATCATAATGGTTCTTGCCACGTTTGATAAACTTCTATCCAGTCAAAGAACTCGTAGATTAGCTTTGATTCGAAAATTTTAGGGTTAGGTTTCCACCGAAACCATCTCGGACCCACCGAGTTGAAAAACTCGGTCCCACCGATTTGGCCTATGCCATTGCACAAGTGAAACTCGGTCTGACCGAGTGTAACTAATCGGTGTGACCGATTTTTGAACTTTGTGAAACCCTAGCAGTCTCGGTGCCACCGAACTGTGACTTGGTCTGACCGAGTTCACTAGTTTAGGTTCCAAAAACTGCTTCGGTATCACCGAGTTTAAACATCGATAGATCCGAGATGCTTTCTGTGGGAAACTAAAACTAAGTTTTTGAATCATTCTTTTTGCAAAAATCTCTGCATTTTGTGATGCTCATCCACTCTACCTCATCTATAAACTATTCACAGGGTTCAGCAGTCAGCAATCAACTTGTTCATCATGTCAGATCAAAGTGATAGTCAGAATCAGTCAGAGCAGCTTGTGCACATGAGTGAGGGCACTAGTCCCTCCAGTTCCTCAGATGATGGCAGCAAGAGCACCCCTAGCAATCTGCCAAAAGCTGCCACAAGACAGAGAAAGAAGAGAACTTCAGACTCAGAGGATGAAGATTATGTGGCAGAGGAGGAAACAACTTCCAAGAGAGTGGTGCTGAAGAAAGAATATGTCTTAGCTGCAGCCAACAAGCCAGGCTTAAAGGTCAAAAGGCCAGCAGGCAGGCAGCCCATGCCAAAGGCCAGAGCCTCAACAAAGATTCCTGAGAAGCCTACACCCAAAGAGCCAGTTGCAGCTGAAACAAAGAAAGAAAGCAAAAGAGGCAGATGGTGCAAGAAAGTAGATCCCATGGCTGAATTTGAACAACATTCTTCTGATGAAGAAGAAGAAGAAGAAGAGGAAGGTGCTGCACCAGCACCTAAGGTACCCAAGCTGATGGGTGATGCCATTAGATCAGGAGCAGCTGCATCTAAGCCAAAGGAAGCCCCCAAGTCTGCTTCCAAGGCCAAGCCAGCTCCAAAGCCAAAACCAAAGAGGAATACTAGGAGCATCCCAGCTGCAGAGAAGAACAAGGCCCCAGTGCCTGAAGCTGTTGTTGAAGAAGAGGAAGGCCAAGTGCTGAGAAAGTTGAAGCCCAAGATCCCAGACCACAATGATGCTCATCCTGTGGCTGAGGATATGAATATCAGGAGAGACTCTGGAATGAGAAAATGGAGAGCAGAGGATCCCTATGCTACCAGGAGAAGGACTGCTGTAGACTACAGGTTCCATACTAAGGAACAGCAGGACTTCTATGAGACAATCTTGTTAGACAAGAAGCCCATTGTATGTGACATGAGATGGGTTGATTGGCAATACATCAAGGACAACGAAGAGCACTACCCTGGAGTGCAGGACAGCTTCAGAGCTTGTGGAGTAGCAGACTTTGTTGGGCAGAAGCTCACAAAGTGGAATGAGGAGCTTATCATGCAGTTCTACTCCACAACACATTTTTATCCAGATGGGAGGATTGTTTGGATGTCTAAAGGTACGAGGTACCAATCAACAATTGCTGAGTGGGCACATCTTATTAATGCCCCAGAGGAAAATGAAGATGACTTGGA
The DNA here is from genome assembly GCA_032464435.1 of Aegilops umbellulata. Taxonomy (NCBI): domain Eukaryota; kingdom Viridiplantae; phylum Streptophyta; class Magnoliopsida; order Poales; family Poaceae; genus Aegilops; species Aegilops umbellulata. Next base: position 196,208,388 of record CP136056.1, on the reverse strand, counting down.
TGTCTATTCCAAGAAGAAGATGGACCACAACTCCATGATCAACATGTACAAAGAGATCCCTGACAAGGCACTTGAAACTTTCAAGTATGGATCTGTACACTATCTTCTGTCAGGATTGCCAACCATCAATTGGATCTTAAGGCACACTCTGTTGCCCAAGTTTGGAGATCACAAGATGACCAGAGGCCATGCAATCAATTTGCTTCATATCTTTGATGTGCCTCAGAAGTTCAAAGTCATGAGCCTTATGATAGAAACAATCAAGAGGATTGCAGCAGACCAGAAGAGGAGTTGTGGATATGCCCCTCAGATCCAGGAACTGATCAACTCCAAGATGAGCACTGGCATATATCTTTTGGATAAGGAACATTTGCCTATCCATCCAGATTTTGAGGACAACCAAGTTGTGATGCATGAAAATGAACCATCATCAGTCCAGGCACAAGCCAAGAAGGAGAAGGCAAGGAAGGAGAAAGCTGCAAGGATGCCAACTCAAGAGGAGGCATCTGAATACTTCTTGAAAACCAAGCAAGAGCAGCTTAGTTACCTGATTGCATCCACCCTGCGGATTGAGAAGGGTTTGGCCAACCTAACTCAGAACCAGGCAAGCTTAGAGAGAATCGTAGAACAGAAGTTCTATGACTTGGATATCAAGGCGACAGAGATTCAGACTGCAGTGGAGCAACTCCAGGATGACATGCAGGAGAGGAGAGGGAAGACAACCACAGATGCATTTTCCAGAGTGCCACGAGGTCCAAGGTCGTCTGCAGCGCCAGTTCCTGACACAAGAGCAACCGCCTCAGCACCAGCCGCAGCACCAACCCAACCTGCTCCAGCATCCACTTCAGCTCCAACTCCAACAGCATCTACGGAAGCCTTCGTCCTTGGAGTGATCCAGACTCCACCACCACCTGAAGATCAAGCCTGAGTGTCGATCTAGCACTATGCATTTTCTAGGAACTTTTTGGTAACTTGTTGCCAAAGGGGGAGAAAAATGTATAGATCATAGGCTTCGAGAGAGAGAGTGTTGCTTTTATTCTCTCTTGCTTTAATTTGGTGGTTTTTCAAACATTGTTTGCTTTTGGTTGAGATACTTTGATATGCTTGTGAGACATTGATGATCATGTGTTTGATCATAAGCTACACTTATGCATGCTTGATATATCTTATCTATCTTATGTGATCATTCACTTTGCCTTGGTGATGAGTGCACGTATTTCATTATTAATCATTTTGAGCGCTCCACCAAGATGTATGTGACATGGAAGAGTAACCCATAATTCTAACTTCTTGTGCATTTGCAGTCCAAAGCAAATTTTAAATATGCACAAATTTAGGGGAGCTCTTACTTATCACATACTTCTCAAAGCGACGATGTAATTCCTTCTTATTATCACTTGTCGAAGCTTTGACCTATATGTTGTCATCAATTACCAAAAAGGGGGAGATTGAAAGTGCAACTATCCCTAGGTGGTTTTGGTAATTCATAACAACATATAGCTCATTGAGCTAATGATATTCCAAGATAACTATTTCAGGAAAGCTCAATGATTGGCATGGCATGAATGGTGAAAGTGGAACACTCAAAATACTAAGGACAAAGGATTGGCTCAAGCTCAAAAGCTCAAGACTCTTCATTTTACATTTTAGTGATCCAAGATCACATTGAGTCCATAGGAAAAGCCAATACTATCAAGGAGGGATGAGGTGTTGCTTAATGAGCTCTTTGCCTTATGTGCTTAATGATATGCTCCAAAATCCTCAACTACTTTCCCGTATCCACATATGACCTAAACCCTAAGCCAAACTCGGTCATACGGATTCTTTCTATCTGGCGCCACCGAGTCTTCATATGTCATAAGCCACTGCCAAAACCCTAGCAAATCGGTTTCACCGATAGGGATCTCGGTCTCACGGAGATGGGATTGCAATCTCAAAGTTTCCTTTTCGTAATTTTCGGTCTCACCGAAAGAGAGGATCGGTCCCACCGAGATTGCAATGCAAACTCTCTGTTTCCCTTTTGTAACTTTTCGGTCTCACAAAAGAGCAAATCGGTCCCACCGAGTTTGCCTGACCAACTCTCTGGTTAGATAATTACCAAATCGGTCTCACCGAGTTTGTGTAATCGGTCTCACCGAGATTACGTTATGCCCAAACCCTAACCATATCGGTCCTACCGAGATGCATGTCAGTCCCACCGAAAATCTCTAACGGTCACTAGGTTTACCTTTTCGGTCCGACCGAGTTTGTTGATTCGGTCCCACCGAGATTGGTAAATTGTGTGTAACGGTTGGATTTTAAGTGGAGGCTATATATATCCCTCCACCTCCTCTTCATTCGTGGAGAGAGCCATCAGAACACATCTACACTTCCAACTCATATGTTCTGAGAGAGAACCACCTACTCATGTGTTGAGACCAAGATATTCCATTCCTACCATATGAATCTTGATCTCTAGCCTTCCCAAGTTGCTTTCCACTCAAATCTTATTTCTACCAAATCCAAATCCTATGAGAGAGAGAGTTGAGTGTTGGGGAGACTATCATTTGAAGCACAAGAGCAAGGAGTTCATCATCAACACACCATTTGTTACTTCTTGGAGAGTGGTGTCTCCTAGATTGGCTAGGTGTCACTTGGGAGCCTCCGACAAGATTGTGGAGTTGAACCAAGTAGTTTGTAAGGGCAAGGAGATCGCCTACTTTGTGAAGATCTACCACTAGTGAGGCAAGTCCTTCGTGGGCGATGGCCATGGTGGGATAGACAAGGTTGCTACTTCGTGGACCCTTCGTGGGTGGAGCCCTCCATGGACTCGCGCAACCGTTACCCTTCGTGGGTTGAAGTCTCCACTAACGTTGATGTAGGATAGCACCACCTATCCGAACCACGGGAAAAACATCCATGTCTCCAATAGCGTTTGAATTATCCAAACCCTTCTCTTTACATTCTTGCAAGTTGCATGCTTTACTTTCTGTTGCCTATATACTCTTTGCATGCTTGCTTGAATAGTGTGATGATTGCTTGACTTGGCCTAAAAGTTGCTAAAATCTACCAAGAACTAAAATTGGGAAAAGGCGTAGCTTTTATTTGGTCAAGTAGTCTAATCACCCCCCCTCTAGACATACTTCCGATCCTACAGATTTCCTCACCGAACGTGATCCAGGAGACTTGGACCCTACTCCAAGAAGTAACAGAGGCGGTCACGAGGGCGGGGGGCGTGCCCCCCCTCTAGGGCGCGCCCCCTGCCTCGTGGGCCCCCTGTTGCTCCACCGACGTACTCCTTCATCCTATATATACCTACGTACCCCCAAACTATCAGAGACGGAGCCAAAAACCTAACTCCACCGCCGCAACTTTCTGTATCCACGAGATCCCTTCTTGGGGCCTGTTTCGGAGCTCCGCCGGAGAGGGCCGTCAACACGGAGGGCTTCTACATCATCATAGCCCCTCGGATGATGTGTGAGTAGTTTACCTCAGACCTTTGGGTCCATAGTTAGTAGCTAGATGGCTTCCTCTCTCTTTTTGGATCTCAATACAATGTTCTCCCCCTCTCTCGTGGAGATCTATTCGATGTAATCTTATTTTTGCGGTGTGTTTGCTGAGACCGTTGAATTGTGGGTTTATGATCAAGTCTATCTATGAATAATATTTGAATCTTCTCTGAATTCTTTTATGTATGATTGGTTATCTTTGCAAGTCTCTTCGAATTATCAGTTTGGTTTGGCCTACTAGATTGGTTTTTCTTGCCATGGGAGAAGTGCTTAGCTTTGGGTTCGATCTTGCGGTGTCCTTTCCCAGTGACAGAAGGGGCAGCAAGGCACGTATTGCATCGTTGCCATCGAGGATAACAAGATGGGGTTTTTATCATGTTGCATGAAACTATCCCTCTACATCATGTCATCTTGCTTAAGGCGTTACTCTGTTTTTAACTTAATACTCTAGATGCATGCTGGATAGCGGTCGATGAGTGACATAATAGTAGTAGATGCACGCATGAGTCGGTCTACTTGTCTCGGACGTGATGCCTATTTACATGATCATACCTAGATATTCTCATAACTATGCTCAATTCTGTCAATTGCTCAACAGCTATTTGTTCACCCACCGTAGAATACTTATGCTCTTGAGAGAAGCCACTAGTGAAATCTATGGCCCCGGGTCTATTCTCATCATATCAATCTCCATCACTTTAATATTTCTTTGCTTTTACTTTGCCTTTTACTTTGCACTTTGCATCTCTATATAAAAAATACCAAAAATATTATCTATCATCTCTATCAGGTCTCACTCTCGTAAGTGACCGTGAAGGGATTGACAACCCCTAATCGCGTTGGTTGCTAGTAGCTATCGTTTTGTGCAGGTACGAGGGACTTGCGCGTGGCCTCCTACTGGATTGATACCTTGGTTCTCAAAAACTGAGGGAAATACTTACGCTACTTTGCTGCATCATCCTCTCCTCTTCGGGTAAAACCAATGCAATGCTCAAGAGGTAGCAAGAAGAATTTCTGGCGCCGTTGCCGGGGAGTCTACGCAAAAAGTCAACATACCAAGTACCCATCACAATCCCTATCTCTCGCATTACATTAGTTGCCATTTGCCTCTCGTTTTCCTCTTCCCCACTTCACCCTTGCCGTTTTATTCGCCCTCTCTTTCCCAATCTCCTTCTCCTTCTCTTTTCCTGTTTGCCTTTTTCTCGCTTGCCTTTTGTTTGCTCGTGTGTTGGATTGCTTGTTTGTCGCGATGGCTCAAGATACTACCAAATTGTGTGACTTCACCAATACCAATAATAATGATTTCCTTATCACTCCGATTGCTCCTCTTGCCAATACTGAATCTTGTGAAATCAATACTGCTTTGTTGAATCTTGTTATGAAAGATCAATTTGCCGGCCTTCCTAGTGAAGATGCCGCTACTCATCTTAATAGCTTCGTTGATTTATGTGATATGCAAAAGAAGGAAGACGTTGATAATGACGTTGTTAAATTGAAGCTATTCCCTTTTTCTCTTAGAGATCGTGCTAAAGCTTCGTCTTCGTCTTTGCCTAAAAATAGTATTGATTCTTGGAACAAGTGCGAAGATGCTTTTATCTTTAAGTATTTTCCTCCCGCTAAGATCATCTCTCTTATAAACGATATTATGAATTTTAAACAACTTGATCATGAACATGTTGCACAAGCTTGGGAGAGAATGAAATTAATGATACGTAATTGTCCTACGCATGGTTTGAATTTGTGGATGATTATACAAAAAAATTATGCCGGATTGAATTTTGCTTCTAAAAATCTTTTAGATTCGGCCGCGGGAGGCACTTTTATGGAAATCACTTTAGGAGATGCTACTAAACTGCTAGATAATATTATGGTAAATTATTCTCAATGGCACACTGAAAGATCCACTAATAAAAAAGTGCATGCAATAGAAGAAATCAATGTTTTGAGTGGAAAGATGGATGAACTTATGAAATTATTTGCTACTAAGAGTGTTTCTTCTAATCCTAATGATATGCCTTTGTCTACTTTGATTGAGAATAATAATGAATCTATGGATGTGAATTTTGTTGGTAGGAATAATTTTGGTAACAACGCTTATAGAGGGAATTTTAATCCTAGGCCTTATCCTAGTAATCCTTCTAATAATTATGGAAATTCCTACAACAACTCTTATGGAAAATTTAATAAGATGCCCTCTGAATTTGAGAATAGTGTTAAAGAGTTTATGAATTCACAAAAGAATTTTAATGCTTTGCTTGAAGAGAAATTGCTTAAGTTAATGATTTGGCTAGGAACGTTGATAGAATTTCTCTTGAGGTTGATTCTCTAAAGCTTAGATATATTCCTTCTAAGCATGATACCAATGAGTCTCTCAAAGCCATGAGAATTTCCATTGATGAGTGCAAGGAAAGAACCGCTAGGATGCGTGCTACGAAAGATTCCTTTATTAAAGCGTGTTCTTCCAATTCCTATGAAAATCAAGATGAAGATCTAAAAGTTATTGATGTATCCCCTATCAAATCTTTCTTTGGCAATATGAATCTTGATGAAACTGAATATGATCTTCCTTTACCTAGAAGGCGTTCCAAAAATTCGGAGTATTTAGATCTTTACGATGAAATTGATGAAAGTGGGATTGAAAGAAATAAAACCCTAGATGTTGCTAAACCCACTATATTGGATTTCAAGGAATTTAATTATGAAAATTGCTCTTTAATTGATTGTATTTCCTTGTTGCAATCCGTGCTAAATTCTCCTCATGCTTATAGTCAAAAGAAAGCCTTTACCGAACATATTGTTGATGCCTTGATGCAATCTTATGAATAAAAACTTGAGTTGTAAGTTTCTATCCCTAGAAAACTCTATGATGAGTGGGAACCAACTATTAAAATTAAAATTAAAGATCATGAGTTTTATGCTTTGTTTGATTTGGGTGCTAGTGTCTCCACTATCCCCAAAACTTTGTGTGATTTGCTAGATTTCCGTAATTTAGATGATTGCTCTCTAAATTTGCATCTTGCGGATTCCACTATTAAGAAACCTATGGGAAGAATTAATGATGTTATTATTGTTGCAAATAGGAATTATGTGCCCGTAGATTCTATCGTTCTTGATATAGATTGCAATCCTTCTTGCCCTATTATTCTTGGTAGACCTTTCCTTAGAACGGTTGGTGCGATTATTGATATGAAGGAGGGGAATATTAGATTTCAATTTCCATTAAAAAAGGGCATGGAACACTTTCCTAGAAAGAAAATAAAATTGCCATATGAAACTATCATGAGAGCCACTTATGGATTGCCTACCAAAGATGGAAACACCTAAATCTACCCTCGCTTTTATGCCTAGCTAGGGGCGTTATACGATAGCACTTGTTGGGAGGCAACCCAATTTTATTTTTAGTTTTTAGTTTTTTCTTCTGTTTAGGAATAAATAACCCATCTAACTTCTGTTTAGATGTGGTTTTGTGTTTTAATTAGTGTTTGTGCCAAGTTAGACCTATAGGATCTTCTTGGATGATAGTTATTTGATCTTGCTGTAATTTCCAGAATCTTTTTGTTCACGAAAACAATTGTTAAAAATCACCAGAACGTGATAAAATACTGATTCCAATTGCTTCTGATCAATAAACAAATTTTCTAGGTCTTCCTATTTTGGTAGATTTGTTGGAGTTCCAGAAGTTTGCGTTAGTTACAGATTACTACAGACTGTTCTGTTTTTGACAGAGTCTGTTTTTCATATGTTGTTTGCTTATTTTGACAAATCTATGGCTATTAAAATAGTTTATAATCCATAGAGAAGTTGGAATATAAATAAATAATGAGTTCATTACAGTACCTTGAAGTGATCCTTTGTTTTCTTTCTCTAACGGAGCTCACGAGATTTCTATTGAGTTTTGTGTTGTGAAGTTTTCAAGTTTTGGGTGAAATATTTTGATGGATTATGGAACAAGGAGTGGCAAGAGCCGATGCTTGGGGATGCCCATGGCACCCCCAAGATAATCCAAGGACACCAAAAAGTTAAAGCTTGGGGATGCCCCGGAAGGCATCCCCTCTTTCGTCTACTTCCATCGATAATTTTACTTGGAGGTATATTTTTATTCACCACATGATATGTGTTTTGCTTGAAGCGTCTTGTTGTAACATCCCAAATTTTCAATTTGGAATGTTATACATAGGTCATTCATGCATATCATGTTTTATTGCATTTCCGTTTCGAAATCCTCGAAATCCTAAGCAACTCAAGGACCCACGGAGAGAGTTGGGGATTTCCCCGGTTTTGGGATGAGGATTTGATTTTAATTATTTTTCTCTCCGAAAAATATTTCACATTAAATTAAATGAGAGGAGATAATATGACTTCTCTGAAATAATTGAAATATTGGAGGAAAAATATTAAAATCATTTATTTGATTTTATTTGGATTTTATTTGCAATAGAAAAATTGCATGTTTCAAAATTGCATTTTAGGGCCAAGAAAATGTTCATTCTGTTCTAAATATTTTATTTAGACGGTGAAAATTTGTTTTCACATTTTTAGATTTTTATTTATTTTTCTAGGATTTTATTTCTGCCGGCGAAATGTTTTTTTTTAAATTCCGCGCCCGACTAGGCCTAAGGCCCAGCCGAGCCAGGCCGGCCGGCAGCCGCCCCCGCCGTCGCTCGGACTTGGAGTCCGAGCCGGACTCGGCCGCCGCCGCTTTCCCCCTCCTCCAAGCAAGCCCCCCTCTCTTATAAGCCGCCACCCCGCCGCCAAACCCACCACCACCGCAGCCCCGCCGCCCGCAGCCGCCGCCGCTCGCGCCTCGGGCCTCCGTCCGCTCTACCCGTCGCCGCCGCCGCTTGCCGCCGTTGCCCCGCAAGCCGCCGCCCCGCAGCCCCGCCTCGCCGGACTCCTCGCCGGAGGTATCCGCCGGGTCCGACCGCCAGTTTATTTTTAAAAAAAGCCGTTCGGTTTATTTTTTTTGAAACCCTAGATTCATTTTTTTCGGATCGCCGATTTTTCTCGGTTCTTCTAGTTAGCGGACGTTCGTCACGAACGTTTTTCCCCGTTAGTTACAGCTAACGAACGCTCGTTTGTTAGTATGTTCATTAGTTTTCTTTTTATCGGATTTATTCCGCGATTTCTCTGATCGCGATTTCTGATCCGATCTTAGTTTCTGTTTATCTTTTCGCTCGTTTATCGGAATCAGGCGATTCAAGCGCCTGGAGTTTCGTCTCGAAACCCTATTTCCGTTTAACCAACTCAAACAAGTTTTTGCTACTGTAAACTTTGACCTAGTTTCAGATTAGTAAACGAACCTTCTTTCTTTCGCCGTTTGAGTTTCGTTGCTCCGTTTGATTTGATTCTTTTTACGAACCGGAGTTCTTAAGTTGAACTTTCTGGTCAACCTCTTTTATTTGAGTTCTGCTTGTGCATCTTTGCTTGTTACTTATGTATGCTTTTTTTTGCTTGAGATAGAATTCCCGGAGTGCGAAGCGTGTTACTACGAGTCTCTAGGATTCGCGGATCGTCAGCAAGGCAAGTAACACATTGATCATACTCTTTCCATACCCAGTTTTTATGCATTAGTTTCAATCCTCAAACATTGCATGATTAGGATGTCATTAACTTGTGGGTTGGGGAGTAGTTGATGAGGTAGAACCTATGCTCTGTTATATTCAAACCCTTGGGAGTTACTTCTACACTTGCTTATATTACTATGCTATGCTATGCTCGTAGACGTGGTTCGGGTTTGAGTGAAATCCATGACAGATGTGAGATTGTTAATTAATGGTTCAACTTAAGGTGGCAACTTAAATTAACATCTGGGTGGATTGAGGCACCTGGGGAACCCAGTGTTGTCTGTTTTTTGGAAATCCCGGGGTACCCGTGTGATCTTCCTATGGACCGCCACCCAGGCTCAAAGGGAACTTAGATGATTCATGCTAGACACTTTCGTGTGCAGCCACAAGCTATTATGGGCTCTAGCATAGTTGAGTAAGTTACGTGAAGCTGTTGAAGAGGTAGATCAGCAAGTAGTGGGTTTTGTAGGTTTAGTATGGTCTGCCCGGAGTAGAGAGTTAATGTTTCTGAAAAACTGTGTCTCGGTCATCCGTTTCTCAAATACCATGTAGTGCGAGAAATCCAACAGAGGCGATCGAGTCTTGTGGGGAAAAGTGCGCAAACCTCTGCAGAGTGTACAATCTAATCATGGTTAGCCGTGTCCCCGGTTATGGACAATTTTGAGTATCTAATACTTGGGTTATCACATGTATCTCATCATGCTTAATTAATATTGTTGGGTTGTTAATCACTTTAATTGGGATTGAGTTGGGGGTACCTTCTCAATGTTGTTCAACCACCATGATAGTTAAATTAAAAATCTATTCCTTTGTTGTAGGGAAAAATTGGCTTTTCGCAAAACTATAACCATAGAGCTTTCCGCCAGCCAAATAAGCATGTAGTGATAGCATTATTTTGTTTATGCTCTGCTGTGTTATATTGCTAGCATATTCCATGTGCTGACCCGTTTTCGGGCTGCAACGTATTATGTTGCAGACTTTTCAGACGAGGAGTAAGGTTCGTTAGGTCGTTGCCGTGCAGCTCAGCTATGCCGTTGGAGTTGATGGACTCACTTTATCTTCCAAGCCTTCGGTTGTTATCGTATTAGATGGCCTTAAGCCATATTATTGTAATAAGTTCTCTTTTGAGACGTTTGATGTAATAAGTGTGTGATTGCTACTCTGTTACAAATCCTTCGAGTACTGTGTGTGTCAGCATTACCGATCCAGGGATGACACTGAAGCATAGAGACTTGACCATCTGAGGTCGGGTCGCTACACTTGTATTATTTGTGTCTTTGTTTGTTAGTGTGCCACAATCATCCTTGCTGTACACACCTTTTGAGAGAGCCATATATGAATTAAAATTTGATAGAATACTCTATGTGCTTCACTTATATCTTTTGAGCTATGTAGTTTTGCTCTATGTGCTTCACTTATATCTTTTGAGCTATGTAGTTTTGCTCTATGTGCTTCACTTATATCTTTTGAGCGTCATAATTTTGCTCTATGTGCTTCACTTAGATCTTTTAGAGCACAATGGTGGATTTGTTTTAAAGAAACTATTGATCTCTCGTGCTTCACTTAGATCATTTTGAGAGTCTCTAATAACATGGTAAATTGCTTAATAATAATATGCTTGATATTCAAGATTTGTGAAACTTTCTTTTGAGTGCGTTGAATACTAAGAAAAGATGGATGCTTGATAATTGTTTTGAGATATGAAGATGGTGATATTAGAGTCATGCTAGTTGAGTAGTTGTGAATTTAAAGAATACTTGCGTTGAAGTTTGTGATTCCCGTAGCATGCACGTATGGTGAACCGTTATGTGATGAAGTCGGAGCATGATTTATTTATTGATTGTCTTCCTTATGAGTGGCGGTCGGGGACGAGCGATGGTCTTTTCCTACCAATCTATCGCCCTAGGAGCATGCACGTAATACTTTGCTTTGATAACTTCTAGATTTTTGCAATAAGTATATGCGTTCTTTATGACTAATGTTGAGTCCATGGATTATACGCACTTTTTCCCACCTTTCCACCATTGCTAGCTTCTCTAATACCGCGCACTTTTCGCCGGTATCATACACCCACCATATACCTTCCTCAAAACAGCCACCATACCTACCTATCATGGCATTTCCATAGCCATTCCGAGATATAATGCCATGCAACTTTCCACCATTCCGTTTATTATGACACGCTCCATCATTGTCATATTGCTAGCATGATCATGTAGTTGACATCGTATTTGTGGCAAAGCCACCATTCATAATTCTTTCATACATCTCACTCTTGATTCATTGCATATCCCGGTACACCGCCGGAGGCATTCATATAGAGTCACATTTTATTCTAAGTATCGAGTTGTAATTGTTGAGTTGTAAGAAAAATAAAAGTGTGATGATCATCATTTTTAGAGCATTGTCCCAAGTGAGGAAAGGATGATGGAGACAATGATTCCCCCACAAGTCGGGATGAGACTCCAGACGAAAAAAAGAGGCCATAAAAAAGAGAAAAGGCCCAAATAAAAAAATGAGAGAAAAAGAGAGAAGGGACAATGTTACTATCCTTGTACCACACTTGTGCTTCAAAGTAGCACCATGATCTTCATGATAGAAAGTCTCTCATTTTGTCACTTTCATATACTAGTGGGAATTTTTCATTATAGAGCTTGGCTTGTATATTCCAATGATGGGCTTCCTCAAAATGCCCTAGGTCTTCGTGAGCAAGCGAGTTGGATGCACACCCACTTAGTTTCTTTTGTTGAGCTTTCATACACTTATGGCTCTAGTCCATCCGTTGCATGGCAATCCCTACTCACTCACATTGATATCTATTGATGGGCATCTCCATAGCCCGTTGATACGCCTAGCTGATGTGAGACTATCTTCCCCTCTTTTTGTCTTCTCCACAACCACCATTCTATTCCACATATAGTGCTATATCCATGGCTCACGCTCATGCATTGTGTGAAGATTGAAAAAGTTTTGAAAATGTTAAAGTATGAAACAATTGCTTGGCTTGTCATCAGGGTCGTGCATGATTTAAATACTTTGTGTGGTTAAGATAGAGCATAGCCAGACTATATGCTTTTGTAGGGATAACTTTCTTTGGCCATGTTATTTTGAGAAGACATGATTGATTTGTTAGTATGCTTGAAGTATTATTATTTTTATGTCAATATAAATTTTTGTCTTGAATCTTTCGAATCTGAATATTCGTACCACAATTAAGAAGATTTGCATTGAAATTATGCCAAGTAGCACTCCGCATAAAATATTCTCTTTTTATCACTTACCTACTCGAGGACGAGCAGGAATTAAGCCTGGGGATGCCTGATACGTCTCCAACGTATCTATAATTTTTGATTGCTCCATGCTATATTATCTACTGTTTTGGACTATATTAGGCTTTATTTTCCACTTTTATATTATTTTTGGGACTAACCTATTAACCGGAGGCCCAACCCAGAATTGCTGTTTTTTGCCTATTTGAGTGTTTCGAATAAACAGAATATCAAATGGAGTCCAAACGGAATGAAACCTTTGGGAACGTGATCCAGGAGACTTGGAACCTACTCCAAGAAGTAATAGAGGCGGTCACGAGGGTGGGGGGCGCGCCCCCCTCTAGGGCGCGCCACCTGCCTCGTGGGCCCCTGTTGCTCCACCGACGTACTCCTTCTTCCTATATATACCTACGTACCCCCAAACGATCAGAGACAGAGCCAAAAACTTAATTCCACCATCGCAACTTTATTTATCCACGAGATCACATCTTGGGGCCTGTTCCGGAGCTCCACCGGAGAGGGCCGTCATCACGGAGGGCTTCTACATCATCATAGCCCCTCCGATGAAGTGTGAGTAGTTTACCTCAGACCTTCGGGTCCATAGTTAGTAGCTAGATGGCTTCTTCTCTCTTTTTGGATCTCAATACAATGTTCTCCCCCTCTCTCGTGGAGATCTATTCGATGTAATCTTATTTTTGCGGTGTGTTTGTTGAGACCGATGAATTGTGGGTTTATGATCAAGTCTATCTATGAATAATATTTGAATCTTCTCTGAATTCTTTTATGTATGATTGGTTATCTTTGCAAGTCTCTTCGAATTATCAGTTTGGTTTGGCCTACTAGATTGGTTTTTCTTGCCATGGGAGAAGTGCTTAGCTTTGGGTTCGATCTCGCGGTGTCCTTTCCTAGTGACAGAAGGGGCAGCAAGGCACGTATTGCATCGTTGCCATTGAGGATAACAAGATGGGTTTTTTATCATATTGCATGAAACTATCCCTCTACATCATGTCATCTTGCTTAAGGCGTTACTCTGTTTTTAACTTAATACTCTAGATGCATGCTGGATAGTGGTCGATGAGTGGAGTAATAGTAGTAGATGCAGGCAGGAGTCGGTCTACTTGTCTCGGACGTGATGCCTATATACATGATCATACCTAGATATTCTCATAACTATGCTCAATTCTGTCAGTTGCTCAACAGTAATTTGTTCACCCACCGTAGAATACTTATGCTCTTGAGAGAAGCCACTAGTGAAATCTATGGCCCCGGGTCTATTCTCATCATATCAATCTCCATCGTTTTAATATTTCTTTGCTTTTTTACTTTGCTTTTTACTTTTCACTTTGCATCTCTATATCAAAAATACCAAAAATATTATCTATCATCTCTATCAGATCTCACTCTCGTAAGTGACCGTGAAGGGATTGACAACCCCTAATCGCGTTGGTTGCTAGTAGCTATCATTTTGTGCAGGTACGAGGGACTTGCGCGTGGCCTCCTACTGGATTGATACCTTGGTTCTCAAAAACTGAGGGAAATACTTATGCTACTTTGCTGCATCATCCTCTCCTCTTCGGGGAAAACCAACGCAGTGCTCAAGAGGTAGCAGTATACCCGGTGTTGCTCATGCTTCGCTGGTGGTAGAGCCTTTGTCATCGGGTCTGACACATTCAAATCCATGTGAACCTTGAGGACCTTCACAAAACCTTTCTCGACATGATGTCAAATAATGTGATACTTGAGCTCGACGTGTCTGGTCTTCATGTGGGATCTTAGTTCCTTTGCTTGAGCAACAACACCACTATTACCACAATTGAGTGCCATTCGGTTCATCACACTTGGAACCACACCAACTTCTTCAAGAAACTTCTTGATCCAGAATACCTCCTTTGAAGCTTCTGAATCCACAATATATTCTGCTTCTCTCGTAGAATCCGCGACAGTGTTATGTTTGAAACTTTCCCAAACTATCGCACCACCATTAAAGGTGAAAACATAACTCGTTTGAGGTTTATAGTCATCAATATCAGTCATGAAGCCGGCATCGGTTTAACCATTTACAACGAGCTCCTAATCTCCTCCATAAACAAGGAGTGTGTCCTTTGTTCTTCTGAGGTACTGAATATTTTTAACAACTTCCCAATGAGCCACTCTGGGATCACTTTGGTACCTGCTACTAGCACTTAGTGCATAAGAAACATTTGGTCTAGTACATATCATAGAATACATGATGGATACAATAGCAGAGGCATATTGGACTCCATTCATCTGCACTCAGTCATCAACTATCTTGGGACATTGATTCTTGATAATTGTTGTGCCATGTGACATTGAGTGGAATCCTTCTTTGCATTCTCCATTTTATACCTCTTTAAAACCTTGTCAATGTACGTGCTCTGGCTTAGCGCAATTAGGCGTCTTGATCTGTCTCTATAGATATTTATACCCAAAATATATGTAGCTTCGCCTACATCTTTCATTGAAAATACACTCTTTAAATAGTCCTTTACCGTGCTAAGAAACTTTGTGTCATTTCCAATCAATAATATGTCATCCACGTATAACATTGGAAATTCTACAAAGCTCCCACTAAACTTCTTGTATACACAAGCTTCTTCATCATTTTTAATGAAGACAAACTCTTTTACCACTTCATCGAAAAGTTGATTCCAGCTCCTTGATGCTTTCTTCAAACCATAGATAGACCTTTGAAGTTTGCATACTTTTCCGGCATCCTTCGGATTGACAAAACCTTCTGGTTGTATCATATATACATCCTCTTTCAAATAACCATTTAGGATAGCAGTTTTGACATCCATCTGCCATATCTCATAATCGAAATATGCAACAATCGCCATTATAATCTGTATAGACTATAGCATAGCTACTGGTGAGAAAGTCTCGTCATAATCAACTCATTCAACCGGCAAAAACCCTTTCGCAAATAGCCTCGCTTTATAGATGGTAGGATTACCATCCGCATCTATCTTTCTTTTGAAGACCCATTTACACTATATGTGTTTCACACCCTCTGGAAGATCAACCAAGTTCCCAAATTGATTATCGTTCATGGATCCATTTCATATTGCATGGCTTTGAGCCATTCTTTTGAGCTGGGCGCCACCATTGCTTCTTTGTATTGTGCAGATTTATCTTCTTCTAAGCTGAATACTTCATTATGAAACCATTTAGGAGGTTCGAGAACTCTTCCTAACCTACGTGGTTCAGTTACAGTTTTAACCAGAGAAAGTTGGTGTAGCAACTTCTGGTTCAGTTGTGTGGACAACTTCTGGAACAGATTCTGTTTCGTTAGTCCAGATCACTTATGGAGATTCAATAATCTGTACTGTCCTCCCACTTACTTCTTTAGCGAGAAACTCCTTCTCAAGAAAGTGTCATTCGTAACGGCAAACACTTTATCTTCGGATCTTTTGTAGAAGGAATACCCAATTTTTTTCTTTGGGATAACCTACAAAGTAACATTTGTCTGCCTTGGGATCGAGCTTATTTGGCTGTAAATGTTTTAGATAAGTCTTGCAACTCCAAATTTTGAGATGTGACAAATTGGAAGTCTTCCCATTCCATAACTCCTATGGTTGATACGTCTCCATCGTATCTACTTTTCCAAACTCTTTTGCCCTTGTTTTGGAGTATAACTTCATGATTTGAATGGAACTAACCCGGACTGACGCTTTTTCAGCAGAATTGCCATGGTATTATTTTTGTGCAGAAATAAAAGTTCATGGAATGTCCTGAAATTTCACGGAGATCAGTTTTGGAATAAATAAAAAATATTGGCGAAAGAATCAACTGAAGGGGGCCCACACCCTGGCCACAAGGGTGGGGGCGCGCCCTCTGTCCTTGTGGGCCCCCACTACTAGGGAAAACCTTATACACAGAACTTTAGCAGTAGCGCTTGTTAAAAAAGTGCGCTACTGCTAGATAGCAGTAGCGCGTGCAGGATAACCACACTACAGATACATATGTAGCAGTAGCGCGTCTATCTGTAAAAGCGCTACTACTAAAATTCCCACTACTAAGCCAATAGGCTATACATAGTAGTAGCGGTCTTATAGAAACAGCGCTACCACTAATAGTGTTGTAGCAACGCGTTTACGTAGAAAGGCGCTACTGCTAACGAAAATAAAATAAAATGAAAAGCAAATAGAGAAGTAAATGAAAATGAAAAAATAGAAAAAGGAGAAAGGAAAAAAATGTAAAGAAAAATAAATGAAAAAGGAGAAGAAAGAGAAAGGCATAGCAGTAGCGCGTTTGGTGAAACACGCTATAGCTAACTTAGCTATAGCGTGTTTTCCGTAACGCGCTACCGCTATGTTTGACTTAACGAGCGGTTTCCCTCCCCCGACCACCACTTCTCCCCCAAACCCCTCGCCCCACTTCGCCGCCATCTCCCCAATTCGTCGTCGCCCCACTTCGCCGCCGGCTCCTGCCGACGTCGATGCCCGCAACCTCACCGTCTCCCCCCGAGGCCGCCCTCAACCTCACCGCCGCCGACGGAGGCCGCCCTCCACCTCACCGCCGCCGCCCGAGGCTGCCCTCCACCTCACCGCTGCCGCCCGAGGCTTCCCTCCACCTCACCACCGCCGCCTGAGGCTGCCCTCCACCTCACTGTCGCCGCCCTCGACCTCACCGCCGCTACCCTCGACCTCATCGCCGCCCGAGCCCGCCCAGGACTGCCGCTGCCCGAGCCCACCCTCCCCGCCCCTGCCTTCGTCGCCGAGCACCTCCCCGCCATCGTCTCTCCCCTCTCTGTAAGCCCCCACCCCTCCCCCACCCCTCCTCTCTATGCATTTTCTTCCTGCCATGTTAATTAGCAATAGTAGTAGATGCTAATTAGTAGTAGGGTTCATAGATAATGTTTTTGAGTAGTAGTAGTACTAGTTGCTAATTAGTAGTAGTGGTGGTACTAGTTAACTAGGGCAGTAGGGTTAATAGTAGATGTTTTTTAGTTAGTGTAATAATAGATGTTAAGTAGTAGATAATGTAAATGTTAATTAGTTCAGTAGGGTTTAGTTTTTGAATTGAGTTTGTTTAACTAGATGTTAATTGGGGAAGTAGGGTTTAGTTTAGAGTAAAATTTAGTTCAGTAGTTAACTAAATATAATCTATATTTGGTTTTTGAATTGAGTTTGAGGGAGCATGAGATTTGTGTAGTTTTTCTTGTCAAACACTAGGAGATGCAAATTTGAAGTGGTCATGATATATGCAAATTCCTCAATTGTGTTTGCTCATGTTTATCTACTGTTGTAGTTTCTCATGTACATATTCTTAAGCGGTCTTGTTATATGCAACATAGAAGTGGTTCGATTGTGCCCAAGTGGCCTTTGGTTGATTCCAGTGAATGAAGCCGAGTGGCCTATGTTTTGCCGGAATGTTGATTCATTTCCGTTCCGGCAAATTTCAGGTGCTCGATTTGTCCGCTTTTTAGCAAAGGTCATATCGAGTGACATGTGCTACAAACTAGGACATATCGAGTGCCCGGGATTTGCCGCACCGAGGAGGAGTCAATGTTCCTGCAAAACATAGGCCTTTTTATGTCATTATTCATGTTATTAGGTCTAGAATTGATTGACTAGATTTAATCATAGGAAACATGGCTAGCAACGATGAAGGACAGGGTTCTGGTGATTGCGACGACGTCTACCTGGCGGCAGACGAATTTTTGAGCCTTGCCGATGATAAACGGATGTTGTTGCTGGGCCCACCTGTCGCATCGGGGACTGAGACCGACATGTAGACCAACGCTGAGACTGAGACCGGCGCCGGTATAGAACCGAAAGCAAAGAGGCCACGACACCGAAACCAGCTCATGACTACTAGACTGGTGGTCACGAAGATGGACGACGACATTTTGGAGCCAACAACGCCCGAGGAAGTGCGATCGTGCTATGGCAATCAAATAGGCTGCATCGTACGGACAACTGCCACCATCAACGATGAGAAACTACAAAAGATAGATAATATGAGGCCATCCCTCCTAAAGAAGCTGCACCAGATATTCTTGTTCCCAGGCCGGGATGAAAAGGAATATAAAAATCCTGATAAGGATCCGGCAATGAAGAAGATAACAAACATGCCATGACCAAGTTTAGCGACGCGTTGGCCGCCTGGAAAGCAAGAGTGAAACATCAGATCATCAACAAAAAGGAACCCTACTCCGAGATTGTAAAGGATAATCCGACAATCACGGAATATCAGTTTGAAATATTCAAGGCGGCTTGCGAGGCCGAAGCTGCCAAAAAAAGGTTGAAGTACACGAAGGGGCTTCAACAGAGTAACATGGGGCGCCACCACCTCGGAAGCCATGGTTACAGCGGGAAGAGGTCCATATGGGCCAAGGAGGACGCAGAACATGAAAGTCTGGGCATCCCAGACCCCTTGGCGGACTTCACCGTCCCGCAGGAGCGTGACGTCCTCAGGGTACGACACCATTGGGACTCAGACAAGAAGGTTTTCTAGACGGACCCGGTCACGACGGAGTTCATGAGACTGCTGGTAATTTTAGTTTCTGATCAATTCGACTGCACATTTAGTCATATTTGTGAACTCTGGTTAGGGCATTTTGGGTACGATGAACTTATTTATTTATGCTTATGATATGTTGCTTCTATTTTTGCCAAGTATGTCTCTTTCTGTTGCTCAACTATGTATGTTGCATATCGTCGACTCATGTGACGATGCAGGTGCATAGATCATCGATGACGAAGAAGTGCAGCACCAGGAGTATACGACGAGTGGCTGGAGTGTCAGGCCCAGGTGTTAGTTTAGGTTCACACTAATGCGAGAGAGGGATACGAACTCATGTACTGCATAGTTCCACTCTCACTCATAGTGATAGCTCTTCTCGCGTGTATAATTGTTTAGATGGATGACGATGTAGTTGCAAATAATCGAGACTTGTATCACTATTTTTGAGATGATGACAGAGAGACCACTTTGTGTTGGATGATGATTATGATGATGACATGATTTGATGCTATGCTTACATTTGTATGTGTATGATATGCTAAAGATTATTGTATAAATCCTGTTCAAATACAAAACAAATATGCAGAAAAAAACAAAAACTAATAAAACTATCAGTAGCGAGGGGAATAAAGTTAGCAGCAATGCGCTCTTACCAGTAGCGCACCCTACTTAAAAGCGTTGCAGCTATTAGCAGTAGAGCATTGAACTAAAGCACGCTGCTGCTAGCCATGTATAGCAGTAGCATGGGGCAACACGCGCTACTGATACATGTTAGCTGTAGCGCCGTATCAGTAGCGCGGCACCCCGCACTACTGATACACCAAATACCCGCGCTACTGCTAGGCTTTTCCCTAGTAGTGCCCCTGGACCTCCACCGACCTCAACTCCAACTCCATAGATTCACATTCGGGGAGAAAAAACCAGAGAGAAGGATTCATCGCGTTTTACGATATGGAGCCGCTGCCAAGCCCTGTTCTTCCTTGGGAGGGCAGATCTGGAATCCGTTTTGGGCTCCAGAGAGGGAAAATCGTCGCCATCATCATCATCAACCATCCTCCATCACCAATTTCATGACGCTCACTGCCGTGCGTGAGTAATCCCATCATAGGCTTGCTGTACGGTGATGGGTTGGATGAGACTTACCATGTAATCGAGTTAGTTTTGTTAGGGTTTGATCCCTAGTATCCACTATGTTCTAAGATTGATGCTGCTATGACTTTGCTGTGCTTAATGCTTGTCACTAGGGCCCGAGTGCCATGATTTTAGATCTGAACCTATTATGTTTTCATGAATATATTTGTGTTCTTGATCCTATCTTGCAAGTTATAATCACCTACTATGTGTTATGATCCGACAACCCTGGAGTGATAATAGTCGGGACACTTCCCAGTGATGAGCGTAGTTTGAGGAGTTCATGTATTCACTAAGTGCTAATGCTTTGGTACGGTACTCTATTCAAAGGAGGCCTTAATATCCCTTAGTTTCCAATAGGACCTCGCTGCCACGGGAGGGTAGGACAAAAGGTGTCATGCAAGTTCTTTTCCATAAGCACGTATGACTATATTCGGAATACATGCCTACATTATATTGATGAACTGGAGCTAATTCTGTGTCACCCTATGTTATAACTGTTGCATGATGAATGCCATCCGACATAATTATCCATCATTGATCCATTGCCTACGAGCTCGTTTCATATTGATCTTTGCTTCGTTACTTTTCTGTTCTCATTGTTACGATTACTACACAATTGCTACTATTACTTTTGTCACTGTTACCATTACTTCCATACTACTTTGCTACTAAATACTTTTTTACAGATATTAAGTCTTTCAGGTGTGGTTGAATTGACAACTAAGCTGCTAATACTTGAGGATATTCTTTTGCTCCCCTTGTGTCAAATCAATAAATTTGGGTGGAATACTCTACCCTCGAAAACTGTTGCGATCCCCTATACTTGTGGGTTATCAATGGTGTCGTCTCAACGGATTTAGATGGCGCTCTATTTAGTGTGTATGTTGCCGTTTCAAGTGCATATCCGCAGAATGATACTGACTGATCGATAAATGACATCAATGACCTTATCATGTCTAGCAAGGTTCGGCTATGCCTTATAATTTCTCTATGGAGTCCCAAGAGGACTAAGTTGTGAGACACTTCCACAAACACTTATATGTTTGTTAAACTCATGACTCAGATATCCTCCACGATCTGATTGTAGAAAATTTATCTTCTTGCCATGATGGTTCTCAACTTTGTTATGAAATTCTTTGAACTTTTCAAATGTTTCTTCATTAAGTAGATATAACCATATCTAATTAAATCATCCGTGAAGGTTACGAAGTATAAGTATCCACCGCGCGCCGAAATACTCATTGGACCGCATACATCACTATGAATTATATATATCCAATAATTCAAGTGCCCGTTCTGGATGACCAGTGAACGGCATTTTAGTCGTTTTACCCATCAGAAAAGCTTCGCATGTATCAAATGATTCAAAATCAAATGATTTTAGCACAACATCTTTATGAAGCTTTTGCATATGTTTCTTTCCGATATGACCGAGACGGCAGTGCCACATTGTCGGGGCGGACGGCGTCCCCCGCGAGCACCTATGGGGCCGGAGCCCCTTTCGTTGTCCGGTGAGGGGGGCGGAGGGAGAACGGAGAGCAGATCGAGGCGAGCACACGGGCGGTTTACCCAGGTTCGGGCCGCGACGGACGCGTAAAACCCTACTCCTGCTTGGTCGTATTGAACTGGGGAGCTCGGGAGCTTGGAGAGCTAGCTACACCGAGCGTATGGCTGTCTGGATCCCAAATCTCCGAACCTCCGAACCTCCGGATCCCGGAACCCCCTCTACGTTGCACACGGGCCTCCTTTTATAGCGCAAAGGGGTCACCGACAGGTGTCAACGTAAGAGAAAGGGGTAAAAGTGTAAAAGGGGTGGAAGTTGTAACAGTGCGGGAAGAGTGGCGCTACAGTGCGGCACAGTGTTATCATACCTACTTCTGACGGTAGGGGACAAGGGCATTAAATGCCCGTCACGGTCGCCTGGACAGCACCGAGGCGGACCGTTAGGTGCGCCACCGCTCGCCACGGTGGTGGCTGCATGCCACCGCATACCCCAGGCTGCGCGGTGCCCCGCCACGTGCCCTTGGGGGTGACCCTGGAGCGACGCGTGGGCGGGTGAGCTGGAGCGCAGTCCTGAGGTGGCGATTTGCCACGGCAAGTGGCTTGCCGCGGGGGTCGTCTTCCTGTGCCTGATAGCTTGCCGGCTATCAGGCCTTGCCGGGGCGCATGGCGCGCCGTGGCGGGCTTCTCTTGTGGTGCCTGGGTTCGGCCTTCCCGACAAGCTCCTCTTGTCGGGGTCTCGGTCTTCTGTCTCGTATACTTTGTTCTTGGATGGTATTACATGGGCTCAGTCGTCCCGGCAAGCTCCTCTTGCCGGGGTCTTGTCTTCTTGGCCCGGCAAGCTCCTCTTGCCGGGGGCCTTGTCTTGAATGCTTGGTCTTCTCTTGGCGCTTCCTGGGCGGGCCTTGCCGCAGGGTGCTACAACTGCCCGTGCACAAGTCTGGGGTACTAAGGTACCCCTACTTTAGTACACCGACAGGAGCCCCCGGGCCTGGGCCACACACGGTGCCGAGCGTCGTTGGGCCAGGCCCTAACAGTGCACGGGCACGCGTGGCCTTGGTCGCGCTGCTCCTTAACCCCGCATCCGTCGCACCTTCCCCAGGCGGCGCGCGCTTATCGCGGCGTCGTGGGGGCGAAACGCCCGTTCCCTCTTTAAGTGGAGGGAGGTGCGGAGGCGCGGCTCGATAAATGAACGGGGGTGAGGCGCGGCTTTCGAGGCGTCCGTTCCCCATAATCACGGGATGGGGAGAGGTCGTCCCACCCGTCGCCTCGGTTCTGCGCGCCCACCACGCGGTCCTCATGCACTCGGAGTCGCGGCGGCGGAGGCAGGGAGTCGGGCCGGCGCGGGTCGACGCAGTGGGTCGGCCCCAGTCGCCTGCCCTTCCTCCGCTTCTATTGGAGGAGCGAGGCGGCCGCGTTCCCACTCCGCCCCTTTATAAGGAGCGAAAGGGGGCGACGGAAATCCGCACTCCATCTCCTTCCTCCTTCTGCTTCTGGTTTCCTTCCCCCATCTGTGATGGAGGGGGGGAACCCTGGTTCTTCTTCGGTTGCCGCGAGGGTGTCTGCTAGGCAACGCGCCCCTCCTCCCCTTGCGCCCGCGGCGGCGGAGCCGGTCGTCAGGGGAAGAGGGGGAGGGCGAGGTCGCGGACGAGGTCGTGGACGGGGCCGAGGCGCTCGGGGCGGACGGATCGGTGCGCCGTCCTTGCCTCCGCCAGCGGCTCCGTTCCTTCCCGCGGTCCATCTCGGGGACGACCCCCGTGAGTTCATTATCAGGCTGCGCCGGGCGCCTCGTCGCCGCCTCCGGCTTCCCGCTCCATTCGCGAACGTGTTGGAGGTGGAGCAGCCTGAGACGCTAAACCTGCGCATGAGGGGCTGCGGGATCAGTGGGACGCGAGTCCACGTCGAGTCCCGAGCCCCCGGCGTGGTGTGTCTGGGCCGCGGGTGGAAGACGTTCGCCCGGATCCACAGCTTGACGGAGGGGTTCACCCTCCACTTTAAGCTAGTGGGGGAGGACCTCCTCTCCGTCAAGGCCTTCTGGGGCTTCGGCATCCGGGCCCGGTGCTGCGAAGATAGCTCCTCCGACAGCGAAGGCTCCTCCTCGAGCGAGAGTGACGAGGAGGGGAGCGATAGCGACGACAAGGGGAGCAGCCGCCGGGATGACGGGTCCGACTAGGCGTCGGTCGCAGCTTCGTGTGGCACCGGCGGCCCCATCGTCCGCGCTGGGCTCCGTGAACTCCCCGGGGTCGTCTCCTTGGGCGACTGGCGTAGGGGGGCTGCTGAGGAGGACAGAGGGCGGACGTCGAAGGCCGCGAAGTCGGAGTACGGGCCGACTTCGACAGCTGGCTGACGCTCCGGTGCCTCGTGTTCCAGATGCGCCCCAGACGCCGTCATCACCCTTGCTCTCGGTGACGACCACCGGGGTCTTCTCTTCGGCCCGGCAAGCTCCTCTTGCCGGGGGCTTGATCTCCTCGGGCGGCCGGAGTGGCGAGGCTGGGGAAGAGGAAGAGGCTGGCGGCAAGGCCGCTGCCTCATCTTCCAGCTCTGCCTCCGGCGCCTCCGTCTTCTTCAGCTTCCGGAGACCCCCCGGGCGGAGCCCCCGGATCTTCTCTTGGTGCCTTCTGCCACCCGTAGCTCGCCTAGGTGCCCCCTTCGCCCTCTTCGCCTACTTGCCCTACCTCCTGAGGAGAGAGACAAGAAAGGGATTACGGGCACCTTATCTCTTTTCAGCTTGTAAGCCTTCGGGCCTTAGTTGCGTTTAAGCCTTGTAATCCCTCCTTTCATGTTTTTCATTCTCTCTGAACTGTACATGAGTGGAATGTTTTTAATGAAAAGGGGATGTTTGCCGGATCATTTGTCTCGCGGGTGGAAACCGCGGTAAGGAACGAATCCTTTACATCGTTAAGATAGACAGTTTCTCGCCCGGCAACAGGCCCAGCCGCTCCCCCGCACTGCTCGACCTTTCTCACGCCCTTGGCGGAGGCGGGGAGCAGGCGGGTTCCGGCCCCTCGCTTCCCTCCCCCCTTGCTGCCGCGGCTGCTATCGAAACGGGCCCCAGGAACGCGCTGTGGGGCTTGCCGCTAAGAGAGCACGGTAGCTTTTCAGGAGGAAAGGAGGCTTTCAAATTCCACAGTCCATAAGAGAATGCATGATGAGGGATGCAAAAACTTATCTGAGGTTGCAGCCCCCGGCGACTCTGGCTCGCCGGGGCGTGGGTGTTGGCTCGTCCTTCTCCTCTTCCTTGTCCTTGAGCGGCCCGGCAAGGACATTCAATTCCTGCGAGCCAAAGGGAAAGGACGGGAAAAAGACGCGGACTCGACCTCTAAGTTAGGGGTTAGCGACAGTTAGGAACTGACAACCCTAACCAAGGACGAGACTCTGACTCAGCATGCATGCTAAAATCTAGGGCGCCAGCGCTTCTTTATCTTCGGCTAGGGGCTTCGCCTGGCTTTGTACGAGGGCTTACATGCAACATCGGCGAGGCCTGCACAAACCGGTGGTTGCCGGAGCGGGTCACGGCAACCGCGCCTTATGGGCGAAACTTGCGAAGATGCTCTATGTTCCCAGGAGTTGCTCACTGGTAGGCCCTCTTCGGTCTTGAGGCGGACAGCGCCGGGCCTCGCGACTCGTCTCACCCGATAAGGGCCTTCCTGCTTCGGCGTCGACTTGTTATAATTCTTGGCCGACTGAACGTGCCTAAGAACAAGGTCGCCTAACAGGGCCACTTTATCTGGTGCCAGGGGCTTCGCCTGGCTTTGTACAAGGGGTTACATGCAACAGCGGCAAGGCCTGTACAAACCGATGGTTGCCGGAGCGGATCACGGCAACCGCGCCTTATGGGCGAAACTTGCGAAGATGCTCTATGCTCCCAGGAGTTGCTCACTGGTAGGCCCTCTTCGGTCTTGAGGCGGACAGCGCCGGGCCTCGCGACTCGTCTCACCCGATAAGGGCCTTCCTGCTTCGGCGTCGACTTGTTATAATTCTTGGCCGACTGAACGTGCCTAAGAACAAGGTCGCCTAACAGGGCCACTTTATCTGGTGCCAGGGGCTTCGCCTGGCTTTGTACAAGGGGTTACATGCAACAGCGGCAAGGCCTGTACAAACCGATGGTTGCCGGAGCGGGTCACGGCAACCGCGCCTTATGGGTGAAACTTGCGAAGATGCTCTATGTTCCAGGAGTTGCTCACTGGTACGCCTTCTTCGGTCTCGAGGCGGACAGCGCCAGGCCTCGTGACTTGTCTCACCCGATAAGGTCCTTCCCACTTTGGCGTCAACTTGTTGGAATCCTTGGCCGACTGAGTGCGCCGAAGAACAAGGTCGCCCTCTTCGAGACTCCTGGCCTTGACCTTGCGGCTATGGTAGCGACGCAAGGCTTGCTGGTATCGAGCAGCTCGTACCGCAGCCTGGAGACGTCCTTCCTCAAGGAGCAGCGCGTCATCTTGGCGCCACTGCTCTTGCTCGAGCTCGTCATAAGCGAGCACCCGAGGAGATCCGTATACGAGTTCCGTGGGGATAACTGCTTCCGCTCCATAGACTAGAGCAAAGGGTGTCTGTCCGGTGGCTCGACTCGGTGTCGTTCTGATTGACCAAAGAGCCGCCGGCAGCTCCTCAATCCAATTTCTTCCGCACTTGCGCAGCCTGTCGAAGGTCCTGGTCTTGAGTCCGCGCAGCACTTCAGCGTTGGCCCTTTCTGCTTGACCGTTGCTCCTGGGGTGAGCAACCGAAGCGAAACAGACCTTGGCGCCGAGATCCTGGGCGTATTGCATGAAGGCGCGACTTGTGAATTGTGTCCCGTTGTCGGTGATGATTCTATTGGGGATTCCGAAACGGCAGACGATCGACCGGAAGAACTTGACTGCTGACTGTGCGGTCACCTTCCTCACTGGCTCCACTTCTGGCCACTTCGTGAACTTGTCGATTGCAACGTACAAGTACTCGAAGCCTCCGACGGCTCGGGGAAAAGGGCCGAGGATATCGAGCCCCCAGACCGAGAAGGGCCAGGATAAAGGGATTGTTTGGAGAGCTTGAGCTGGCTGATGAATCTGTTTTGCATGGAACTGGCACGCTTCACACTTGGTTACTAGTGCAGTTGCATCTTGGAGGGCTTCTTGCCAGAAGAACCCTTGCCGGAAGGCTTTCCCGACAAGTGCTCTTGCGCCAATGTGATGGCCGCATATGCCTCCGTGTATCTCTGCCAACAGCTTCTGTCCGTCTTCCCTGGAGATGCACTTCAATCTGACACCGTTGAGTCTCCTTCTGTACAGCTCGTTGTCCACGAACTGGTACATACTTGACTGCCTGGTGATCTTCTCCATCTCTTCTGGGTCGTCGGGAAGTTCTCCAGTTTGCAGAAAACGGACGATCTGCTGCGCCCATGCCGGAGCCCGGGGCTCGACGGCAAGGACTAAAGGCATGAAGGCCGCTGCGGGGACCCCGGCTTCTACGGCAAGAACCTCTGGTTCCGCCGGAGCCGGTGATCCCCCGGCAAGCTTGCCGGGGCAAAGCTTGTCGGGAACCCCCGCTTCAACTGGACAGATCCTCGGATCCGCAGGAGCGGACTGTTCCTCAGCGTTCAGACTGCTGATCTGCTTGCCGGAGCAAGGCTTATCGGGGACACCTGCTTCGACTGGACGGATCCTGGGATCCGCAGGAGCGGGCTGTCCCCCGACGCTCTGGTTGTTGATCTTGGGGACCTTGGCGGCGGTCTCAGGAAGGTTCGCCTGCAAGTAGTCGCCGGAGACCAACTTCCTTTTCTTGGACTGCCCAACTGATGGTGTAACGGATGGTTGAGTCAGCTTGAGTAAGAAGGTCCCTGGTTCCACAGGTAACTTCAACGAAGCACACTTCGAAAGGCCGTCTGCTATCTCATTCTGAGCTCTCGGGACATGCTCCATTTGCAGCCCTTCAAAGTGTTCTTCCAGCTTCCTCACTTCATCTACATAAGCTTCCATCAGAGGGCTCTGGTAGCTCTTGTTGACTTGCCGGACCACCAGTTGAGAATCTCCCCGCAC
Organism: Aegilops umbellulata; assembly: GCA_032464435.1. NCBI lineage: Eukaryota > Viridiplantae > Streptophyta > Magnoliopsida > Poales > Poaceae > Aegilops > Aegilops umbellulata. Next base: position 196,180,936 of record CP136056.1, on the reverse strand, counting down.
AATCAGCTTTCTGATCCCAAGTTCGGCCGCAATCCTGAGGCCGGCGAGCAAGCCTTCATACTCAGCAGTATTGTTGGTTGCTTGCTCTCTTGGGAAGTGCATCTGGATAACATACTTGAGGTGCTCTCCGGTGGGCGCGATGAGTACCACGCCAGCACCGGCGCCTTGCAGCGAGAAGGCACCATCGAAGTACATTACCCACTCGCTTGTTGCTTCTTGTACGGGCGCGCTTGTTTCTTGGGCTTCTCCATCCGGCGTCGGGGTCCACTCAGCTATGAATTCTGCCAAAGCTCGGCTCTGTATGGTTGAAGTACTTTCAAACTTGAGTCCAAAGCTCGACAGCTCCAGTGCCCACTCGACGATCCTGCCTGTTGCCTCGGGATTGTGCAATATCCTCTTCAGCGGGAAGCGAGTGACTACTGTTATCTCATGCGCTTGGAAGTAATGGCGCAGCTTTCTCGAGGCCATGAGGAGGCCGAAAAGCAACTTCTGCACCCCAGAGTATCTTGATCTAGCCCCCTGCAAGAGGGAACTCACAAAATACACCGGGCGCTGCACCATCTTCTTCCGCGCTCCATCCTGTTCCTGCGCAGGGTTGTCCTTATCGGGGCCAAAGCTTGCCGGAGCAGCCCCCCGTTTGTCGCTGGATTCGCTTGCAGGTGGTATAGACTCCTCGTCGGCCTCCCTCTCCGCCACTAACGCAGCACTAACCACCTGGTTGGTTGCCGCTAGGTATAGCAACAACTTCTCCTGTGGTCTAGGTGCGACAAGTATTGGAGTGGAGGATAGGTACCTTTTCAAATCTTGCAGCGCCGCCTCCGCTTCTGGAGTCCACTGCATGGGGCCTGCCTTCTTCAAGATTTTAAAGAAGGGCAGGGCGCGTTCTGCAGACCTTGAAATGAACCGACTGAGGGCGGCCACACAACCTGCAAGCTTTCTGACGTCCTTGACGCGCTCTGGGGCTTCGATCTGCTCGACGGCTTTGATCTTGTCGGGATTAGCTTCAATCCCCCTCTGTGACACAAAGAACCTGAGAAGCTTGCCGGAGGGGACTCCGAAAACGCACTTCTCGGGGTTCAGCTTGAGCTGTATCTTGCGCAGGTTCTGAAATGTCTCTTCCAGATCTTGGACCAGGGTTTCCTTGCCCCTGCTCTTCACCACGATGTCATCCATGTAGGCCTCCACGTTCCTATGGATCTGTGGCTCGAAAGCAGTGTGCACTACCCTTGCAAACGTTGATCCCGCATTCTTCAGCCCAAACGGCATGCATATGAAGCAATAGGTGCCGCACGGAGTGATAAATGCGGTCTTCTCCTCATCTTCTTTGGCCATAAAGACTTGGTGGTAGCCTGAATATGCATCAAGAAAAGAGAGTAGCTCACATCCGGCGGTGGAGTCAACAATCTGGTCAATGCGCGGCAAGGGAAATGGATCCTTGGGACATGCTTTATTCACATCGGTGAAGTCTATGCACAGTCTCCACTTCCCATTGGCTTTGCGCACGACGACCGGATTGGCCAGCCACGTTGGATGGATCACACCTCTCACTAGGCCTGCTGCCTCTAGTTTCTTGATCTCTTCGCTGATGAATTCTTGGCGCTCCACGGCTTGCTTTCTCACTTTCTGCTTGACGGGTCGCGCGTGAGGACAGACAGCGAGCTTGTGCTCAATCACCCTCCTGGGAACACCGGGGATGTCGGACGGTTGCCATGCAAACACGTCGACATTCGCCCGCAGAAAGGCAACGAGCGCGCTTTCCTATTTGCTGTCAAGCGTGGCACTGATGGTGAAGGTACCGCCAGTGCCGTCCTCCTTGGCGGACACCTTCTTGGTTGCCGGAGGAGCGGTCATTCCCTTCTTGTACTTGCCGGTGGAGCTCGATGGAACATCCTCGACGGCGGCGCAGCACTCCGAAGAGGCGCGGTTGCCGGAGTGGGCCCCAGAGCACTTACCGGGCTTGGTCCTTGTCTTCTTCCCCCCGGGGGCTTCAGCGGCAAGTGTGTCCTTCTCTGCCGCGGCTGCTACATCCCGGTAGATCTTGTCGGCGCAGATAAGCGCGTCCTTTTTGTCGCCATGGACAGTGATGACGCTTATCGGCCCCGGCATCTTGAGTACGTTGTAGGCGTGGTGGGAAGCTGCCATGAACTTGGCGAGAGCGGGACGGCCGAGGATCCCATTGTATGGTAACGGGATATCAGCGACGTCGAACGTGATGCGCTCAGTCCTGAAGTTGAGCTCGCCGCCGAAGGTCACATGCAGAGTAATCTTCCCCTTGGGCTTGCTCCTCCCCGGGTTGATTCCTTGGAAAGAACCGGTCTCTTCGAGCTCGCTGTCTGGGATCTGGAGTTTCTTGATCACAGCGGAGGAGATCAAGTTCAGCCCGGCCCCGCCGTCTACCAACATTTTGGTGACCTTGAGGTTGCGGATGGTGGGTGAGACCAGCATCGGCAAGCACCCGACCGCGGTTGTGCGGTCGGGGTGATCCTCAAGATCGAAAATGATGGGCGTGCTGGACCATTTGAGGAGCCTGCGCGACTCCACGGGCGGCTCTGCTGCGTTCACCTCTCGCACCCACTGCTTAAGCTGGCGGTGGGAGGTGTGCAGAGAGGCGCCGCCGTCAACGCATAGGACCTCCGTGGCCTTCTGGAACTCCTGCTCGCTGTTATCTTCGTCTTCCATGTCTTCGTCGTCGTCTTCTTCATCCCCGTCGCGGCCCCGGGGAGGCCGATCGCCTTGCCGCTGCTTGGCCTTGCCGCGGCGTCCTCCCCGGCCGATGGGCGGCCGCTTCTTGCTTGGTTCGCCACCTCCACCCTGGGCCTTCCCCTTGTCGCGCCTCTCGTACTCAGCCTTCTGCTGCACGACGAGGTACTCGACGCTTTTGCAGTTGGAGAGATCGTGGCCCTTGGTGCGGTGGATCTTGCAGTATTGCTTGTCGGAGCCGTCCTGCTTGTCGGCTGCCGCCACGGGGGCAGGCTCCTTGCCGGAGCCGCCAGCCTGCGTTTGCTTGGCGGGAGCCTCCTTGCCGGACTCCTCGACGGCAAGCACCTCTTTCCTGTTCTTCCTCCTATTATTCCGCCGCTGGCTTCTCTTCGCCGGGGCGGTGTCGTCACTGTCGCTTTCTCCTGCGCCAGCATCCTCCCCGGGGAGTTTCCTCCCCTCCTCCGCGCGCGCGCACTTGTCAGCCAGGGCATATAGCTCGCTGACGTCCCGGATCTTGGTCATGGCCATCTCTTCACGCATGCGGCGGTTACGCACGTTCTGGTGGAACGCACTGATAACCGCGGCAGGGTGAACGTCGGGGATGTTGCGATGCACGCGGCTGAAGCGCTGGATGTACTTGCGCAGGGGTTCTCCTTCCTTCTGGGCTAGGATGTGGAGGTCGCTATCCTGGCCATGAGGTTTGTGGCCGCCTGTGGAGGCGCCAACAAACTGATGGCAAAGATCCGCCCAGGAAGAAATGGAGCCTTCCGGCAAGTGCATAAGCCACGAACGAACGTTCGGCTTAAGCACGAGCGGGAAGTAGTTCGCCAATATCCTCTCGTCGCGCCCCCCGGCAGCTTGCACAGCGATCGTGTAGATGCTGAGAAACTCCGAGGGGTGCGTCCTGCCGTCGTACTTCTCCGATACGTCGGGCTTGAAGTTCTTCGTGCTGGGCCACCGGACGCGCCGCAGCTCACGGGTGAACGCAGGGCTACCTGCCGCGTACGGTAAGTCACCTGGTTCACCGGGCGCGTGCGCGTCGACAGCGTTCCCAGCCCGCTGGTCTGATTGCCGCCGAGTTTCTCGGCGGCGCTCAATCCTTGTTCGAGCGTCTTCTTGCTGCCGCTCGTCGAGGACTCGGCGCTGGTCCCGGCGAGTCCGCGGGTCTGACGACGCTGTAGAGCCGTCGTCGGCGTTGCTCCAGCGGGGCGGCGTCTTCTGCTTCTGCGCCAGGGAGTGCATGGTGGTTGCACCCCCGGCGGTCTTGTCGCCGTCGGCCTTCGTCTTCTCGACCTGCCGTGGCCGTGAGGTCGCCGGCTGCTGCGGCGTGTCGTTGTTGGCGAAGGCGATCAGGCTCTGGATGGTGGCCCTCCAGCCTTCGGCCTTGTCAGCCGCTGGAGGGTAGTCGAGGAGCAGTTGCGCTCTCGCGAGCGCTTCTGCCGGAGTGGAGGGGAGCGGGGGCGAGTGGCGCGAGGAGCGGGATACGCTCGGACTCCTAACAATGTTAGAAAGAGCGGGGTCCCTCCCCGGCGCCTTCGCCTTGCCCGTGTCCGGACGGGGGCCCGGGGCGTCCCGTGAACCTCCAGTTTGCCCTTGGTCCAGCAAGCGGATGCCACCCCCTGTGGCATGGCGCTGCTGGGTCGTCGTTTGTCGGGTCGGATGCGACGCGCCCTCGGAGGCCGAGGCTCGGTCGTCCGCCCTGTTCTTGGATTTGGTGGCGCCGCGAGTGTTCTCGCCGGTGGCCACCCCTCCGACGGCGTCTCCCCTGCCCACCGTTGGCTCCGGTAGCGGTGGGAGAGACGCGGACGGGCCCGCGACCTCCGAAGCCTTCTTCTTCGGGGCCATGGTGTTGATGAAGCTAGCGAATTCGGAGAAGCTGACGAAGAGCGCGCCCGCGCGAACGCCGGATCTGATCCGCACAACCTCGACGCACCCCCTACCTGGCGCGCCAAAGATGTCGGGGCGGACGGCGTCCCCCGCGAGCACCTATGGGGCCGGAGCCCCTTTCGTTGTCCGGTGAGGGGGGCGGAGGGAGCACGGAGAGCAGATCGAGGCGAGCACACGGGCGGTTTACCCAGGTTCGGGCCGCGACGGACGCGTAAAACCCTACTCCTGCTTGGTCGTATTGAACTGGGGAGCTCGGGAGCTTGGAGAGCTAGCTACACCGAGCGTATGGCTGTCTGGATCCCAAATCTCCGAACCTCCGAACCTCCGGATCCCGGAACCCCCTCTACGTTGCACACGGGCCTCCTTTTATAGCGCAAAGGGGTCACCGACAGGTGTCAACGTAAGAGAAAGGGGTAAAAGTGTAAAAGGGGTGGAAGTTGTAACAGTGCGGGAAGAGTGGCGCTACAGTGCGGCACAGTGTTATCATACCTACTTCTGACGGTAGGGGACAAGGGCATTAAATGCTCGTCACGGTCGCCTGGACAGCACCGAGGCGGACCGTTAGGTGCGCCACCGCTCGCCACGGTGGTGGCTGCATGCCACCGCATACCCCAGGCTGCGCGGTGCCCCGCCACGTGCCCTTGGGGGTGACCCTGGAGCGACGCGTGGGCGGGTGAGCTGGAGCGCAGTCCTGAGGTGGCGATTTGCCGCGGCAAGTGGCTTGCCGCGGGGGTCGTCTTCCTGTGCCTGATAGCTTGCCGGCTATCAGGCCTTGCCGGGGCGCATGGCGCGCCGTGGCGGGCTTCTCTTGTGGTGCCTGGGTTCGGCCTTCCCGACAAGCTCCTCTTGTCGGGGTCTCGGTCTTCTGTCTCGTATACTTTGTTCTTGGATGGTATTACATGGGCTCAGTCGTCCCGGCAAGCTCCTCTTGCCGGGGTCTTGTCTTCTTGGCCCGGCAAGCTCCTCTTGCCGGGGGCCTTGTCTTGAATGCTTGGTCTTCTCTTGGCGCTTCCTGGGCGGGCCTTGCCGCAGGGTGCTACAACTGCCCGTGCACAAGTCTGGGGTACTAAGGTACCCCTACTTTAGTACACCGACACACATGTATGTGGTATTACCAGTCTTCTTAAGATGTTTAGCATCAATGTTATAGATAACCTTTCCACATTCAAGATCTAATATGAATAATCCACCAATCATGGGTGCAAATCCATAAAACATATCCTTATAATATATTGAACAACCATTGTTCTCTGATTTATAAAAATAACAGTCATTTATCAAACATGATCCAGAGATAATGTTTTTACATAACTTTGGAATAAAATAACAATTATTTAGTTCTAATATTAATCCTGAAGGTAAACTCAAAGACATGACACCGATGGCTTGAGCAGCGATCCCATCACCATTCCCGACACACATCACAACTTCGCTTCTTCCAGGCTTCCGAACATTCCCCAATCCATGTATCTTGTTGCAAACGTTAGCAACATATCTGGTATCAAATACCCATGACTTGGAACTTTTGGTGAGTAGAATATCAATAACATTTGTTTGTATAACTTTTATACCTTTACCAGAAGATGAGTTCTTCTTATATGCATGATACTTCAAGCCATTTTATTTTCCAGTGTCATTTTTCTTTGGAGTAGAAACATATAGTCTTGCAAGAAGCTCCACCCTTGTTCCTCTTGGTGTTGCGCTTCCTTTTGAAACTTCCTATTTTGTTCATGAGCAACTTTTGCTGGTTCTGCATCCTGACTTCATTGCTTTTGAGCATCGCTTCATAAAGCAAAGTAAGGATCAAATCATTCTTTGATGTCTTGGGAAAATCAATTTCCATTGCATTATTACTATCATAATAGTCTGCAAGCCTGACACCTTACTCATCAACTTTGGCGATCTTGCATTCATCCATTGCTTTAGTCATCTCATGAACTTCAGCTGGATCTTTGTGGTACAGAATTTCCAGTGCCTCGACAATCTCAACGGTACTGAGTTGTTGATAATATTTCTGTAATACTTGATCCATGCATGATAGCATTACACTTTTGACAACACTAAAATCATCCTTGCAAGATATAAACACATTGACGACATCCCGAGACGCTCCAGGCATCGGGTATTCACCAAGTGGTTGATCCAGCACATATTCTTTCTTAGCACTCATGAGAACATATCTTAGAGTGTGGATCCAATTCTCACAGTTTCCACCATTTGCAGGAAACTTTCCTTTATCAAACAGAGGTGCTAAATTAAAACTATTGCACACCATTGATCTACAACAATAAACACAAGGTTCACTTTAGACATAATTCATAATTAAACTTGCGCAAGGGATTAAACAAATTTTAATATATAAAGTGCACTCCCACTCAGATCAAAATCTCTCATAATTGATAGTGAGTGATTCAAGATCCTGGTTTCATTCTAATACATTGATGTGGACATCACTGTTTACGAGAATTTTGACCGGTGGGAAAACTTTTGCCGATCATATCCCCATATGGCTCTTGTTCATCTTTTGATGCTTCGTGCGCCGAGCTCAGAATGATTCTGCCAGAACTTCAAGACAACCGAGTGTTATCTGCACACATTTTCTGACCATATCCGTCTTACACTTCTCATCTCGTTTGTACTCATGTCGACGTGACGTACTCTGAAACACTAAGTGTCGTAGATGGTTGCAACACTGGGAAGAGCACATTTTAATCTTAATTTTAGCTGTGATAGATCACCCTAATAATCGACTACGATGCAATCAAAGGGTGCAAGAAACAAAGGGATAAACATCTCACACAATTCATAATAGCATGATATGCTATAGCCCTGGGCACCGGGGATGTCTCTATGGTCTTCCGAGGTCTTCGTGAAGTTCTCTCCAAAATTGGTACCGTCGTGGCACCGGTTTTGTTCTCCTGCGCCTGGTCAAGCTCCGGGTCCTCCGTGTTACCTGTAGGCTATATGTACGTCCATAATATTAGGTTGGCAATCCCGTGGATCCATCCATCATGTCGTGATGTGCAGGCCACTTAACATTACGACATATAACCATCTCATACAAAAACTCATTATCATGACAAAGGCTATACGACATCATATGCTAACCTACAAAACCAAGTTAGAAGTCCTCTACTCGGTTTGGAAAATTTTAATTACTTGGTTGCTATGTTTTTTTGATAACACTAACTACCTACATGCACAATCAAGACGATAATTCTTGTTGCTAGATTCACTTTCGGGGTGTGTGAGGGAAGAGAATTAATTAAAATCTCTAGCCCCGCACTAAACTTCGTCTAATATGCATGACCCCCTAGAAGATTTTTCATCTTCATCGCCCTCTTGTGTAAGTGACGGTTCACTATTCTTGACTATGATGAAGCCCAATGAACTATTAGCAGATCGTCGACAACTAGAGCCGATAGATTGTCAGAACCTTGTACAAAGCTTACACCATACCGTCAATGAACTAAACCGAAGCAACACTCTCGAGGGAAGCATAGCAAGAACATCAAACACTCACATCCACATGTGATCTAGATCAAAACCTGCATCTACCCATAGAACCGCTCATGATGCCACTATTGGGAAACATAGTAGTCAACAAATAATATTCGCCCTACGAACACCCAAGAACAATACAAAGACACATATTGATAGCGGCAAAGGTGTCCCGATGTTCCGATGAGATAGCGATCGTTTTCTATGGGAGTCGACTTTGACAATCCGAGTACGAACGTGCGAGAAGTTGCGCCTTAGTAATCGCTAAACCAACTTCCGGGGTTATTGACCACGCCGTAGCATGATCAACCAGACCACGAGGGTATATTTCCTCCAAGCAAATGAAGAACCAACAAGAAACTGTGATTGCAATTCTGGATATTGCGAATATAAGAGGAAAGCTTTATTAATGAAAGTGGGGTTCTGGTCGTTGAACATAAATGAAGTATGCGAAGTTGCAGCTATGGCGAACTTTTAATCTAAACAAAACCCAAAGTCTAAACGACACCCTAAGGGCTATATATATGGAGGAATAGGGGGAATTTCATGACCCCTTAAAGGAGGGGTCCGAAACCAACCCTAACTTTGTTTCCCCAAACATACGGACTCTAAAAATAGCCTATACTGAAGTATTTTGAAATTACATGGGCCTGGCCCAATAATAAGGTGATGCAACACCTATAATAGCGTCTGGACAAAATTTATCAAGTAGCATCTTGTATATTTCATCCAAGCCTTCATGCACTCATTATGGTGGCTTGTCCTGAAATCATCACTTGAAACTCCATTCTTGTTCCCCTTGCGCATGCCATCATCTCCATGATTGATCTTGCTCCAATGTTCATCCTTCTTGTCCAAGCTAGGTACTTCATTTGTAAGAAAAACAAATGTATCCAATTTAGGCAACATCATTTTCTCACGAACATTAGAATCGTTACCAAGAAATGAAAGTACCTAATAATTTAATTGGCGTGCGTGAGCTCTAGTAATTGGTCCAGTATATGTAACTGCAGGGGTCGTGGGTGTAACTGTAGTATTGATGTCCTCACCATCCTCCCATTCTTGAATTGAAGTTGTCCTCGACGGAAGCTCATCCCTCACCCAAGTAAGGCTTCAAATCTGCAATGTTAAAAGTGGGGCTAACCCCAAAATCTACAGGCAGCTCAAGTTTATATGCATTATCGTTTATTTTCTCTAACAACTTAAAATGACCATCAGCACGTGGCATTAGCTTTGACTTGCGCAAATTAGGAAACATATCCTTACGCAAATGTAACCAAACAAGATCTCTAGGTGCAAAACAATATGTTTTCTTCCCTTATCTCCAGCAAGTTTATATTTAGCATTCATGCACTCAACATTTTATTTAGTTAACTCATACATTTTTAGATCAATTCAACACATTGTTTAGCATAAATATTAACCTTCTCCGAAGATGGAAGAGGCAACAAATCAATGGGTGCATGAGGTAGGAAACCATACACAATCTCAAAACGGCACATCTTAGTAGCAGAATGCAGCGAACATTTATAAGCAAATTCAATATGAGGCAAGCATTCTTCCCATATTTTAAGATTATTCTTCAAAACAGCCCTAAGCATAGTAAAAAATGTTCTATTGACTACTTCAGTTTGTCCATCAGTTTGGGGGTGACATGTAGTACTAAATAGCAGTTTAGTCCCCAACTTAGCCCATAAACATCTCCAAAAGTGGCTCAAAAACTTAGTATCACGATATGAAACAATACTATTTGGCACACCATGCAAACAAATTATTTCACGAAAGAACAAATCAGTTGCATTAGCAGCAGCATCACTTTTATGACATGGTATAAAGTGTGCCATTTTCGAAAATCTATCCATGACAACAAATATGTTACCCCTCCCCTTCTTTGTTGGAGGTAAACCTAAAACAAAGTCCATAGATATAACCTCCCGTGGAACATTAAGTACAGGAAAATGCATATATAAACAAAGATGATTAAGTCGTGACTTGGCTTGTTGACATGTAGTGCAGCGAGCAACAAAATGTTCAACATCCCATCTCATCTTTGGCCAAAAGAAATGTGTAACAAGTACATCCTCCATCTTTTTCATGCCAAAGTGTCCCATTAATCCTCCTCCATGCGCCTCCTGCAACAATAAAAGACGAACGGAGCTAGCTGAGGATGACTCCGCCAACATATTCCACTCATACTCATTTTTGCAAGAACTTGTGCAACCAACTTCAACATCTTGCACTAGTTCATGGAGTCACAAACCCTCTTGTTGGTAAGTCAAGGGACAAGGCAACTCAATGCATTTGTGGACATCATCATATGTGCAATTCACTCTTTGTCTATAGATATCCTTGTATGTCTTTGTGGGACTAACCCATGTCGGTATTGAAAGTGCAAAATTCGAAAGGATTGCTCCAAACTCTTGATGGAATACATCAAGATTGAGCATCCACATCTTCACTATCTACATGAAGTCATCATCAACAAAAACCAAGGTTTGTTCATCCCTCTTTGGAGGGATATCACATCTAGGAGGAGCTTTGCTCTAAAAATTGAGCTAAAGCAACTCTAATGGTGTGAACACATTAATGCTTTATGTAAAAGTGGTAACCCCACTTGTGCTTAAACGATGAGTATGACCTATGATCAAATGCTTTCATTTTACTCCTAAGTCAATACACTACTGCAGGATGCTGCTAACACGACACTACGATCAGATACCCTTTCACGAAACTGTGTGCGATGCATTAATCGCAAACGGGGATGTAAAAAAACCATAAAAAATTTGCAAAACGTTTGCGATGGAGGATGCATCAAACACAGTTCAATTTTAGTTGCGTGTGCGATGCATGGCATACTGTTCAGTTCAATCAACTATTTGCGATGAGGAGGAACAAAAGAAACGGGCAACCAGATGAAGGTGTGTGTGATATACATCATATAGTTCACTCGGATGAACTGTTTGTGATTAGGCAACACAAAAGAAACGGTCAGCTAGATCAAGGTGTGTGCGATATACGGCATGCGGTTCACTCGGATGAACTGTTTGCTTTGAGCCAAGAGAACAGAAACGGTCCAATATAACAAGATGTGTGTGATACACGGCAAACAGGTCTGTAATCAGAAATGTGTGCGAAGACCAATGATAACACAGACGGTTGTTGCTAATAATCCATGTGTGTTGTGCGATGGGATTGCATACAGAACAACACACACACACACACACACACACACACACACACACACACACACACACACACACACACACACACACACACACACACACTTATAAGGACATGGTTGCATAACCAAATTAAACATCCACTTACATAGGTGGCTACTACAACCATGACATTTGTACACACCAAAGTAAACTATTGCATGCATAATTACATAGGTGGATACTACACACATGACATTTCCACACACCAATAAAGTAAACTATATGTTACATGCATGATTAACTAGCATAAACGATCATCTAATCATCATCTACTTCTTGTGATGCTTGCTCTGGTTGTGGCTCGATCCGGTCTCTTTGATTTGGGTAACGAGGCACTTCCTCATGTCAACGATTCGCTTGTGCATCTCGTAGCATGTGCACATGCTCTTGGCCGCGAACCTGAGGTGAGGTTCATCCAGTTGCTGCATCCAGGCCCTGTGCCAGGATACAGGACTTGTTCTTTGGGCATCCCGCTTCATATTTTCGTGATAGGGGTCGATGATGGCCGAGGCGAGTTCAACCGGGGAGTCCTTCGTGCTGCCTCAGACCCTGTAGTGCTCACGGATTTCAACAAGGTTCTTGCAGTCCAAGCCCGTAACCGTGAGCGCTTTTACATCATCGGTGGTTTCCACCGTGGCGAACTTGTAGTCGGTGCCGTTGTCAAACCTGTTGAAATGGTCGCAAGGCTCTGTGGCCATGTAGTAGTGGTAGATGAGGACATGATGGCGCATGCAAAACTGGGCGAGGTAACCTTTTGATCTATGCCGGGACGACCGGCGGTGTACTGGAGGTCGATGCCGACCACCTTGTACATGTCTCGAGCAAGCAACTGGTCAACGCTGTTGATGTAGTCGTCCACCACAGCCGGGTTGATGGTGTACACCACCGAGAGACCCGTCTCCCTCGCGTGGGTCTCCACTCTATGCTCGCCGAACACCATTGGAGCGCCGCTAGACATCCGCTCTCTTTGTGTCGTCATGGGTGTGCTTGTTGTGTTGTGGGGCGCGATCGAAAGATTGAAGAGACTAAGGTTATAATGGCTGCAAGAATTAAAGGGGAAGCCGGACGGCCAGGAATATCGGCAGGCCCTAATGGTAGTTCTAATTTGCAAAGCGTAACTCCATCGTGCCGCACGTAACTGCATCACGTGGCAATGCGCGCGGCGCAACTGCATGCATATGGGGCCCCCGACGTGATCGTGCGCATGCCCAACCGCTGGCATAGCACGCACGGAGGGACGCGAACAGAGCGCTCCGCGGTCGCCTCAACGGCGAGCAACCATATATATATATATATATATATATATATATATATATATATATATATATATATATATATATATATATGCATATAGCAGTTGAACATGCAAGGAAAAGCTGTCCACAAGCCGAGCACGCTGACGGACGCGAGCAGAGGGCACTGCGGTGCCTAACGGCGAGCACATCGCGCTGTGGCGCCTAACAGCGAGTAGAGCTTGCTGAGGGATGCGAGCAGAGGCCGACATAGTGATATGTGACTAATAAGACGAACTGTGCGAGCGATGTCGGAGACATCAAGCACGAATCAGATTAGAGTTGCGTGTGTGATACGTGGCATACAGTTGATCCATCCGAGCTGTTTGTGATGGAATAAGCCGTGTGTGTTGCGGGCAAACGCTTGCTGGTATATAACATTAAATTTAACCAAAAAAGTGTTAATACATGTTACAAAAATTGTATAACTGGAAACTATGTTCAAATACGAATCCAACGATATAATCTTTGGCAACCTGCATTCGTATTTTATTAGTTAAATCCTACTTATAAACCAGGACGGGGGTATTGTAGGTAATTAAATCGCAAACATATTTTTTTGTATTAACCGTATGTGTATGTGTCCTTTCGTCCTCCTCTCGCACGTCTTGTCACCCCGCTGCCGCAGACGGCTAACAGCGCAAGCTTGCGCAGCGCGCGGGGGCGTTCTTTTGGCCAAATGGTGGCTCGAAGTGGCGCCAATGAATCATATTATATCGCATGCTTCCCCCACAATCGCCAATGGCACCGGTCCGTCGTCGTCGCTCAGCCACTCCGCCGTCATCAGAGGACAGCTCGAGCTGGGAGGCTACATCGCGGCGGTGGCTCAGTCCTCGGTGTAGTGTAGTGCACGTGGCGTCCCTGTTGGGTGTGCGCGGAACACCCACCACACGCTCCGCCGCCGGTGCCCGTCAGCAGCTGTTGCCGGCGGCTGTTGCCGCCACACAACCGTCGAAAGCCAGAGCCATCGCCCGCTCCACCGCCATGGCCCGAAGGCAGGAGGTGGCTGTCGTGGCCGCCACCCCACTGCCGGCCATCACCCGCTCCGCCACCGCGGCCCGAAGGCGGGAGGTAGCCGTCGTGGCCGCCACCCCACTGCCGGCCATCACCCGCTCCGCCCGTGGCCCGAAGGCGGGAGGTGGTCGTCGTGGCCGCCGTGGCCGCCAGCCCACCGTCGACCGCCGGGATCATCACCCGCTCCGCCACCGCCGCCCGAAGGAGGGAGGCGGAGGTGGAGGCCCGCACGTGCGTCAGCGACCTTGCGTGCTACATCGTGTTTCTGCTGGAGGAGGAGGAGGGCCTCGTCGAGCATGCAAAGAGCCTTACCGCAGCCATGGCCGCAACACACGCCGACGCAGAGGCGAGGAATCAGGAGATCTACGAGTGGTCCGGCCGCTTCGAGAGGGATCGTCTGGAGCGGCAGTGGGCGTTCGAGCTGGCGAGCGTCGCTGAACGTGCAACAGCGGCAGACACCGTATTGCATTTGTCCAGCTCGTCGGTAGGCTCCTCCTCCTCTGCCTCTTACTGAGCACACTCAGCAGAGGAGAGGCTGCCGGAAGTAGCACAAAGCCCCTCCGTAGTAGTAGTATTTAGGGGCTATTTTGTTCAGTCCATCTGTCTATAGATGTGGTTGAATTGTACAACATACTTAAAATTAGCTAGTATATATAGTTGAACGAGCTATTTCAGTACGTGGTTGGCAACAATTGGGGAAAATTTTGGTCGGTTCAACTGTCGAGTTGAACTGTTTGTATAAATTAAGAACGACTGCTTAATCTATGAATGAAATCTATGCTTAATTACCGAATTTTAGTTGCAAAAATTAGACAGTTCTAATGATTTTTAGCTGCATATTTTGACAAATCGCAGTGCTACAAGGATTGACAAATGGCAATGTTACTAGATCAACAAATGTCAATCTTTCAAGTTTGATAAATGGCAACATACCCAATATGATAGATGCAAATCTTAACAAATTGTTTGTACGTGGTTGCACACGGGTCATCCAAAACAACCGTTTGCGTTGAAGGGATGCACAAATCCCATGTTGCGAATTTTCCCTCAACTTAAGGGGGAAGACCATAGCTCTCACTTTGCATACGGGTGTTCTATCTAAAAGGTTTGCGATCAAGAGTTGTAGAAATCCTGCTCGACACATTTTCTCTTGGCTTCCTGGGGAAGTTGTCGGTTTGGATACGGATGTTCTAACTAAAACGTTTGCGATGAGTGTTTTATATTTAAATACCAATATTAAACTGCGGCTTGGGTGCCATTAATGGAGAGGATGTGAGCAAGGCGAGCGGCCATGGAAGTCAACGGGCTCGCTTCCCAGTGAGCCTGCGCGGCGTACAACTCGCACGCTTCTCAGTGAGCCTCCGCATTGGAGTACAGCTCGGACGCCTCCCGTTTAGTCAAGCACTAGAGCACCTGTACACACGACACCTCCTAGCCATTAAAAGAGTGAGGCATGGCGTCACGTGAATGGTTAACAGAACACACACAATTTAAATTATACAAAACGTTTGAGATGTTATAGTGGCAGCTATTTGTTTCAAAATGCCTTTGTTGGCTGTTATTCGAATGCGCCTTCTCTCAAAAATGGACACAAAAAATACCACGGCATGTCGTGTGCCATTCCATTATAGCATGCCAAGTTTCATAAATTTCAGACGAGTTTTGGATTTACTAGAATTTAAAAACAAAGAATATCAACGTTTTGCCGGCAATCAACAGTGCCCTGGTGTTTGAAATTCATTCCCATTTCTTGCATGGGACCTTTCATGCAGCCAAGGAAACAGATTTGATTATTCAACCAATTTATATGCACTGGAGCATGTGCATGTAGTTCAAATTTGAATTATGCACATAAAATGCCTAGAAAACCCAGTTAATGTATAAAAATGTCCAAACAAACCACGAAAAAATCCAAAATTAAAAACAACACTCCTGTTGTTCTATGTTGACACTAGAATTTTTTTGAAAGCAATAAGAGGCAACGAATATCGTTTCGACCCCAAAGGTGGCACATTCCCTACCGAAACCATCACGCTTGTTGTGAGAAGCTCTGGTTTGTGAGAAGCTTATACCCAAACTTGCCCCAAATGGGACAAAAATTTTACCACGACATGTTGATGCCGCTCCATGATAGCATGCCAAGTTTCATGAATTTTAGATGAGTGTTGGATTTACTAGAATTTAAAAACCAAGTATCTCAATGTTTGCGGTCGAGTGACGGTGGCAGGGTGTTTGAAATTAATTCTCATTTCTTGCATGGGACCTAAGCATGCAACCAAGGACAAAAATTTGATTTCTCAACCAATTTATATGCACTGGAGCATGTGCATGTAGTTCAAATTTGAATTATGCACATAAAATGCCTAGAAAACCCAGTTAATGTATAAAAATGTCCAAACAAACCCCGAAAAATCCCAAAATTAAACACAACACTCTTGTTGTTCTATGTTGACACTAGAAAAAAATTTGAAAGCAATAAGAGGCAACGGATATCGTTTTGTCCCCAAAGGTGGCACGTTCCCTACCGAAACCATCAGGCTTGTTGTGAGATGCTCTGGTTTGTGAGAAGCTTATACACAAACCTGCCCCAAATGGGACAATTTGTTTACCATGGCATGTTGATGCCTCTCCATGATAGCATGCCAAGTTTAATGAATTTCAGACGAGTTTTGAATTTCCTTGAATTTAAAAACCAAGTATCTCATTGTTTGCGGCCGAGTGACGGTGGCAGGGTGTTTGAAATTCATTCCCATTTCTTGCATGGGACCTAAGCATGCAACCAAGGACACAGATTTGATATTTCAACCAAATTTATATGCACTTGAGCATGTGCATGTAGTTCAAATTTGAATTATGCACATAAAATGCCTAGAAAACCTAGTTAATGTGTAAAAATGTCAAAACGAACCCCGAAAAGTTCCAAAATTAAACACAACACTCCTGTTGTTCTATGTTGACACTAGAATTTTTTTGAAAGCAATAAGAGCCAACGGATATCGTTTTGTCCCCAAAGGTGGCACGTTCCCTACCGAAACTGTCACGCTTGTTGTGAGAAGCTCTGGTTTGTGAGAAGCTTATAGCCAAACCTGCCCCAAATGGGACAAAATTTTTACCACAACATGTTGATGCCTCTCCATGATAGCATGTCAAGTTTCATGAATTTCAGATGAGTTTTGGATTTACTAGAATTTAAAAACCAGGTATCTCAATGTTTGCGGCCGAGTGATGGTGGGAGGGTGTTTGACATTCATTCCCATTTCTTGCATGGGACCTAAGCATGCAACCAAGGACACATATTTGATTTTTCAACCCGTTTATATGCACTGGAGCATGTGCCTGTAGTTCAAATTTGAGTTATGCACCTGAAATGCCTAGAAAACCAAGTTAATGTATAAAACGTCCAAACAAACCCTTAATAATTCCATTTTTTTGACGACACACCTATAGTTGCATGTGCACTGCAGATAAAAGTTCTAGCAATTCAAACACCATCCTTTGTAGCTGTGACCCCATTATGTAATTCAAATCAAGATGAAAAATCAAGTAGATCATACATAGTTTATTATCACCAACCGTGTGAGATGCATCACAAAATTTCTTGGAGCACCATCGGAGTGTCAAGCACACTAGCCCGCTCCTCAAATATCATTTCACCGTTCAATCATCGTCGGTGAAAGATGGGGACGTGGACCCGCGTCATGAGGGCAACTTCGGCGGCCCACCCCGGGGAGAGCGCAGCCGCAACCGCCAGGCGCGTGCTAACAAGCTTCGTGAGGGCGACCACAATCTGTGTCCGGGCGACAAAGGCCGCCCAAACGGCCGCTGTTGCTTCTCAGGCGGCGGCAGCAACATCTGCCTCGGGGATAGCAACTGGCGAGAGCGGCACAACAGCTATTTGTTCCACAGCGGCGGCCTTAGCCCTGATGGAGGCCGTCCACGCCCAGCTCATGGCGGTCACCGCACAAATCGAACGAAGCTTCTCCGAGTTGGCAAACGTCGAGAGTGTTCGAGCAGCCGTCCGTTCCTGCGCGGCATACCTTGCCACGATGGAGCTGGCCAAAGCCCAGATCGCGGCTGCCCACACCCAGCTCATGGCGGCCTATTCCAAAGATATGGCGGACGCGGATGGCAAGATGCTTGCCGAGTATGGTGCGATTGATGCCATGGAGCCCCTTCCCTAGGAGATCATCGGGCGCGAGTTGGACATGGAGGCGGCGGCGGATATTAACGAGCACCAGCCGTACTAGTACTCTTTGTTTTGTTTAATTAAGAGCGTCGGTATTTAATTTGTTAGAGTAATGTTTAGGTCAGCTAGCTCTGTTTAATTGCTAAACTTGCTTGATTAAGAAGTGTTGGTGTGCTGTAGTCACCTTTGTGTACCCAAATTATGCAATGACATGGATGACCACTGTAAGCAAGGAAATTCGAACCAAAAATTTTGATGTTCAAACTCATCACACATCGTACACAGTTCTGAATAAGGGATCGTGTTTGATGACACTTTGCGCGCCAGTTTTTTCGCTGAAGCGATTCCAAATTTTCGGCTTCCACGGAAATATCTACCTCCCCACCCCATCCCCCTTACCAAAAGCAACATTCCCCTTGTTTTCGCCTTCCTTTCCAAGTTGAAACCTTCACTCCTTGCTTGCAGGGCCGCCTCCCCGCCGGCGACCCTCCTTCACGCTGCTCGGCCTTGCCTATCCAGGCAGGTAATCCACACCCGACCCCCATCCTCCTCCTCCTTCCACATCCCACATGCCCCGACCGCCAGCGCAACACTTTCCACCCAAATTACCAACCCCTCCACCAAATAAGCGCCGCCCTAAGCCATGGTGTGCGCAGTATAGCCAGGATCTCAGGGAGCATTTGGCAACGGAGAAGCAAATGACAGCCGCACATGCGGATGAGGTCACGATGGCTGCCATTCGTGTCGAATCCCAGATCTTGGAGGAGCACCTCTCCGTCGAGGCCACCTTCGACACCTCGTGCGCCGACGACGCGACGCGGTTGGCTGTTTGGTTCAATTCTGCAATGCGATGTTCAATTGTTGTGGGTGCGTTCTGTTATTGTATACCATGTGAGAAATAAATCAAATTTGGTTGTACTAAATACATGAGAAACAAATACAATTGCTATATTTCCAAGTTGTTAAGCATGCTTAGTTTGGTTAACTGTCTGATGTTCTATTAGGAGTATGTTATATTGTGCAATGTGGTGCTCAGTTAACGTTTGCTTCATTTGTTGTGGTGTTTAGTTAACTGTTTGGTTCAATTCTGCAATGTGATGTTCAATTGTTGTGGGTGCATTCTGTTATTGTATACCATGTGAGGAATAAATTGAAGTTGGCTATAATAAATACATGAGAAACAAATACAATTGTTATATTTCCAAGTTGTTAAGCATGCTTGGTTTGGTTAATTGTCAGATCTTCTATTAGGAGTATGTTATATTATGCAATGTGGTGCTTAGTTAATGTTTGGTTCATTTGTTGTGGTGTTTAGTTAACTGCTTGGTTCAATTCTGCGATGCGATGTCCAATTGTCGTGGGTAGAATTTTGTATTGTTGTGCATGTGAGGAATATATCGAATTTGGATGCACTTAATACATGAGAAACATATAAAAGTCCTATATTTCCTAGTTCTTAATCATGCTTGGTTTGGATAAATGGGTTTTCCATGTGGCTTGAATTAATCTGATGAATGTGCAATGTGCTTATTTTTCATCAACATATTTTACTGATAGCATGCGAACCCTTACTTAACCTGATGACTAACTACCTTATATGTGTTGCAGGGAAACAATGGGAAGCACTGAGGTTTACACTCGAGGTTAGCACGTGCATGGCCCATTGTCTAATATCACATTATTGTGCAATTGCAGGAACCATTCTAATATTTAGTTTTTTAACAATTTGGTCTTGCACATATAGGTCCTGCTGTGAGAGGTTTTGACCCACTGTTCGACCCTTTTTGCATATGGGAAAATGAGTTGTCCATGAATATTAGTCAAGTTAAGAAACTCAGAAAGATTGTTAGGATAAAGAAATTAGCGACAAAAAACAACAAGATCTTTGTCCGCACAATGAAGAAGACATAAGTTTACTACAGGATGGTACTAACTATTATACCTTGCCTTTTTTATTCCTTTGACCCATTTCCAATATACAGAAGATATTTATGCACATCCCTGTTTTCAGGCCTTTCCAAAGCAGTTCACTAATGATTACCTCTCAAACCACCTGTATGGTCAGGAGGCGAGGAAGGTATTCATACAACACCCACGGTTCATTATTGAAGTGTTCCTGAAGAGGACGAAGGATGGGCGGTCAATCATCCACAGGCACTGGCCTAAAGTTGCAAAGACCTTCAACATCAATGAAGGCTCAATATTCGCCTTCCGCTTCAGCAGTTTTCTAGATGAGATTCATCTGTCTATGTACCGTCTGTGATGCTAATTTTGAAAGGTTATAGATGTTGCATGTGAAACTTGGTGCTGGTGTAGTTGTGTAATGGGGTAGCTAAGTGCTGAAGCTATATGATGTTGTACTATGATGTATTTCAATTATGAAAATGAGATATATCGTGTGCTTAACATGAAATGTCAATTAGATTAATAAATGGATTATTAATAATAGGATAATTAGCCTACTAATTGGGTTTTTCTATTGCAAACGGTTATTGAGAAAACACCGTGTGTGATGCATTCAATAATGCACACAGTTTCTACGAATAAACCATGTTAGATTAATGAACAATCACACACGACATCCTCTTGAAAACCGTTTGCGTTAGGCCACCTAGCGCAAACATTTACCACATAAAAATGGTGTGTGATGGACAACCTTTGCCACACAATTTCTTCTATGCACCGTGTGTGATGCATTCAATAACGCAAACGATAACTTTTTTAAATACCGTGTGCAATGGAAACGCTATCACAAACGATTTAACGGGGAAAATTGTGTGTGATGTACTTGCGAACAGAAACGTTTTCCTTGGAGCGACTGTGTGGGATGTATATATGAACGAAAAAGTTTAGCGGGGAATGACTATGTGGGATGTACTTACGACTGGAAATGATTTTACCTGTATAATTGTATCTTTTTGAGCACTACTGTACGTATAACCGTATTTGGTTGCTCGTCGGTCGCACACGACCTCATTTTGTCGAGCGTGTGTGCTAGGAGGGCATATCCCCTATGATTTTTGTGTCCTGTGGGAAGGACCCCCCTATCACCCACACTCACTAGGCGACGGTTCCAAATGCTGTCGCGGAAAGGGGTTAAAACCCGTTTGTATAGCACCTCGCTGTACTAGTGATATACTCACATATAGATGACCTAGTCATCGCCCACTGCTTCACAGATGCTAGAATTGGTTGTGCATGTTTGACACATCTTTTATTTGCCATCTTATTGTGTGAGCATGTTGATATGCATGTTTTCTTCATTCGAGGACATCCATTTGTTGTTTTGATTGTCTTGGTTTTTCTGGCCAAGTGGATGTACAAGAATGCCTAATCATCCCCTCTAGCTATCTATGCTTTCTTGTCTCAAATTCTATTCTTGCTAGATCACATAAATTGAACAAGTCATTTTCGGACCCTCCGGGTGAGGTGCACTTGGAGTCACCGATCTGAAAAGGACCGAACTCCAAAACCTTCTTTATGCATTTCGGTTGGACCAATTCACTCAAACTCGGTCAAACCGAAATCATTTAGATTGATCTACTTTCCTTCTCGGTGTCACCGAGTTGTACCATTTTGGAACCACCGATGTACTACACTGCTAGTAGGTACATATATCGGTGCCACCGAGTTGTTCCACTCGGAGCCACCGACAACACACGGGTATATATACTCCGCGACCTGTATGATTGAAAATTTCTTCAAATGCCTGGTTCTCGACCCCGTTGTTGTCGTTCTCCTAGTCTTCGGATTGTTGCCCTTGTCTCTTATGCGCCCTCGCTGCCGGATTCCATCACCACCAACGGGAATCTGCCCCGCCATTGCCAGTGTAGAGGATCGCCACCAAGTTTGGGTGAGATTCGACCCCCTCCGTGGTCTAATTTCTGATTCAATGCACGGGCGACAACGGGAATCTGCTTCATCGTCGCCGTCGTCGCTCTAGTCTTCGGATCATCGCCCTTGTCTCCTGCGTGCCCTCAATGTTGGATTCTGTCGCCGTCAATGGGAATCTGCCCCGCCGTTGCCACCGTAGAGGATCTCCACTAAGTTAGGGTGAGATTCGACCCCCTCCGTGCTCTAATTTCTGATTCAATGCACCGTTGGATTGACATTATTCTTGCCACAAATTTAGACCTCCCCTTACACTGCAAATTCCGTAGATTTGTTTCGAGTAAAAAATCAGGCTTATGTTTCCGCCAAATGCATCCTGGACCGACCGATTTGAGATTTTTAGAGTCACTGATTTTGCCCAGGCCATTGTACTAGTACGTCTCGGTGCCACCGAGTTATGCTAACCGGTGAGACCGAAAGTAAAGTTTCAGTGAAACCCTAGCATATCGGAGACACTGAGCCACATATTGGTCTGACCGAAACTGTGTGACTTGTTTCTGTTAATTGCTTCAGTATCACCAAGACGATCAACTCGGTGGATCCTAAATGACTTCTGTGAAAACTTGAAACTAAGATTTGAACTCAATTTTCTTCAAAATTATCTGCTTTTTATGATGACTCATCTACTCTGCCCATACCTAACTATTCACAGAGTCAGCTTGCAACATGTCAGAAGCTAGTGACAGTTAGAATGCCTCAGAAGCTAATGTTGATCTCAGTGAAGACTCTAGTCCTAAGGGAAGCTATTATGAGGGAATAAGTAGTTCTCCTGAACTGTGAAAAGCTGCTACAAGGGTAAGGAGGAAGAGAACCTCAGATAATGAGGATGGGTATTTTGTTGCAAGTAAAGCTGCATCAAAGAAGAACAAGATTGTGCTTGCAAAGGAGTATGGCACAACTGCTAGCACAAGACCTTCTGCCAGCTCCAAGGAAAGGAATGTTGTAAGGAAAGTCCCCTTGTCCAAGAAGGACCAGATCTCTATGGATGATCCACCAAAGAAAAAGAGAGTGAGAAAATAGTCTGTGAAAGTGGTCTTCAAACCCACTTCAATGAGGAGAGATGATATGCCTGAAAGTGAAGAGGAAGAGGAGGAACCAGCAGCTCATCCACCTCCTACCAAGTCTCGGAAACTTATGGTAGATGCAATGAAGACCGCTGCCACCTCCAAGTCTAAACCCAAAGTTCCAGCACCCAAGAGGTCCACGAGAAAATTTTCTACTAGTGAGAAGAACAAGGCCCGAGTGCCTGAAGTTGATGCTGATGATGAGCCACTAGTGCTCAGGAGATTGAGACCTAAGATTCCTGATCAAGACAACACCCATCCAATTGCTGAGAACATGATGTTCAGGAAAGATAAAGGTCTGCGTCAATGGAGATTGTCTGACCCTATGTTGTGAGAAGGAGGACCGCTTGTGACTACCATTTCCACACAAGAGAGCAACAATACTTCTATGAAACAGTGTTGCTAGATAAGAAGCCTATTGTCAGTTATATGAAATGGGTGGATTGGGAGTCAATGAAAATGAAGACAACTTCCCCCATGTTCATGAGTGTTGGTAAACATTGCATGGAAAACACAAAAAAAATTCTACGCACACGCAAGATCTATCAATGGAGATGCATAGCAACAATGGGGAGAGTGTGTCTACGTACCCTCGTAGACCGTAAGTGGAAGCGTTTGACAACACGGTTGATGTAGTCAAACATCTTTGGGTTCCAACCGATCGAGCACCGAATGTACGACACCTCCGCGTTCAGCCCACGTTCAGCTCGATGACGTCCTTCGCCTTCTTGATCTAGCAAGACAATGAGGTAGTGGATGAGTATCCGCAGCATGACGACATGGGTGACGGTGACGGTGAAGTGATCTCCCTAGGGCTTCGCCTAAGCACTATGGAAATATGACCGGGGGAGTAAACGGTGGAGGGGGGCGCCGCACATGGCTAAGACAATGTTCTGTTGTGTGCTAGGCGCCCCCTCCCACATATATATAGGAGGGAGGGAGGAATAGCCAAAGGGGGCACCCAAGTAGGAGGAATCCTACTTGGGGTCTCTCCCAAGCCGTGCCACCTGCCTTGTATAGGTGCGAGGGAAAGGCAGGGGGTGGCACCCCCCTTTCTTTCTCCCATGAGAGGGAAAGGCAGGAGGGGCTAGCCCTCCCCTTCCCTTCCCTAGGGCCGGCCGGCCAGGGAGAGGGCCGCACCATCCCCCTGTGGGCTGGTCTGTCCCTCCCTTGGCCCATTAAGCCCATAACACCAACCGGGGTATCCGGAACCCCTTCCTGTGACCTGATGGCTACCCGGTGCATCCCGAAACCCTTACGGTGTCCAAATACAATCGTCCTATATATCAATCTCTACCTCTCGACCATTTAGAGACTCCTTGTCATGTTCGTGATCTCATCCGGGACTTCAAACAACATTCGGTCACCAAAACATATAACTCATATAACACTATATCGTCAACTAACGTTAAGCGTGTAGACCCTACAGGTTCGAGAACTATGTAGACATGACCGAGACACCTCTCCGGTCATTAACCAATAGCGGAACCTGGATGCCCATATTGGCTCCTACATATTCTACGAAGATCTTTATCGGTCAAACCATTATGACAACATACATAATTCCCTTTGTCCATCGGTATGTTACTTGCCTGAGATTCGATCATCGGTATCTTCATACCTAGTTCAATCTTGTTACTGATATGTCTCCAATGTATCTATAATTTTTGATTGCTCCATGCTATATTATCTACTGTTTTGGACTATAATGGGCTTTATTTTCCACTTCTATATTATTTATGGGACTAAGCTATTAACCGGAGGCCCAGCCCAGAATTGTTGTTTTTGTCTATTTCAGAGTTTCGGAGAAACAGAATATCAAACGGAGTCCAAACGGAATGAAACCTTCGAGAACATGATTTTCTCATCAGATAAGACCCAGGAGACTTGGACCCTCCGTCAAGAAAGCCACGAGGCGGTCACGAGGGTGGGGGGCGCGCCCACCCCCCTAGGGCGCCCGCCTGCCTCGTGGGCCCCTTAGAGCTCCATCGACGTACTTATTCCTCCTATATATACCTACGTACCCCCAAACGATCAGATACAGAGCCAAAAATCTAATTCCACCGCCGCAACCTTTTGTACCCACGGGATCCCATCTAGGGGCCTGTTTCGGAGCTCCGCCGGAGAGGGCCATCATCACGAAGGGCTTCTACATCATCCTAGCCCCTCCGATGAAGTGTGGGTAGTTTACCTCAGACCTTCGGGTCCATAGTTATTAGCTAGATGGCTTCTTGTCTCTTTTTGGATCTCAATACAATGTTCTCCCCCTCTCTCGTGGATATCTATTCGATGTAATCTTCTTTTTTGCGGTGTGTTTGTTGAGACCGATGAATTGTGGGTTTATGATCAAGTCTATCTATGAATAATATTTGAATCTTCTCTGAATTCTTTTATGTATGATTGGTTATCTTTGCAAGTCTCTTCGAACTATCAGTTTGGTTTGGCTTACTAGATTGGTTTTTCTTGCCATGGGAGAAGTGCTTAGCTTTGGGTTCAATCTTGCGGTGTCCTTTCCCAGTGACAGAAGTGTCGGTGTTTTGGAATGACACCTATGGGATCACAAGAATCCCTAGTACGGTTAGCGGGGCGCGGGGTCATGAGAAGAGCGGATCAAACAGATAGCACATGGTTCGTTTATCCACGTTCAGGCCGCGAGGATGCGTAAAACCCTACTCCTGCTTTGGTGGATTGTATATCTGTGTTCTTGAGCTAGCTATGGGGCGTGAGGACCTCCAAAAAGCCGAATCCTTCTCCTGGTCGCCTCGGGCCTCCTTTTATAGGAAAAGGGGTTGCCACAGTGGCACACAGGAGGTAGAAAGGGTACAGTGATGCGAGGTTATCCCTCGCATTACATGACAAGGCGCATTTAATGTGTCTTGCTTAGGTGTCCTTGCTTTATCGGGGACGGGGGAGAGACCTGTCTCATCCGTCGCCGCTCCTTCTTGTGTCGACACGGGCCCTGGCCAGCGATGCCTGCAACGCCATGTAGGTAGGCAGGCAGCTGAGGTGGCGCAGTGGTGGGTCTTCACGAAGATCTGCATGCCGCCACGCAGGTGCCTACCCAGCTGATTGGGTCGGCAGCTGCATGCCCATGACGGTGGAAGTTTAGTTGGCATGGGCCTAATGGTGGCCCTGTGGGTGTCCTTGGCAAGGGTCTTGCCCGGGTCCCGACAAGGGTCTTGCCGAGGCGCCTGTTGTCATCCCCGGCAAGGCGCTTGCCGGGGGCCTTGTGGTCTTCCTTGGCTGGGATCCCGCCAAGGGTCGTCATCTTTTATAGCGTGTACCTGATCTTGAATATCTTCACAAAGATCTGCATGCCACCACGGGGATGTCTCCCGAATCCTTGCCCCATGGGGGCAGTGGACTCAAGGGTGATCTCCTCCGTAGGCATGGGGCGAGTTGCCGCGGCAAGAGCCTTGCCGGGGTTGCTAGAACCGTCCCCGGGCAAGGATCTTGCCGGGGGAGTCTGCTTCGCCCCTTTGCTCTTTGTGGTCTTGGCGTTGCTCCAGTTCTCTTGGGTTTTGGCCTTACCTTGGCTCACCTCCCTTGCCTTGCTTGTTGTGGTGGTGCCCGTGGCTCAGACTGCCTGTGCACAGTTATAGGGGTACAAAAAGTGTACCCCTATTTTTGTACACCGACAGGAGCCCCGGGCCTGGGCCACACATAAGCGCAACGCGTTGTTGGGCCAGGCCCAAAAACGGTGCGCGGGAAGGCGGGGCAGTTTTACCGCGGTAAGTTTCTTCGCGCGCTGCGCTTCCCACGCTTCCCGCGCGTGGCGCGTCGTGGGGAGGCGCGTGTGACGTGGGCGGCATGCGTGGGGTTGGTTCCCGCGGGCGTGCATGACATTCCAGTTAATGTGAAAGGAGGCAGCCCGCGTTTCCCCCATAAGAAGGAATAACCGTGGGCGCGCTGCTCACTTTCTCCTCTTCCCTCGTGCCTTTTCAAATCTCAGAGCCGCCGTTTCCTCTCTTCCTTCCTTTCTAAGCTTTCGCCGTCACCCGCCGTCGCTGCTTCGCCACCCCCTTCATCAATCCTTTAAACCTCTGGGCTGCCATGGCGCCCAAATCTGCCAAGGGCAAGGGGGTGGCCAAGGGCTCTGGGACCGTGGAGCCGCCAGAGAGCACGCTGTTGGGGGACCGGACGAAGTCCGCCTTTTTCTTCCCCTCGACGGTTGATGTTCATGAGCTTCGGGCCTCCTTCAGGCCCCTATGGGGAGTGAAGACGGGGGGAGAGAGTTTGGGACACCCGGCGACGCGCGTCATTCCTGCCGCTTGCGCCGATCCTGCCGCTTGCGCCGATCCTGCTCCAAATCGGTATCCCTTTTTCGTCGATTACCTTTCTTGCAGGTTATGCCCCCATTTTCCGATTTCTTCTGCTTATGCACACCTTCGGCTTTCGCCTCTTGGATTTTACTCCGAATGCGGTGGCATGCATGGCTTTCTTTGCGCATCTTTGCGAAGGCTTTGCCGGGGTGCATCCCAACACGACGCTCTTCCACCATTATTTCTTCCCTCGGATCCAGACGGGAGGTGCCGTCTCTGGTTGCGTCACCTGGATCCCAAGATCCAAGGGGGCGTACCCGGACGGTGCCGTGAAGGAGAGGTGGGACGAATGGCGTGGCCGGTGGTGCTGGATCGAGGATGAAGACCCGCCGGAATTTTGCAAGGTCCGCCGAGTGCCGCCGGTCCGCGGCAGCGATTGGAGTGATGTTGACGTTGCCGATGGGAGGCTTACTATCGCCACCACCAGGATTCTTCGGCTGACCCGGGCTGGACTCACCCTTGAGATGATCGGGGCGGACTTCATTCGCCGCCGGATCGCCCTGTTGCTCAACAAGGGGAGGCCAGCCTGGCTTTTTACGAATCCGGCTGACATTATGCGGCTGCGCCCTGGCCTCGACCATAACTTCACGGTGATGGCGCATGCCCACTTCTGCCAGCGACTCTTTCAGCTGGATGTGGGTCGCGATGGCGAGGTCGAACGGACCGGCAAGGCCGCGAGGGCTGCCGCAAAGGTCGGCAAGGCCATCAAGGGGTCATTCTTCAAGTTGCCATCGGGGGTGGTCCCGTTGTGCAATAATTCACGCCGGTCCGAGATCATCGCTATGATGCCGGACTGTAACGCGCACGGCCCTGTCCCGAGCTGGAAGGAGCCGACGGATGCAGAGGTGCAGCAATTCTTTGACACCCTGATTGAGGTATATGTCAATGCTGACGCCGAGCGGTGGCTTGTCATGGACACCACCCAGGCGGAGCTGGACTACATCGCCACTAGGGTGAGGGAGGCGCAGCTTGCCGTGGAGGCCGGCAGTGCCGGGGGCGTGGAGGACAAGGCCGCAATGGCTGCGGAGGAAGAGCAGCTCACCCTGTTGGCGGCGGCCACCGAGGAGGTCAGCAGCGCCGACACTGGAGCTCCGCTTGTCGAGGACGCGGCCGACGAGTCGTCGGGGGAGGAGGATGTGGCGGCGGGCTCGACGCCAACCAGGGGAAGAGGGCGAGTCCTGCGGCGGTCTGGCTCCGGCGAGCCGGTCCGGGCCGGCAGGGCTACGCGGCCTCAATTGACCCTGGAGGGGTCCGGGCGTCACACGAGGGCCACAGTAGCGAAGAGGCTGACGAAGGCCGCTGAGAAGAAGAAGGCAACAGTCCCTTCCTCATCTAGGCGCGCACAAACCCCGCCTTCCTCGCCTCCTCCGATAGATGTCGACTCGAATGATGACGCGGATCTCCCTTTTGATCTTGGGCCTCTCAGCCCGCAGAGGAAAAGGAAGGCGGTGGAAGAGGAGGAAATGGATGACGAGTAAGTACTTCGTTCCTTACTGCCATTTCCATTCCCCTGAATCAAATCACTTATCTCCTGATCCGTTTTTGCTTTTGCAGGGACGCAGAGAAGTTGGCCCAGAGGGCGAAGAGGGCGAAGGCCTTGGCGAGCAGCCAGCCCCCGGCCGGTGCTTCAAAGTCACCACTGGTGGTGCTGAGCAGCCCGGATAGCAGCCCCCGGCATAGCCCCCAGCGTAAGTTTGTCACCCTCCTCTTACTCGACACGTGGTAGGCGTTCGATGCTGTGGTGTTGACCTTGTCGGGTTCGCAGGAGGGGAGCGGCAGCAGGAGGAGCCGCAGAGGGCTACCCCCAACACCACCACCCCCATCGACTACGCCACCGCGAGGGGCGTCCCCCGCAAGGGCATCAAGCACGGAGCCCACACCCATGGAGGAAGAGGGGAACTTGGGCGCTGGTGACTTTGCCACGGCGCCAAATGCCGGCGAGGAGGGGACTTCTGCTTCACAGCCTGGCACTGGTGAGTCCCCTATCCTCCGTCTCTGTTTTTCCCTTATTCTTTTTCTTGGCTTCATTGCTCCCATTACTGCCCAGGCCCTCCTTCGACAGACATGGAGGACGTGGACACTGTTGTTGGAAATATTGCTGAGGAGGCTGCAGCAGAGGCCGACAGGATTGCCGCCGAGGAGGCCGCCAAGGGTGCTGACGAGGCCGCCGGTGATGAGGCCGCCAAGGATGCTGCCGAGGACACCGCCGCGGGGGCCGCCAAGGCGACCGGCGAGGCTTCTGCCGACGGCGCCGGCGGTGGACCTTCTGGGGAAGCCGACAAGGCCTCCGCCGAGGAAGAGGTGGTGGATGATCAGCCTCCCTCCTCCTCAACCTCGGGCCCCGGCAGATATCTCAAGGTGGGCGATGATCTTTTCGTCCATCTTCCAGGGGCGTCAAGCCGAGCGCCTGCGGAAGGGGAAGTCTTTTACGGCGAGGTTCTTGCCGCCACCGGGCTCGAGGTGGTCGATGAGCCAGGGGTTGGCGGCAACGGTTCTCCAGAAGAGCAGCTTTTCCGTGCCATGGGGGCCAATTTCCGGAAGCTCCAAGTGCTCTACCGTGCCCTCCTGGACAAGGTCAAGTCCAGGACGACAACGGTGGACAATGCGGAGGTGGACTTCAAGGCACGCGTTGCCGAGATGCAGACCTGGTTCCACCAGACTCGCGAGGAGCAGAGGGCCTTTTAGGAGGAATTGGCCAAGCGCGATGTAGAGCTCACCATGAAGATGGCTGACATCGAGAAGGCCCAGGAAAAGGCAGCGAACTTGGCTGCCGCGGCCGAGGCCGCCCGAAAGCAGCATCAAGCCGCCTTGGATTCCCAGGAAGAGGACCTCTCCGTGCGTGAGGCGAAGCTTGCCGCAACGCTCCGCGGCAAGGATGAGGAGCCCGAGGCCCTTGTCGCGCGATGGACTCGCGAGCTGGAGCGGAGGCACAAAGAGGCACTCGATGCCCAAGCTCTGGCCCATGCCGGCAAGGTGAGGGAGTTGGAGGTGTAGCGGGACGAGCTGAAGGAACAGGCCCTCAAGCTGTCCAACGAGAAGAGCACGCTCAACCGCGCCTTGGTAGAGGCGCAAGGAGCGGTCATCAGCAGGACTGGGGAGCTCTCTGAAGCGCAAAACTCCATTAGAGACCTCAAGCTGAAGCTGGAGGATCTCGAGAAGATGTTGTCGGAGAGCAGGGCTCGGGAGGAGACCTCGACCAGGAGCCTGGAGGAGGAGAAGCAGCTGCGGGCAAACGAGGCCGCCTCCCACCAGGAATATGTGGCGGGCGAGAACAGGTGGATCAGCCATCTGGAGGTCGTCGCCGGCAGGGTCACCTCGCAATTGGCCACCATGGGGATGCCAAACGTGAGGTACGCCCCTGAGCGCAGCGGGACCGTCAACGCCAAGCTGACCCATTTCTTCGAGGACGTCCTTGGAGCCTTGGCCTATCTTCACTCCAACAGGGCGACCACGCTGGCCGGGGAGGCCCGGCGACTTTGCCGGAGGGTCGTGACCAAGGTCCTCACCAAGGTGGTGTACTGGAATCCCGACCTTGACTTCGCGGCCGCGATGGATAGCTTGCTGGATGGTACCGACCTCACGGTGCTCAAGGAGCGCATCAAGCCCATCATCGACTGCATCGACGAAATCAAGAGGGTGGAAGGCCAGCGCCGGGATTAGGCATCCCGTTCTTCTTCGCCGCTGCGGTTTGCCGACCAAGACGAATTTTATCTTCAATTAGAACCGCAACAATGATGTGATGTAATATAAGTTTGAAGTACTCTTAATTTTCATGCGTGTTATTCCCCCGTTCAATTCTTCTTTGTATGCGCACCCTACGTCGATTGGGTAGGCTCGCCGGCGCGGAAGCCCCTAGCGGCGTTTTGGGGACGGATCCCCATGGCCTACCGGGTACGCGTGCTGCCGGACGAGCCACCTTTCCGTTCTGAACGCGGCCGCTAGAACTATCGAGCTTGACTCGAGTCAGAATCGAGGGCGTTGTTGATCGCGGAAGGCTACTCTGCCATTCTAGACGCAACCGCTTGAGCTGTTGAGAGGACTCGAAACAGGGCAAGGGCGTTGCCGATCATGGGAGAGCCCCCTGGCGTGCAGGTTTCTCATACAAAGGCGTAACAACTCCGGGGGGAATAACCTCAAATAAGAAGGGCAGTACAGATAAGGGTTCAATGCAACTTAGCTTCTGTTTGCAATCGCTCGAGTGTCGATCTTCTGGCCTCCTTTCTTCTTCAAGGGTCACGAAGATGAAGGAGTGCCGGGCTAACTGCTAAAGCCGATTCTCACAACTGCGCTCCCCTACCTGGCGCGCCAAAGATGTCGGTGTTTTGGAATGACACCTATGGGATCACAAGAATCCCTACTACAGTTAGCGGGGCGCGGGGTCATGAGAAGAGCGGATCAAACAGATAGCACACGGTTCGTTTATCCATGTTCAGGCCGCGAGGATGCGTAAAACCCTACTCCTGCTTTGGTGGATTGTATATCTGTGTTCTTGAGCTAGCTATGGGGCGTGAGGAGCTCCAAAAAGCCGAATCCTTCTCCTGGTCGCCTCGGGCCTCCTTTTATAGGAAAAGGGGTTGCCACAGTGGCACACAGGAGGTGGAAAGGGTACAGTGATGCGAGGTTATCCCTCGCATTACATGACAAGGCGCATTTAATGCGTCTTGCTTAGGTGTCCTTGCTTTATCGGGGACGGGGGAGAGACCTGTCTCGTCCGTCGCCGCTCCTTCTTGTGTCGACACGCGCCCTGGCCAGCGATGCCTGCGACGCCATGTAGGTAGGCAAACAACTGAGGTGGCGCAGTGGTGGGTCTTCACAAAGATCTGCATGCCGCCACGCAGGTGCCTGCCCAGCTGATTGGGTCGGCAGCTGCATGTGCACGGCGGTGGAAGTTTAGTTGGCGTGGGCCTGATGGTGGCCCCGTGGGTGTCCTTGGCATGGGTCTTGCCGGGGTCCCGGCAAGGGTCTCGCCGAGGCGCCTGTTGTCATCCCCGGCAAGGCGCTTGCCGGGGGCCTTGTGGTTTTCCTTGGCTGGGATCCCGCCAAGGGTCGTCATCTTCTATAGCGTGTACCTGATCTTGAATGTCTTCACAAAGATCTGCATGCCACCACGGGGATGTCTCCCGAATCCTTGCCCCATGGGGGCAGTGGACTCAAGGGTGATCTCCTCCGTAGGCGTGGGGTGAGTTGCTGCGGCAAGAGCCTTGCCGGGGTTGCTAGAACCGTTCCCCGGCAAGGATCTTGACGGGGGAGTCTGCTTCGCCCCCTTTGCTCTTTGTGGTCTTGGCGTTGCTCCAGTTCTCTTGGGTTTTGGCCTTACCTTGGCTAACCTCCCTTGCCTTGCTTGGTGTGGTGGTGCCCGTGGCTCAGACTGCCCGTGCATAGTTATAGGGGTACAAAAAGTATACCCCTCTTTTTGTACACTGACAAGAAGGGGCAGCAAGGCACGTATTGTATTGTTGCCATTGAGGATAACAAGATGGGGTTTTTATCATATTGCATGAAACTATCCCTCTACATCATGTCATCTTGCTTAAGGCGTTACTCTGTTTTTAACTTAATACTCTAGATGCATGCTAGATAGCTTTCGATGAGTGGAGTAATAGTAGTAGATGCAGGCAGGAGTCGGTCTACTTGTCTCGGACGTGATGCCTATATACATGATCATACCTAGATATTCTCATAATTATGCTCAATTTTGTCAATTCTCAATAGTAATTTGTTCACCCACCGTAGAATAATTATGCTCTTGAGAGAAGCCACTAGTGAAACCTATGGCCCGGGATCTATTCTCATCATATCAATCTCCATCACTTTAATCTTGCTTTGCATCATCCTCTCCTCTTCGGGCAAATCCAACGCAGTGCTCAAGAGGTAGCAAGAAGAATTTTTGGCGCCGTTGCCGTGGAGTCTGTGCAAAAGTCAACATACCAAGTACCCATCACAATCCCTATCTCCCGCATTACATTAGTTTCCATTTGCCTCTCGTTTTCCTCTCCCCCACTTCACCCTTGCCGTTTTATTTGCCCTCTCTTTTCCGTTTGCCTTTTTCTCGCTTGCCTTTTGTTTGCTCGTGTGTTGGATTGCTTGTTTGTCGCGATGGCTCAAGATACTACCAAATTGTGTGACTTCACCAATACCAACAATAATGATTTCCTTCGCACTCTGATTGCTCCTCTTGCCAATACTGAATCTTGTGAAATCAATACTGCTTTGTTGAATCTTGTTATGAAAGATTTATTCGCCGGCCTTCCTAGTGAAGATGCCGCTACTCATCTGAATAGCTTCATTGATTTATGTGATATGCAAAAGAAGAAAGATGTCGATAATGATGTTGTTGAATTGAAGCTATTTCCTTGTTCGCTTAGAGATCGTCGTAAAGCTTGGTTTTCGTCTTAGCCTAAAAATAGTATTGATTCTTGGAACAAGTGCAAGGATGCTTTTATCTCTAAGTATTTTCCTCCCGCTAAGATCATCTCTCTTAGAAACGACATTATGAATTTTAAGCAACTTGATCATGAACATGTTGCACAAGCTTGGGAGAGAATGAAATTAATGATACGTAATTGCCCTACTCATGGTTTGAATTTGTGGATGATTATACAAAAAATTTATGCCGGATTGAATTTTGCTTCTAGAAATGTTTTAGATTCGGCACCAGGAGGCACTTTTATGGACATCACTTTAGGAGACGCTACTAAACTCCTAGATAATATTATGGTTAATTATTCTCAATGGCACACTGAAAGATCTACTAATAAAAAGGTGCATGCGATAGAAGAAATTAATGTTTTGAGTGGAAAGATGGATGAACTTATGAAACTATTTGCTACTAAGAGTGTTTCTTATGATCCTAATGATATGCCTTTGTCTACTTTGATTGAGAATAATAATGAATCTATGGATGTGAATTTTGTTTGTAGGAATAATTTTGGTAACAACACGTATAGAGGGAATTTTAATCCTAGGCCTTATCCTAGTAATCCTTCTAATAATTATGGAAATTCCTACAATAACTCTGATGGAAATCTTAATAAGATGCCCTCCGAATTTGAGAGTAGTGTTAAAGAGTTTATGAATGCACAAAAGAATTTCAATGCTTTGCTTGAAGAGAAATTGCTTAAAGTTGATGATTTGGCTAGGAAAGTTGATAGAATTTCTCTTGAGGTTGATTCTTTAAAGCTTAGATATATTCCTCCTAAGCATGATATCAATCAGCCTCTCAAAGCAATGAGAATTTCCATTGATGAGTGCAAAGAAAGAACCGCTAGGATGCTTGCTTCCAAAGATGCCTTTACTAAAGCGTGTTCTTCCAAATCCTATGAAAATCAAGATGAAGATCTAAAAGTTATTGATGTGTCCCCTATTAAATCTTTGTTTTGCAATGTGAATCTTGATGAAACTGAATATGATCTTCCTTTACCTAGAAGGCGTTCCAAAAATTCAGAGTATTTAGATCTTGATGATGAAATTAATAAAAGTGGGATTGAAAGAAATAAAACCCTAGATGTTGCTAAACCCACTATATTGGATTTCAAGGAATTTAATTATGAAAGTTGCTCTTTAATTTATTGTATTTCCTTGTTGCAATCCGTGCTAAATTCTCCTCATGCTTATAGTCAAAATAAAGCCTTTACCGAACATATCGTTGATGCCTTGATGCAATATTATGAAGAAAAACTTGATTTGAAAGTTTCTATCCCTAGAAAACTCTATGATGAGTGGGAACCTACTATTAAAATTAAAATAAAAAATCATGAGTTTTATGCTTTATGTGATTTGGGTGCTAGTGTCTCCACTATTCCCAAAACTTTGTGTGATTTCTTAGATTTCCTCGACTTTGATGATTGCTGTCTAAATTTGCATATTGCGGATTCCACTATTAAGAAACATATAGGAAGAATTAATGATGTTCTTATTGTTACAAATAGGAATTATTTGCCCGTAGATTTTATCGTACTTGATATAGATTGCAATCCTTCTTGCCCTATTATTCTCGGTAGACCTTTCCTTAGAACGGTTGGTGCAATTATTGATATGAAGGTAGGGAATATTAGATTTCAATTTCCATTGAAAAAGGGCATGGAAGACTTCCATAGAAAGAAAATAAAATTGCTATATGAAACTATCATGACAGCCACTTATGGATTGCCTACCAAAGATGGCAATACCTAGATCTATCCTCGCTTTTATGCCTAGCTAGGGGCGCTAAACGATAGCGCTTGTTGGGAGGCAACCCAATTTTATTTTTAGTTTTTTAGTTTTTTCTTCTTTTTAGGAATAAATAATCCATCTACCTTCTGTTTAGATGTGGTTTTGTGTTTAATTAGTGTTTGTGCCAAGTTAGACCTATAGGATCTTCTTGGATGATAGTTATTTGATCTTGCTGTAATTTCCAGAATCTTTCTTTTCACGAAAACAATTATTAAAAATCACCATAACGTGATAAAATACTGATTCCAATTGATGTTGATCAATAAACAAATTATCTAGGTATTCCTATTTTGGTAGATGTTTTGGAGTTCCAGAAGTTTGCGTTAGTTACAGATTACTACAGACTGTTCTGTTTTTGTTAGATTCTGTTTTTCGTGTGTTGTTTGCTTATTTTGGTGAATCTATGGCTAGTAAAATAGTTTATAATCCATAGAGAAGTTGGAATACAGTAGGTTTAACACGAATATAAATAAAGAATGAGTTCATTACAGTACCTTGAAGTGGTCTTTTGTTTTCTTTCTCTGACGGAGCTCACGAGATTTCTATTGAGTTTTCTGTTGTGAAGTTTTCAAGTTTTGGGTGAAATCATTTGATGGATTATGGAACAAGGAGTGGCAAGAGCCTAAGCTTGGGGATGCCCATGGAACCCCCAAGATAATACAAGGACACCAAAAAGTCAAAGCTTGGGGATGCCCCGGAAGGCATCCCCTCTTTCGTCTACTTCCATCGGTAATTTTACTTGGAGCTATATTTTTATTCACCACATGATATGTGTTTTGCTTGGAGCGTCTTGTATTATTTGTGTCTTTGTTTGTTAGTGTGCCACAATCATCCTTGCTGTACACACCTTTTGAGAGATCCATACATGAATTGGAATTTGATAGAATACTCTATGTGCTTCACTTATATCTTTTGAGCTTGATAGTTTTGCTCTATATGCTTCACTTAAATCTTGAGCTTTATAGTTTTGCTCTATGTGCTTCACTTATATCTTTTAGAGCATGGTGGTGGATTTTTTTTAAAGAAACTATTGATCTCTCATGCTTCACTTAGATTATTTTGAGAGTCTTAAATAGCATGGTAATTTGCTTAAAAATAATAATATGCCTGGTATTCAAGATTTGTAAAACTTTCTTTTGAGTGCGTTGAATACTAAGAAAAGATTGATACTTGATAATTGTTTTGAGATATGAAGATGGTGATATTAGATTCATGCTAGTTGAGTAGTTGTGAATTTGAAGAATACTTGCGTTAAAGTTTGTGATTCCCGTAGCATGCACGTATGGTGAACCGTTATGTGATGAAGTCGGAGCATGATTTATTTATTGATTGTCTTCCTTATGAGTGGCGGTCGGGGACGAGCGATGGTCTTTTCCTACCAATCTATCCCCCTAGGAGCATGCGCGTAATACTTTGCTTTGATAACTTCTAGATTTTTGCAGTAAGTATATGAGCTCTTTATGACTAATGTTGAGTCCATGGATTATACGCACTTTTCCTTCCTTCCACCGTTGCTAGCCTCTCTAATACCGCGCACTTTTTGCCGGTATCATACACCCACCATATATCTTCCTCAAAACAGCCACCATACCTACCTATCATGGCATTTCCATAGCCATTCCGAGATATATTGCCCTGCAACTTTCCACCGTTCCGTTTATTATGACACGCTCCATCATTGTCATATTGCTAGCATGATCATGTAG
Organism: Aegilops umbellulata; assembly: GCA_032464435.1. Classification (NCBI taxonomy): domain Eukaryota; kingdom Viridiplantae; phylum Streptophyta; class Magnoliopsida; order Poales; family Poaceae; genus Aegilops; species Aegilops umbellulata. The sequence goes on along the minus strand of CP136056.1, from coordinate 196,143,941 downwards.
TGGACATCGTATTTGTGGCAAAGCCACCATTCCTAATTCTTTCATACATGTCACTCTTGAATCATTGCATATCCCGGTACACCGCCGGAGGCATTCACATAGAGTCATATTTTGTTCTAAGTATTGAGTTGTAAGAAAAATAAAAGTGTGATGATCATCATTTTTAGAGCATTGTCCCAAGTGAGGAAAGGATGACGGAGACCATGATTCTCCCACAAGTCGGGATGAGACTCCGGACGAAAAAAAGAGGCCAAAAAAATTAGAAAAGGCCCAAATAAAAAATATGAGAGAAAAAGAGAGAAGGGACAATGTTACTATCCTTTTACCACACTTCTGCTTCAAAGTAGCACCATGATCTTCATGATAGAGAGTCTCTCATTTTGTCACTTTCATATACTAGTGGGAATTTTTCATTATAGAACTTGGCTTGTATATTCCAATGACGGGCTTCCTCAAATGCCCTAGGTCTTCGTGAGCAAGCGAGTTGGATGCACACCCACTTAATTTCTTTTTTTGAGCTTTCATATACTTATAGCTCTAGTGCATCCGTTGCATGGCAGTCCCTACTCACTCACATTGATATCTATTGATGGGCATCTCCATAGCCCGTTGATACGCCTAGTTGATGTGAGACTATCTTCCCCTCTTTTGTCTTCTCCACAACCACCATTCTATTCCACATATAGTGCTATATCCATGGCTCACACTCATGTATTGCGTGAAGATTGAAAATGTTTTGAAAATGTTAAAGTATGAAACAATTGCTTGGCTTGTCATCGGGGTTGTGCATGATTTAAATACTTTGTGTGGTGAAGATAGAGCATAGCCAGACTATATGATTTTGTAGGGATAGCTTTCTTTGGCCATGTTATTTTGAGAAGACATAATTGCTTTGTTAGTATGCTTGAAGTATTATTATTTCTATGTCAACATGAACTTTTGTCTTGAATCTTTTGGATCTGAATATTCATACCACATTTAAGAAGATTTACATTGAAATTATGCCAAGTAGCACTCCGCATAAAAAATTCTCTTTTTATCATTTACCTACTCGAGGACGAGCATGAATTAAGGTTGGGGATGCGTGATACATCTCCAACGTATCCAAGGTTGTCAGAATCGTGATTCTAGATCGGATCGGAGCTCTAACGGCAGGATCACAAATTGTAGAATCTTCACTATCAGGATCGTAAAACTTAGATTCTATGAGCCAAAATCGTAGAATTAGAGGGGTTAGTTTGGATCATAAAGTCATAGAATCGTACAACAGAATCACGATTCTAACAACCTTGAACGTATCTATAATTTTTTATTGCTCCATGCTGTATTATCTACTGTTTTGGACTATATTGGGCTTTATTTTCCACTTTTATATTATTTTTGGGACTAACCTATTAACCGGAGGCCCAGCCCAGAATTGCTGTTTTTTGCCTATTTCAGAGTTTCGGAGAAACAGAATATGAAATGGAGTCCAAACGGAATGAAACCTTCGGGAACGTGATTTTCTCATCAGATAAGACCCAGGAGACTTGGACCCTCCATCAAGAAAGCCACGAGGAGGTCACGAGGGTGGGGGCGCGCCCACCCCCCTAGGGCGCGCCCCCTGCCTCATGGGCCCCTCGGAGCTCCACCGAAGTACTTCTTCCTCCTATATATACCTACGTACCCCCAAACGATCAGATACGGAGCCAAAAACCTAATTCCACCGCCGCAACCTTCTGTACCCACTAGATCCCATCTTGGGGCCTGTTCCGGAGATCTGCCGGAGAGGGCTATCATCACGGAGGGCTTCTACATCATCCTAGCCCCTCCGATGAAGTGTGAGTAGTTTACCTCAAACCTTCGGGTCCATAGTTATTAGCTAGATGACTTCTTCTCTCTTTTTGGATCTCAATACAATGTTCTCCCCCTCTCTTATGGAGATCTATTCGATGTAATCTTCTTTTTGCGGTGTGTTTGTTGAGACCGATGAATTATGGGTTTATGATCAAATCTATCTATGAATAATATTTGAATCTTCTCTGAATTCTTTTATGTATGATTGGTTATCTTTGCAAGTCTCTTCGAACTATCAGTTTGGTTTGGCCTACTAGATTGGTTTTTCTTGCTGAGGGAGCCCTGGATTATGGGGTGTCCGGATAGCCGGACTATAACCTTTGGCCGGACTTTTGGACTATGAAGATACAAGATTGAAGACTTCGTCCCGTGTCCAGATGGGACTTTCCTTGGCGTGGAAGGCAAGCTTGGCAATACGGATATGTAAATCTCCTCCCATTGTAACCGACTCTGTGTAACCCTAGCCCTCTCCGGTTTCTATATAAACTGGAGGGTTTTAGTCCATAGGGAGAACAACAATCATACCATAGGCTAGCTTCTAGGGTTTAGCCTCTCTGATCTCGTGGTAGATCTACTCTTGTACTACCCATATCATCAATATTAATCAAGCAGGAGTAGGGTTTTACCTCCATCGAGAGGGCCCGAACCTGGGTAAAAACTTTGTGTCCCTTGTCTCATGTTACCATCCGCCTAGATGCACAGTTCGGGACCCCCTACCCGAGATCCGCTGGTTTTGACATCGACATTGGTGCTTTCATTGAGAGTTCCTCTGTGCCGTCGCCATCAGGAAGGATGCCTCATCCCATCTTTAAAGGCGGCACCCTTGCCAAGGGAGCTTTGGCTATCGGCCAAACTCTCCGGCTAGGTTGTTTTCTTATGACCGCCTGTTCGGCTGCTGCGCCGATGATGACTTCTTGGGACATCAAAAGCAATCTTCACATCAACTCGGAATTTGCCGAGCAGTTAGATCCAATAGAGCTCTCCTCCCTAAACGGGCTCTTGGATCGTATCGCCGCCCGGAGAGTCGCTACAGACTACGGCCAGATCAACTCTCCCCAGGTCACCCATCACGTTGCAGTGGTGGAGGAACAATGCGGCAACCCTTCATATATCTTAAGGACTAGCTATGTCCGGATTCCCAATCCCTCCAAGCCGGATACTCGCGGAGGGGAGGATGTCACTCAAACCCCGAACCTAAAGTCAGGCAGCGGGCTAGATTCATTGGATAACATCCAAGAATCCAAGCTTCCGAGTTCGGAAACTCCTTGGCCCTTGAGTCTCAGATTGGGTAAGGCTTCGGATTCAATTCCACCCACCCACCCAAACATAAGCGATCTATCCCAAATTAGGCAAGAGCCCGACGAAACAGTACACCATTACTGGGCTAGATTCCTCCTGGTCATGAACAGGACAAGGGACTGCCGCGAGGAAGACGCAATTTTATTCTTCTGCAATAATTGCACGGACAAGGGAATCCTCAATGCCATAAGTCGCTGTGAAATTACACGCTTCGCCGACTTGGCGTCCATAGTACGAAAATACTGTGCGATGGAAAGCGCCTGGAAAACCGAAATAAAATTTTGGGACAATCCGGCCCTGAATACAAACCCAGTCCAAAATAAAAGGGTGCACTATCGCCAGACACCCTGGTTAAACACCAAAAAGCAAAAACCCTCTACAGGGCATGGAAATGTACTGGAGGGATGGCTCAATGGACCCTGTAAAATTCACAGTATAGAGGGCGCCACACCAACTCATAGCCTTAGAGCATGTTGGATACTCCGGCAGGTGGCCAAAAGTGGCGAAGATCTTCTAATCCCAGAAGCCACAGAGCACCAGCCAAAGGATACCAATATGGTATTAACAGTCTTCGAGACTTCCGCGTCAAATATTATGCAAAAACGAACACTCCGCAGCCTTGCCGAAGTCTACCATGTGGCAACAATAAACCCATGGAGTGACACGGCTATTACTTTCAATGCCAGTGACGAACCTAAATTCCGAACAGCCCGAGCACCGGCCGCATTGGTCCTCAGCCCAATAGTGGACAGCTTTCGACTCACCAAGGTACTCATGGACGGCGGCAGCGGATTGAACCTCATTTATGAGGAAACCCTTTAGAAAATGGAAATAGACTAGAACCGCATTGAGCGAAGCAGCACAACCTTTAGAGGAATAATCCCCAGTCGGGAAGCGCGCTGTACAGGAAAAATCACACTAGATGTGGTGTTCGGCACGCCGGACAATTATAGGTCCGAAGAGGTCACGTTCCAAGTGGCCCCGTTCAGTAGCGGATACCACGCTCTATTAGGGCGCGAGGCGTTTACAATCTTCCAAGCCATACCCCATTACGGGTACATGAAGCTCAAAATGCCCGGGCCCAATGGAATCATCACTCTTGCTAGTGATCCGGACACAACACTCCGCGCCGAAAATAACACAGCCGCACTAGCCCTCGAGGCACTATCCGTAGCCCTAGCGGCTGAGGAACTGACTGCGCTGCGCGCCATGGTGAACAGGGACGACGTGATACTCGACAAAAGATCCAAGTCCACCTCCTTTAAACCAGCGGACGAAATAGTCAAATTCCAAGTCCATCCAACGGACCCTACAAAAACAGCTTCCATCGGGGCACAATTAAACCCTGATGTAGACGCTGCACTACGCGAGTTCCTACGCGAGAACTGGGACATTTTTTCCTGGCACCCTTCAGACATGCCATGAATCCCACGCAGGCTAGCCGAGCACAGCCTAAATATCCTAAAAGGATTCAAGCCAGTCAAGCAGGCTCTTCGGTGTTTCTCCGAACCTAAGAGACAAGCCATGGGAGAGGAACTATCCAAGCTATTGGAGGCCGTATTCATCAGAGATATAAAACACCCGGACTGGCTAGCAAACCTGGTGATGGTACCAAAGAAGGACAAATCCTGGCACTTGTGCGTCGATTTGAAGGACCTCAACAAGGCTTGCCCAAAGGATCCCTTCCCCCTCCCCCACATCGATCAAATTATCGACGCTACCGCAGGACACGACTCATTGTGTTTCCTCGACGCATACTCCGGCTACCATCAAATTAAGATGGCAGAGTCAGATCAAGCCGCAACGGCATTCATCACACCATACGGCCCATTCTGCTTCAACACAATGCCCTTCGGGCTCAAAAACACCGGCGCAACATATCAGCGCATGATTCAGACATGTCTGACAAACCAGATCGGCAAAACAGTGGAGGCATACATAGATGACGTGGTCGTCAAAACCAAGCATGTCGAATATCTAGTAGACGACTTGAGGCTCACATTCGATAACCTCCGAACATACGACATCAAGCTCAACCCGGAAAAATGCGATTTCGGTGTACCAGCCGGAAAGCTCTTGGGCTTCATTGTATCCGGTAGAGGAATTGAAGCAAATCCAGCCAAGATCCGAACTCTGTCACAATTGGATATCCCAAAGGACCTCAAACAAATACAAAAATTGACCGGATGCGTAGCGGCTCTAAGCCGCTTTATCTACCGCTTGGGAGAAAAGGCATTACCCCTTTATCGCCTCCTCTGGCGCACCGAACACTTCGAGTGGACGGATGCCGCCACGGCCGGACTCGACGAAATAAAAGCCATATTGGCAACAAACCCAGTCCTGGCCGTGCCAAACATCGGCGAACCAATGCTATTGTACATCGCGGCAACTCATCAAGTTGTGAGCGCAGTACTCGTCGTCGAACGAGAAACGGACGGACACAAATTCCCCCTTCAAAAGCCGGTTTACTATGTGTCCACGGTCCTTACTCCATGCAAGTCACGGTACCCGCATTATCAAAAGATAGCGTACGCGGTATTCATGGCGTCCCGGAAGCTGCGACACTACTTTCAATAGTGTTCGATAACGGTAGCCTCGGAAGTGCCACTTAACGATATTATAAACAACCGCGACGCGACGGGCCGGATTGCCAAATGGGCCATTGATCTCCTCCTGTTCGACATAAGCTACAAGCCACGGCGAGCTATTAAGTCGCAAGTTTTGGCCGACTTCGTCGCTGAATGGACGGAAGCCGAACTCCCTAAAGAGTACGGCACATATTCCAACTGGATCACGCACTTCGACGGCTCCAAATTGTTGGCTGGTCTGGGGGCTGGCGTCGTTTTGACGTCCCCAACTGGAGATACCGTTTAATACATACTCCAGATAATGTATGCGGACTCCAACAACGCAGCCGAATATGAGGCCCTTCTACATGGTCTCCGAATGGCAGTATCCATGGGCATTCAACGCCTAGAGGTGCGCGGGGATTCAAACCTCGCAATATCCCAAATAAATGGAGACTTTGATGCCAAGGATCCGAAAATGGCAGCTTATCGCAACGCCGTCCTAAAAATGTCAGCTCGGTTCGAGGGGCTCGAATTTCACCATATAGCCCGGGAAAACAATCAGGCGGCAGATGTCCTGGCACGCATCGGTGCAAAACGCGATGCCGTCCCTCCGAACATCTTCTTGGAAAGGCTATTCAAGCCATCCGTAGTATGGGAAGGGGAACCCAGAAATAACATACCGGACCCAACCACACTGCCTGACATCGAACACTCTGACATAATTGGAGGCTCTGCCAATGAGATAACATCTTCAGCCCACGTAATAATGGCAGTCATCGCCCCGTGGACAGAACCATTCCTAGCCTACTAACTAGACATGAACTTCCTGAGGACCAAAACGAGGCACACTGCATAGTGCCGCGATCTAAAGCCTATAAAGTCCATGAGGGAGAGCTTTACAAGAAAAGCACCATCGGAGTCCTTCAAAGGTGTATCTCTAAAGAGGAAGGGCGGAATCTCCTGGCTGAAATTCATGCCAAACTCGGCGGTCACCACGCTGCAGCCCGGGCCCTTGTAAGCAAGGCCTTCCGTACAGGATTCTATTGGCTGACGGCCCGGGCAGACGCTCAGGACTTAGTCCAACGATGCGTTGGTTGCCAGCTTTTTGCTAACCAAAGCCATATGCCACCCACCGCCCTTCAAACTATCCCCATCACCTGGCCCTTCACGGTCTGGGGGCTTGACATGGTTGGACCCCTTAAAGGAGGAACCCACAAGCAAAAATACTTACTGGTCATGGTGGATAAGTTCACCAAATGGATAGAGGCCAAGCCTGTTAAGACAGCCGAATCCGGACCGGTGATAGACTTCATATCCGGGGTCGTACACCGTTACGGCGTCCCCCACAGCATCATCACTGATAATGGCACGAACTTTAGGACCGACGAGGTAAAACTCTGGTGCAAAAACATGGGCATCAAGCTCGACTATGCTTCAGTCTATCACCCACAAACTAACGGTCAGGTCGAGCGAGCAAATGGTCTAATTATGAGCTGCATCAAACCTAGATTAGTGTGGTCCCTCAAGGAATCTAACACGCACTGGGTAGAGGAGCTCGACTCCGTACTCTGGCGGCTGCGGACCACGCCGAACCGCACTACCGGATACACACCATTCTTCATGGTATACAGCGCAGAGGCAGTTCTGCCCTGCGACATAATACATGACTCACCTCGAGTGCGCATGTACAAAGAAAGAGAAGCCGAGCTCGATCGGTAGGACAGTTTGGACACCTTGGAGAAGGAGCGTGACGTGGCTAAAACCCGTTCCACGTTCTATCAACAACAGGCTCGAAGATACCAAAGCAGAGAGGTACGGGCCAAACTTACAATGTTGGCGAGTTAGTTCTACGCCTACCGGATAAGAAAAAAGGACAAACTCAAGCCCAAGTGGGAAGGTCCCTTCATTATTGACCAAGTCCTGACCGGTGGAGCGTACCATCTGCGGGATGCATCGGACAACCGACTCGAGCCGAACCCATGGAACGCAGCCCGACTCCGAAGATTCTACGCCTAGCGCCGGACTCTGTGTTCGTCTCCTTCCTCCATCCATTTTTTATCTGTCTTACATTTCTCTCCTTCTCCCCCTTTTTTCTTTCACAGCCTTTAAGGGCCCATTTTTGCCTTGTTCGCACATAACTGACGTGCTATCCGCGCTCATTATACCTGGGGGCTTCTTTTATAGAAGCTTATTCGTACGGGCTTCATGCCCAACACATGTGTTATACTTCGCATGTACCCTTTATTCACCATTATATGCATCGATATGACTTAAGTTTTGGCCAAGCTGGGTTGCCTGGCTCTTGTATTTATGCCCTACGTTCCTGTTAATTCGGCTAGGGCATAAGGGGAGCACCTCTGCGATTGTTACTGCCGGGTCAGCCGGATGTGTACCTCAGACTGGATGAAGCCGAAAGCTAGCGTTCTTAAGGGAATATTCAGTCAGTGAACTAAAGATGATTTCACACTTTTTACTCATGCGCCCCCAGATGTTTTTTCTGTGTCTCTTTTCGCAGTCCGAACATGCACTTTAGGGCATGCCTCCTAGGGAAAGGAACCCCTAACGGAACTATTCTCCCTGGAAGATGTTTCCTACTAACCATGTAATATAACATAACTAGTTGGGCACTTGTCTGTTAAAGCACTAATGACCCCTACGCCGGGTCTCCATGCATGCCCCGGTTCTTACATAACCGAGAGGGTATTCAGATACACTCCGGACCGTCAAGTCTCAAGGTTGAAGAGAAAAGGTCCGCCACGACAAACGATCTACAATCCGACTAGAAGGCATTATACATGTCACTTTAAATTACATAGTCAATTTGACTGGTTGAATTCCTCTTCAATACCATCCAATAGGCTGTCTAGTCTACAGTCCTGTTGGGAATACTTTGCGGCCAATTCTACTTGGCCATATACTAAGCTAACAGGGATCTCCTTCCCATCGGGCCCCACAGGTCCGATCTCGGCCATGTGGTTTGGGTCAGCCTCCGTGTATCGCATCTTCACCATGGCCCAAGCTTCCCTGGCGCCTTGACGACAGGCCAATATCTTCCATAATTGGAAGCGCCGCCGCGCTCCCTTCAGCTTCTCAGCCAGATCTCCAAGGCCTTCGGGCATGGAGATGGATGGCTACAAGGCCTGGGCGACGCCTTGCATCACCCGCCGAACTCGTTTGTGTAGTTGTGGGAGCTCGGGAAGAAGGTCACCCGTAGAACCGGGCATTTCCTCTGCAGGACAACCTGTTAGCATACCTACAGGCATAGTTCTGTCAGCCTACTTCCTCGTCGAACTCTTTTTCAAAGTTCATTCAAGCACTTACTAAATATGCCGCGTCGAAGCCGCCGATTCTCCTTAACGGAGTCCGACAGTTGGGCACGAACATCCTTTAGTTCCACGCCCAGCTTGGTGTTGGCATCTAGGAGATCATTCTTCTCCTGCCTCACCCTCGTAAGCATGCTCTCACCGGCCTTTAGCTGGCGTAGGAGTTGTTGCTTATCCGGATTAAGTCCGGCGCCATCTGCAATTTTATTGTCAGATTTGCATACACGCCGCACAGGATACTTATCATTTGAAGGATATATTACCAGAGGGGGTCTCTTTGGGCTCCCCTGCTGCGGCTAGTGCTGCTTGAAGCTGGGCTTTGCACTCTTCTAGCTCCTGGGACAGTTGGGTATTCTTTTCTGTAAGATCCTGCATAACAATTGATCCTTAAATCAGTTATTCTAACTGTTTCATGTCTCGGGGGCTACTGGTGTATATAGTCACCAAATTTTCTCACCCGTATGTCCTTTACATACTGCTCCGTGGCTCTGGTTAGGCCATTTTGAGCAGCACGGAGGTACGCATCTCCCTAGTTGAAGGCCTCCAACGCCTCCTGGGAGAAACAAGCGTCGCGAAGAACTGTCCGACGACGCCTGTGGTTCATGGCACTCTCCACCTCGGAATTGGTGGCAGACAGCCTGTCCGCATCCTCTGTCGGAGGAGCGTCCAGGGCACGCCTCATGTTCGCCTACGCTTCCGGACCCGACTTTGGAGCCTGGCTGGTAGATGCGTGATTGGCAACCTCTCCGGATATAGTCCGGCGAGCGCTCTTTTTCCTAAAGAGAGCATGGGCGTTAGTATGCCTCTGAGAATGATATATGATATCTTGGAATAAGATGGCGCCCCATACCATTGCGTCGGCGTCTCAATCCGGATCGCACTTCTTTTCAGCCTGCTGGGCCTCGCGGCCCCTTGTTGGCTAGTCGCCGCAGGCTCAGTCTCCCGCCTTGAGGGCCTCCCCTGCAAAACACCGTTGGTATATGGTAGTCGAAAAAATGCAAAAATGGATTCCCTTTTCAAAGTGCTGGGACTTCGTTCTCAGTTACCTGTGAGGCTGGGAGTAGCCCAGGGTAATCGGCTGTAATAGCCACCAAGACATTGTCAATGCTCAATTGGTGAAATACCCCATCGATCAGCTCCACAGATATGTCCGGATCCTCTTGGGTGGCCGGGTCGAGGGACCGTTCTGGATCCTCGGGTTGTGGAGGAGGGCTGTTTATCTCCTTTACGGCCTGACGCAGTTCTTGCGTCAAAAATCAAATATAGGATACTTAACTATGGGAATATGGAACAGATGGGCAAAGAAGAAGTGTTCGCTTACCCATCTTGGTGGATTGTACATAGAAAATCCGCCCAGTGGATTTACGCGGCGAAATTCCTCCACTTCTCCCTTTTACAAAGCGGACAAGATCTTCGCTAGAGCGGCAACCGATTCCGGCCCCTTACGGCCGCAGCGGGTGGCATCATCCTCCCCGTTGAAATCCCACATGGGGTGGCCTCTATACTGAAGCGGCTGCACCCCCCGCATAATGCATATGGCCATGACTTCGATCATGGTCAGTCCGAAATGAGCTAACAACCTTATCCGACTCATCACGTAAAGGACGTCCTGGTCATTTTCCTTCTGAGGGCTCCATCGACGCCAGCTTAGGCGCTTCTTCAAGGGAGCATTATCGAACTCAGGAAGGCCAATCCGAATAGGATCCGGCAGGGGGACGTCTTCTATATAAAACCATTTTGAGGGCTAGTCTTCGGACGCCTTCTTCGGGGTTCCGGATAGATACCCGGTCCCGGCGATACGCCACACTTCGGCTCCGCCCACTTGATATACTGACCCCTTTTGAGAACGGGGCACAAGGCAGAACAGCTTCTTCCACAACGCGAAATGAGCCTCGCAGCCCAAAAACAGCTCGCAAAGGGCTATGAAGCCCGCGATATGCAATATGGAGGCAAGCGTAAGGTTGTGCAACTGGAGGCCGTAGAACTCCAGAAGCCCCCGGAGAAATGGATGAATTGGGAATCCGAGCCCTCTTATCAAACAAGGGACAAGGCATACCAGCTCTCCTTTGGAGGGATTAGGGATGCTCTCCGCTTGCTTTCCGCCATTATAGGTGGCAAACCCTGCTCGAACCGGGACCATGTAGGCTGGGGGGAGAAAACCCTTGGTTTGGAGCGCCACTAGCTCGCTGTGCGGGATGGAACATCTCTCCCAATCTCCAGGCTGAGGGCTGGGAAGGCGAGAGGAGGAGCTGCGATGACCAGCCATGATGGAATGGATCTCTGTCGAATGTGCTCCGATGAATACTCGCGGAGGGAAGATGGTGTGATTCATATCTAAATCCTCGTCTCTTTAAATAGGCAGCTCATTTACGTAGCTAGGGGGCAAATGCAAAAACACCCTGGCTTTTCGCATTCATTTGACACGTGGAAGAAGGCCATTATTGGGCGTGGAAGCCAAGAAGCGCGATATTCACAAGAAGCCGGACACTATTCAACAGGTACACGGAATTTGGAGGAACCCGCCTTGCAATGCCGAAGACAATCTGCGCGCCGGACTCGTCGTCATTGAAGCCTGGTTCGGCGGCTACTGAGGGAGTCCTGGATTATGGGGTGTCCGGATAGCCGGACTATAACCTTTGGTTGGACTCTTGGACTATGAAGATACAAGATTGAAGACTTCGTCCCGTGTCCGGATGGGACTTTCCTTGGCGTGGAAGGCAAGCTTGGCAATACGAATATGTAAATCTCCTCCCATTGTAACCGACTCTGTGTAACCCTAGCCCTCTCCGGTGTCTATATAAACCAGAGGGCTTTAGTCCATAGGGAGAACAACAATCATACCATAGGCTAGCTTCTAGGGTTTAGCCTCTCTGATCTCGTGGTAGATCTACTCTTGTACGACCCATATCATCAATATTAATCAAGCAGGAGTAGGGTTTTACCTCCATCGAGAGGGCCTGAACCTGGGTAAAAACATTGTGACCCTTGTCTCATGTTACCATCCGCCTAGACGCACAGTTCGGGACCCCCTACCCGAGATCCACCGGTTTTGACACCGACGCTTGCCATGGGAGAAGTGCTTAGCTTTGGGTTCAATCTTGCGGTGTCCTTTCCCAGTGACAGAAGGGGCAGCAAGGCATGTATTGTATTGTTGCCATCGAGGATAACAAGATGGGGTTTTTATCTTATTGCATGAAACTATCCCTCTACATCATGTCATCTTGCTTAAGGCGTTACTATGTTTTTAACTTAATACTCTAGATGCATGATGGATAGCGGTCGATGAGTGAAGTAATAGTAGTAGATGCAGGCAGGAGTCGGTCTACTTGTCTCGGACGTGATGCCTATATACATGATCATACCTAGATATTCTCATGATTATGCTCAATTCTATCAATTGCTCAACATTAATTTGTTCACCCACCGTAGAATACTTGTGCTCTTGTGAGAAGCCACTAGTGAAACCTATGGCCCCCGGGTCTATTCTCATCATATCAATCTCCATCACTTTAATCTTGCTTTGCTTTTTTACTTTGCCTTTTACTTTTCACTTTGCATCTCTATACCAAAAATACCAAAAATATTATCTATCATCTCTATCAGATCTCATTCCCGTAAGTGACCTTGAAGGGATTGACAACCCCTAATCGCGTTGGTTGCATTGAGCTATTGTTTTTGTGTAGGTACGAGGGACTCGAGCGTAGCCTCCTACTGGATTGATACCTTGGTTCTAAAAAACCGAGGGAAATACTTACGCTAGTTTGCTGCATCATCCTCTCCTCTTCGGGGAAATCCAACGCAGTGCTTAAGAGGTAGCAGTTACCGACAAGTCTCTTTACTCGTTCTGTAATACATCGTTGTGCAACTGACTCATTAGTCACTTTGCCTGCAAGGCTTCTCATGATGTGTATTACCGAGAGGGCCTAGATATACCTCCCTGATACTCGGAGTGACAAATCCTAATCTCGATCTATGCCAACTCAACAAACACCTTCGGAGATACCTGTAGAGCATCTTTATGATCACCTGGTTACATTGTGACGTTTGATAGCACACAAGGGATTCCTCCGGTATCCGGGAGTTGCATATCTCAGAGTCGAAGGAATATGTATTTGACATGAAGAAAGCAATAGCAATAAACCGAATGATCAATATGGTAAGCTAACAGATGGGTCTTGTTCATCACATCATTCTCCTAATGATGTGATCCCGTTATCAAATGACAACACATGTCTATGGTTAGGAAACCTTAACCATCCTTGATCAATGAGCTAGTCTAGTAGAGGCTCACTAGGGACACAGTATTTGTTTATGTATTCACACATGTATTTAAGTTTTCGATCAATACAATTCTAGCATGAATAATGAACCTTTATCATGAATAAGGAAATATAAAATAACAACTTTGTTATTACCTCTAGGGAATATTTTCTTCAGTCTCCCACTTGCACCAGAGTCAATAATCTAGATTACATCGTGATGAATCTAACACCCATGGAGTCTTGGTGTTGATCATGTTTTTCTCGCGGAAGAGGCTTAGTCAATGGGTCTGCCACATTCAGATTCATATGTACTTTGCAAATTTCTATGTCTCCATCCTTGACCTTTTCACGAATGGATTTGAAGCATCTCTTGATGTGTTTGGTTCTCTTGTGAAATCTGGATTCGGTCGCCAAGGCAATTGCTCCAGTGTTGTCACAAAATATTTTCGTTGGACCTGATGCACTAGGTATTACACCTAGATAGGATATGAACTCCTTCATCCAGACTCCTTCATGCGCTGTTTCCGAAGCAGCTATGTACTCCGCTTCACACGTAGATCCCGCCACTACGCTGTGCTTGGAACTACACCAACTGACAGCTCCGCTATTCAATATAAAAACGTATCCGGTTTGTGACTTAGAGTCATCCGGATCAATGTCGAAGCTAGCATCGACGTAACCATTTACGACGAGCTCTTCATCACCTCCATAAATGAGAAACATATCTGTTGTCCTTTTCAGGTACTTCAGGATGTTCTTGACCGTTGTCCGTGATCCACTCTAGGATTACTTTGGTACCTCCCTGCCAAACTTATGGTAAGGCACACATCAGGTCTGGTACACAACATAGCATACATGATAGAACCTATGGCTGAGGCATAGAGAATGGCTTTCATTTTCTCTCTATCTTTTGCAGTGGTCGGGCTTTGAGTCTAACTCAACTTCACACGTTGTAACACATGCAAGAACCCTTTCTTTGACTGATCCATTTTGAACTTCTTCAAAACTTTATCAAGTTATGCGCTTTGTGAAAGTCCTATTAAGTGTCTCGATCTATCCCTATAGATCTTGATGCCTATTATATAAGCAGCTTCACCAAGGTCTTTTATTGAAAAATTCTTATTCAAGTATCCTTTTATGCTATCCGGAAATTCTTTATCATTTCCGATCAATAATAAGTCATCCACATATAATATCAAAAATGCTACAGAGCTCCCACTCACTTTCTTGTAAATATATGCTTCACCATAAGTCTGTATAAAACCATATGCTTTGATCACCTCATCAAAGTGTATATTCCAACTCTGAGATGCTTGCACCAGTCCATAGATGGATCGCTGGAGCTTGCACACTTTTTAGCACCTTTAGGATCGACAAAACCTTCTGGTTGCATCATATACAACTCTTCTTTTAGAAACCCATTAAGGAATGCAGTTTTGACGTCCATTTGCCAGATTTCATAATTATAAAATGCGGCAATTGCTAATATGATTCGGACTGACTTAAGCATCACTTCGGGTGAGATGGTCTCATCGTAGTCAACCCCTTGAACTTGTCGAAAACCTTTAGTAACATGTCAAGATTTGTAGATGGTGACATTACCATCAGCGTCTGTCTTCTTCTTGAAGATCCATTTATTCCAAATGGCTTGCCGATCATCGGGCAAGTCCACCAAAGTCCACACTTTGTTCTCATACATGGATCCTATCTCAGATTTCATGGCCTCAAGCCATTTATCGGAATCTAGGCTCATCATAGCTTCTTCATAGTTCGTAGGCTCGCCTTGGTCTAGTAACATGACTTCCAGAACATGATTACCGTACCACTCTGGCGTGGATCATGCTCTGGTTGACCTACGAGGTTCAGTAGTAACTTGATCTGAAGTTTCATGATCATCATCATTAGCTTCCTCTCTAGTTGGTGTAGGCATCACGGGAACGGTTTTCCGTGATGAGCTACTTTCCAATTCGAGAGAAGGTACAATTACCTCATCAAGTTCTACTTTCCTCCCACTCACTTCTTTCGAGAGAAACTCCTTCTCTAGAAAGGTTCCATTCTTGGCAACAAAGATCTTGCCTTCAGATCTGTGGTAGAAGGTGTACCCAATTGTTTCCTTAGGGTATCCTATGAAGACGCACTTCTCCGGTTTGGGTTCAAGCTTATTAGGCTGAAGCCTTTTGACATAAGTGTCGCAACCCCAAACTTTAAGAAACGAAAGCTTAGGTTTCTTGCCAAACCACAATACGGTGTCATCTCAACGGATTTAGGCGGTGCCCCATTTAATGTGAATGCGGCTGTCTCTAATGCATAACCCCAAAACGATAGTGGTAAATCGGCAAGAGACATCATAGATCACACCATATCTAATAAAGTATGGTTACGATGTTCGGACACACCATTACGCTGTGATGTTCCAGGTGGCGTGAGTTGTGAAACAATTCCACATTGTTTTAAATGAAGGCCAAACTCGTAACTCAAATATTCGCCTCCGTGATCAGATCGTAGAAACTTTATTTTCTTGTTACAACAATTCTCTACTTCACTCTAAAATTCTTTGAACTTTTCAAATGTTTCAGACTTGTGTTTCATCAAGTAGATATACCCATACCTACTCAAATCATCTGTGAAGGTCAAAAATAATGATACCCGCCGCATGACTCAACACTCATTGGACCGCATACATCGGTATGTATTATTTCCAATAAGTCGTTAGCTTGCTCCATTGTTCCGGAGAACAGAGTTGTAGTCATCTTGCCCATGGGGCATGGTTCTCAAGTATCAAATGATTCATAATCAAGTGATTCCAAAAGTCCATCTTCTTGGAGTTTCTTCATGCGCTTTACACCAATATCACCTAAATGGCAGTGCCACAAATATGTTGCACTATCATCATCAACTATGCAGCTTTTGGCATCAATATTATGAATATGTGTATCACTACAATCGAGATTCAACATGAGTAGACCACTCTTCAAGGGTGCATGACCATAAAATATATTATTCATATAAATATAACAACCATTATTCTCTGACTTAAATGAATAACCGTCTCGCAATAACAAGATCCAGATATAATGGTCGTGCTCAACGCGGGCACCAAATAACAATTATTCAGGTCTAAAACTAACCCCGAAGGTATATGTAGAGGTAGCGCGCCGACGACGAACACATCAACCTTGGAACCATTTCCGACGCGCATCGTCACCTCGTCCTTAGCCAATCTTTGTTTATTCCGCAGCTCCTGTTTCGAGTTACAAATATGAGCAACCGACCCAGTATCAAATACCTAGGCGCTACTACAAGCATTAGTAAGGTACACATCAATAACATGTATATCAAATATACCTTTGTTCACTTTTCCATCCTTCTTATCCGCCAAGTATTTGGGGTAGTTCCGCTTCTAGTGACCAGTCCCTTTACAGTAGAAACATTCAGTTTCAGGCTTGGGTCCAGCTTTGGGCTTCTTCCCGAGAGGGGCAACTTGCTTGCCATTCTCCTTGAAGTTCCCCTTCTTTCTCTTGCCCTTTTTCTTGAAATTAGTGGTCTTGTTAACCATCAACACTTGATGCTCCTTCTTGATTTCTAGCTATGCGGCCTTAAGCATTGCAAAGAGCTCATGAATCGTTTTATTCATCCCTTGCATATTATAGTTCATCACAAAGCCTCTATAGCTTGGTGGCAGTGATTGAAGAACTCTGTCAATAACACTATCAACCGGAAGTTCAACTCCCAGCTGAGTCAAGTGGTTATGATACCCAGACATTTTGAGTATGTGTTCACTGACAGAACTGTTCTCCTCCATCTTGCAGCTATAGAACTTGTTGGAGACTTCATATCTCTCAACCCGGGCATTTGCTTGAAATATTAACTTCAACTCCTGGAACATCTCATATGCTCCATGATGTTCAAAACGTCTTTGAAGTCCTGGTTCTAAGCCGTAAAGCATGGCACATTGAACTATTGAGTTGTCATCAGATCGAGCTTGGCAGACGTTCATAACATCAGCTTCAGCTCCTGCAGAAGGCCTTTCACCTAGCGGTGTATCAAGGACATAATTATTCTGTGCAACAATGAGGATAATACTCAAGTTATGGACCCAGTCCGTGTAGTTGCTACCATCATCTTTCAACTTAGCTTTCTCTACGAACACATTTAAAAAATTCAGGGGAATGGTAGCTCGGGCCATTGATCTACAACATAGATATGCAAAACTATAAGACTAAGTTCATGATAAATTAAGTTCAATTAATCAAATTACTAATGAACTCCCACTTAAATAAACATCCCTCAAGTCATCACTACAAAAAAATACACTTCCGTGATGATACGTGTTTGTCATAGCAGGTCGCGTTTTTTGTCATGCATGTACATCCATGACAAATTTATGACAGATTCAAGATAGTCATACATGTGTTGTCGTAGAAGTGTTCCATGACATTACCAAAATTATCATCACGGAAGTGTCCACTTCCATGACGATAAATCGCGGGTCACAGAAGTGCTTTCGTCATGGGTGACCGACACGTGGCATCCACCGTAACGGAACGCCGTTAAGCTATCAGGTCGGGTATTGGATCCGATAACCTGTTAACAGCCCCGACCAAGAGGGATTTTCCACGTGTAAAATCATCATTGGCTGGAGGAAACACGTGTCGGCTCACCGTTGGGACAGATGTCATCCGCTCATTGGACCGAAGGCGCCTATGATACGGCGACATGTGGCACGGCCCAACAGAGGCCCATTCCTGTGAAAAGTCCGGCCCGTTTGACTTGGTCAAAAGGTGGTGGGTCGGCCCACGGAAAGCCTGTTAACGGCCTGTTCGCATATAGCCCATTTATAGCCCGCTAACCCAGGTCCCGTTACGCCCTATCCGAATTAGGCCCAGTAGCGTCATCTGGGCTGTCCAATATGATTCAGCCCGTTTTAACTTCCGGCCCATGTGTGGCCCATGACTTCTTTCGGCCCATATGAGGACCTTTGTAACTCTTGGCCCATTAACGGCCCGTGGTGAAACTGGCCCGTAATGAACAGTGTATCACTTTATGCCCATTAACGGCTCGTTATTCCATTGGGCCGTTTCCAGCCCAAGTTATCTTTCGACCTTCTCAGGGCCCATTGATTCTTGGGCTCATTTGCAGCATTCGGTTACATATGGCCCGTTACTGTCGTTTTCTACTTGTGGGCCAAATTCAGCCCGTCGTTACAGTCGGCCCGTTAATACGTTGAGCCGTTTTCATGTAAAACCCGTTGGGATGTTTTCATAGAGTTATCAAATACGGCCTATTAACGGCCCGTTATGGTCCACGAATAGTATGGCCCATGAGTGGTGAAATGATGATACGCCCCGTAGAAGGCCCATGGATCCTACGGCCCGTATGAGGCCCATGGATAGTACGGCCCGTAGAAGGCCCATGGATCGTACGGCCCATAGAAGGCCCATGGACCCTACGGCCCGTAGAAGGCCCATGGACTCTAAGGCCCGTATAGAAGGCCAATGGATCCTATGGCCGGACAAAGGCCCATGGATCATACGGCCTGCAGGAGGCCCATGGTTACAATAGTCCGTGTGTTGCCATGATTATTTTGGCCTAGTTACCAAAAATAGGCTATTGTGGCCACTAGAAAAAAAACAGAAAAAGAACTGCTGTGACTACAAGCAAACAACTAAACAAGACAATAAGGAAATAAATAAGCAAGCAATTAACACTAGCCTATTACTGCTATTACACATATTACATCCACTGGGCATCAAAGTTCGCCACCAGTGCAAATATAGGGAACAAAGCAGCACATTACATACACTGGCCTTCAAAATTGGCCACCAGTGCAAATAAACGCGGCAGCAAAACAAGAGCATAACTGAAATAACTTCAGGAGAGCTCAAGAAATGTTATCCTGGGTATCCACCATGCTGGCAATAAGCTTAGCAAGCTGATTAGCTTGTCCTGTTTGGTGCCAAAATCCTCCAACACTTGCTGTTGCACCAGAAAGTATGCATCTGAATGCTCCAGGGACTTCCGCAGTCCTTCCGCTTCTTGTCGTAGCACAGCTGATCGATGTCTTTTAGCTTGTAGTTGAGACTCAAGAAACCGAACTGATTCAGACAGTGAGTTTGAATAGCTTGTGCAAGTGGTAGTGGCTAGTAACTCGAACACTAAACCAAGACAGGACTTTGGGGTTGTCTCGCTGTCTTCAAGATAGTCTTCCTTAGCTGTTTTATAAGCTTTGTTGGAGACCAACAAGGATGTGTCACTATCCTGAACCTTATCTGCATTACTTCCTTTACCATTGCTTAATAAGGCACTCTTCCCCAATATTCTGTCAGCATTCTAAAAGAAGAAACAAGCACACACATAACAAGTTTAGCATGTACTAGTATATGAAACTCATTTCGGTGAACCAGTTCATTAGTAAGGTGGACAGGATTAAACTACCAAGTCTTCTATTGCCAAGTACTAGTACATAATAAAAGCATCAAACAAACATATATCTATGTCCTATGGTCACTGCATTGTCTTGCCAAATGAAAATAGAGACACGGTTCAAATCATATCAGTTCAAGACAAAGCAGCAGTGAAAGGATACAAAGCGTGGGAAACTACACGGCACAACAAGATTTCAGATGGGTACCACGAGTGTACATGTACAACAACACTATTGGCTCTGTTGTGATGCTAGTAATGTGCATGATATGAAAGTCAACTGTATACACAATTGAAATTGAAATCAACAGAGCTATTGATAAGAGCAAAACTGTTAAAGAAACATGCGTGAACATACCTGCTGTGCCATTGGAGTTTCGATTGGATCCTTCAATTTAAAAATAAGTTTGTATGAGTAAATATAGTGATACAGGAGCAAAGCAATCATAGTGAAAAAAGGCACGCCTAAGTGAGCGCTTAAGCGTGCCTAGGCTCTAGGCGTTGGCAAAACGCATTGCGCGTAACTACGTGTAATCTGTGCATAACTGCGCATAAGCATGCACTTTGGTCAGTAAAGCGCAAGGCGGTGGCAAAACGCACAATTAACGCCTAGCGCTTTTTTGAACTATGATAGCAATGGAATCTTAAATTAGAACAGTTGTTCTTCAGGTTTAGGCACTTGTTCTACATGAACAGAGTATAGTAAGATGCAAGAATATAATACTTAAAAATAGAAAATGAGCTCATAGACCTTACCACATTCTTGGTTCGGGACCAGTACAGAACAAGGCGTTCCCAGTCATCGTCCAGTAAATGTGTCTCAGGAGAACGTAAGGGAATTTGATGAGTTTCTTTGCCGGTGAAGTATGTTTTCTTCAGGTAATTCCGATACTGCCACCAAGCATTCTTGAAGATAGCAGAGGTATTAGCACTGGTTACCTCATCCCGAGTTTTCAAATCGGTCTTCTCTATAGAGAAAAATGGGAAAATTTGCTGTATTATAACCATCATGGAGGTAGGATGTATGGGACGAAGCAAAGTAATTGCCATGAATAACATTACTTACACTTAACTCCTGGACAAACACCTGCAACTGGCATTTTCCTTCATCTTCAGTATAATATTTCCAAGGTGGGAAGATACGCACATACGATTTAACAACATCAAATGCGATAGATGCTAAACTATGACTAGCTGGTTGTGCTTCCTCCACAGGAATAGGCGTACTAACTATTGGAGTTGGGGTTCGCCGTGATAGTACTGGCCCTTTGGGCACTGGAGCTGCCTTACTAACTGCTCTTGTTTGGGAGCTCTGTGGTGGAGATGGTGCTGTGTCAACAGGAACTGGGTTACTATCGGCTGGGGTTGGGGTTAGATTGGGTGAAGCTCGTTCTCTGTCCATCATAGTAGGGGTACAATCTACGAGAGTTTGGGTTATGTCTGGTAGGGCTGGTTCTTGTGCATGTACAACCGGGGTGCTATCTCCACCAAGAGGTAGCACTGTTTTATTTGAAGACCGTGTTTTTAGTCCGCTAGATACTGGCATCACCCGCTCCAATTCAAATGGCTGATAAACAGGAAACATAGTTGAATGTACACACATTGTACGAGAGACAGATGCAATAGGTAGTGTGGAAAAAAGAGGGCATGAAATAGTTAACATGTATATTGTTTAACTAAAACGGATAGCATGACATAATTTCACATATATGATGTCTATCTAAACTGGATAGCATAGCATAACATAATTCAAAGATATGATGAATAACTAAACAGGATCGCATGACATAATTCACCTACATGTTATCTAAGTAATCAGGATCACATCATTTAATTCACATATGTGATTTATATGCTAAATAGAGGGCATTCGATATGATGTCTGAACTAAGAACATGGTGTTGAATATTGTGTATATGATGTCTAAACTATGCAATGCAAGACACCATATGCATGATATGAGCAGTATAACCGTGCCAAATTAGAGCATATGCCTCAGTGGGGGAATAGGACTGGTCATCTGTCTCTGAATCCATCTCTGAGGAGCTATCGGGACCCAACAAGAGATCTGCTTCGACAGGTAGCATTGTCTGCTCTGAAGGCCTTGTTTTCACTCCAGATTTTCCCATCTCCCACCCAAATGGCTGATTCACAGGAAGAGTAGTTTAATGTACAAACATTGTCGACAAATGGAAATGTAATGAAGAAAAGGATGGGCAAGATATCATTCAAATATATGATGCCTGGTTAAACATGATGGCATTGCACATTTCACATATATTATGGCTGGCTAAAAGACATGAGACTGCATAATTCCCATATATGATATAGAAACTAAATAGGTGGCATTACAGAACATGTCTAAACTAAGCAGACGACATATATGATGTCAAAAGTAGGCACTGTAAGGCAACATATGCATGATATGACTAACATCATCATGCAAAGGTAGATCAAACACCTTGGGGGGGGGGTAAATAGGAGTGGTCAGCGGCGTCTGAATCCGCCTCAGAACAGATATCTTCCTCTGGATTACAATCTGGAGAGGGGTGGGGAGGGTTTGCCATTGAACCCACCATGGGGCGATGTCTGCATGACATTGTATTGCCGCGCAAAACTCTTCTCTTTTTCTCTACATGTTCAGCATGACTGTGTACAATATCTGACATGCATACGCAAAAAATATGGTGAGATTATGTAAGGAGAGCATGCGGAAATTTAGAGTGATGGTAACAACCAATGGATCGATGTTTTTCCGTTGAACCAAAATAGCCCTAATGGATCGACGTGAATGTATAGTAATAAGTGATGCAACAAGTGTACAACCTCTTTGTTGCAGCCGTGTCGACCTCAGCATCATTGGGTTGGTCGCTGAAGCAGTTGAGGCAAAGGTGGCTGTCGGAGGTGTGGAGGAAGATCTGAGGAATCTGTAGACGGCGTCTAGGGCACTGCTCTATTGTGATGGATCATTCTGTCGTTGGAGCAGCTCCGGTGAGCCGTAAGATGTCAAGGCTGAAGCAGCACAAGACAGACATTGTCAATCTCAAGTGGGATTCTAATAGCATCTCCAATAGATGATGTAAAATGGATGTAAAATTAACATCACCAAAAACCACCCGACTACAACAGATGAGGTAAAAACTGTTGACTCTGAACTTAACTGTCGAAACTGAAGTTTACTGTGGAATCTGAATGCTACTGTCGATACTGAATGCAATGGTAGCAGAGAGGCACTTGACATGTAGTTTACAGAGGGCCTGCAGTTCATCTTTAACCTGCACCCCCCTGAGCCGCCAGCCACCACCGGCCGAACCGCCGGCCCCAGCGTCGCTTCGCCGCCCCGAAACAACTCGCCACCGCCGCCCCGGCAAGCCTCTAGGCCCCCGCCTGCCACCGTGAACCCTAAGATAGATAGTGGGGTACCTCTCCGGCAAGCCCCCGTCCCCGCTGCGGGTGGTTCTTCCTTAACTCCGGCGAGCCCCCCCAACCCCTGAAAATCGACTGACCCAAAAGTCGATTCAGTCGACTGAAGTGTGGCTTAATCGGAGCAGAGCAGCAGCACGAGCGAGGGGGAGAGCAGCAGCAGTAGCTGGGCGAGCGATCGATCGAGCGAGAGCCGGAGCAGCAGCAGCAGCGCGAGCGAGCGAGAGCCGAAGCAGCAGCAGCAGATCCGGCTGGTATGGACGCCGCTGCCGAAGGGGCCTCGCACTGTGGGAGAGCCGCCGTGGAGATGTTGCCCGAGGCGCCGGCTTTAAGGTAGCCGCTCCACGGGGGTGCGGGATGGAGCACCGTCGGCGCCGGGAGGTCGAGTTAAGGAGAAGGTGCGATGCGATGAGTGTACAACCTCTTTGGTGGCGCCGAGTAGGCCTCGGCTTCGTCCGAGGAGTCGGTGAGGATGTTGCGGTTCCGGTGGAGCAGGTTAAGGCGGCACTGTGGGGATGGAGCATCCACGATAGACGAGGCGATCGTCGGAGCAGCTCCTTGGAGGTGGAGGACGGGGCGGCTGAACCGGCAGGACGACGAGATGGGCAACGGATCCTCATCCGGGGAGGTGGACAAGGGACATCGAGCTGTTGCGATGGACGACGTCATGGGGGAAGAGGCTCCGACTGGGCAGCAGTGACATGGCGGACGGAGGAGGGTGGGGTTTCGCGGATGGAGAAGAGAGGTTATGGCGGCCTGGGATTTCGAATGGCGAAAAGGGGGCGATGGGAGGGGGTGAAGCATGACTTAGGGACGAGCTTGTTCAAAATGTAGGGTGTGTTACAAAAGGACCCCCACCGATTTGAACTAGCGGCCCTTTCGGCTCAGGGTTAGAAGGGGGATTTCGCGTGTCGGGATTTGGCAGCTGGAGGGAGTTTTCGCGCACGTTGTAATTTCGGGATAGCAAGGCGCGGGTTGTGAAGGCGCCAGTTTTGGGAGCACGATATCTGAATTTTCGGGATATAACAAGACGCGGGTTGAATTTTAGGGACAAGCCTAACGTGTAGTAATATTGTACTTGTACGTACCAAATCAATTCGCACTTCCCTCAACCAAAAAGAAAACAAAAAAAAATAAAACTATTCATACCACGCAAAGAGAGAGTCTTGCCCCGTTTTACTATACAAATGCTATTCAAAGCTACTCCCTCCTTCCATCTATATAGGGCCTAATGTGTTTTTTGATGCTAACTTTGCCAAATATTAGAGCAATGATATACATGCAACTTACACAAAGCACACCGTTAAATTCGTCTGTGAAAGGTTCTTTCAATGATATAATTTTCACCATTGTGCATGTCATGTACTATTAATCGTGTCAATAGTCAAAGGTGGTCTTAAAAATCTCATTACGCCCTATATAGATGGAAGGAGGGAGTATGAATCCATGTTATGTCCGATTAAGTTTTTTCGCTTGTTGTATAATGCCGATTTTTTTATAATTAATAATCATTAATTCTGTAATTCGAAACTTGGTAAAGGGTGCATGAAAATTTTAAATATAGGAAGGACGCCATGAACAAGAGCGTCCAGAGCTGGACGCCATTGAGAACCACGTCCACATGTGGACGCTATTGCCAATAGTGTCCAGTTATGTGATTCAGCCAGTGCTCTAATTAAATTGAACTGAGTCGTTTTTCATTGATATATGGAAGTTTCATGAGTGGTAAAACCAGTTCGCATACAATCATCGCTCCTTGACGTTGTCGTGTGGTAAGCAACCTCGGCCGATGTTACAAACCCAACCACTACTCCATCAAACATCAAACACTGGGGATTACTGCTCTCTCGTATTGATTCACTCAAGCATCAAATTTGATTGCAGGAGGGGAAATTGGGAAGGAAGTGAGCTAACCCTTATCAGTGTCCTTCAGTTCATTTTCGTGGCCCTGTGGATAAGCTATAGAAATAAGAGAGTGATGCTACTAATAGCCACATCAACGACAATGTTAACTTACAGGCATCCCACTCGTAATAAGAATCTAACGTCTCACTCACTCATTGCCAGCAAACCACTTGGGGGAGGAAGGTCTTGCTGACTTGGCGGGTCCAGCCAACTGTGTCGTCTCTTCTGAATTTGTGTTTCTCGGGCCATCTTTAGTTTCATCAGGCATGCACCTTCTTTGTCATTCGTTGTTCTTGCTTTGCTCGTTCGCTTTAGCACACTTGGCCATAGCATGATCGCGATGTTCTCCTGGCGACGTTGCAGTCGGGGGCGTTACAGCCAACAATGCCGATCATCACAGGTGAGACACCATCTCACCGACCGCTCGACGTTCTAATCCACTAATTGACCTTGTGGTTGGCACATGTGAGTTTTCCCACGATTTTATTGCATGTCCCATGTTTGAGTCTTCTATACAATTGTTATTAGGCAAGTTTAGGAGGCCAGCAAGGTTGCCAAAAATTCAGCCGTGAGCCTGTAGTAGTTTATGCGGTGTTTGAGTGCATCATCATCGCAGGCGAGGCATCAAGAATTGGCGAATGGGGCTAACAATGAGCGGAGGGTGGGTAGTGGGGCTGCAGGAGCAGCTTATCGGGATACAGCCGACGTGGCCTAGCTTGGGACGGGCGAGGTGATTTGGTCGGACAGAAGTCAGCTAGCGACGATTGGAGGGCCGGCAGCTGAAGGAACGACATTCCGGTGATGGCTAGTGATGGTGCAATCTTTCTTTGGACGGGCAAGCAGATTAGGGGTGGCTGGACTCGGTTGGCTCAACCATACATTGGACGCTGCTAAAACTAGCGTCCAGGTCTGGACGTGCTTCGCGTTGGCGGCCAGCTTGGACGCCATTAGTCATAGCGTCCTTCCCATTTTTCAAAATTTAAAGTTACCTTTAGCAGTTCTAGAATTACTAAATTATCATTTATTATTAATAAAAAATCGGTGTACAATGCATGTAACCTACTCATACCAACATTTTAGTGCATTCCAAATGTCTATACTACCGCTGCAATTCAAACTAAATTTGAATTCGTTTACTTATTTCAATAAGAATCTACAATCATGATTGTTGCCAACTTCAACCATCATAGTTTCCTTGTTATCCGCCAGATATAAATCGGATGGCCTATAATGCAGGATGGCAGGCACACCATCATCAACAACTCTGTTTTTTATAAGAGTAGAGATAAAATATATTAAATGTAGTATAACATGTTCATAACCACACCATGTGTATCACCGCTATATATATTCACACATGCGTCGGTTTGAAACACTATGATAAATTCTTCAAGTATGCGAATTCGCTTTTTATAATGAAGTATATATGATCTCTATTCGTCTTTTACACCCACACAACCCTCTTGTCTTTGTAGCTAGTGCTAACTTTCTCTTGTGCATGCACACGCCCGCATCCCTCTCACCCTCCCTCAGCATTCTCTAGCACCATCGCGCAAATTCGTCTTTTCACTTTAGGTCGTTCACCCACGGTGTGTGTAGGCCCCCATCTCCTTCTTTACGGCACACATCGATTGATATGCCTCTCTAGCCAGGTGTGCTTAGCACAAACACAAGCTCCCCTCTTCTCTTGTCACCGTCCATGCCTCACTCCCACCACTCTTTTCATCGTTCTTGTACTCGCACACTCCTCCCCCTCGATATAGTATGCCTCTCATACCACCTCCTACATGCATCCCTCTCTCTCTATCCTTCTCCTCGTGCATCATTTGCTTCTAACACACACATGCATGTATACCGATCGATCTCCCAACATATACCTAGATCGACTTTTACTACCCCCCATCGATCGACGTACCTCACAAGTTATGTCTCTCCTTTCTCTAGCAAAGGGCGATTGATCTTCCTATGTAGTTATGTCTGCTTACCACAGCCACATCGTCCCCCCTCATCATTCGTGCATGCCTCCTGACCCGTTTCTCACATGCACGTGCACAGACAACAAGCAGCCATCTCCTCTCTTATTGATATTGCGGGCGTGCCCTCCGTTTGTCTAGCAAGCCTATCCCACCATTTGTTAGAAGCAACTCCACTACCACCCCCTCCAACACTCTAGCTCTGTCTCTCTCCCAACCTTATTCCTCTCTTGCACATATGCATGGATGCCGATCGATCTTCCTTAATACATGAGGCAGATCGATCTCCTTAATACATGAGGTAGGCCATTATACTCTCCTCCTCCATACATATACCAGCCATTATACCTCTATAGTTAATTGGGCCTCCCTCTTCCCCCACCACACACCGATAGTCGAGCGCTGCAGGTAGGTATCCATGCCACAGAGACAAATTGCACATGTCCCATCTCACGTTCCAGTAGGCCAGCCACTCTATATCTTTGACGTGGGCACACACAAATTCGATGGCACTCTTTATCTATCGCGCGTGCACACACACACACATCATCATCCCTCTCTTCGATTCTATGGACACCTCATGCCAATGATACCTCCACTCTCTTATCGTGGATCGCCCCCTCTATATATATGTTATATCCAGGACTCTATTTCACACACATTGCAGATGTTACATTTTTTGATTGCCCCCCCCAAAAAAAACTCTCAAGAACCCACACACTATAGCTCTCTAGGTTTGTATCTCTCTCACACAACCCCACGTAGGTGGTGTACGTATACAAGAAGAGAATAGGAGCACCATGCACGTACTCCAGCTTCGTGCCCAGCCACACCCGCGCGGGTACACGGTGGAGCTCATTTCTTTACGAAATGGCAGCCCACGTGCTAATTTGAACGCCTGTAGCGGTTGTTTACCTAAGGAGGTCGTGTACCATGCGTTCACGAAACAAAGTTCGACTTGACGCGTTGCCCCGTTATTTTTAAATAAAGGTATAGCGCTCAATGGCACGTACACAAAATATAAAACAATTTTTATGGAGAAAAAGGTAGTCCGCTCACTATATACAATGGAGCCTGCCTGCCTGGTTTGTCGCTCTTCAGAGTATCTCACACAAGGCTGCGGTGGCCTCTCTCTCTCTCTCTCTCACTTTTGGTCACTGATCCGGCCGCATCCCGTCCGCCGGGGGAAGGGAGTGCGGTGGCCTCTCTCTCTCTCGATCACCGTTGGTCACTGATTCGGCCGCATCCCATCCACCGGGGAAAGGGAGGAAGTGCATCGTTTCTCCATTCGACGGCACCGAGGCAGCACGTCCCGATCTGCGGTACACGCCGTTCTCTCTGACCAAGCTCCGGCGCGGCAGGGCCTACGCCACCTTCTCGCAGATTCCGCCTGCCGCCGCTCACCTAGTTACATCCCGACGACCTCCAGGTATCCCCTCCGGCCTTGCTCCACTGCCCGTCTTCCCACGTCGCTGCATGTGGATCTTCCATAGTTCTTTGCCCAAAACGTAGCTCGTCCGGCGTACTTTCCATATTGCATTCTCGTCCTCACATCATTTTAGACAAACACAACCGTGTTGTTATCTTCCCTTAGGACAAGGAATATGCTTGTTTTTTGTCGTCGCATGTGTCATCAACTGTTATTGGCCAGTAATTGTTTCCTTTCTACCTCTTTTTTGCAAACAGGGCTATCCATTTCACCTCGTTGCTATTGCGACCTTTTGGTGAACTGCACAAATCACTTTTTTTTCTTAAGAGTGTTTTGTGCAGTTGTACTAAAATGTCACACGGGCAACGTCTCTACATTTCAGTGTGACTGCACAAAGGGAGATTGGTTTTGCTCTATCCTCCTCATCCAACTCCGAGCCTAATCCTCTCCAACTAGTTAGTCTTAAGAGAGACTACAAAGGTGACCAGCTTCTATTTATGTGTTTATTGTTTCATCAGCAGTCCTCTATTATCGTAATCACACTTAATATCTTTGGAACAGGGACACTCAGATCTATTTTAGTGGAACTGCACAAAATGATCGGAATGTTGCATGCTCCAGACAGCTACTTTTTTCCCAACATGCCTTGTTGATTTAGACAGAGCTGGGGGGACGTTGCTGCCAATGAAAGCATGGATCAATTTTAATTTAACACCTTCTCACAACTCTGTCTTCAGTTGTGATGTAATTATTAGCTCTGATATGCTAATAATTGACATGCATTAGCAAGGAAGTTAGTTTTTTATTGTTTCCGAAAGAGCATCGATGGCAAGACACGCGAAACAAAAGCTGAAAGCTCACACCATTATACAATTTCATGTAGCTGGAAAATTATTTGTATAGTACGTCAATTATGTAAACAAATGATGGAAGCTTGATAGCATTGCCAGAAGCCTCTTCTTCATCCGGGTCCATGTGCCATGCACAAAATTATACTCCTTCGTTCCTAAATATTTGTCTTTTTACAAATTTCAAACGGGCATATTTTAGAGTGTAGATTCACTCATTTTGCTTCGTATGTGTACTCCCCCCCGTTCCTAAGTATTCTATTCGTCTTTCTAGAGATTTCAACAAGTGACTACATACGGAGCAAAATGAGTGAATCTACACTCTAAAATATGTCTATATACATCCGTATGTGCCAGTCCATTTGAAATCTCTAAAAAGACAAATATTTGAGTAGTCACTCGTTGAAATCTCTAGAAAGGCAAATACTCCGGAGTATATTTAAGAACCGGGGGGTAGTGCACAACTACATGGGAGACTTAGCCCGGTCGTTGCACCGCATTAATAGTGAGTAATGAGCAGTCAAATCATAAGCCCCACCTTTCCCACTATAAGTTGCTCTAAAGAAGCAACCATCAATACGCTCTTCTTTGAATCCGCTCATACTACTCCATCTGTCACTGTTTATACAGCGCGCTTCAGAAAAAAGGAAAAAATCTGTGGGACCAAGGCGACTAGCGATCGGCCTGAAAAATAGCATTGGTAGTTATAGCACGATGTCTATTACTAGAGGGAATAATGCGTACACACATGCATGCAGTGCTTCCACCCCGGGTACACACATGCATGCACTTACTCCACTCCATAGTACAGTACATGGAGAGAAAATTGTGGACTTGATTGCGGTTACCACGCCCTAATTAATTGAGCTTTAAACCAAACGCGTCTAAAGTCTCTCTGGTGGTGGAAATGCATTGAGAGAAATGCATCATAATGAAGCGCGCCCTGTAAACTGTGACGGAGGTAGGAGTAGTATGAAGGTGCAAAACCAAGTACGCGTATGGCCAGTCGGTCAACGCACCTCCTGTTGGAATATCACTAACATGTGGGATAGGAGTGTGAGCAAACCGATCTCAATTGACGGCAAAGAGCCAACCCGCCGTTCCTTGAGAGAGATGAGGAGCGAGAACACACAGACAAGCTCGCACGAAGGCCAAGATATATTCGAGCATGGTTGGTTGATCGATATCATTCATTACATGTTGGGCTGCCGTTTTCCGCCCTTCTCCAGAAAAAACGTGTACTTTATCAGAGATAAAAAATAAGAGTATAGACACTCCACCATGCGGTTCTAGTAGTAGTACTACTCGTACTACTGCGCTTGGCTCTTCACCTCTTCATGAAGTCGAACAATGATGGTACTCCGCATGTTAGGTACTACAGTGTATGCCACTGACAATCTGACACCGAATGGACTAATGCATGTCCACCGAGGGTAGGTTGCATTAGTCAAAAGGCGTAAGCGAGCTTCACCTTGTCCTGCAAGCTTCTCCTCGTTCTGCAAGTTGACGGCACACACCAAAAAGTCAGTGGACTTCATAATACGCTCAATGCGCTCAATATATATATATATATTTTCTGGTGTTTATGCGGTCACTAGCTCACCCTGACTGAGTATGTGTGTGCATGCACGTGTAGGTTGAGCACTTGAGCGTGACCCTGTGTGTTCCGTCGTGTGCTCGGACATGCATGCACTAGGGAGTCGCGAGCATTTTTGCGTCCATGTGTACGTGTGACTATTGCATACACGTAGGGGGAGTACGTGTAGGGGCCACTAAGGAGCATTCAAATCACACAGTAAGTTAGTCGAAAGAAGCAACCATCATTTCACTCTTGAATGACACGTACGCAATATAAAATGGTTGATATGGAGAGAAAAAGAAAACCACTATATATAAACTAGCAAGAGCCTAAGCTACAAGCCTGCTTGCTTAGGTTGCTCTCT
Source organism: Aegilops umbellulata (assembly GCA_032464435.1). Classification (NCBI taxonomy): domain Eukaryota; kingdom Viridiplantae; phylum Streptophyta; class Magnoliopsida; order Poales; family Poaceae; genus Aegilops; species Aegilops umbellulata. The sequence continues at coordinate 196,112,707 of CP136056.1, read as the reverse complement.
TCACAAGCATAGAACGACGGGCCTGGTCCCGCAGCCGGGGAAGGGAACAATGTTCTGCGTAGACGCGGTCGACATCGGCGAGGGAGAAAACCCACAGTCGGTGCGTCCCAATCGGGGGTAACGCGGTATGGGCCGATCCCGCGTCCCAACTGCCCTTCTAGCTACAGCCCGATGTCCCAGGTAGTCCATCTTCCTTTTGGAGCCGGCTTGCTCCACTACCGTAGCTCCATCTCCATGTCGATCGTTCTCTACTTCTGCCGACTTCTACTTGTGATGAGTTTATGTCTCATGAACTAGTGCCAGTACTATTATTCTAATCACACTTCTTCAATATCTTTGCCATCAGGGATGCTCAGGTCGATTTTAGTGGAACTGCACAAAAGCATCGTATGATCCGAGGGTGCCAGCCGTCTTTCCTTCGACAGGTTCTACCTGGCCAGGAAATAAAATCATGTTTAGGGTTTAGGGTTTAAGTCGTAGTGACCCCATCAGTAGTTTTTCTTTCGTACACGCTCTCACAACTTTTTTCTTTAGTTGTGAAGTAAATATTGGCTATGATCTGTGAATCATTGAGATGCATCAGCATGCGTGTTAGTTTTCCTTTGTATTTGATGGAATGTTGTAATGGGGCAACTTTGGAATAGGAATGAAAATGGAGTGGAAAGTTTTAGTTTTTCCAGAGAAAAAATGGAAACGGAGAGAAACCAACGTTTCGTTTCGTTGGATCGCGCCATCGAGCAAAACCAACATTTAAATCATGTCTGTCGTGTTCGTGTCTCACCCTCCTCCACGGCTCGACCCCACACGGTCGCTTGGCATGCCACTCACCGCAAACCGAGTATACCATAACTTTACCGCCTGCTTGTCGATGGATCACGCCATGGAGTACTAGCACAACTAGAAGAGATTGACGAGTTGGGGGAGGACAGCTAGCTGTAGCACGGACTCCCAAGAGCTTTTTACATGCATGTTGTAGCCGACCATTGCGACCTTTGAACGCGGAGCAGCCGCGTGCACCTGGAAGCAGCGCGGGCGACGCTCTCTCGGCCGGCGCGCCGCTTTAATGCCAGCGCCAGTGAGAGGTCGCGTCCGCTCTGTCCAGGAATGAATGCGGCACTGACCGTTTCGGGTGGGAAGCTCGCGCGGGTGATGAAGAGGGCTCGGGTTGGTCAGGACCGGCCGTGGCAACTGTCCGGACGTGCGCAAACAAGAGATGATGTACGTTAATATTGCTACGTATATAATCAACAACGTAAATAATGTGCCAGTTGGACAAATATGATTGGAGATGGAGATGGAAATGGAATTTTACGTAAACACGGATATGCATGTCTATGTCTATGTGTGTGTGCGCGACGACTCTCGCGACCTGGAAGCGGGGGCGTGTTTTTGATCGAGTTTTCTTTCTTGGTACATTAGAAAATCAGTTTGTCTAATTCACATCTTAATGTTATTTAAGGATATCACATCTAAGCTCCCACAAGTATATAATGTAGCAACAGGAAACAAAAAAACTAGGAAAAAAATAGACCACAAACAGAGTGGACATCAACTTAGATGTGACATAACTATGTCACATCTAGATGTGTCCTACACAGACTCTTAAAAAAATTGTCCGCCAATTTTCGTTTATTTTTTCTGGGAACGCGCATATTGTATTTAAAACCACTGCTATGGAGAGATTTTTTTACTCCATTATAGCCTCTTGTTTGATAGAGTTTCTCGCGTCTCGCTCTCTCACCCTCTCCATATCAAAACAAGATGACAGTGTCCACTATCTCTCTCTCCTCACCGGTGGTCACAGATCCGGCCGAATCTCGTCTGCTGCGGGAGGTGAGGAGGTGCAGCGTTGACGTTGTCGCCGTCGACGATGGAGGAAGCCTATGCGCACCATCCTCTTGGAGCCGGCGCTGGCACGGATGAAGATCCTCCGCGCCCTTGTTCGCTGCCATCATGTGGGCAGATCCCGCCCGCCCGCCTAAACGACATCTCGCCCACCTGAGGTACTGGTCCAACTCCCCAGGTCGCTGCGTGCGGGTTTTCTTCTATGCGACTACTCCCCAGCTCCCCATGCATAGTAGCTAGGGTTCGTCGGCTGGTCCAACATCACCTACTAGTACTATTATAGAGGAAATGCCACTCGAAAAGTTGTCCTGATTTATGCCTCGGTGGAGGTATACATGTTGTTTCGACAAAAAGTACATGGTGGTTGTGCGGTCATTGTCCATATGGTGGTAGTACTATCACTGGTTAAATGAAGAAATGCTTTTTTTCTCGGGTATCCTGGTTTAGTTCCCATCAAGATAATTATGATGCTTCTGTTTGTTGGTGTACTTTTCATTAATTCTTATTGACAATTGAGATGTTGTTGCTAACCCTTTTTTATATTTTTGGAAACAGCGATGCATGTCTCCATACCCGGGCATGTCTTCCTCAATTTTAGTGGAACTACACAAAATTGGATGGCCATTGTTGTTCCGCCTCACTGTCCTCTGCCACGTGGTTCTTCCTTCCTCGAGCTTGATTACTGAGAAGAAACATACCACAGTGAGGATTTGTCGAACTTCATAGGTGCGTCACCCAAACTTGATGCCAAATGGATGATGCATCACCATGATGACCTATCGATGCTCATGGTTGCGTCGGCTGGTGAAGTTGATCGATTTTCAGTGAAAAACAAGCTGTCTTCTATCAGTGCTCTTTGCTTGTTACCCACATAGATGATATCCTTCGTCAGTTCACCTTCGTTGCGTTGGAGACGCAGTCGTCTTTCACGTTGGTGCAATTTTACCACACAATTGGCTATGAACCAAATGTTTCCTCGAAGAAGGATCGACGTTGGTACTAAGAGCATAAGTTTTGTATTGATTTCTAAGCCTTCTCACAACTTTGTCTCCAGCTCCCCTGTAATTTTATTTGTCCAGCTATTAACTTTGATTTAAAAAATGGTGTGGACTAAAAACCCGGATGGACGTAGTAGCCCTCCATTTTTATTTACTCCGCATATTAGATTTGACTGAAGTCAAACTTTGTAATACTCTCAAACCTTTCTGATAATTGAAATTAAAATTCTTTATTTGTACACACTCTCACACGTTTCCGATAATTTGGCGCATGTGTAGTTGTTCACTTAAGGGATGGTAGTGTACCACACGTGAAGGACAAGTGCGACCAGGACGCGTGGGCGTGGATCGTTAGTTCATCGGAAGTAGTACTAGTTTTCTTCACTGTACATTAAATAAAGAGTTTGTTTCATACTTACACAATTTAAAACTATTGTTATGGAGAGAATAAGAAAACCACTCCACTATATGTTAGTCGTATACACGAGAGTACTATATGGACGTAGCTTCATTGACTTAGTGCACCCGCCTTTGGATTTATGACAGGTGGGCCCAAAATGTGGCTGGCTCACCTGTCATATAGCCAAAAGCAGGTGCAGTGAAGGCACTGGAGCTCAGTCCGTACTATAGTAGTATATATATAAGTGGGAGCCTCGGCGCTTGTTCGCTAGGGTTTGCACTCTCCACACGCTCGCCGCACTACATATATGTTACACGCTGGAGGCTCAACGTTCATTTGCTAGGGTTTGCTATATTCACAGTCTCTCACCCTCTCTTCACCAGATCTAAACAAGACTGCATTCGCCTCTTGTCTCTCTCTCCCCCCTCACAGCTGGTGAAGGAGGCGTCCGTATCCCGTCGCACCAGGATGGGGAGGAGGTGCAACATTCACTCTATCGCCTTCGCCGAGGGAGGCAATCCACTGCCAGCTACGCTGTTCTCTTTCACCCAGCGCCTGTGCGGGAGGGCCACCGACCCCTTCTTCCTCGCTGTCGTACGTAGTGTGGGCAGATCCGGCCTCCCGCCGCACGCCTTGCCACATCCCGACGACCCTAAGGTATAAGTTTCTTTGAAACCGTTGTTGCTCTAGCTGCATGTGAATCTTTTTCGATCTGTAGTCGAATCTAGGTCTTGGTTCAAAGAGGAAAGAAGGGTGCGGTGGGCTGGAGCAAGAATCTAGGACGTGGTTCAATGAGGAAAGGAGGGGCGGAAAGTAGTATAGACTGGCTATCCAACCGCTTTGTAGGTCAAAAAGGGAAAAAGGGGGTAACCCAGTACACACATATGTAAGGAACCGATCTCTTTGTTGAAAATGGAAAGAAACTGGGGAGTCGGGTAGTTTGTGCAGGACTAGATTTGCTACCCTCACATAGGAAGAACGTTCAAAGAGAACAAATATGGGACCAGCGCATATAAGCTGCTTGGCTACATACTATGCATCACCTATTTATACGTGTGGACGCACATGGTGCTGGCATGTCCAATACAACTATTTTGCTGTTGTTAATCTAAGAATGCCGCCGAAAAATTGAAGCAATGCCACTATTAAAAGTAAATTACATTTTTTAACGAATGTTGTTTCAAGAGAATGTCTCTGTTAATACGAATCAATGCAACCGTTTTAGAAATGCTACTGTCCTACTTTGTTTTCCATCCAAGATAAGTTAGATGCTTCTTTCTGTCACCGTTTGTTTCATCCTCCTTTATCGCAAGTAGTTGTTTCCTTTTTTGCCTCTGTTAAAACAGGGGTATCGATTCAACTTGTTGCTATTGCGACATTTTGCTTCTCTACTCGAAACACTTATGTTTTAAGAGTGTTTTGTGCAGTTCAACTTGAATGTCATACCGGTGACTTTGCTTAATTTTGGTGGAACTGCACAAAAGGAGATCGAGATTTGTTTCCAATCTTCATGGCAAGTTGTTTCAAATCTTGGTCTCAACCAGATGATGTGCAGTGTGCTTTGAGAAGTTGTGCTACTTGTTTTGGTACTGTTTTAAATAAATGTTGAATTGAAGCTATTGTATTGCTGTCTTTTCGCATTAAGTAGTGAACAAAAATGGGACCAACCCAAACATGATGCTTGTTGCTTTGTTACAACAAATTCAGCATCACCCCCTTTGTAAGCCAGTAATTGATTCCACTCTCAAAATTAACTACTGAATCTTATTTCAAAACTGCAACACTTGTTAGGGATTGGCGGGATTACCATTTTTGTGGCCGCATGTTTCATCCTCCTTTATTAGCCAGTAATTGATTCCTTTTTTGCCTCTATTTAAACAGGGATATCTATTCAACTTGTTGCTATTGCAACATTTTGCTTCGCTACGCGAAACACTTTGCTTGATTTCAGTGCAACTGCACAAAACGAGATTGGATTTCCTATTCGTGTTGGCAGATTCGTATTTTATCTTTGTCCGTCTCATGTAAGGTCAGTACAGGCCTTCATCCACATGATTGTCCAGTGTGCTTTGAGATGTTTTGCTACTTGTATTGGTACTGTTTTAAATAAATTTTGAATTGAAGCTATTGTATTGCTGTCTTTTCCCATTAAGTAGTGAACAAAAATGGAACCAACCCAGACATGATGCTTGTTGCTTTGTTACAACAAAATCTGCATCACCCCCTTTATAAGTAGATGGAAGCACATACTATTGTTGTGCCCACTCTCCCCTGGAACTGTTTATGCTTTTTGTTAATCTAATGCCACTGGTAAAATTAAGCAATGCCACTCTCAGAATTAATTAACTACTGAATCTTAGTTCAAAATTGCAACACTTGTTAGGAATGGTAGTATCCTACTTTGTAGTTCTTTCTACATGTTTAACCAAGGTATTGTTAAGATAATGTCTCTGTTAAAATGAATTAGTTGCATTGTTTTAGGAATATACATGTTGAAACAATGCATTGTTAAGATAATGTCTCAGTCAATATGAATGAATCACACTGATGGAGAATTGCTACTCTCCTGCTTTGTTTCCCATTAAGATAAAGTAGATCAGTAGATAGTTTTCTTCTGGGAGTACAAGTCATCAACCGTTATTTCTCAGTAATTGTTTCCCTTATACCTATTGTTGCTTACAGGGATATCAAAATTAAAGCTCGGTTTTATTCCGACTTCGATTTTAGTTGAACTGCACAAAAGGAGCCAATGTGTCCAAGGCAAACTGCTGCATTACTGGGTCTAGTTGGTCGTTCCACTTTGCAGAAAGAAGCAGTCACTGTTTGCGCTACATTACAGAAGGAATGACCGAGAAGCTTTACAGAGTATTATTAGACACCGGTGACATGACTAGTCTGTAGAGACCATTGTCAATTTAACAACACGTGGAGTGCCCTGGGCAGAAAGTGCCCAACAAGTACAAGAAGCGACAGGACTCCACGATCATAGGCATTACATATTTTGAATGGGAAAAGCTTGTCAAAGTTTAATCATTGATGGTAGCAAGAAGACGTTAGTTTAATATATTGGAATTGGAAAACCTTGTCAAAATTTGCTCATTGATGTTAGCCAGAAGACATGCATTTGATATTTTTGAGTGGGACGCCCTTGCTGTGAGCAGCGTTGAGTGTTTTTTCCTATTCCTGTGTTCAGTTTACAAGTAAATAGTTACTCTGCTGAGATATTCCTGTGTTAAGAGTTTGTTCTGAATATTGTCTATGTAATGCCATGCCTTGTGTTTGATTGCAAAGTTGAGCTTGGAATGTTGTGGCATGCGGCATCACGAGCTGTTCACCGTGCCTCCTGAGAATAATGCTTTGTATTGTTTTGCATGTCGATCTAATGCCGGTGATTTGCTTGTTAAGAAGATCATCTTCTTCTGTTGTTTCCGTGCTTAAGAAGTTCATCGTCTAATGTTTCATTCATAGCCTATATGACAGGTCGGGTAGGTTAGACGTGAAACCATATGATCTTCTGACCAACTCATGATATTAGGCCATGATTGGATCGTCGTTTTCCAACCAAAACCGCTTGTAAAACTGACGCTTGTAAATTAAAGCAGATGGTCTCGGGCGAAGGCGCTTGGTTGGTCGATTTCGACTAGTAAAACATCGGAAGTACTTCACATACGATAAAAACGCTGAACGACACTCAGATGATTGCTGATCCAGCCGTTAGCTGCTGTTTCAGCCTTGCCCATGGATGGCATGTTGCGCACGTCGTGCATGTATCGTCTGGTAATGTCGTCCATAGAGCAGTGCTCGGAAAATATACACCGGTCTCTCAAATTACATGCGTAACCCGCCGGTTTTACTTACAGACCTCGGGCCCTCGGTTTCATTACGTTCGTATTTTAAGCGTTGTTTCTGATGACGAGTAAATTACACTTGTATGTTAATACAGGTTTTAAATAAACCAGAGCTCCCGAGCGCGGCCTTATCGTTTCATGCCGTCTCAGTTTCTCGAAGGTGCTCATAGGTGTCCGATGATCCTGGCTTCCTGAATGAGCAGCGGGCGCTGTATCAGACTATCTGTAGGGCCCGCGAGGCCCTCTGCGTTGTCCTTCGAGTTGTTGCGCTCGCCGTGGCGCCGAGCATTGTTAACATCGTCAACGAACATGAGGATTCAGGAGATGACTTTATTTTGATTGGATGACACTAGGGAACCACTAGGGCCATAGCCATACGTACGCAAGTGCCTCCTTATTATGTACAACTATATTTTTTTGCTTTCTTCTGGTTTCCTGACATCACGGTCCCACACCATTGTCAACCTATGTAGTCAATATAAACGAGAGAATTGCACAAGGTGCGGCCGACAGCTGGGACCAACCAGCTCGAGCAGTATTTGTGTTTTTGAGGCGTGAGCACTGCAAAGTTTTTCTTGGCGATGATTTCGTTGTTGTTCAGAGGAGAGCAGGGTATTAACTGGGCAGGCTGTGGCCCGTCTAGCCCAGGCCAGATATCCAACCAAGATACTAATTTTTTCAAGATGAAAATGGCTAGCCCAGCTATACGTCTTTTTGAGGAATACCCAGGCAAGGTCAACTTGTTATTCTCCGCCCCGCTGGGCTGCAAATCTTTCCTAGGAGGGATGCATTAGGCTTAACAGGAAAATGGGCTTTAAAATATAATAAATGTGATGTAATTATAAAAACTAGGCAGTAACTATAAAAAATGCACCAGACACAAAATTAGTTTATAAAATATTATTTATGGATTTTGAAAATCTGAAATTTTCATTGTTGCGCGCACAATGTTTCGTTGGATTTTTATGTAATACAAATTTATATTTAATCTGACAAGAAATTTCGGGATAAAAATATTTCGGATCCCATCAAAATGTGGGAAATTTTATTGAATTCTGTCTTCAACGGTTGGTTGAAATTATTAATCGTTGTCCTAGCTAGAAAATGGGATGTACTTTTAACAAACTGTAAATGGGTTGTTGTCTATTCCATTAGAATTCAAAAATGGGATGTACATTCTTACAAAGCGCAAATGGGCTATAAGTTCTCTGCCACACACTTGTGGGCCTACTAAGTGACGCGTCCCCTAAAAAAATAAGTTGACGCGTATGCAAGGCTTTATCAACTTATTATAGTCAACACACGGTTCTAGCAGCAGTGGCCGTTGGATGTCTATCCAACGGATGTCGTGCTTCTTCTTCAATCTCGGATATTCTTAGCTTCGGCCGCCGAAAAAATGATTCCTCCCCCTGACATCTGGGGCGCACCGTTTCGGAGGCTGACCTGTGGGCCTACTAAGTTGGAGCGTACCAAGGGCTTTGTCAACTTAGTCAATATAAACGATTCTAGCTTCAGTGACCGTACGATGTCTGTGACGCCCGGGTAATTATGCTACAGTAATTCCCTGCTAATGATGCCACATCACCATGATTCACTTTAATTAAACTCGCGTTGGTTCGAACGGGATTCAAATTCAAATTCCAAAAACAAGTCAAATTTTATTACTTCAAACTAATAGGGAAAAATGTTCGATGGGTTGAAAATATTCCCTAACTATTTGTCATGTAGGAGCCAACTTCTTTTGAATATTTAAAGTGGCCCTTACCTATTTAAAACTAAATCACAAGTAATTATTTCAACCATTTCAATTTAAACAAATAGTTAAACTGTTCTAATTATTTGGAACTTCGGGTGCTGCTTCAAAACCTTGCCTAGTATTTTTGTGCTAAGTGGCAAATTTAATAATACTCATTTATTAGATCAACAAAATTACAAAACTGTAAAAGAATAAAAAAACAAAAACAAATAAAAGGGCAAAGGTCACCCCCCTTTCCCCATTGGGCCCCTTGGCCCATTCGGCTTTGTCGACAAGGCCGGCCCAGCCAGCCACCACCCACTCCCCTTATCCCCACCCCGACGGAAACCCTAACCCACTACCACCACGCACCCCCACTCGCTCTCTCCCCCACTCCCCCGTTCCAGATCGGGATCGGGGTGACCACGCCCCCGTCCCCGCCGGCCCCATCGTCCCCGCACCGACGCCAACCGGAGCTAACTCGCCGACTTCGACGCCCCCGACGCCGTTGGACCTCGCCGTCGCCCGAAGCCGCCTCGCCGGGTCTCCGCCCCACCATCGCCGGCGCTCCCCGTCGCTGGTGCCGCATCGCCGGACCCCCCCGACCCCTCCTCGAGCCCGCTTTGCTTAACTACAGGGCTCGGTGAACCCCGTCTGTAACGCCCTCGATGCGGCTATATCTCCCACGTGTCGAAGCACGACTTAGAGGCATAACCGCATTGAAAGCAATGTCGCAAGTGAGGTAATCTTCACACAACCCATGTAATACATAAGGGAAAGAGATACATAGTTGGCTTACAATCGCCACTTCACACAATACATGGGTAAAACATTACATCATACAGATACAGTCAGGGTCCGACTACGGAACCAAAATAAAAGAAGACTACCCCAAATGCTACACAGATCCCCGATCGTCCCGACTGGGCTCCACTACTGATCAACTAAAATGAAACAACACAACGATCAAGATCTTCATCGAGCTCCTCCTTGAGCTCGGGTGCGTCACCTGCAAGGTTTCAATGGTACCTGCAAACTGGTTTTGGAAGTATCTGTGAGCCACAAGGACTCAGCAATCTCACACCCGCGAGATCAAGACTATTTAAGCTTAAAGGTAGGACAGGGTAGTGAGGTGGAGCTGCAGCAAGCGACTAGCATATATGGTGGCTAACATACGCAAATGAGAGCGAGAAGAGAAGGCAAAAGCACGGTCGAACAACTATGATCAAGAAGTGATCCTGAAACTACTTACGTCAAGCATAACTCCAACACCGTGTTCACTTCCCGGACTCCGCCGAGAGGAGACCATCACGGTTACACACGCGGTTGGTGTATTTTAGTTAAGATCAACTTCAGGTTTTCTACAACCGGACATTAACAAATTCCCATCTGCCACATAACCACGGGCACGGCTTTCGAAAGTTCAAACCCTGCAGGGGTGTCCCAACTTAGCCCATGATAAGCTCTCGCGATCAACGAAGGATATTCCTTCTCCCCGGGAAGACCCGATCAGTCTCGGAATCCCGGCTACAAGACATTTCGACAGTAATAAAACAAGTCCAGCAAAGCCGCCCGATGCGCCGACATCCTGATAGGAGCTGCACATATCTCGTTCTCAGGGCAACACCGGATGAGCAGTCCGTACAACTAAAACCAGACCTCAAGTTTCCTTGAGGTGGCGCTGCAAAGCGCTCTAGTCCGGACCAACACTTAGACAAGCATTGGCCTGGGGGGGCTAAAATAAAGATGATCCTTGGGCTGGCCGACCCAAGGGAAAAGGATAGGTGGTAGGCAAATGGTAAAACCAATGTTGGGCCTTGCTGGAAGAGTCTTATTCAAAGCGAACTGTCAAGGGGGTCCCATAAATCACCCGACCGCGTTAGGGACGCAAAATCCGGGAACATAACACCGATATGACGGAAACTAGGGCGGCAAGAGTGGAACAAAACACCAGGCATAAGGCTGAGCCTTCCACCCTTTACCAAGTATATAGATGCATTAATTAAATAAGATATATTGTGATATCACAACAAGTAAACATGTTCCAATCAAGGAACAACATCTCCATGTTCCAACAAGGAACAAACTTCATCTTCACCTGCAACTAACAACGCTATAAGAGGGGCTGAGCAAAGCGGTAACATAGCCAAACAACGGTTTGCTAGGACAAGGTGGGTTAGAGGCTTGGTTTAACAATATGGGAGGCATGATAAGCAAGTGGTAGGTATCGTAGCATAGGCATATCAAAAGAGCGAGCAATCTAGCAAGCAAAGATAGAATTGATTTCGAGGGTATGGTCATCTTGCCTGAGATCCCGCAAGGAAGAAGAACGAGTCCATGAAGAAGACAAATGGACGTAGACGAACGGATCCTCACAATCGCAACTTTATCGGAACTAACCCAAAGAAGCAACACCGGAAAGAAGCAAACGACAACGTAAACAACCACCACATAAACATGGCATGATATGCGAGATGTGGTATGCAATGCATATGCATGCTTTAGAAGGAAAAAAGATGAACCGGACATAATCTTGGCAAACCAAGTATGCCACTGGAAAGGTGAGGTGATTTCGGTTGAAATCGATATAAAGATCACAGGAATCGGATGCACGGTTTGCAAATGACAAGCAAAACAAGAATGAGAATAATCTGCCATTAACAGCATGATGCCACTTGGCACGCAACAAGAAATTAAGCTACTGCATCCAAACATACCAACAAAGCATATGGCCGAGATCTACTCAATATGCTCGACAAAAGATGAACACTTAGTTATGGCTAAATCACACAGTAGCAGGTTCAAACAAGCATGGCAAATGTGCAAAAGATAACAGGTTCACAGACTTAGTGAAAATAACATGCCAGAATTAACATCAGGATGACATGATTAGAGCAAGGAAACAACAAGCTGCGGGAACACAATATAGCAAGGCAAGGCACGACATGAATCTACTCAAAGCATTGAACAAAAGTCCCTTAATGACCATAAGCCAAAAGGGATCAGAAAATATAATAGCACCCATGTCAATTAAGCAAGTTTTCGTTACAGGTTTCAGACTTAGCAGAAAACTGGACATGTCAAAAACAGATAACAAGTAGGCATGTACGTGAGCTCGATGCACTCACTACAGAGCATTGCATGATAAACTAAGCATACATCCATCAAGAAGACATGGTATAGAAACTAAGCATGGCAAGAACAACATCATAGCATGCAAGGATCAACTACAACAAGCTTGGCAAAATCGAATAACATATAAACAATCTGCCAGTAACATTTTATAGCAAAAACAGAGCTCGATTGACTCAAGTTATAGCACTCCATAATTACAAACAAAAGCATGGATGTATAGGGCACATACATATGTTCAAAACACCCTTACTGATCATGCTCAAAAGAGGCATAGATCTCTCTGAAACAACATGAACACATGGCATAAAAATAACAGCAGGGAATGACTTAGTGAAAATACTGTCCCTGAAATCAGCAACATTATGATCCCTAGTTTGCATGCTTGTGCTAGTCACCACAAAGATCACAAAAATACATGTCATACACCCCTGTAAAGATGGCATGGCATATTACAAAACACATGTAGGACATAACTTCATAGGATGCACACATCAATCATGGCAAAAATGACAAAAGTGCATGTGCTGATAATAATCTGGAACTAACATCACAGAGCCCTCTTCTAACAGCATTTCGGGCATCAAGATGAGCTCACATGAAAATAATGCAATGAGATGAAATGATGTACTCAACGAGCAAACAAATCGACATATTACACGCACGAAACGGAGCAGTATGCAGCAAGTTATGACATGATGAATAATGCACCAGAATGTAAGTATCCAGGGACTTAGAGAAAATCTCACCGCGAAGAAAATTGGACGGAGAGGTTCGGGGACGGGGCGGTGCAGGTGTGCCGTTTGGATTGAGGTACGGGGCGGTGCAGATCCGGGGCTGCAGCGCCGGATCCGGCCGGCGAGGTCGCCGGAGTCGACGAGGGGAGGCGGCGGCGCTGCGGGAGGCGGGCCAGGCGCGGGTGGCGCGGGGCGTTGAGGGCGCGGCGACGCGGGGCGGCGGCGCGGCCGGGCGGCGGGGCCGGGCGGCGCGGCGCGGGCGGAGCGGGGCGGCAGGCGGCGCGGCGTGCTCGGGCCGCGGCGGCGGCGGACCCGGGCGGGAGGCGGCGGCACGGGACCCGAGCGGCGGCGGCGGGGCGCTCGGGCCGAGCGTCGACGCCGGGGAGTGCGGGCGGCGACCGGAGCGAGGCGGCGGGGTCGCTGGAGTTCGCCGGCGCGGGCGCGGGAGACCCGCGGGCGGCGGTGGCGCGGATCTGGGCTGGGCGGGCCCCGGATGGGCTCCGCGGGCCGGCGCGGTGGAGGGAGGAGCCGGGGACGCGTGGCGCGACGCGGTTGGGCGGGGACGACGGCGCTGCTGACGTGTCGCCTTGCCATTGGCCGGGTGACGTGGCGGCGGGGTGGACGCGTCCGGCGCGGGGTTGGACATGTCCGGCGCGGCGCGGAGGGAAGAGGCTAGGGTTTGATCTGCGCGAAAATCGGAGGGGGAGGTGTTTATATATAGGCAGAGGGAGCTAGGAAGCTCTAAATGGAGTGCGGTTTTCGCCCACACGATCGTGATCGAACGACCGATAACATGGAGATGACTTAGATTGGTGTTTGGGCCACATTGAAGGGGGTGTTGGGCTGCACACCAAGGAGGCCTTTACGGTTACCCGGTTAACCGTTGGAGTATCGAACGACCTCCGAATGACCCGAAACTTGACAGGCGGTCTACCGGTGCTATGACAAGGCCGCTTGACAAACCTCGGTCCATTCTGAGAAAGTTTAATACCGGCTCACGGAAAAAGGTAAAAGGGGACACCGGGGAACATAGGAGCGCCGGATTGCAAAACGGACAACGGGGAAAAAGCTCGGATACATGAAACGAATACGTATGCGAATGCGATGCACATGATGACATGATATGAAATGCAGATGATGACATGGCAAAGTGCAACACGCAAGCACATGACATGGCAACGACGGCGAATAACTGGCGGACACCTGGCGCATCGAATCCGGGGCGTTACACCGTCCTCCCCTCCTCCTCTTTCCCCGTTCGTCACCGCGGCCACTTTCGCCGCCCGCATTCGCCGTGCACGAGCGCCCTCGCACGGCCACAGCCGCACCCACATCGCCGAGCCTGTGTGGCGGAGCTCGCGCTCCGGGCCGCACTTGCCACTCTGCACCCTGCCCTCTCCTTCCCTCACGCACGCTCGCGCCCGCAACCGCGCACCCCTGCTAGCCGCGGCCCGCGCGCTGCCCCCTTACCAGCACCGGCCTTCGCCAAGCAGCTCGCCGCGCCCGCGCCTCCCCACTACTACAGGCATCGCCCTTCGCTTCCCTTGGCCGCTGCACAGCCCCGACGCGCGCGCTCGCGCCGTGGCTCGCAGAGCGGCCGCCTCGCCGCTTGCAGTGCTAGCCCGCACGCGTCTCCTCTGCCGCACGCGCCTACGCCTGATGCGCGTCGCCCCGCGGTGCTCCCCGACCCGTCGCTCCTTCCCAGTGCGCCATGCCGTCGCCTCTCCCCTTGCGCCCTGCCGTGCCGCGCCGACCGAGCCTCCCCGGCAGCCCTGCTCGCTCCGCTCGCCGGCCCTTGCTGCTGTTGGACCAGCAGCGGCCGCGGCCACAGCCACCGGACCCCAGCGCCCGCGCCCCCCTTTCCACCGGGTTCTGCTAGGCGCGGCGCACTGCGGGTGCCCCTGCCCGCGCCCGGTAGCCCGCACCTGTTAGGCCTCTATGCCTATGACAAAGGGGCCCTGACTCAGAACGTTTTTCTATAAAAAACATAATAAATAATAATAAAAAAGAATTAGTAAAATTAGCAATTAAATAATTAATTAATTAGTGAACTGATTAAGTTAATTAATCCTGTTTAATTAATCTAATTAACTTGTTAGTTTAATCAAACTGTTATTAGATTAGCTAAATACTAATTAACCAAAGCAAAGTATGACATGCGGGACCCACCCATCAGTTTGACCCAGTCAACGTCCTGTTGACTGCTGACGTCATGCTGACGTCATGACGACATCAGCATGCACTGTTTTGGATAATGTTAAATTAAATTAATTATATAAATTCTAAAAATGATCTAATACTTTAGAAAATCATATAAAATAAACCGTAGCTCAGATGAAAAATACTTTCTACATGAAAGTTGCTCAGAACGACGAGACGAACCCGGATACGCAACCCGTTCGTCCGCCACGCACCCCTAACATATTAAACTCGCAACTTTCCCCTTCCAGCCCCTCTGCCCGAAAACGCGAAACATCGGGGATACTTTCCCGGATGTTTCCCCCCTTCACCGGTATCACCTCATACCGCGTTAGGGCACCCCTAGCATCGATACTTGTCATGTCATGCATCACTATGCATCTTCTTGCTTGAATATTTATTGTTTCTTCCCCCTCTTCTCTCGCTAGACACCGAGACCGACGCCGCTGCTACCCAGTACGACTACGGAGTTGACGACCCCTCTCTCTTGCCAGAGCAACCAGGCAAGCCCCGCCCCCTTGATCACCAGATATCGCCTACTCTTCTCTATACTGCTTGCCTTAGAGTAGTGTAGCATGTTACTGCTTCCCGTTATTCCTATCCTGATGCATAGCCTGTCCTTGTTACTACTGTTGTTACCTTTACCTACAATCCTACCTGCTTAGTATAGGATGCTAGTTTCCATCAGTGGCCCTACATTCTTGTCTGTCTGTTGTGCTATACTATCGGGCCGTGATCACTCGGGAGTTGATCACGGGTATATACTACTTTATACATGATACATGTGGTAACTAAAGTCGGGTCGGCTCGAGGAGCACCCGCGAGTGATTCAAGGATTGGGGGCTGAAAGGACCTTTGTCCCAACGGCCCTCTGTGTGGATCTTTGTGGCGGAGCGACAGGGCAGGTTGAGGTCACCTAGGAGAGAGGTGGGCCCGGCCCTGTCGGCGTTCGCGGATACTTAACACGCTTAACGAGATCTGGGTATTTGATCTGAGTCTGGCTACTGGCCTATACGCACTAACCAACTACGCGGGAAAGATATGGGCACTCGACGTCGTGGTATCAGCCGAAGCCTTCGTCACGTCAGCGACTGAGTGGCGCATGCCGGATTGGACTGGAACGCCACTAGGCTAGGTCTGCTTCCGGTCGCGTACGCAACGTGCAGGTGTGCTCAGGGCGATGGGCCCAGACCCCTGCGCGCTTAGGTTTAGACCGGCGTGCTGACCGCTCTGTTGTGCCTAGGTGGGGCTGCGACGTGTTGATCTTCCGAGGCCGGGCATGACCCAGGAAAGTGTGTCCGGCCAAATGGGATCAAGCGTGTTGGGTTTTGTGGTGCACCCCTGCAGGGAAGTTAATCTATTCGAATAGCCGTGTCCCTCGGTAAAAGGATGACCCGGAGTTGTACCTTGACCTTATGACAACTAGAACCAGATACTTAATAAAACACACCCTTCCAAGTGCCAGATACAACCCGGTGATCGCTCTCTAACAGGGCATCGAGGAGGGGATCGCCGGGTAGGATTATGCTATGCGATGCTACTTGGAGGACTTCAGTCTACTCTCTTCTACCTGCTGCAAGACGGAGGCGACCAAAAGCGTAGTCTTCGATAAGACTAGCTATCCCCCTCTTATTCTGGCATTCTGCAGTTCAGTCCACTGATATGGCCCTTTACACATATATCCATGCATATGTAGTGTAGTTCCTTGCTTGCGAGTACTTTGGATGAGTACTCACGGTTGCCTTGTTTCCCCTTTTCCCCCATCTCTCTATCCGATTGCTGCAATCAGACGATGGAGCCCAGGAGCCAGACGCCACCGTCGATGACGACTACTACTCCGGAGGTTCCTACTACTACGTGCAGCCTGCTGACGACGACCAGGAGTAGTTGGGAGGATCCCAGGCAGGAGGCCTGCGCCTCTTTCGATTGTATCCCAGTTTGTGCTAGCCTTCTTAAGGAAAACTTGTTTAACTTATGTCTGTACTCAGATATTTTTGCTTCCGCTGACTCGTCTATGATCGAGCACTTGTATTCGAGCCCTCGAGGCCCCTGGCTTGTATTATGATGCTTGTATGACTTATTTTATTTGTAGAGTTGTGTTGTGATATCTTCCCGTGAGTCCCTGATCTTGATCGTACACATTTGCGTGTATGATTAGTGTACGATTGAATCGGGGGCGTCACAAGTTGGTATCAGAGCCGACTGCCTGTAGGAATCCCCCTTTCCAACTCCTTGGCTGAAGTCGAGTATAGACATTGCAAAACTTTTACTAACATGGCTGTGTGTCTTACGGGCACACGTCGCCATTGGGTGGTATTAGGATCTTTTACTCCTCTACTCTGGGACTCTGAGCTCTCTTCTATTCGGGTTAAATGATTTTACTAAAAACAAAACTAACTTTAGGTTCTCGATAAAAATTTCTCCCGGAGAGCCCCTCACTTCAGATGATCGCCTGATGCACTAGAAGATTCTGAAGTTACTCTACGATGTGCTCTCGAGTCTTTGTGACATTGCATTGGCGATTTCCTTCCACCGTCAACCCCTTTTAAAACTGCGAACACTTGCCATTCATACAATCATTCCCCGTTGATCTTGTTATTACAAGATGTCCTGAAATACTCTTTGTTGTTTCGAGAATCCTTTGAGCTTAGTGCCTTGCTATACTTTATCACCTGAATACCCCTACGGATAATTCTCGCACTTACCGGGTATCCGCTCATCCCCAGTTGATTCAGGTATTTCACAAAAGTCTTCGTAATACCGTTCGTTCTTCTGAAAATCCTCAACAGCCTAATGCTCTTGAAATTCTTGCTTGCTAGCATTATGATAAATCCAATAAGTCTGGTAATCTTATTGGCATCCTTTGTCATTATCATTTAGAGTCTATTGATTCGATATGTTGCGGATGCTTGCAATCCTCAGGATTTATCCTTCCGGCTCAGACATCATTTTAAACATGAGCTGGTTCTCAACCAATCGGTTTGCATCGATTGTACCCCTAAGCATACGCAACTTATCCATCCTTAATGCTTCTGATCCCTTGATTTGAAAATCATAATTCCTTTGCATTTGAGCATTGAATTAGTTGGTTGCTTCTATAATCCAATGTCCTTGCATTGTTCCTTCCTCTAGTTGTGAGCCGATGCTCACATGAGCTCCGTTATGGACCGTCAGATCCTTTGTTGACTTATCATCCGACAATGTCCTTCGTATACAAAAACCTCGAGAAGTTCTTCTTTGATACATAATGCCATTGTTAACTCTTACTCTCTGACTTGGCCAACCATGCTCTACTTTTGAGCTGGTGATATTTACTCTTGAGACTTATGATATATATTTCTAAGATGCCCCTATGGATTGAACCTATGCCTTCCTTAATCTGTGTGAACCCGAAGGATTTCACGGGTTATACTTATCTGGTATCGCACCAGGTACGACTTTTAACAACTAATGTCATTTTCGAAATACAAGAGGTGAATGTAAGGTTATGCATTGAGGAAGTGGGAGTCGAGCTTGAACCTTTGTGTTCATGCCCGTGGACACGATGTAGATCCTATCATGGAAGCTTCTTGAAATAATAACTATTTCCTTGATATAATATCCATTGGTATCGGTGAATTGATCCTTTGCAATTGTGGTTCCGACCATATGTTCTTCTTTGATCCCATTTCTCGGGCAAGTTTAAGCACTTGACTTCTATGGATCAATACACCAATCCAACCTTTACTTTGATCTCTCGTCGAATAATACCCCCTGGTATCTCGAGATTACCACGGAACTACATAACTTCTTATGAGTTCTTCATCAAGTACTACATTCTCGCTGGATCCAATTTCTCACGAGCTCTGAGTTATTAAACACTCAAAGACATCGATAACTGAATCGAGTCTGCATCGTGATTAAACAACTATTAGTAATCTTGTTAACTTACGAGTTTTGTACTCGATCACGTCATTCCTAGCCTACTCGGCTACATCATTATCATGCTGAATTTAACTGTGCTACCTGGTCCTTAATCCCGGAGCACAACCTTCGACGGTGAGCTAATATTACGTCGATCTTCCTCGTCATATCAATTCTCCTTGAACAGCCAACATGATTTCAAGTTGTGTCGTACCCATGGTTCCAATAACCTTTCGCTTCATCATACCTTTGACTTGATGTCGTCGCTGCTCGATTACATCTTCAGGGAATCTCTCGACAAATGTGTCATGATCATCATCAGCATTCTGAGCTCTTCCAGGTTATCAATCGAATTCATGATGGGATATACCATCCTTGCCCCTCAATGCTTTGTGTTGTCATCGGCAACATTCTTGCCTTTCCCCAACACAAACTTGTTTATTGTTTTGTGTTGTACCTTGAGCTCCTCGCTATCTAGCTCATGATCTGTTTTACCTTGGAGAATTACCATCTCTTTTGTCAAAAATGTGGTGAGAATTTCACCACCTCTTAAGAATTCTTGATATAATAATACTTCTCGCCATCTCCGTTCATTTCTTGGTCCCCGTGTTGTTTTAAACGAAATACCGACAATTGAGCTATGATGTGTGAATTCAAAACTTCTAGCAACCCTATTGCTTTGAAGTGAATGGGCAATAGTTCCATTCGAAGTCTTTCGATAATTGTATCACCATTCTAAGATTGGTCGTGCAACCCAGCCCATATTTCGAGTGCACCTCTCCACAATGATTAATTGTGTATGTTTTCCTCGAGCATACGTCATTATATCATTTGATCTGACAAATGTTATCTCCTTGTTCACCTACTTGTGGAAATCCATTTTTATGGGAATCTCGATGAATTATCACCGAGTCCATCAACACCTCCTCATCCTCTCTTTTGCATGATGAACTTTTGTTTCGGCACTCGCTTCCATAGTTCATTTCTCAAGAATCTTACATTGTCATCTCGTCAATTTGTGTTGCACCTTTTCTTCTCTGGCATCCTAAGTCAGAGGTATCCTGTCACCAATCAGATCTGAACCTCGGTCAGATATGATGGTTGGGACATTTCCAAGAGTTATAACATTGGTCCTGTTATGATCCGGTAAGGTGATGTCATGCCTAGCACACCTGGCCGGAGGACCTATTGCTATAGTTTCCTTTTTGGCAAGGTTAGTCATTCTTTCATGAGGAAATCGTAAGACTTATTCTATAAGTTGTTCCTGATGGATCCTTTTTGTTTCCTAAGTCTGATCTTCACTTGATGACCATATCAATGCTATCTCGAAGCATGTCTATGGTACTCCAGTTTTCAACAAGACCATTTGAAGCCCAATGCTAAATGTTTCCTGCTCAATTATCCAAACACCGCTGTATGGGTAATGTCATGAAATTTCTCTCCCCTACCTAAAGAGTTTTCTACATTATATCCTGTCATGGATATCATACTATGCTTGTCCTTGGGAAGGATATACCCTTGAAATATGTGTTTAAACACATTTTCCTTTCCATTTTTCTGTTTAATCTGATAATCATATTTTTCCTTTCCATTGGTTGGTTTAACGTTTCTTGTGATCTATATGATCTAATCAGTAACATTCTCCTGCTTATGTAAACACCTCGGTGTACAATTCTATCAGCAAGACCCTGCTACCATTGTTGATGACATTTAGGTAACCACCGATGGACGAGAACTTTGCCTATTGGTCCGCCTCATTCAACGAGCAGGAAAATAGTTCTCTTCGCCCCTCGCCCTTGGTACCGGCGTTGTTGCCGACATAATTGACAGGCTACCCTTTGACAAGCCTTGCTGTCATGACCGAGCAAGATGTCACCGCTCCTTCTACTTTTAACCCACATGGTGGGCCCATAACCCACAGGTCCCAGGATCGGAACCTGACTCTCCTGTACATCCCTGTTTTGAAGTTATCCCTTGCGCTTCGTTTCGTATGTAATTTGCCAGCCACCTTCCTTGTGCTCAATTCTGGTGTCGGACACAATACTTATTCCCATTGCTCTGAACCCTTTCACACTCTGTTTCAGGCAATGAACGATTGCCTATCCGCTTGAAACTTCTTATTGCACCGTCTTACTTTGCTCTCGATGTGTTTCATTTGTTCAACTCGAGAGATACTCATATGATCATTCTTGGGATACCCCCAGATGATTCTCCCTTATAACATCCTATCGTTGGGGAGCTGGCCCTTACCTATTCGTAAGTACGACAAACTTTCGAAGGAAGGAGGACGACTTCAGCATGGTGGCCTGAAACGCAGAGAAATAAAGACATCAACATGGAGGATCAACTACTTCAGGAAGAGCAACCAAGACCGAGAACACTCGTTAGAATTTCGTAACAAATCCCTTCCCTGTCACTTCCCCTCTTAAATCTCGGGACGAGATTTCTTGTAGTGGAGGAGAATTGTGACGCCCGGGTAATTATGCTACAGTAATTCCCTGCTAATGATGCCATGTTACCACGATTCACGTTAATTAAACTCGCGTTGGTTCAAACGGGATTCAAATTCGAATTCCAAAAACAAGTCAAATTTTATTACTTCAAACTAATAGGGAAAAATGTTCGATGGGTTGAAAATATTCCCTAACTATTTGTCATGTAGGAGCCAACTTCTTTTGAATATTTAAAGTGGCCCTTACCTATTTAAAACTAAATCACAAGTAATTATTTCAACCATTTCAATTTAAACAAATAGTTAAACTATTCTAATTATTTGGAAATTTGGGTGCTGCTTCAAAACCTTGCATAGTATTTTTGTGCTAAGTGGCAAATTTAATAATACTCATTTATTAGATCAACAGAATTACAAAACTGTAAAAGAATAAAAAACAAAAACAAATAAAAGGGCAAAGGTCACCCTCCTTTCCCCATTGGGCCCCTTGGCCCATTCGGCTTTGTCGACCAGGCCGGCCCAGCCAGCCACCACCCACTCCCCTTATCCCCACCCCGACGGAAACCCTAACCCACTACCACCACGCACCCCCCACACTCGCTCTCTCCCCCACTCCCCCGATCCAGATCGGGATCGGGGTGAACACGCCCCCGTCCCCGCCGGCCCCATCGTCCCCGCACCGACGCCAACCGGAGCTAACTCGCCGACTTCGACGCCCCCGACGCCGTTGGACCTCGCCGTCGCCCGAAGCCGCCTCGCCGGGTCTCCGCCCCACAATCGCCGGCGCTCCCCGTCGCTGGTGCCGCTTCGCCGGACCCCCCGACCCCTCCTCGAGCCCGCTTTGCTCAACTACAGGGCTCGGTGAGCCCCGTCCTCCCCTCCTCCTCTTTCCCCGTTCGGTCACCGCGGCCACTTTCGCCGCCCTCATTCGCCGTGCACGCGCGCCCTCGCACGGCCACAGCCGCACCCACATCGCCGAGCCTGTGTGGCGGAGCTCGCGCTCCGGGCCGCACTTGCCACTCCGCACCCTGCCCTCTCCTTCCCTCACGCACGCTCGCGCCCGCAACCGCGCACCCCTGCTAGCTGCGGCTCGCGCGCTGCCCCCTTACCAGCACCGGCCTTCGCCAAGCAGCTCGCCGCGCCCGCGCCTCCCCACTACTGCAGGCATCGCCCTCCGCTTCCCTTGGCCGCTGCATAGCCCCGACGCGCGCGCTCGCGCCGTGGCTCGCAGAGCAGCCGCCTCGCCGCTTGCAGTTCTAGCCCGCACGCGTCTCCTTTGCCGCACGCGCCTACGCCTGATGCGCGTCGCCCCGCGGTGCTCCCCGACCCGTCGCTCCTTCCCCGTGCGCCATGCCGTCGCCTCTCCCCTTGCGCCCTGCCGTGCCGCACCGACCGAGCCTCCCCGGCAGCCCTGCTCGCTCCGCTCGCCGGCCCTTGCTACTGCTGGACCAGCAGCGGCCGTGGCCACAGCCACCGGACCCCAGCGCCTGCGCCCCCTTTCCACTGGGTTATGCTAGGCGCAGCGCACGGCGGGTGCCCCTGCCCGCGCCCGGTAGCCCGCACCCGTTAGGCCTCTATGCCTATGACAAAGGGGCCCTGCCTTAGAACGTTTTTCTATAAAAAAAATAAATAATAAAAAAAGAATTAATAAAATTAGCAATTAATTAATTAGTTAATTAGTGAACTGATTAAGTTAATTAATCCTGTTTAATTAATCCAATTTACTTGTTAGTTTAATTAAACAGTTAGCAGAGCATGACATGCGCGACCCACCCGTCAGTTTGACCCAGTCAACGTCCTGTTGACTACTGACGTCATGCTGACGTCATGACAACGTCAGCATGCACTGTTTTCCATAATGTTAAATTGAATAAATTAAATAAATTCTAAAAATGATTTAAAACTTTAGAAAATCATATAAAATAAACCGTAGCTCAGATGAAAATACTTTCTACATGAAAGTTGCTCAGAACGACGAGATGAAACCGGATACGCAGCCCGTTCGTCCGCCACGCACCCCTAACATATCAAACTCGCAACTTTCCCCCTCCGGCCCCTCTGCCCGAAAACGCGAAACACAGGGGATACTTTCCCGGATGTTTCCCCCCTTCACGGGTATCACCTCATACCGCGTTAGGGCACCCCTAGCATCGATACTTGTCATGTCATGCATAACCATGCATCTTCTTGCTTGAATATTTATTGTTTCTTCCCCCTCTTCTCTCGCTATACACCGAGACCGACGCCGCTGCTACCAAGTACGACTACGGAGTTGACGACCCCTCTCTCTTGCCAGAGCAACCAGGCAAGCCCCCCCCCCTTGATCACCAGATATCGCCTACTCTTCTCTATACTGCTTGCATTAGAGTAGTGTAGCATGTTACTGCTTCCCGTTATTCCTATCCTGATGCATAGCCTGTCCTTGTTACTACTATTGTTACCTTTACCTGCAATCCTACCTGCTTAGTATAGGATGCTAGTTTCCATCAGTGGCCCTACATTCTTGTCTGTCTGTTGTGCTATACTATCGGGCCGTGATCACTCGGGAGTTGATCACGGGTATATACTACTTTATACATGATACATGTGGTAACTAAAGTCGGGTCGGCTCGAG
The DNA here is from genome assembly GCA_032464435.1 of Aegilops umbellulata. Lineage (NCBI taxonomy): Eukaryota > Viridiplantae > Streptophyta > Magnoliopsida > Poales > Poaceae > Aegilops > Aegilops umbellulata. The sequence continues at coordinate 196,088,844 of CP136056.1, read as the reverse complement.
GAGCACCCGCGAGTGATTCACAGATTGGGGGCTGAAAGGACCTTTGTCCCAACGGCCCTCTGTGTGGATCTTTGTGGCGGAGCGACAGGGCAGGTTGAGGTCACCTAGGAGAGAGGTGGGCCTGGCCCTGTCGGCGTTCACGGATACTTAACACGCTTAATGAGATCTGGGTATTTGATCTGAGTCTGGCTACTGGCCTATACGCACTAACCAACTACACGGGAAAGATATGGGCACTCGACATCGTGGTATCAGCCAAAGCCTTCGTGACGTCAGCGACCGAGTGGCGCGCGCCATATTGGACTGGAATGCCACTAGGCTAGGTCTGCTTCCAGCCGCGTACGCAACGTGCAGGTGTGCTCAGGGCGATGGGCCCAGACCCCTGCGCGCTTAGGTTTAGACCGGCGTGCTGACCGCTCTGTTGTGCCTAGGTGGGGCTGCGACGTGTTGATCTTCCGAGGCCGGGCATGCCCCAGGAAAGTGTGTCCGGCCTAATGGGATCAAGCGTGTTGGGTTATGTGGTGCACCCCTGCAGGGAAGTTCTTCTATTTGAATAGCCGTGTCCCTCGGTAAAAGGACGACCCGGAGTTGTACCTTGACCTTATGACAACTAGAACCGGATACTTAATAAAACACACCCTTCCAAGTGCCAGATACAACCCGGTGATCGCTCTCTAACAGGGCATCGAGGAGGGGATCGCCGGGTAGGATTATGCTATACGATGCTACTTGGAGGACTTCAGTCTACTCTCTTCTACCTGCTGCAAGACGGAGGCGACCAGAAGCATAGTCTTCGATAAGACTAGCTATCCCCTCTTATTCTGGCATTCTGCAGTTCAGTCCACTGATATGGCCCTTTACACATATATCCATGCATATGTAGTGTAGTTCCTTGCTTGCGAGTACTTTGGACGAGTACTCACGGTTGCCTTGTTTCCCCTTTTCCCCCATCTCTCTATCCGATTGCTGCAATCAGACGATGGAGCCCAGGAGCCAGACGCCACCGTCGATGACGACTACTACTCCGGACGTGCCTACTACTACGTGCAGCCCGCTGACGACGACCAGGAGTAGTTGGGAGGATCCCAGGCAGGAGGCCTGCGCCTCTTTCGATTGTATCCCAGTTTGTGCTAGCCTTCTTAAGGCAAACTTGTTTAACTTATGTCTGTACTTAGATATTGTTACTTCCGCTGACTCGTCTATGATCGAGCACTTGTATTCGAGCCCTCGAGGCCCCTGGCTTGTATTATGATGATTGTATGACTTATTTTATTTGTAGAGTTGTGTTGTGATATCTTCCCGTGAGTCCCTGATCTTGATCGTACACATTTGCGTGCATGATTAGTGTACGATTAAATCGGGGGCGTCACAATGTCCATCCAACGGCCGTAGTGCTTCTTCAACCTCTGGTCTTCTTGGTCCAGTCGCCCAAAATAGCGCCGGTCGTGCCGCCTGCTCCTGCCTCCCGTGGCCAGCTGTGCTGCCGCGGAGGCCTCACCGCCCCCATACTACTCCCACCGCTGGCCAGGCCATCCCTCCACTCACCCACACCCCCTGTTATTCTGCGGTGATGGCAGCCTCACACCGCAGCCGAACCAGTGAACCCTCGTACTCCTCTCCGCGCCGGGCTTCCACTGCTGCATCTTCCCCGGCTCCGTGTCGTCCCCTTCCTAGGCCTCGCCGTCGTCCACCGCCCTGGTGCTCTTGGCGCGGCGTGGTCAACGACGGACTTCCATGGGAAGAGTATTGTACGTGGAGAGGCTGACAGCTGGGTCCATGGCGACCGTAAGGAAGTGCCCCCATATTACACGCAAAATAATTATTCCTTCACCTGACAGCGGGGACCCACCGGACGGGCCACCTTATTTCACGAAAAAAACGTTTCCCCCCTGACTGCTGGGACCCACCAGTCGGGCCACCATATTTCGCGAAAAAACGTTCCCCCCGCTATCAGCTCGGACCCACCGGAAGTGCCTCCTTATTACGCACAAAAAAATGAATACTCCCCATGCTAGCTGGGACCCACCTTGGTGGGAGGCTGACTTGTGGGCCTACTAAGTTGACGGGGACGGAGGGCTTTGTCAACTTAGTCAATATGAACGATTCTAGCTCCAGTGACCGTACGATGTCCATCCAACGGCCGTAGTGCTTCTTCAACCTTTGGTCTTCTTGCTCCAGCCGCCCAAAGCAGCGCCGGTCGTGCCGCCTGCTCCTGCCTACCGTGGCCGGCTGTGCTGCCGCGGAGGCCTCACCGCCCCTACTATTCCCACTGCTGGCTAGGCCCTGCGGCGATGGCAGCCTCACACCGCAGTCGAACAGGTGAACCCTCGTACTCCTCTCCGCGCGAGCTTCCAATGCCGCGTCTTCCCCGGCTCCGCATCGTCCCCTTCCTAGGCATCGCCGTCGTCCACCGCCGTGGTGTTCTCCGTGCGGCATGGTCAACGTGGTCAAGGAACGACTTCCATTGGAAGAGTACTGTACGTGGAGAGGCTGACAGCTTGGTCCATGGCGGCCGCAAGGAAGTGCCCCCATATTACACGCAAAATAATTATTCCTTCACCTAACAGCGGGGACCCACCGAACGGGCCACCTTATTTCACGAAAAAAACGTTTCCCCCCTGACTGCTGGGACCCACCAGTCGGGCCACCACATTTCGTGAAAAAACGTTCCCCCCGCTATCAGCTCGGACCCACCGGAAGTGCCTCCTTATTACGCACAAAAAAATGAATACTCCCCCTGCTAGCTGGGACCCACCTTGGTGGGAGGCTGACTTGTGGGCCTACTAAGTTGACGGGGATGGAGGGCTTTGTCAACTTAGTCAATATGAACGATTCTAGCTCCAGTGACCGTACGATGTCCATCCAACGGCCGTAGTGCTTCTTCAACCTTTGGTCTTCTTGCTCCAGCCGCCCAAAGCAGCGCCGGTCATGCCGCCTGCTCCTGCCTACCGTGGCCGGCTGTGCTGCCGCGGAGGCCTCACCGCCCCCTACTATTCCCACTGCTGGCTAGGCCCTGCGGCGATGGCAGCCTCACACCGCAGCCGAACCGGTGAACCCTCGTACTCCTCTCCGCGCGGGCTTCCAATGCCGCGTCTTCCCCGGCTCCGCATCGTCCCCTTCCTAGGCCTCGCCGTCGTCCACCGCCGTGGTGTTCTCCGTGCGGCATGGTCAACGTGGTCAAGGAACGACTTCCATTGGAAGAGTACTGTACGTGGAGAGGCTGACAGCTGGGTCCACGGCCACAACCCAGTTTTTCTATGATTTGCCAAGTAAGTCGCTTTGCCAAGCCTGTTGGGCTACAAATCTTTCAATACAACGAGAGTTTTCATTCGGCTGGCCGAGAAAATGGCCCATCAGTAATGAGAAATGGGTTGTACATTTTTAAAACACATCAAACCGACAATTAGTTTCAAATATCTTTTTTTCATTTTGAGATTTGAAATTACATTAATTTTTATGCATGGAGAATTTGTTGGATTTTATATTGATATATGATACGTCTCTGACGTATCTACTTTTCCAAACACTTTTGCCCTTGTTTTGGTCTCTAACTTGCATGATTTGAATGGAACTAACCCGGACTGACGCCGTTTTCAGCAGAATTGCCATGATGTTGTTTTATGTGCAGAAAACAAAAGTTTTCGGAATGACCTGAAACTCCATGGAATATCTTATAAAAAATAATAAAAAATCCTCGCCAAAGATGAAGACCAGGGGACCCACACCCTGTCCACGAGGGTGGGGGCGCCCCCCTAGGGCGCGCCCCCTACCTCATGGGCCCCCTGGAGACCTTCCGACGCCAACTCCAACTCTATGTATTTTCTTTTGGGGAGAAAAATAGAGGAGAAGAAATCATCGCATTTTACGATACGGAGCTGCCGCCAAGCCCTAAAACATCTCAGGAGGGCTGATCTGGAGTCCGTTCGGGGCTCCGGAGAGGGGATTCGTTGTCGTCGTCATCATCAACCATCCTCCATCACCAATTTCATGATGCTCACCGCCATGCGTGAGTAATTCCATCGTAGGCTTGTTGGACGGTGATGGGTTGGATGAGATTTATCATGTAATCGAGTTAGTTTTGTTAGGGTTTGATCCCTAGTATCCATTATGTTCTGAGATTGATGTTGCTATGACTTTGCTATGCCTAATGCTTGTCACTAGGGCCTGAGTGCCATGATTTCATATCTGAAATCTGAACCTATTATGTTTTCATGAATATATGTGAGTTCTTGATCCTATCTTGCAAGTCTATAGTCACCTACTATGTGTTATGATCTGGCAACCCCGAAGTGACAATAATCGGGACCACTCCCGGTGATGACCATAGATTGAGGAGTTCATGTATTCACTATGTGCTAATGGTTTGTTCCGGTTCTCTATTAAAAGGAGGCCTTAATATTCCTTAGTTTCCATTAGGACCCCGCTGCCACGGGAGGGTAGGACAAAAGATGTCATGCAAGTTCTTTTCCATAAGCACGTATGACTATATTCAGAATACATGCCTACATTACATTGATGAATTGGAGCTAGTTCTGTGTCACCCTAGGTTATGATTGTTACATGATGAACCGCATCCGACATAATTATCCATCAGCAATCCGATGCCTACGAGCTTTCCATATACTGGTTTACACTTATTTACTTTTCCGTTGCTACTGTTACAATCACTACAAAATACCAAAAATATTACTTTTGCTTCCTTTACTTTTGTTACCGTTACCACCACTATCATATTACTTTGCTACTAAACACTTTGCTGCAGATACTAAGTTATCCAGGTGTGGTTGAATTGACAACTCAACTGCTAATACTTGAGAATATTCTTTGGCTCCCCTTGTGTCGAATCAATAAATTTGGGTTGAATACTCTACCCTCGAAAACTGTTGCGATGCCCTATACTTGTGGGTTATCAAGACCTTTTTCTGGCGCCGTTGCCGGGGAGCATAGCTCTATTCTTTGAGTCACTTGGGATTTATATCTGTTGGACACTATGAAGAACTTGAAAGACGAGAAAACAAAGATCTATCCCTCAACTACGAGGGTAGGTAAGGAACTGCCATCTAGCTCTGCACTTGATTCACCTTCTGTTATGAGTAAGCTTGCGATACCTAAACCTGCTTCTGCTATTCGTTCTGATATGTCGCATGTTATTGATGATGCCACTTCTGCTATGCATGATATTTATGATGAAACTACTTCTATGCCTGATACTACTGTGCCCCTTAGTGAATTTCTTGATGAACAAATTGCTAGGGCTAGAAAGAAAGAAATTATTGAATCTGATTATACTGATGAAAGTGATGATGAAGATAGGCCTATTATTCCTGAGGGTTATGTTTTTGATATGGAATCTTCTGCCGCTATCTTATCTTGCAGAGATAGAAACGGGCTTAATAGGCTATTAGTTAAAGGGAACAAAGAACTCTTAAAGTTAAATGAAACCTGACCCTGCTTTTGCTTCTTCACCTATTTGTGTTACCGATAAGGATTATGAATTCTCTGTTGATCCTGATATAATTACTTTGGTTGAATCTGATCCTTTCCATGGTTATGAATCTGAAACTGTTGTGGCGCATCTTAATAAATTAAATAATATAGCCACCCTGTTCACTATGATGAGAGATCTCACTACTTTTATATCCTTAAAATATTTCCGTTCTCATTAAAGGGTGATGCTAAGATATGGTTTAATTCTCATGATCCTGGTTGTGTGCGTAGTCCCCAGGATATGATTTATTACTTCTCTGCTAAATATTTCCCTGCTCATAAGAAACAAGCTGCTTTAAAGGAAATATACAACTTTGTGCAAATTAAAGAAGAGAGTCTCCCACAAGCTTGGGGGAGGCTTCTCAAGTTTCTTTATGCTTTGCCTAATCATACTCTTAATAAAAATGAAATACTTGATATCTTTTATGATGGACTAACCGATGCTTCCAGAGATTACCTGGATAGTTGTGCTGGTTCTCTTTTCAGGGAAAGAACACCGGATGAAGCTGAAATTCTATTGAATAATATGTTGACAAATGAAAATAATTGGGCACCTCCTGAGCCAGCTCCCGCTCCAGTTAATGAGCCTATTCCTAAACCAACTCCGAAGAAGAGAGGTGTTCTATTTCTCAGTCCCGACGATATGCAAGAGGCAAAGAAATCTATGAAAGAAAAAGGTATTAAAGCTGAAGACGTTAAGAATTTACCTCATATTGAAGAAATACATGGTCTTAATTTACCGCCTGTTGAAGAAACATATGATCTTAATCCTTTATTTATTGAAGAACCTCCTGATCCCGACAACCCGACACAGGTAGTAAAGGTAAATTCTCTCTATAGACATGACAAATTTGAAATCCCTCCTACTAAAATTGCTAGTCAGTGCTTGGATGAGTTTGATAACTTTATGTTTAAGTAAGAAGACTTCAATGCCTATTTCGGTAGACAATTAAAACAAAATGATTATATGATTAAACACTTGGGTGATTATATGGCTAATATTAGAGGTGAACTTAAAATGCAAACATGCTTCTATGGTTAACACTCAAGTAGAACAAGTACTTAAGGGTCAAAAAGAATTGCTCGCTGAAATGAATAGTAAGAAAAATGATTATGATGTTAGAGTGGCTACTAGAACTGGTAGAATGACTCAGGAACCTTTGTATCCTGAAGGCCACCCTAAGAGACTTGAGCAATATTCTCAAAGAAATAATATTGATGTACCTAGTTCTTCTAAAAGGAAGAAAAAGAAAAATGATAGGACTTTGCAAACTTCCAGTGAACCTATTGCTGAACCACCTGAGAATCCAAATGATATATCTATGTCTGATGCTGAAACACAATCTGGTAATGAACAAGAACCTAGTGAAAATGTTAATAATGATGTTCATGATGATGCTCAACCTAGTAATGATAATGATGTAGAAATCGAACTTGCTATTGATCTTGATAACCCACAATCAAAGAATCAACGTTATGATAAGAGAGACTTTGTTGCTAGGAAACATGGTAAAGAAAGAGAACCATGGGTTCAGAAACCCATGCCTTTTCCTCCCAAACCATCCAAGAAAAAGGATGATGAGGATTTTGAGCGCTTTGCTGAAATGATTAGACCTACCTTTTTACGTATGCGGTTGACTGATATGCTCAAAACTAATCCTTATGCTAAGTATATGAAGGATATCATTACTAATAAAAGAAAGATACCGGAAGCTAAAATTTCCACCATGCTTGCTAATTACACTTTTAAGGGTGGAATACCAAATAAACTTGGAGATCCAGGAGTACCTACTATACCATGCTCCATTAAAATAAACTATGTTAAAACTGCTTTATGTGATCTTGGAGCCGGTGTTAGTGTTATGCCTCTCTCTTTATATCGTAGACTTGATTTGAATAAGTTGACACCTACTGAAATATCTGTCGGGGGAAATCGGCCTCCACGAGCACCTATGGGGACGGAGCCCCTTTTCGGTTCGGCGGGGGGCGGAGGTTGCACAAAGAGCAGATCGAGGCGACACACACACAACGATTTTACCCAGCTTCGGGCCGCACGGATGCGTAAAACCCTACTGCTGCTTGTCTGGTTGATTCGAGTTCTTGCTCTGGAGCGCAAGAAGCTACAGTAAGTTGGAGCTGGACGTAGACGAGGGTCTACTGGGTCCTCCCTCCCCTACGTGCGCATGGGCCTCCTTTTATATGCTAAGGGGTTTCCCACAGGTAGCAACGCAGGTGAGGGTAAAAATGGCAAGGAACTGTGCGAACAGTGGCCGCACAGTGCTATCGCACCTAACTCTGACGGCGGGGGACAAAGGCATTAAATGCCCGTCTGGATCGCCCGAACAGTACCGAGGCGGACCGTTGGGGGCGCCTCCGCTTGCCACGGGGGCGACTCTGCCAACGTCGCATGCCACCGCGCGCCTCAGGTTGCGCGGCGCCCCGCCACGTGCCTCTGGGGAAGCTCCAGAGTGACCCGTGGTTAGGTGAGCTGGAGCGCAGGCCTGAGGTGGTGGTTTGCCGCGGCAAGTGGCTTGCCGCGGTGGTTGTCTTGCTGCACCTGAAAGCTTTCCGCTCGTCAGGCCTTGCCGGGGCGCGCGGCGCGCCGCGGCGGGCTTTTCTTGGGGTGCCTTGGCTTGGCCGTCCCGGCGAGCTCCTCCCGCCGGGGCCTTGGTGCTTCGGCTTAGTCGTCCCGGCAAGCTCCTCTTGCCGGGGCCTTGTCGCCTTGGCCCGGCAAGCTCCTCTTGCCGGACCTCGCCTCCTTGGCCCGGCAAGCTCTTCTTGCCGGGGCCTGGTCTTCTAGGCTCGATCACTTGGCCTTCGTCCGGCCCAGAAAGGGCCGTGGAGACTCTTGTCGCTCCCCTGGCAAGCCTTGCCGCGGGACGCTACTACTGCCCGTGCACAAGTTCGGGGTACTAAGGTACCCCTACTTTAGTACACCGACAGGAGCCCCTGGGTCTGGGCCATACACGGTGCCGAGCGTTGTTGGGCCAGGCCCTAACAGTGCACGGGCACGCGTGGCCTGGGTTGCGCTGCTCCTTAACTCTGTGCCCATCGCGCCCTCCCCAAGTGGCGCGCGCTTATCGCGGCGTCGTGGGGGGCGAGGCGTGCGAGGCGTGCGTGACGTGGGTGGCGTGCGCGGGGCTGAGGCCCGCAGGCATGCGTCACGTCGGGCACGATTCCTTTATTTGGAAAGGCGAAACGCCCGCCCCCCCTTCTTTATAAGCGGAGGGGAACAGGGGCAGCTCGCCATTCCGCTGGTTGCTGTTCCTCGAAAATCTCCACCACTTCCTCCTTACTAGAGAAAGCGGCGATTCGCCCTCGCAGCCCCTGGCGCCGCCAACGCCGACAACTCCCCCTCCCCGTATCTGCCATGGCCCCGAAGAGCGACAAGGCGAAGGGGAAGGCCGTGAAGTCGGCCGAGGCGCTGCGGCTGGAAGCGCTTCGGAAGGAGACGGCGACGTTCCCCCCTCAGCTCGATGCGCTGGGGCTGAAGAACGGATACCGCCTCTTCTGGTCGACGGCGACGCGAGCGCATCCGCGCACGCGAGTTCTTCCCGCCATCGCCCAGAAGCTGTACCCGACCGGGTACCCTTTCTTCGTCGTGTTCTTCTATTGCGGGCTCTGCCCGCCTTTTTCCGAGTTCTTCTGCGACATCATGCACACCTACAACCTCCACCTCCTTGATTTCACCCCCAACGCCGTTCTGACAATGGCGGTTTTCGCACACCTTTGCGAGAACTTTGTCGGAGTCCGCCCCAACGTAGCCCTCTTCCGCCACTTCTTTACTCCTCGGGTGGAGAAAGGAGAGCCGCTGTCCGGCGGAGTCGCCTGGGTCTCCAGGACCGGCAAGAAAGAGGTCTACTTGGAGGGGGAACTCCGTGGCAGATGGGAGGAGTGGAGGGCCGAGTGGTGCCTGATCGTCGAGGAAAATCCACCGCCGTTCACCGCCGTGCACTGAACCCCAGTGGTGCGCGGCCATGACTGGAGCGACCTAGCCCCGGACGACGCCAAGCTGAAGATTGCCGTCACCCGAATCCTGCGCCTCAGGTGTGCCGCGCTCACCGTCGGCGCGGATTTCCTTCGCTGGCGTATCGCCCCCCTGCAGGAGAGGGGGAAGCCGGCTTGGGAATTCCAAAACGCGGCGGACATCATGAGGCTGCGCCCGGGCCTTAGCTACAACTTCACTGTTCTGGAGCTCGTCGCATTGTTGAAGGAGCTGTTCAGGTACGACTCCGAGCACCCAGAATGGTTCAGGTTGCCGTCGGGCGTCGTCCCCCTGTGCAACAATTCGGCGCTCAGCCGCATCCTCGCGATGATGCCACTGTGCGACTCGCACGGGATCGACGCGACCTGGCAGGAGCCGGCGGACGACGTCGTGCAGGCCTTCTTTGACAACTTGGAGGAGGTGTCGGTCGACCCCGACGAGAAGAGGGGACTCACGCGGGACACCACCCCTGAGGAGCTGGCTTACATCACCTCCAGGATGGAGGAGGCGGCAGCCGCCGCGGCCGCGGGCGAGTCTGGCTTCACCCTGGCCGAAGCAGACGCGGCGGAGGCGGAGAGCCTCGCCGACCAAATGGAGTTCGCCGGCGCGGATGAACCAGCCGAGCACGGTGGCGCGGGCGAGCCCGCCCAGGACGCGAGCGGCTTGCCGGAGGTTGACGCGCCCTCCTCGCAGCTCCCGGGCAGCTCTTCGCAGGCGGAGCCCCCTGCCCAGCCGAGGAGGCGTCTCTGCAGGGCCGGAGAGGTGGTGCGGCAGGCCGACCAGCAACCGCAGCCCCGCGTGACACGCGCCTCCGAAGCAGCGAGAGCGGGGTCCTCACGGGCCGCGGCTTCTGCTCCTGCCGCTCCCGTACCGCGGCGGCAACGGGGGCGGGGTCATCCACCGTCCCCGCCAAGCGGTCCTGGGAACCCACTTCCCTGTCTCCTCGCGCCTGGAGCAAGCCGGTTTTTGACTATTCCGCACTTATCTCCGACGACGAAGAGGAGGACGAAGAGTAAGTTCCTGGTAGAGCTTGTATCTTCTTGATTTCTGTTGCTTCGTCTTGTTTCGCAGCCCACTCATCCTCCCCCGAAACCGTTCCCATTCAGGAGCCTGGCCCAGAGGAGGGCGAAGAGGGCCAAGATCCCGCTGGTCGTGCTTGAGGGCGAATCTCCCCCGGCAACTGGGGAGGTGCCGGAGACGACCTTGCCGGACTTGGCAGCGGGTCCCCAGGGCAGCCCACAGCGCAGCCCCCAGGGTGAGTGCACGGCTAGTTCTTGCTGTTTGGCGCGCGCGTGAGCTCCCCTTCTCTTTGTGGTTGACATGTGGCTGTTGTTGTTGGGTAGGACCAGAGCAGCCCCAGCAGGCGACCCCGGAGGGCACTCCTGCCGCGCCGTCTGCGTCGACCACCCCGCCTAGGGAGAAATCTCCGGCAAGGGAGGATCCCCCGGCAGGGGAGACCTCCCCGGCAAGGGAGGAGCCCCCGGCAAGGGAGACCTCTCCGGCAAGGGAGGGATCTCCGGCGAGGGATGCGGCCAGCGATCCCCCGGCAGCAGAGGCCGCAGCCACGGACCCTGCCACCGGTAAGCCCCCTGCACGGAAAACTTCCCCTGGTTATCTTTCCTTATGAGCCTTTTTGTCGGCTGTTCGGTTGACTCTTCTCCCCTCTTCCGTCCATCAGACCCGCCCACCGCGGACCCGAGGGAGACCGAGGCCGTCGTCAGGGAGGGCGCGCGCGGTGACGCCGACGACGTTGTCGTCATCGAGGAGGCGGACGGCACCGACGACCCCGCAGGCGGCGGGGAGGCCGAAGCCGCCAAGGCCGCCGCGGCGGCAGACGACGAGGGGACCGGCGACCGTGCCGACGGCCCCGGGAAGGCAGGGGCGTCAAGCACTCCGCCGTCCGGCGATCCCGCTGCTGCCGCCGCGTCGGGCCCCGAGGAGCCCCCGGCGGGTGCCTACCTGAAGGCCGGCGATGGCGTCTTCATCAGGCTCCCCTGGGAGCCTAGCTCCAGGGCGCCGGTCGAGGGGGAGGCCTTGGACGGAGAAGTGCTCGCCTCCGTCGGGCTGACAGTGGTCGACGCGCCAAGCACCAGCAGCGGCAAGCCCGAGGAGGAGCGGCTGCTCCGAAAGCTTGTGTCGCTCTACCGCGCCCGGCAGGCTAAGGTGGAGCGCCAGGAGGCACTCGTCGCGAGGGCCGGCGCGGACATGGAGAAGCGTGCCGGGAAGCTCCGGGAGCTAAACCAGGAGGCTCTCCGATCTTTGGCGGAGGAGCGGAGGCTGCTCGACGAGGCGCGGAGGGCCTTTCTCCTCGAGAAGGCAGAGGCCGAAGAGCAGCAGAGGCTTGCCGCTGCGGGGCTATCCGCGCGGGAAAGCAAACTGGTGCAGCAGGAGGCCAGCCTCGCCAGCCACGAGGAGGAGGTTGCCGCGCGCGAGCAGGCGCTTGGCGGGGCCCTGCAGAAAGCGCAGGACGCTGCCGCGGCCGCCGAGGTCGTCAAGGGGGAGCTGGAGACGAGGGTGGCGCAGCTCGTCAGCAACCTCAAGGCGAGCGGCGAAGAGCTTGCCGCGCTCAAACAGGAGCGCGAGAAGGGCGCTCACACCCTTGGCGAGCTGCAGGGCCGCTTCGCCGAGAAGATCCGGGAGCTCGACGCCGCCAAGGATTCCGAGGCCGAACTCGAGCTGAAGCTGGACACCCTGGCCAAGGCGCTGGAGAGCGCCAAGGGGCAGGAAGCGACCTTGCGGAAGGAGGTTGCTGACAACGAGGAGCTATTGAAGCGCGCCGCCGTTACCCAGAACGCCTTCCAGGAGACGGTGGAGCGGTGGACCGAAGGCCTCGTCGACATCGCCACCACCATCGACAAGGAGCTGAAGCTGCTGGGGATGGAGGGCCACGAGTACCCCTCCGGCGAGAACGTCTCGCCGAGCGTCAAGCTCACTTCCTTCTTCAAGGGCTTGGTGGGGGTGCTCCAGCATCTCCGGGAAACGATCCCAGAGCAGCTGGCCGAGGAGACGCGGGAAGCCGTCTCCGGGGCCCTCGAGAGGGTGCTGGTGAAGATCGTCTTCCGCAACCCCACCATCAGGCTTACCAACGTCCTCAGGCACCTGCCGGAAGACGCCGACCTGACGGAGATCAGGGCCCTCGTCACCCCCATTGTGGAAAGGGTGGCCGGGATCAGGAGGGTCGAGGGCGACCGCGCGGATTAGGCCGCCCACCTCTTTCTTTTCTTCCCTTGTCGCTGCTGAGCATGTCATAGAAACAGCTGATTAGAGCAGCGGCAAGTCGTTTTGGAATATAACTTTTATCTTAGGCAGTTCATTGCGCTGTTATCTCCCTCGTTCGACTTTGTGCTTCGTACGTTCGCGCCCTACGCTCCCAGGAACTTGTCGGCTCAAGCCTCCGCCTTGCCACGGGTGCTGAGTGCGGGACATCAGCAACCCGCTGGCGGTGCCTCCACCGGCAAGAAACCTTGCCGCGGCTGGCGCAACTCACTTAAAATGTTGAGCAGGCTCAGGGCGAGGTAAGCGTTGCGACTGCAGTCGCAGCACACTTAAGCTGCCGAGCAAGCTCGAAACAAAGTAAGGACGCCACTCTGGATGTAGCACACTTAAGTCGTTGAGCGGACTCGAAACGAAATAAGGGCGCAACCAGCCACGAGCCGGCCCCTCCGCGCACAGGTTTCCCATACGAAGCTCGGCCGTTCGAGGAAGATAACTTAAGGGTAAAAAGGAGCTTAATTGCTCAAATTTTGGCAACTTAGCTTTTCTGTTGTTTGCAGTCCGGCAAGGCGCAGCTTCCTCGGGCGACGCCCAGCCTATCCTGTCATCCCCCCTTCTCGAGGTAAGGGAATAACGAGGGCTCGGGGCTTCACGACCTGCCATCGCTTGCCGGAGCCGAGTACTGCACAATCGTGTCAAATAATGCATGCGCAAAGCGGAGAGGCGCGAAATCGACAAGATGTGCGGGGCACATAAGCTATGCTTGGGATCTGCGCTCGTCTCTGTACCAAGGATTACATGCAACTGCGGCAAGACTTGGACAGAGAGGATGGCCGACGGAACGGGTTCCGACTACCACGCTGGCAAGGTCCCTCCCACGGTCGGCGTCGACTCGTTTGGATCTTGGCGGCCTGGGCGCGCCGAAGAACGAGGTCGCCTTTCCCGCAACTTCCGGCGCTAACTTCTGCGGCTACGGGAGCGGCGCAGAGTTTGCTGGAGGCGAGAAACTCGCTCAGCGGCCGTAAGGCGGTCCTCCTCAAGGAGCAGCTGCTCTTGCCCGGGCTCTGCGTGAGTGGGTACTCAAGGAGGGCCGTGCACGAGTCCGTGAGGAGGAATGCCTCCGCTCCGCGGGTTGGAGCGGAAAGGTACCTGGCCATACCTGAACTTACCTGTGGTCGCCAAATCTGGTTCGCACAACCTCGACGCAGCCCCCTACCTGGCGCGCCAAGGATGTCGGGGGAAATCGGCCTCCACGAGCACCTATGGGGACGGAGCCCCTTTTCGGTTCGGCGGGGGGCGGAGGTTGCACAAAGAGCAGATCGAGGCGACACACACACAATGATTTTACCCAGCTTCGGGCCGCACGGATGCGTAAAACCCTACTGCTGCTTGCCTGGTTGATTCGAGTTCTTGCTCTGGAGCGCAAGAAGCTACAGTAAGTTGGAGCTGGACGTAGACGAGGGTCTACTGGGTCCTCCCTCCCCTACGTGCGCATGGGCCTCCTTTTATATGCTAAGGGGTTTCCCACAGATAGCGACGCAGGTGAGGGTAAAAATGGCAAGGAACTGTGCGAATAGTGGCCGCACAGTGCTATCGCACCTAACTCTGACGGCGGGGGACAAAGGCATTAAATGCCCGTCTGGATCGCCCGAACAGTACCGAGGCGGACCGTTGGGGGCGCCTCCGCTTGCCACGGGGGCGACTCTGCCAACGTCGCATGCCATCGCGCGCCTTAGGTTGCGCGGCGCCCCGCCACGTGCCTCTGGGGAAGCTCCAGAGTGACGCGTGGTCAGGTGAGCTGGAGCGCAGGCCTGAGGTGGTGGTTTGCCGCGGCAAGTGGCTTGCCGCGGTGGTTGTCTTGCCGCACCTGAAAGCTTTCCGCTCGTCAGGCCTTGCCGGGGCGCGCGGCGCGCCGCGGCGGGCTTTTCTTGGGGTGCCTTGGCTTGGCCGTCCCGGCGAGCTCCTCCCGCCGGGGCCTTGGTGCTTCGGCTTAGTCATCCCGGCAAGCTCCTCTTGCCGGGGCCTTGTCGCCTTGGCCTGGCAAGCTCCTCTTGCCGGACCTCACCTCCTTGGCCCGGCAAGCTCTTCTTTCCGGGGCCTGGTCTTCTAGGCTCGATCACTTGGCCTTCGTCCGGCCCAGAAAGGGCCGTGGAGACTCTTGTCGCTCCCCTGGCAAGCCTTGCCGCGGGACGCTACTACTGCCCGTGCACAAGTTCGGGGTACTAAGGTACCCCTACTTTAGTACACCGACAATATCTTTGCAAATGGCTGATAAATCAACTGTTATACCTGTCGGTATTTGTGAGGGTGTGCCTGTTGTGGTTGCAAACGTTACTATTTTAACGTACTTTGTTATTCTTGATATTCCCGAGGACGATAGTATGTCTATTATTCTTGTGGAAGACCTTTTCTTAATACTGCAGGGGCTGTTATTGATTGCAACAAAGGCAAAGTCGCTTTTCATGTTAATGGTAATGAGCATACGATACACTTTCCGAGGAAACAACCTAAAGTTCATAGTATCTATTCTATTGGAAAAATTCCATCGATTATATTTGGAGGTTTTGAATTTCCTCTTCCTACTGTCAAGAAGAAATATGATATACTTATTATTGGGGATGTGCATATCCCCGTTGAGGTAACATAGTGATATTCAAAATTTCTCCGGTTCCATGTTAATTGGAATGAGTTTGTTAACAAGACCTGATCAACCTTGTTAGTGGATTCCTTTTGATGAGCATGATATGGATGAAACTAGAAACACAACCTTCTGTACCCTCTATATACTTTCTATTATTTAGTTGAAATAAAGTAAAAATAGTATTTTTTCTGTCTGTTTCCTGATTTATCCGTGCAATATAAAAATATCCCAAAAATAAAAGTCCTCAGAATGCCATGCCAATTTAATATGATTTTTTTGGGAATATTTAAGGATTTATGGTGCAAAAATCACCGCATGGGGAGCTGCCACCTGGCCACGAGGGTGGAGGGCGCGCCCTACCCCCTTGGGCGCGCCCCCTACCTCGTGGGCCCATGGTGGCCCTCTTCCACTTATTCCTGCACCCATCCTCTTCTTCTTCCTCCCACAAACACGAATAACCAGCTCAAGCACGAGTTCTAGCTCTCTTTGCTGCAATTTTCAATATCCTTGCTCAAAGCACCTCTCGCAAAACTGCTTGGGGAGATTGTTCCTTGGTATGTGACTCTTCCATTGGTCCAATTAGTTTTTGTTCTAGTGCTTTATTCTTTGCAAATTTGTGCTGCATAGGTGACCATGCTCTTGAGCTTGCATGTCAAATTTATATGGTTCCAAGTAGTTCTAATGCTTGATATAGGTACTAGGCACTTGTAGGAGTAGTTGCTATCAATTTTGTTGAGCTTTGTTCACTTTTGTTTGAAGTTACTAAAAATTTCAGAAATTTTTCAGAGAAAAGCAATATGCTTAGGAAGATATTCTAGGGTGGTTCTTCAAAGAAGCAAGGACCCAGGCTTGCCATGCGTGATGCTGACGAGGAACCACCAAGAGACGCTCTAGTTCGGCCTTGTGAATGGCCGTCGGAAAATTTCATGGATCGAGTGGGAAATAAAGAAGAATTTAACACATATTTGCGTAACGCCGGTCTTGTGGACTTTGAGGCAGACAAATGCCCCCAGTATCATGATCTCACAAGCTCATTTGTGAGGAGGTTTGAGTTTTCATCTTCGCGTAATTCTCCTTCAGTCATGTTTGATCTTTATGACAAATCTTATACCATGGACTTAGAGGATTTTACTTTTGCTTGCAAACTTCCACAATGGGATAGTGCTAGTGATCCCCCTAAATCTGAATTTAGAGACTTTCTTGCTAGTATAACCATAGGGAATCTAGAGATATAACACAAGCTACCATAGGGAGCACTCACTTTCCTGCCATACATTATTTTTCTCTCTTCATAGGTAGGTGCATAAATGCTAAGGATGAAGCATGTCACATGTGTGTCCCTGACCTTAGCATTCTCAAGAGTGCTGTGTTAGGGGACCAATCTTATCATATGGGAGCCATTGTAGCTCGTAGGTTGCATCATAATGGATATAATGGAGATTTCTTTGGGGGAATTTATGCGACCCCCTTAGCTAATTTTCTTGAGATAGACGTTCGTGAGGGTGACATGGAGTTACCTCCTGCTTATTTAGATTTTGATTCTATGGTTTCTCAGCAGTTTGTCGAGAGGACTGAATCACCTCTCCAGTATCGACTAATCTTTAACAAACGACATGTTGTCCGTATTACTCTCCCTGCTCCTGCCTTCTTTGACTCTTAGGCAAAATGAAGATATACTATTACCAGGGAGGAGGCAGATGAGTATGAGAGGAGAGCGGAGGTAGCCTGACTCCACGCTCCAGCTCAGGAGGGGTTAGCTGCTGCATCACAGTACAACCCCAACTATTCTTTGTCGCAGTACGACCCCAGCTACACCTACGGGTATCCGCCAGGCTATCCCTGGCAATAAACCAACTTAGGCCAAAAGCCTAAGCTTGGGGGAGTACGTATTTCTCACCGACATTACATTTATGTTCACACACACTCATTGCTAGATGTCGGTGCTCATACTCTTTCACTCTAATATCCATGCTAGTTTTTTTTCTTTTTCCTGCTTTCTTCTTGTGTGTTTGATAAACCTTAAGAAAAAGAAAAAAATAGTAGTAGTTTACTTTTCTTGCTGTAGTAGTAATTAAAAAGAAAAACCAAAAATATTTCCCGTTCTTCAGTTGCTTGTTGGGAGCTTTCCCGTGTAAATAGTTTTATTTCTTTTCTTTTCTTTGAGGGTCAGTAGGAGATGACCATGATTAAATTGTTGAGGTGGCTCTTATATGCATTATTGTTGATTTAACCTAGAGCCCATATTGCTTTGTCTTCTCCTGTTTATTGAATGCTCGCAGATTCCAGCTTAGTCCAATGCACGTGCACTCTTATTATTATTCACATCGTTCGGTCGTGCAAGTGAAAGGCAATTATGATGATATATGATTTACTGACTGAGATGAGAAAAGCTGGTATGAACTCGACCTCTTTTGTTTTTGTAAATTTGATGAGTTCATCATTCTTGATTCAGCTTGTTATGAATAAACATGTTTGCAATGACAATTAGAGATCATAGTTGCTTGTGCCATGCTTGAGTAGCTATGAGTTATAATGGTTTACCTTGCGTGCCAACATGTTATTAAGATGGTTATGATGTGGTATAGTGGGGTGGTATCCTCCTTTGAATGATTTAAGTGACTTGACTTGGCACATGTTCACACATGTAGTTGAAACAAATCAACATAGCCTTCACGATATTTACGTTCATGGTGGATTATATCCTACTCATGCTTGCATCCAATGTTTATTAATTTTAATGCATGTACATGGCTGTTGTCGCTCTCTAGTTGGTCGCTTCCCAGTCTTTTGCTAGCCTTCACTTGTACTAAGCGGGAATACTGCTTGTGCATCCAATCCCTTAAACCCCAAAGTTATTCTAGATGAGTCCACTATACCTTCCTATATACAGTATCTACCTGTCGTTCCAAGAAAATTTGTATGTGCCAATCTCTAAACCTTCAAATAAACATTCTGTATTGTATGCTCGAATAGCTCATGTATCAACAAAGGCTGCCCTTATCTTCCATGTTAGGCGGGTTATTCTCAAGAGGAGAGGACTCCGCTCCTCACTCACGAGAAAATGGCTGGTCACCGGGATGCCCAGTCCCATGCTTTATGCAAACTAAATCAAAATTAATTGCAAACAAAACTCCCCCTGGGACCTGTTAGTTGGAGGCACTCGTTGTTTCGAGCAAGCCATGGATTGATGCTTGTTGGTGGAGGGGGAGTATAAACTTTACCATTCTGTTTGGGAACCGCCTATAATGTGTGTAGCATGGAAGATATCCCCATCTCTTAGTTGTTATGTTGACAATGAAAGTATACCGCTCAAAATATTTTTTTTCTATATTTCAAAACCGAGCTCTGGCACCTTTACAAATCCCTGCTTCCCTCTGCGAAGGGCCTATCTATTTACTTTTATGTTGAGTCATCACCCTCTTATTAAAAAGCACTAGCTGGAGAGCACAACTATCATTCGCATTCATCACTATTAACTTATATTGGGTGTGACTATGATTGGATCTCTTTTACCATGAATTAAAATGTCTAGTCAGTCCTTGATCTTTAAAGGTGCTCTGCATTTATGTTTTGCGGTCTCAGAAAGGGCTAGCGAGATACCATCTTGTTATATCATATTATGATTGTTTTGAGAAAGTGTTGTCATCCGGGATTTATTATTATGGCTCACTAGTTGATTATGCTATTGATATGAGTAAACATGAGACCTGAGAATTATTGCAAATGTGGTTAGTAATAATCTTTGCTGAAAACCTGAATGCTCGCTTGACATATTTACAACAACGAGAGCAAACAGAGTTTGTAAAAGTCTTTCTTTTTCTTTTTCAGTTTGTCAACTGAATTGCTTGAGGACAAGCAAAGATTTAAGCTTGGGGGAGTTGATACGTCTTCGACGTATCTACTTTTCCAAACTCTTTTGCCCTTGTTTTGGACTCTAACTTGTATGATTTGAATCGAACTAACCCGGACTGACGCTGTTTTCAGCAGAATTGCCATGATGTTGTTTTATGTGCAGAAAACAAAAGTTCTCGGAATGACCTGAAACTCCATGGAATATCTTATAAAAAATAATAATAAACCCTCGCCAAAGATGAAGACCAGGGGGCCCACACCCTGTCCACGAGGGTGGGGGGCACGCCCCCCCTAGGGCGCACCCCCTACCTCGTGGGCCCCCTGGAGACCTTCCGACGCCAACTCCAACTCTATATATTTGCTTTCGGGGAGAAAAAAATAGAGGAGAAGAAATCATCGCATTCTACGATACGGAGCCGCCGCCAAGCCCTAAAACCTCTCGGGAGGGCTGATCTGGAGTCCGTTCGGGGCTCCGAAGAGGGTAATTCGTCGTCGTCGTCATCATCAACCATCCTCCATCACCAATTTCATGATGCTCACCGCAGTGCGTGAGTAATTCCATCGTAGGCTTGCTGGGCGGTGATGGGTTGGATGAGATTTATCATGTAATCGAGTTAGTGTTGTTAGGGTTTGATCCCTAGTATGCATTATGTTCTGAGATTGCTGTTGCTATGATTTTGCTATGCCTAATGCTTGTCACTAGGGCCCGAGTGCCATGATTTCAGATCTGAACCTATTATGTTTTCATGAATATATGTGAGTTCTTGATCCTATCTTGCAAGTCTATAGTCACCTACTATGTGTTATGATCCGGCAACCCCGAAGTGACAATAATCGGGACCACTCCCGGTGATGACCATAGTTTGAGGAGTTCATGTATTCACTATGTGCTAATGCTTTGTTCCGGTTCTCTATTAAAAGGAGGCCTTAATATCCCTTAGTTTCCATTAGGACCCCGCTACCACGGGAGGGTAGGACAAAAGATGTCATGCAAGTTCTTTTCCATAAGCACGTATTACTATATTCGGAATACATGCCTACATTACATTGATGAATTGGAGCTAGTTCTGTGTCACCCTAGGTTATGATTGTTACATGATGAACCACATCCGGCATAATTATCCATCACCGATCCGATGCCTACGAGCTTTCCATATACTAGTTTACGCTTATTTACTTTTCCGTTGCTACTGTTACAATCACTACAAAATACCAAAAATATTACTTTTGCTTCCTTTACTTTTGTTACCGTTACCACCACTATCTTATTACTTTGCTACTAAACACTTTGCTGCAGATACTAAGTTATCTAGGTGTGGTTGAATTGACAACTCAGCTGCTAATACTTGAGAATATTCTTTGGCTCCCCTTGTGTCGAATCAATAAATTTGGGTTGAATACTCTACCCTCGAAAACTATTGCGACCCCCTATACTTGTGGGTTATCAATATACATTTATTTTTAAAATCAGTTTGAATGTGAGTCGAATTTCGGGATTAAAAACAGTTCGGACCGCACCGAAATATGCAAAAATTCGTATAATTTTTTAACCGTGGTCACAATATGGGCTGTAATGCTAACAAAAAGAATATGGGCTCCAAAAAAACCTTAATAATTAGCAAATGGGCTGTAAATTATTAGAAATAATGGCAGATGGGTTGTATGCTGTTTTCCACAGATTTGAGGCTTTCCTAAAAAAAGGTTGACGCACAAGCAGTGACTGTTGGATGGCCATCCAACGGTCGTCATGCTTCTTCAATCTCTACTCTTCCTGCTCCAGCCGCCCAAACAGGTGCCGGCGGGACTGCCTGCTCCCTCCTCCCCGCGGCCAGCTCTGATGTCGCGCAGGCCTCACCGCCCCACCGTACTCGCATTGCTGGCCTAGCCATCCCTCTACTCACCCACACCTGTTGTTATTCTCCGGCGACGGCAGACGAACCAGTAAACCCTTGTACAGTCGTACTCCCCTCCGCGTGGGAAACAACTGCCGAGTCTTCCCTGCCTCCGTGTCGTTCCCTTCCTAGGCCTCACCGTCGTCCACCGCCCAGGTGCTCTCGGCGCAGCCTGGTCAACGTGGTCAACGACCGACGTGCATCTGAAGTGGACTGTACGTGGAGAGGCCGACAGCTGGGTCCACGGCTGCACGCAAGGAAATGCCTCCTTATTACGCGCAAAATAATGATTCCTTCACCTGACATCAGGGGCCCACCGAAAGGGCCTCAGTATTTTGCGAAAAAACGTTACCACCGCTGACAGCTCGGACCCACCAGCTATATCTTCGCATGCAAGGAAGTGCCTCCTTATTACGCACAAAAAAATGAATACTCCCCCTGTTAGTTGGGACCCAGTATAGTGGCAGGCTGACTTGTGGGCCTACTAAGTTGACGGGGACGGAGGGCTTTGTCAACTTAGTCAATATGCACGATTCTAGCTCCAGTGACCATACGATGTCCATCCATCGGCCGTAGTGCTTCTTCAACCTCTGGTCTTCTTGCTCCAGCCGCCCAAACCAGTGCCGATCGTGACTCTTGCTCCTGCCTCCCATGGCCGGCTGCGATGCGACGGAGGCCTCACCACCCCTACTACTCCCACCACTGGCCAGGCCATCCCTCTACTCACCCAGACCGCCTGTTATTCTGCGGCGACGGCAGCCTCACACCGCAGCAAACCAGTGAACCCTCATACTCCTCTACATGTGGGCATCCACTGCCGCGTCTTCCCCGGCTCCGCGTCGTCCCCTTCCTAGGCCTCGCCATCGTCGACCGCCCTTGCTCTCGGCGCGGCGTGTTCAACATGGTCAAGGAACGGCTTCCATCGGACGTGGACTGTACGTGGAGAGGCTGACAGCTGGGTCCACGGCCGCATCAAGGAAGTGCCTCCTTATTACGTGCAAAATAATTATTCCTCCACCTGACAGCGGGGACCCACCGGACGGGCCACCGTATTTAGCAAAAAAACGTTTGCCCCTGACTGCTGGGACCCACCAGCTACATCTTCGCATGCAAGGAAGTGTGTCCGGGCAAAAAAAACCGATTCGCCCCCCTGACTGCCGGGACCCACCAGCTACATCTTCGCACGCAAGGAAGTGCCTGATAGTCGAGACCCACCTGGTCGAAGCGTATGTAGCGTTGTGATTCTGGTCGCGAACGTGTACGTACATATATACTGGTGGATGTAGAGGCGCGCACGTGTCGTAGTATTGGCGCGCACGTAGCATGTACACATACGTACAACGGCCAGGGTGCAAGAAAGAAAATACGGCCACGTATGTGTACATACGGGCGGGGTCTCGAACGCCTACTCGCGCATACGTACGGCCAGGGCTCGTGTACATGGCTGGGTCGGAACGGAGAAACAGCATCGTCTTCGTGTTCATGGGGAGGCAACGGAATGCGTCGTGTTCATGGGGAGGCAACGGCATGCTTCGTGTTCATCGGGAGGCAACAGAACGCGTGGGAGCCAATCGGCTGGGTCGGAACGGAATGCGTGGTCATGTTCATCGGGAGGGCTTGGACGGAACATGCGATGGAAACGAGGCCTGGCGTATCGCAGAATGGAGGAAACGGACCTCGTACGGTCGAAACGGGAGTCCTGTTGATCGGGAGGGGTGTGGCGTACCGCAAAACGGAGGAAACAGACCTCCTACGGTCAAAACGGGGGTCCTGTTGATCGGGAGGGGTGTGGCGTACCGCAAAACGGAGGAAACAGACTTGTGTCGGAGCGCTACGGTCGAAATGGGGGTCTTGTTCATCGGGAGGGGTGTGGCGTAACGCAAAACGGGACTCCACGGGATACTGTTCATCTCCACCGTCGACCTCCTCCTGCCTCCACGGGCTACCGTTGACCTCCTCCAGCCTCCACGGGCTCCTGTTCATCTAGCCTCCACCGCGCGCTACTCCACCGGCTACTGTTGAACCACCCCTCCACCGTCTACTGTTCATCCAGCCCTCCACACCATGGGGTCCTGTTCAACCACCCCTCCACGGGCACCCCTCCATCGTCTACTGTTCATCTAGCCCTCCACACCACGGGGTCCTGTTCAACCACCCCTCCATGGGCACCCCTCCACCGTATACTGTTCATCCAACCCTCCACCACACCACGGGGTCCTGTTCATCCAGAGGCAACGCCACCGCTCACTGTTCATCCAAACCCCCCGCAACACTCACTGTTCATCCCAGAGGCAGCATCGATCGGCTTCAGTTAGCAGCAGTAGCGATGGAACCGCTCGATCGGGTTCAGTTAACAGCCATCGATCGATCGCTCAGGCTCAGTAACACGTAGCCTTCAGTACAATCACTCGGGTTCAGTTAGAGCCCAACGCCTTGCTCGGGTTCAGTTAGAGCCAACGCCTCGCACACACGCGCGTACGTGTACGAGAGAAACGCGCATCGCTCGGCCCCTGACCTCCCACCGTAACCGGGAACTCCCCGAAATTTTCCTCGCCCTCGCTTCTACCACGGTTTTATCCATCATGGACGGCCCAAAGAATGTCATGCAGCTGCGTCTCCGGCCCGCCCAGGACGAAAAGCCCATTTTTTGTCATGATTTATTCTCATAGAAGTAGGAGCCCACCACATCTATGATGATACCGGGTTTTGTCACAATTATCATCATAGAAGTGTCATATGTATGACATATTTTTTTTTCGTTCGACCCAAAATGTCACGGATGTGTCTTTTTTTGTAGTGCATTTAAGTGATACGTGATCCAAATCAACTAACCCATGTCCGATCATCACATGAGATGGGGTAGTCATGAATGTTGAACATCTCTATGTTGATCATATCTACTATATGATTCACGTTCGACCTTTCGGTCTCCAGTGTTCCGAGACCATGTGTGTACATGCTAGGCTCGTCAAGTTTAACCCAAGTATTGTGCATGTGCAAAACTATCTTACACCTATTGTATGTCAACGTAGAGTCTATCACACCCGATCATCATGTGGTGCGTCGAAACAATGAACTTTGGGAACGTTGCATACTCGGGGAGAACACTATTGTCTTGAAATTTAGTGAAGGGATCATCTTATAATGCTACCACCGTTCTAAGAAAAATAAGAAGCATAAAAAGATAAAAATCACATGCAATGAAAATATGTGACATGATATGTCCATCATTATCTTGTGCTTTTGAACTCCATCTCCAAAGCATCGTCATGATATCCAACGTCACCAGCTTGACACTTTGATCTCCATCGTAGAGTCGTTGCGTCGAGGTCGCCACGCCAACTATTGCTTCTACAACTATCACTAATGCATAGTGATAAAGTAAAGCAATTACATGGTGCTTGCACTTCATACAATAAAGAGACAACCCTAAGGCTCCTGCCGGTTGTCGATATTAGAAAACATGATCATCTCATACATCAACATATATCACATCATATCTTGACCATATCACATCATGCCCTGCAAAAACAAGTTAGACGTCCTCTACTTTGTTGTTGCAAGTTTTACGTGGATGCTATGGGCTTCTAGCAAGAACCGTTCTTACCTACAGCAAAAACCACAACGGTGATTCATCAAGTTTGCTATTTTATCCTTCTTCAAGGAGCGACCGTAGTCAAATTCGATTCAACTCAAGTCGGAGAAACATACATCCGCCATCCACCTTTATGCAAAACTAGTTGCATGTCTGTCGGTGGGACCGGTCTCATGTACGTGGACATGTAAGGTTGGTTCGGGCCGCTTCATCCCACAATACTGCCAAATCAAAATAAGATGTTGGTGGTAAGCAGTATGACTATCACCACCCACAACTCTTTGTGTTCTACTCGTGCATATCATCTACGCATAGACCTGGCTCAGATGCCACTATTGGGAAACGTTGCATGGAAAACAAGAAAAATTCTACGCACACGCAAGATATATTCATGTAGATGCATAGAAAAGAGGGGGAGACTATTTCTATGTACCCTCGTAGACCGTAAGTGGAAGCGTTTGATAGCGGGTTGAAGTAGTTGAACTTCTTTGTGTTCCAACTGGTCAAGCATTGAACGTACGACACCTCCGCGTTCAGCACACGTTCAGCTCGATGACGTCCTCCGCCTTCTTGATCCAGCAAGACAGCGAGGCAGTGGATGAGTTCTGGTGGCACGACGGTGTCGTGACGGTGATGGTGAAGTGATCTCCATAGGGCTTCACCTAAGCACTACGAAAATATGACCGAGGGAGTAAACGGTGGAGGGGGCGCTGCACACGGCTAAGACAATGTTCTGTTGTGTGCTAGGCGCCCCCTCCACATATATATAGGTGGGAGGGAGGGAGGAGTAGATAAAGGGGGCGCCCAATTAGGAGGAATCCTACTTGGGGTCTCTCCGAAGCCGCGCCCCCTGCCTTGTATAGGTGCGGGGGAAAGGCAGGGGAGGGTGGCACCCCCCTTTCCTTTCTCCGATGAGAGGGAAAGGCAGGAGGGGCTAGCCCTCCCCCTTTCCTTCCCTTGGGCTGGCCAGCCAGTGAGAAGGGCACACCAGCCCCCTGTGGGCTGGTCTGTCCCTCCCTTGGCCCATGAAGCCCATAACACCTACCGGGGGTATCCGGAACCCCTTCCGGTGACCCGATGGCTACCCAGTGCATCCCGAAACCCTTCCGGTGTCCAATTACCATTGTCCTATATATCAATCTTTACCGACCATTTCGAGACTACTCGTCATGTCTGTGATCTTATCCGGGACTCGGAACAACATTCGGTCACCAAATCGTATAACTCATATAACACTATATCGTCAACGAACATTAAGCGTGGACCCTATGGGTTCGAGAACTATGTAGACATGACCGAGTGTAGGATCGAAAGTATGTCCAGAGGGGGGGGGTTGATTAGACTACTTGACCAAATAAAAATCTAGCCTTCTCCCGATTTTAAGTCTTGGCAGATTTTAGCAGCTTATCACAAGTCAAGCAATCAACCTACACATGCAAATCTAAGAGTATAGCCGCGGAATGTAAATCATTGCATATGAAGGTAAAGGGAGGAGTTTGGAGGGAGCAAACGCAATGTAGACACACAGATTTTTGGCGTGTTTCCGATAGGTGGTGCTATCGTACATCCACGTTGATGGAGACTTCAACCCACGAAGGGTAACGGTTGTGCGAGTCCACGGAGGGATCCACCCATATAGGGCCCACGAAGAAGCAACCTTGTCTATCCCACCATGGCCATCGCCCATGAAGGACTTGCCTCACTTGGGTAGATCTTCATGAAGTAGGTGATCTCCTTGCCCTTACAAACTCTTTGGTTCAACTCCACAATCTTGACAGAGACTCCCAAGTGACACCTAACCAATCTAGGAGACACCACTCTCCAAAAGGTAATTGATGGTGTGTTGATGATGAACTCCTTGCTCTTGTGCTTCAAATAATAGTCTCCCCAACACTCAACTCTCTCTCATAGATTTGGATTTGGTGGAAAGATGATTTGAGTGGAAAGCAACTTGGGGAAGGCTAGAGATCAGGATTCTTGTGGTTGGATTGGAATATCTTTGTCTCAACACATGAGTAGGTGGTTCTGTCTCAGAAAATGAATGGTGGAAGTGTAGGCACGTTCTGATAGTTCTCTCCTCGAATGGAGGAAGGGTGGAGGGGTATATATAGCCTCCACACAAAATCTAAACGTTACACACAATTTACCAAACTCGGTGAGACTGAATACTCAAACTCGGTCGGACCGATTTAGTTCAAAATGTGAACGTTAGGATTTTCTGTGGGACCGACACGTCAACTCGGTGGGACCGATTTCATTAGGGTTATGGCATAATGTAATATCGGTGATACTGATCACATGAACTCGGTGAGACCGATTTGTGTAATAGGCAAACAGAGAGATGGCCAGGCAAACTTGGTGGGACTGATCACTCATTTCGGTGAGACCGAAACGTTACAAAAAGGAAACAGAGAGTTTGCATTGCGAACTCAATGGGACTGATCGCTCATCTTGGGTAGACCGAAATGTTGCGAAGGGAAACAGAGAGTTTGCAATCCCATCTCGGTGAGACCGAGATCCCTATCGGTGAGACCGTACTGATTAGGGTTTCTGGCTATGGCTATGTCAAATGAACTTAGTGGCGCAGGACAAATCAAATCGGTGGGGCCGAGTTTGACTTTTGGTTTGGGACATATGTGGATAGGAGGAAGTGGCTGAGGGATTTTGGAGCATATCACTAAGCATTTTGAGCAAGCAAGCCATTAAGCAACACCTCATCCCCTTTTAATAGTTTTTCCTATGGACTCAATGTGATCTTGGATCACTAAAATGAAAATGTAGAGTCTTGAGCTTGAGCCAATATGTGTCCTTAGCATTTTGAGGGGTCCACATCTCTAGTCCATGCTATGCCAATCATTGAACTTTCTGAAATGATCATCTTGAAAGAGTATTAGTTCAATGAGCTATATGTTGTTAAGAATTACCAAAACCACCCTGGGATTAGTTGCACTTTCAATCTCCCCCTTTTTGGTAATTGATGAAAACATATAGATAAAAGCTTCGACAAATGATAATAAGATTGAAATATATCGTCACCTTGAGAAGTATGTGCTAAGCAAGAGCTCCCCCTAAATTTGTGCATTATTTAAAATTTGCTTTTGAATGCAAATGCACAATCAATTAGGATCATGGGTTACTCTACCATGTCACATACATCTTGGTGGAGCGCTCAAAATGATAGAATAAGAAAATATGCACTCGTCACCAAGGAAAAGTGAATGATCATACATGAGAGATAAATAATATCATCATCCAAGCACAAGCATTAAAGTTTGATATGATCAAACACATGACCATACAAGTATCTCACACACACATAAAGTATTATCCAGGCAAGCAAACAAATAAGTATCAAACAAGTAGCAAAAGAGATAGCATAAAGAAGCAAATCTCTCTGTCTCTCTCGAAGCCTATGATATATACACTTTCTCCCCCTTTGGCAACAAGTTACCAAAAAGCTTGAAAATGCATAGTGCTATGCGGCTCTCTAAGCTTGATCTTCGGGAGGTGGCGTGGAGAGGACTCCAAGGACGAATGCATCTGTTAAAGTTGTTGGAGCTGCGGAGTTGCTACCAGAGGAACAACTGAAATTGTGGCTGTAGGTGCTGACGTAGTAGCTCTTGTGTCTGTCACAGGCACTGCTGCAGATCTCTGTGCCCTAGGCACTCTTTGAAAAGTGTCAGTGGTAGCTTTCCCTTTCCTCTCTTCAGCTTCTTCCTGGATCTGCTCAACAACTGTTTGCAATTCTGTCACCTTCAAGTCAAGATCATAGAACTTTGTCTCAATGATCCTCTCAAGACTCTCTTGATTCTGAGTCAGGGTATCCTTTCTCAATCCTGAAAGTGGCTTGAATAAGATATCCAATTTGATCTTTCTTTGTCTTTAGGAAAACTTGTGAAGCCTCTTCAGCACTTGGCATCTTTGCTGCGTTCTCAGCTTTTGCTTTCTCCCTCTTCTCTTGAGCCTCTACAGATGTGGGATCTTCATCATCCATGACAACTGTATTGTCCTCAAAGTCAGGCCTCAAGGGAAGGTGTTCTTTATCTAACAAGTATGTGTCTGTGCCCATCTTGGAGTTGATGAGCATCTGGATATGTGGAGCATACCCACATGATCTCTTTTGGTCAGCAGCTGTCCTCTTGATTGTCTCTACAATCAGACTCATAACCTTAAACTTCTGGGGCACATCGAACAACTGAAGCAAATTGATGGAGTGGCCTCTGATCATCGTGTGATTTCCTGATTTGGGCAACAAGATGTGCCTCAAAATGGTGTTGATAGTGGCTAGTCCAGACAACAAATAGTATACAGAGCCTAGCTTGTGAGTCTCCAAGGCTTTGTCAGGTATCTCCTTGTACATGTTGGCCATGGAGTTGTGATCTTTCTTTCTCTTTGCATAGACATCTATGTCATCCTCAAGCTCTGCAGGGGCATTGATCATCTTGGCCCACTCAGCAAATAGTGATTGGTACCTTGTACCTTCAGACATCCATACAATCCTTCTATCTGGATAGAAATGAGCTATAGAATAGAATTGCATAATGAGCTCATTATTCCACTCGGTCAATTTCTGACCCACAAAAGTGTCTACTCCATTGAGTTTGAAGCTCTCATGCACTCCTAGGAAGTGGTCTTCATTATTGTCGATGTATTTCTAGTCAACCCACTTCATGTCACACATTATGGGTTTCTTATCTAACAGAATAGTCTCATAGAAGTCCTGCTGCTCCTTGGTGTGAGATCTATAGTCCACAACAGTCCTTCTCCTCACAACATATGGATCTGATTATCTCCACAGTCTGAGACCTGCATCCTTTCCGACTTTCATATTTTCTACCACTGGATGATTTTCATCATGGTCATGGATCTGATTGTCTCCACAATCTGAGACCTGCATCGTTTCTGACTTTCATATTTTTTGCCACTTGATGATTGTCATCATGTTCAGGGATCTTGGGCTTCAATTTGCTGAGAACTTGGGCTTCCTCATCTTCTTCTTCTTCTTCAATTTCAGGCACTGGGGCCTTGTTCATCTCAGCAGCTGGTATGTTTCTTGTGCTGCTCTTTGGTGCAGTCTTGGGGGCTAGAGCAGTAGCTTTGGGGGCGGTCTTGGGCTTTGAAGGAGCATCCCCAGACTTGATGGCATCCCCCATCAGCTTTTGAGCTTTAGGTGCTGGTGCAACATCATCTTCTTCCTCTTCTTCCTCATCAGATGAGTGCTTCTCAAATTCAGCCATAAGATCAACTTTCTTGCACCATCTCCCTCTCTTCCTTTCCTTATTTTTCTTGCCCTCACCAGCAGCCTCTCCAATAGTTATTTGGAGGTTTCAAGAGTGGAGGCTCTGGACTTAGACATGGGCAATCTTTTTGCAGGAGCCTTCTTGTTCAAACCAGGCTTTGTTGAAGCAGCTGTGCCAAATTCCTTCTTAACAACTTTCTTCTTGGAGCTGACCTCCTCCTCAGCAGCAACATAGTCTTCATCCTCGTCCTCAGAATTTGTTTTTCTCCTCTGCCTAGTAGCAGCCTTCAGCAAGTTGCTAGGAGTACTTCTGCCGCCTTCATCATAACTACCTGAGGGACTAGTGCCCTCACTCAGATTTACCTGCTCCTCAGACTTGTTCTGGCTATCACTTTGATCTGACATGTCTGACACTGCAAACTGAAGGATGACCCTATGAATAGTTATAGATGAGATAGAGTGGATGAGCATCACAAAGTGCAGAGTTTTTGCAAAACAAATGAGTCAAAAACTTAGTTTTAGTTTTCCACAGAAAGCATTTCGGAGCTACCGATTTGTTAAACTCGGTGCCACCGAAGCAATATTGGAATCTGAACTAGTGAGATCGGTCAGACCGAGACACAGTTCGGTGAGTCTGAGATTGCTAGGGTTTCACTGAGAGTTGAACTCGGTCACACCAATTTGCAAGTTTCGGTCAGACCGAAAGTCACAAGTGCAATGGCCTAAGCAAAATCGGTGAGACCGATTTCTACAACTTGGTCGGTCGGAGATGAGTTCTACGGAAACCTAAACCTAAATTTTCGAATCTAAACTAGTTTAAAGGAATTTTTTGCTGGAGGATGATCTCATACATGGTAGGAATCATGGCATTGACTTTGTGCTAAGAATCAGAGGTAAGGATTGCACAAAGGTTCGAACTCATACCCTAACTTGGTGATGAGCTCGCTACGGCGGCAACGGCGGTGAAGATTTCCGTTGACAACGACGGAGACCAGCGGTGGGAGGTAGCTGGTGACGAGAGGACGATCCGGAGACCCAAGTCGGCAGAGCATGCGGGCGAAGTGGTTTCTAAGAAATTTCCAAAATTTGACCCGTCGGTATATATATCCTGACCTAGTCAGTGTGACCGAGTGGAACAACTCGGTGGCACCGAGATGCAGAATCGCAAGCGGTTATTGCAACTCGGTGTGACCGAACGGTTCTAATCGGTTGCACCGAGATTGAAAACCTAGATCAACTCAGTGATCTCGGTATGAACGAAAAGGATGAATCGGTTAGACCAAAATGCACAGAGAGGTTTTGGAAGTTTAAGTCTATGACGAATCGGTGACTCCGAGTGCTCCTCACCTAGAGGGTTCAAATCTGACTTGATCAAACTTTGTGACGTAGCATGAATAGAGTTTGAGACAAGAAAAGCATAGATAGCTAGAGGAAGTTCTTAGGCATTATTGTCCGTCCATTTGGCAAAAGAAGAAGAGCCAAACAATCAAAGCAACAAATGGATGTCCTCGAATGAGAAAAATATGCAATCAACATGCTTACATAATAAAATGGAAAATGAAATATATGCCAAAGCATGCACAAACACTCTAGCATCTATCAAGCAATTGGCGATGACTAGGTCATCTATATATGAGTATATTGACTTTGGAGTCAAATGAGAACATTTGATCATAGGCCATACTCATCGTTTAAGCACAAGTGGGGTTACCACGTTTACATAAAGCATTGTTGTGTTCACACCATTAGAGTTCCTTTAGCTCAGTTTTTAGAGTAAACCTCCCCCTAGATGTTATATCCCCCCTAGGAGGGATGAACTAACCTTGGGTTTTGTTGATGATGACTTCATGTAGATGTTGAAGATGTGGATGCTCAATGTTCATGTAAATCATTTGGAGCAATCCATTGGAGTGAGTTGCACTTTCAATACCTACACGGGTTAGTCCCACAAGGAACAAACAAGGATATCCATAGACATAGAGTGAAGTTCACACAAGATGATGTCCATGAAAGCATTAGGTTAACTTGTCCCTTGTCTTACCAACAAGAGGGTTTTTGACTCCTTGAACTAGTGCAAGATGTGGAAGTTGTTTGCACTTGTTATCGCCAAAATGATATGAGTGAAGTATGTTGGCGGAGTCACCCTCAAGAACTCTCTAGTTCTTCTTCTTTGGGATCCACGTCAACTTGATGGGAATCCTTGGAGTTGTAGTCGTACTTTATGAAGTAGAACTTGATGTAGTCTGGGGAACCCACTTGACCAAGGCCTTGGGAGCTTCTTCAAATGCATCAATCTCCTCTTGAAGCTTGTCCTTGCCTTTTTTGCTTGTGGTCTTGTGGTGGAAGATCATCTTGAACTTGTGTTCATTTGAAAGAAGTAGGATCATACTTCTCTTATTGAGGTACAAACTTCGTCTTGGGGTATTGATCTTCTTACCACTCAACTCCATTGGCATTGAACTTTCATTCAAAACCAACACCTTGATTCTTTCGGTGCCTTCCTTGCTTGCATACAATTTCCTCAAATTGCTTACTTCCGGCAAGGCTCTTGTAAACACCTTTCTATATAATTCCCTTCAATAAGCTATTTTCTTGCTCAAGTGTAACTTGGCTAAGAGGATCATTAATGGAATCAAGAGAACTACTAGAAGCAACAATATTGGATTTAGCATGATTATTGTTACTACTAGAAGAAGAATCTGTCTTAGTCTTATTGCTAGATTTTACTTGTGGAATGTAAGTAGACAAGAGTAAATGCTTGGCAATGTAAGAAGAACTTTTCTTACGAAGATCATCACTGATTGCTTTTAAGAACACATGCTCTTGCTCTAGATTGAGCTTTTCAAAGCGTAGCTTCTTATGAGTCTTTAAACGCTCTCGATGATCTTCTAAGG
This sequence comes from Aegilops umbellulata, assembly GCA_032464435.1. NCBI lineage: Eukaryota > Viridiplantae > Streptophyta > Magnoliopsida > Poales > Poaceae > Aegilops > Aegilops umbellulata. Next base: position 196,056,046 of record CP136056.1, on the reverse strand, counting down.
TAGTTTCATGAGCTAACTTAAGAGTGTTTAGTTCATTAGTTAGACACTCAATCTCCTTCTTATCATGGTCATTCGTTTTATCTTGATTAGCATGATTAATAGCAAGTTCATCATAGTTTTCATCACTTGAGTTGTCAACAAGTGAATCATCATCACCTAGCAAATCATCTTCATCACTATTGAAATCAACATACTCGGGGTGTGATACCTTTGGGCATTCAGCCATGAAGCATCTTCCAATCCCTTCATTTGGTGAGTCAAATATGTCATAGGAGTTGGTTGACACAAGTGCTAGACCGGCAACTGTCGGGGCGGACGGCGTCCCCCGCGAGCACCTATGGGGCCGGAGCCCCTTTCGTAATCCGGTGAGGGGGGCGGAGGGAGCACAGAGAGCAGATCGAGGCGAGCACACGGGCGGTTTACCCAGGTTCGGGCCGCGATGGTCGCGTAAAACCCTACTCCTGCTTGGTTGTATTGAACTGGGGAGCTCGGGAGCTTGGAGAGCTAGCTGCACCGAGCGTATGGCTGTCTGGGTCCCAAATCTCCGAGCCTCGGAACCCCCTTTACGTTGCACACGGGCCTCCTTTTATAGCGCAAAGGGGTCACCGACAGGTGTCAACGTAAGAGAAAGGGGTAAAAGTGTAAAAGAGGTGGTAGCTGTAACAGTGCGGGAACGGTGGCGCTACAGTGCGGCACAGTGTTATCATACCTACTTCTGACGGTAGGGGACAAGGGCATTAAATGCCCGTCACGGTCGCCCGGACAGCACCGAGGCGGACCGTTAGGTGCGCCACCGCTCGCCACGATGGCGGCTGCATGCCACCGCATGCCCCAGGCTGCGCGGTGCCCCGCCACATGCCCTTGGGGGAAGCCCCGGAGCGACGCGTGGGCGGGCGAGCTGGAGCGCAGTCCTGAGGTGGCGATTTGCCGCGGCAAGTGGCTTGCCGCGGGGGTCGTCTTCCTGTGCCTGATAGCTTGCCGGCTATCAAGCCTTGCCGGGGCGCATAGCGCGCCGTGGCGGGCTTCTCTTGTGGTGCCTGGGTTCGGCCTTCCCGACAAGCTCCTCTTGTCGGGGTCTCGATCTTCCGTCTCGTATACTTTGTTCTTGGATGGCATTACATGGGCTCAGTCGTCCCGGCAAGCTCCTCTTGCCGGGGCCTTGTCTTCTTGGCCCGGCAAGCTCCTCTTGCCGGGGGCCTTGTCTTCTTGGCCCGGCAGGCTCCTCTTGCCGGGGGCCTTGTCTTGAATGCTTGGTCTTCTCTTGGCGCTTCCTGGGCGGGCCTCGCCGCAGGGTGCTACAACTGCCCGTGCGCAAGTCTGGGGTACTAAGGTACCCCTACTTTAGTACACCGACAGGAGCCCCCGGGCCTGGGCCACACACGGTGCCGAGCGTCGTTGGGCCAGGCCCTAACAGTGCACGGGCACGCGTGGCCTTGGTCGCGCTGCTCCTTAACTCCGCACCCGTCGCACCTTCCCCAGACGGCGCGCGCTTATCGCGGCGTCGTGGGGGCGGGGCGTGCGGGGTGAGCGTGACGTGGGTGGCGTGCGCGGGGCTGAACCGCGCAGGCGCGCGTCACGTCGCGCACGATTCTTAATGGCAGGAACGGAGTGTCCGCCACTTCCTTATATAAGGCAGAGGAAACGGGAGGGGCTCCCCTCCTTCGCCTTTATTGCGTCCTCTCCCGTCTCCAGAGATCCCATCTGCGCTCCGCCTCCATATTTCCTCCGCCGCTCGCTCGCACCTGCGGTGCTACCGGATTCTTCGTCTCCCTTCCCTCGCCGCCTCCGCCATGGCCCCGAAGACCGAGAAGGCGAAAGCGGAGAAGACCAAGAAGGAGAAATCGGAGCACGCGGCGATGCTTACCTTGCTGCGGAAGCAGAACCTCGTCTTCTCGCCGAAGCTCAGCGCGCGGGAGCTCTGGAACAAGTACTACTTGTTCTGGGCCGAGGAGACCAAGGCGCATCCCCGCACCCGAGCCTATCCGGCCGCCGCCAAGGGCAACTACCCCGGCGGGTATTATTTCTTCGCAGCCTTCTTCCACTGCGGTCTTTGCCCTCCTTTTTCTGACTTCTTCTGCGACATAATGAACACCTTCGGCCTCCACCTTCTTGACTTCACTCCCAACGCCGTCCTCACGATGGCGGTTTTCGCGCATATGTGCGAAAACTATATTGGGGTGTATCCAAACGTCGCGCTTTTTAGGCACTTCTTCATCCCTAGAGTAGAGGCCGGCGCCCCCCTCGCCGGAGGGATATCTTGGGTCTTCCGCCTGAACAAGAAGGATTCCTACTTGCCGGGGGAGCTCCGCGGCAAATGGGAGGAGTGGCGCGCCGACTGGTGCTGGGTTGTCGAGGACCAGCCGCAACCTTTCACCGCGCCGCGCGCAACACCTATTATGCGCGGCAAGGATTGGAGCGAGCTGGATTCGGACGACTGCAAGCTCAACGCCGCCCTCATCAGGATTCTCCATCTTCGGTCAGCGAGGCTGTCCGTCGGAGAGGTGGGCGCAGATTTCCTCCGCCGCCGCATCGCCCCTCTTCAAGATAGGAAGAGGCCGGCCTGGGAGTATAGCAACGCGGCGGACATAATGAGGCTGCGCCCCGGGCTCAACTTCAACTTCACGTCGGTGGAGCTGAAGGGGATGGTCCGGGAGCTATTCAAGCATGACCCGGCCCACCCAGAGTGGTTCAGGGAGCCCCGGGGAGTTGTGCCTCTTTGCAACAGCTCGGCCCGGGATTCCCTTCGCGCCATGATGCCCGCGTGCGACTCGCACGGCGTCGACCGCACGTGGATTCCGCCCAAGCCAGACGTTGTCATGAACTTCTTCGACAACCTGGCGGAGGTGGCGAAGAAGAAGGACGAGGCCCAGGGGCTGACGCGGGACACCACCGCGCGAGAGGTAGCATGCATAGCTTCCTGGGCTGAAGAGGCCACCGCAGCCGCAGCGGCCGGGGAGTTCGGCTTCTCGCCCGAGGAGGCGGAGGCCGCGGAGGCGTCCCGCCAAGCGGAGGTGGCGGAGATCTGCAGACTGCTGAAGCTGCCCCCCGACGAGCTCGCCGGGGTTCCCTCTCTGAGGCACTCCGGGATCCAGGGGATCTTGATCGAGGCCGCGGCGAGGGCCACCACCGCCGGAGGACAAAGGGCCACAGCGCAGGACGCTGGGTCCAGCGGGCTTGCCGGGGTGGAGGAGGAGGACGGCGGTGACAACGACTCCGACGGATCGTTGGAGCTCTACGCCGATGACCTTCCCTCAGCGTCGGAGACCTCCTCGTCCCGTGTAAGCCCCAGGCGTTCTCCAGCGAAGCGTCCCCGCAGGACGGCGATGGGGGCAAAGGCGCCGGCCTCCCGGCAACAACCACCCCGCCAAGCGGCACGAGCCTCCCGGGGGAGCCAGGTTGCGACGAGGGTGCCCGGCGCGTCAGCCACGTCGGGGGCGCCCCGTAAGGCAGCGCCGCACGGAAAGGAGCCCTTGGAGGGTGGAGCGGCGGCTCCGCCCGCTCCCCGGGCCCCGGCAACCGTCGGGACCGCCAAGCGCCCGAGGGAGACCTCGCCTCCCGCTCCCCGCGTGACCGCGCGTCAGGTGGAGTTTGATTTCTCCGCCTTGAGCGACGACGACGACGAGGACGAACGGGAGTAAGAGCTTTGAGGTCTTGCATCTTCGTAAACTTTGCCTTGATTGTCGCAGGCTCCGATCTTGTTCCTCATCTTAACTTCAGGACCTTGGCGGAGCGAGCGGCGAAGAAAGCCAAGGCGCCCGTGGTCGAGGTTGTGGGCGACTCGCCCACCGCGGCAACTGGGGGCGTGCCGGAGCCCAGCCTGCCGGATCCGAGCGCTGCTCCGAGGGGCAGCCCCCAGCGTAGCCCCCAGCGCAGCCCCCAGCGTAAGTCTGGGTTCCGTACTTTCGCTCGTCGGGCGCGCTTGAGGGATCGTCCCTGCGCTGGTATCTTGATAACACTGTCTCGTGCAGAGGTGGAGCCGCAGCCGCAGGAGCGGCCAGAAACCGCCCCCGAGGAGCCGCGGGCCCCGCCGTCCCCGCCAAGGCCGAGCTCTCCGGTAAAGGAGAGCACCCCGCCAAGGGCGAGCACTCCGCCGAGGGCGAGTACCCCGCCAGGGGCGGGTAGCCCGGCGAGGGCGGTGACCCCGCCAAGGCAGAGCTCCCCGACGAGGGAACCCGCCGCTGATGACGTCCGCCAAGGTTAGCTCTGTGACTTAGTCATCTTGGGTTCATCTTTTTTTTGATGTTTGCTTGAATTTCTTTTGCTCTCTGTTCTCCTTCTTCTAGATTCCCCTCCTCCCGAGCAGATGGAGACGGAGGTCATCAACATCGAGGAGGAGGAGGGCGCGCGCGGCGGCAGCGGCGACGCCCCTGCCGCTGAGGACGCGGCGGGAGCTGCCGAGCCATCCGCGCAGGAGACCGCCCCAGCGGCGGCCGCAACGGCCGGGGAGGGGGACGGCGGTCGCACTGCCGACCCGGAGGCAGCAGGAGCATCAGGTGCTGCGCCGGCCGCCGACCCCTCCGCCGAAAAGGAGCGGGCGGGTTATTACCTTGAAGCCCCCAATGGCATCTTCATCCAGGTGCCATGGGGCTCTTCCGCGCGGGCCCCCGCGGAGGGCGAGGCCCTTGACGGGGAAGTCCTTGCCTCCGCGGGCCTGAAGATTGTCGAGGCGCCCGGCGGGGCCGAAGAGCCCGAGGAGGAGAAGCTGCTTCGCCGGCTCCTGGCCCTTTACCGGGCCCGGCAGGCGAAGCTTGCTTCCCGGGAGGCCCTCGCTGCGGAGGCCGCCGTCGAGATGGAGAAGCGTGCAGCGGAGCTCCGCGCCGCCAACCAAGCTGCCCTCCGCGGCGTGGCGGAGGAGCGCAAGAGGCTCGCCGGGGAGTACCAGGAGTGGGTGCTGCAGAAGGCCGACACCGAAGAGCAGCAGCGGCTCGCCGGGGCGGAGCTGTCCCGGCGAGAGGGAGAGCTTGCCCAGCTGCAGGCCAATCTCAACTCCCACGAGGAGGATCTTGCCGCTCGGGAGCGGGCCCTTGGCGAGGAGCTGGAAGAGGCGAAAGCCGCCGCGGCTGCCGCGGAGACCGCCAGGGAGGAGCTTGCCGCCAAGGTCGCGCAGCTAGAGGAGTCGTTGAAGGCGAGCGCGGAGAGGGTCGGCGCGCTCAATGCGGAGCGGGAGAAGGACGCCCACGCCAACTCCGAACTCCAGGCGCGTCTCTCCAAGCAGGGCGACGAGCTGAAGGCCGCCAAGGATTCCATCGAGGCCCTGGAGCTGAAAGTCTCCGTGCTGGAGGAGGGGCTCCGCAAGGAGCGAAGCTTGGCGGAGAGCGCCAACACTGCGGCCGAGGACTTCCGTCGGACCGTCGCGGTGTGGACCGAGGACCTGGTGTCTTCTGCATCCAACATCGACCAGGAGTTGCTGGCGTTGAAGTTGGAACACCTCATCTACTCTCCGGACCCGGACCTCCCTCACAGCGTCAAGCTCAGCCTCTTCTTCAGAGGGGTCGCGCCGGCTCTTGCGGATCTTCGGAAGAAGATCCCCGCGCAACTGGCCGAGGAGACGCGTCGGGCCTGCACGGGAACCTTGGAGCGTGTGCTGAAGAAGATTGTATACCGCAATCCCGGTATAAATCTCATCAACGTTCTTCGCAGCCTGCCGGCCGACGCTGACATGGAGGCGCTGAAGGAGCAGGTCGCCGACATCATCGCCAGAGTGGGCAAGATTTCCAGGATTGAGGGCGACCGCGTAGACTAGGCCTCCTTTATCTTATCTCTTTTTGTCGCTGCACACGGCGTTATGAGCTCATTAGTCACTGTGATAAGTTACGTAAGGTTTTTACCTTATCTGAACCAATCAGTGCATTGTTATCTTCCCTGTCCTGGCCCTTTACTTTGTATGCTTTTCACCCTACGCTTCCGGGGAACTTCCCGGCAAGGAGCCCTTGGGCTTATAGCAGCCTGCTGGCCAAGGCCTCACCGGGAAGCAACCTCGCCGCAGCCAGTCGCAATCGCGCTCAGCTTGTTGAGTGAGCTCGGAAACGAAACAAGGGCGCGACGCTCATCGCAGCTCACTTAAATCGTTGAGCGTACTCGAAACAAGGTGAGGGTGTGGCTAGCCGCGGGTAGGTTCCTCCGCGCACAGGTTTTCCATACAAAGTGTGACTTATCAAGGAAGACAACCGAGAATCAAGAATCTGAACTGCTCAAATTCTAATAACTTAGCTTATGCATAACGCTCGTTCCTCGACGAGGCTTCTTTTTCTCGGACATCACTTGGTTCCAGCACTTGGTTCCTCTCCCATCTCCTTCCCCCGGCAAACTTTGTGCGCGAGGAACGCTCCCTCTGTCTAAGAGGCAAGGAAAATAAAGAGGGAAGCAAGCACATGGCCTTTCGGCGTGCTGATGCTCACTGGACATGCATGTTACGCAGGATGCCAAATAATACATGCAAATAACGAAGAGGAGCATGTAAAAGGCAAAAAGCGCAAAGCATAGGAGCTTTCACTGATGCGCGGGGTCTGCGCCCGCCCCTGCGCCAAGGATCACATGCAACTGCGGCAAGACTTGGGCAGGGAGGTTGGTTGACGGAACGGGTTCCGGCAACCGCGCTGGCGAAACTCCTCCCACGGTTGGCGTCGACTCGTTTGGATCTTGGCGGACGAAACGCGCCGAAGAACGAGGTCGCCTTTTTCGCGGCTTCCGGCGCTAACCGCTGCGGCTACAGGAGCGGCGCAGGATTCGCTGGAAGCGAGCGGTTCGCCCAGCGGCCGGAAGGCGGTCCTCCTCAAGGAGCAGCTGCTTCTTGCCCGAGCTCTGCGTGAGTGGGTACTCGAGGAGGGCCGTGCACGATTCCGTAGGGAGGAATGCCTCCGCCCCGCGGAGCGGGGCGGAAAGGTACCTGTTCATACCTGAACTTACCACTGTTCGCCTGAATCAGATCCGCACAACCTCGACGCACCCCCTACCTGGCGCGCCAAAGATGTCGGGGCGGACGGCGTCCCCCGCGAGCACCTATGGGGCCGGAGCCCCTTTCGTAATCCGGTGAGGGGGGCGGAGGGAGCACAGAGAGCAGATCGAGGCGAGCACACGGGCGGTTTACCCAGGTTCGGGCCGCGATGGTCGCGTAAAACCCTACTCCTGCTTGGTTGTATTGAACTGGGGAGCTCGGGAGCTTGGAGAGCTAGCTGCACCGAGCGTATGGCTGTCTGGGTCCCAAATCTCCGAGCCTCGGAACCCCCTTTACGTTGCACACGGGCCTCCTTTTATAGCGCAAAGGGGTCACCGACAGGTGTCAACGTAAGAGAAAGGGGTAAAAGTGTAAAAGAGGTGGTAGCTGTAACAGTGCGGGAACGGTGGCGCTACAGTGCGGCACAGTGTTATCATACCTACTTCTGACGGTAGGGGACAAGGGCATTAAATGCCCGTCACGGTCGCCCGGACAGCACCGAGGCGGACCGTTAGGTGCGCCACCGCTCGCCACGATGGCGGCTGCATGCCACCGCATGCCCCAGGCTGCGCGGTGCCCCGCCACGTGCCCTTGGGGGAAGCCCCGGAGCGACGCGTGGGCGGGCGAGCTGGAGCGCAGTCCTGAGGTGGCGATTTGCCGCGGCAAGTGGCTTGCCGCGGGGGTCGTCTTCCTGTGCCTGATAGCTTGCCGGCTATCAAGCCTTGCCGGGGCGCATAGCGCGCCGTGGCGGGCTTCTCTTGTGGTGCCTGGGTTCGGCCTTCCCGACAAGCTCCTCTTGTCGGGGTCTCGATCTTCCGTCTCGTATACTTTGTTCTTGGATGGCATTACATGGGCTCAGTCGTCCCGGCAAGCTCCTCTTGCCGGGGCCTTGTCTTCTTGGCCCGGCAAGCTCCTCTTGCCGGGGGCCTTGTCTTCTTGGCCCGGCAGGCTCCTCTTGCCGGGGGCCTTGTCTTGAATGCTTGGTCTTCTCTTGGCGCTTCCTGGGCGGGCCTCGCCGCAGGGTGCTACAACTGCCCGTGCGCAAGTCTGGGGTACTAAGGTACCCCTACTTTAGTACACCGACAGCAACACCTTCATATTGAGTATATTCTGAGTCGGAGTGATAACTTCTCTCAGAGTGATGGTCGGAGTCGGAGCCGGATACCCATTCACCAACATGAGCTTGATGTCTTCGTTTTGTGTAGCTCCTTGATGACTTGTCCTTCCTTTACAAATCCTTGCTTCTGCGAGAGGTTGTTCGTTCATAACGATCATCTCTTCTCCTTGTCTCTCTTGCAGGTGATTCTTCTCTTCTACTTCTCCTTTTAGGTGAGTCTTCTCTTCTTTTGTAGGGAGCCGTACACTCATTGGAGTAGTGTCCGGGTCTACCACAATTTTAGCAATTACGCTCACGACTAGAAGATCTTTTGTCATTGTAGGACCTTGCCTTGCAACTTCTTTCCTTCTTCTACTCTTGTAGAACTTGTTGAAGTTCTTCACCATTAGGCTCAATTCCTCATTGAAGGCTTGTTTCTCACTTGATGATGTAGGAGCATCGCATGAGGCTTTGTAAGCACCACTTGACTTGTTGTGAAGCTCTTCTTTATCCTTGGGTGACATCTCATGAGCAACAATTACACCAATGACTTTAGTTGGCTTGAGATCTTTGTAATTGGGCATCATTTGGATCAATGTGCACACGGTATCATATTTTCCATCCAAGGCTCTTAGGATCTTCTTGATGATGAATCTGTCGGTCATCTCTTCACTTCCTAAGCCGGCAATCTCATTTGTGATGAGAGCAAGCCTAGAGTACATTTCGGTGACACCTTCACCATCCTTCATTTTGAACTTGTCAAGCTGACTTTGAAGCACATCCAATTTGGATTCCTTGATGGAGTTAGTACCTTCGTGCATATCAATCAAAGTATCCCAAATTTCCTTTGCATTCTCAAGATGGTTGATTTTGTTGAATTCTCCGGGACACAATCCGTTGAAGAGGATAACGCCAGCTTGAGCATTGTATTGCAGCTTCTTCAATTCTTCCACGGTAGATTCACAATTCGGTTCTCTCCCATCAAAGAATTCACCTTGCAAGCCAATACACACAATAGCCTAAACGGTGGGGTTATGTCCAAGAATATGCATTTTCATCTTATGCTTCCAACTATCAAAATTAGTACCATCAAAGTAAGGACCTCTACAGTGGTAATTTCCCTCGCTAGACGCCATACTCTCCTAGGTTGTGAAACCAAGGGCTATGATCACTCAAAGCTTATGGAAATCAAGGCAAATGAAGAACAAAGCTCTGATACCACTTGTAGGATCGAAAGTATGTCTAGAGGGGGGGGGTGACCAGACTACTTGACCAAATAAATATCTAGCCTTTTCCCAGTTTTATGTCTTGGCCGATTTTAGCAACTTATCACAAGTCAAGCAATCAACCTACACATGCAAATCTTAGAGTATAGCCACGGAATGTAAATCATTGCATATGAAGGTAAAGGTAGGAGTTTGGAGGGAGCAAACGAAATGTATAAACGGAGATTTTTGGCGTGATTCCGATAGGTGGTGCTATCGTACATCCATGTTGATGGAGACTTCAACCCACGAACGGTAACGGTTGCGCGAGTCCACGGAGGGCTCCACCCATGAAGGGTCCATGAAGAAGCAACCTTGTCTATCCCACCATGGCCATCGCCCACGAAGGACTTGCCTCACTTGGGTAGATCTTCACGAAGTAGGCGATCTCCTTGCCCTTACAAACTCCTTGGTTCAACTCCACAATCTTGACGGAGGCTCCCAAGTGACACCTAACCAATCTAGGAGACACCACTCTCCAGTAATAGACGGTCTGTTGATGATGAACTCCTTGCCTTGTGCTTCAAATGATAGTCTCCCCAACACTCAGCTCTTTCACACATATTTGGATTTGGTGGAAAGATGATTTGAGTGGAAAGCAACTTGGGGAAGGATAGAGATCAAGATTCTTGTGGTTGGATTGGAATATCTTGGTCTCAACACATGAGTAGGTGGTTCTCTCTCAGAAAATGAATGGTGGAAGTGTAGGCACGTTTTGATAGCTCTTTCCTCGAATGGAGGAAGGGTGGAGGGGTATATATAGCCTCCACACAAAATCTAACCGTTACACACAATTTACCAAACTCGGTGAGACTGAATACTCAAACTCGGTCAGACCGTGAATGTTAGGATTTTCGGGTGGACCGACATGTCAACTCGCTGGGAACGATTTCATTAGGGTTAGGGTATAACCTAATATCGGTGAGACCGAACACATGAACTTGGTGAGACCGATTTCTGTAATAGGCAAACAGAGAGTTGGTCAGGCAAACTCGATTGGACCGATTGCTCATTTCGGTGAGACTGAAACATTACGAAAAGGAAACGGAGAGTTTGCATTGCAAACTCGGTGGGACCGATCTCTCATCTCGGTTAGACTGAAACTTTACGAAGGGAAACAGAGAGTTTGCAATCCCATCTCGGTGAGACCGAGATCCCTATCGGTGAGACCAAATTGATTAAGGTTTCTGGCTATGGCTATGTCAAATGAACTTGGTGGCGCCGGATAGATCAAATCGGTGGGGCCGAGTTTGACTTTTGGTCTGGGACATATGTGGATATGAGAAAGTTGTTGAGGGCTTTTGGAGCATATCACTAAGAATTTTGAGCAAGCAAGCCATTAAGCAACACCTCATCCCCTTGTAATAGTATTGGCTTTTCCTATGGACTCAATGTGATCTTGGATCACTAAAATGAAAATGTAGAGTCTTGAGCTTGAGCCAATATGAGTCCTCAGCATTTTGAGGGGTCCACATATCTAGTCCATGCCATGCCAATCATTGAACTTTCTGAAATGATCATCTTGAAAGAGTATTAGTTCAATGAGCTATATGTTGTTAAGAATTACCAAAACCACCCAGGGATTAGTTGCACTTTCACCGAGACACCTCTCCAGTCAATAACCAATAGCGGAACCTGGATGCCCATATTGGCTCCTGCATATTCTACGAAGATCTTTATCGGTCGAACTGTTATGACAACACACGTAGTTCCCTTTGTCCATCAGTATGTTACTTGCCTGAGATTCTATCATCGGTATCTTCATACCTAGTTCAATCTCGTTACCAGCAAGTCTCTTTACTTGTTCCATAATACATCATTGTGCAACTAAATCATTTGTCACTTTGCTTGAAAGGCTTCTTATGAGGTGTATTACCGAGAGGTCCCAGAGACACCTCTCCAATACTCGGAGTGGCAAATCCTAATCTCGATCTATGCCAACTCAACAAACACCTTCAGAGATACCTGTAGAGCATATTTATGATAACCTAGTTATGTTGTGACGTTTGATATCACACATGGTGTCGAGGATACAGCTCTGAGGCTTGACCCACCCAGGAGGGGCCGGGTTACACCGTTGGTGGCTTAACATGAAGAAGGCCCAAGTGGGCCTCAGAAGATGAAGTGTGAAGATGGCGGCTCATAGGAGTGGGCCTGGCGAATGCCCAAAACCCAGACTTATGAACCGCCGTACGGTGGCTTGTCTATTAAGATAGGACAATTTAGAAACCAGGCCGGTCATGTTGTGTGGTCCGGTTCGGACTCTTGTAAGCCGCTGGGCTTCGACCTGTGTATATAAAGGCGAGACCCGGTGGCGGCTTAGGCCAAGAAAACAATCGATCGGAGGCTAGGTTAAGCGTATTCGCTTCCTTGTAATCAAAACCCAAGCAATACAACTACAAGCAGGACGTAGGCTTTTACCTCGTTGAGAGGGGCCGAACCTGGGTAAACTCCTTGTGTCCTTTGTCCCGTTCAACCCTTTCAAGATAACCTACTGTCGGTGTCAAAACCGGCGGATCTCGGGTAGGGGGTCCCGAAGTGTGCGTCAAGGTCGGATGGTAACAGGAGACAAGGGACACTTTATTTTACCCAGGTTCGGGCCCTCTCGATGGAGGTAAAACCCCACTCCTGCTAGATTAATATTGATGATATGGGTAGTACAAGAGTAGATCTACCACGAGATCGAAGAGGCTAAACCCTAGAAGCTAGCCTATGGTATGATTGTGTATGATGATGATTGTCCTACGGACTACAACCCTCCAGTTTATATAGACACCAGATAGGGTTAGGGTTACACAGAGTCGGTTACAATGGTAGGAGATCTTGAATATCCGCACGCCTAGCTTGCCTTCCACGCCAAGGAAAGATCCTTCCGGACACGGGACGAAGTCTTCAATCTTGTATCTTCATAGTCCTGGAGTTCGGCTGAAGGTATAGTCCGGCTATCCGAACACCCCCTAATCTAGGACTCCCTCAGTAGCCCCTGAACCAGGCTTCAATGAAGACGAGTCCGGCGCGCAGATTGTCTTCGGCATTGCAAGGCGGGTTACTCCTCCAAGTTTTTCAAGAAGATTGTAAACACCAAAAATAGTGTCCGGCTCTGCAAAATAAGTTCCCACATATTGCCATATAGAGAATAATATTAACACAAATCAAATCTGCTGACGTATTCTGCAGTGCGTCATAACACTGTGGCCAAGCTCTTTATATAAATTGTTTTCATTGTTCCACCTCAGCGTGTTTAGCGAGGCGATTTCCTTGGCACGTCTTGTCAAAGCAGAGATCGTGTGCCCCTTTTAACGGGATTCTCATCAATACGGACGTGGGTAACCCAACCGTGCCATTTACCACGGCGCTTGGGGGGCAAGTGAGTTTTATTAGGTAGGTGGGGATGCCTAACCGCACCCGCTTGTATAAAGGGATAAGGATTCACCTTTTTAACCTACGCCTTCTTCCTCCTTTGCCAATCCATCTCTCGTGCACTCAAGCTCCAGCGCCCAAGTCCGCTCTTCCTTCCTCAACCTTCTCCAACAATGTCCGGAGCGGGAGGCAAGTGGATGGCCTCCTCCGTTACAGAGGCCCAAGTAAAAAAGCTAAAGAAAGCCGGATACTTGTCCAAGGACATCCCGCATCGGCTTCCTGAGAAGGGGCAACTTCTTCCTACCCCAGGGCCCCATGAGAGGGTAGTTTTTCTTCCCCACTTCCTCCGCGGACTGGGCTTTCCACTTCACCCATTTGTCCAGGGGCTCATGTTCTACTACGGCCTGGATTTCCACGATCTAGCCCCGAACTTCATCCTCAACATGTCGGCGTTTATCGTCGTGTGTGAGGCCTTCCTCCGCGTCCGCCCCCACTTCGGCCTCTGGCTCAAGACCTTCAACGTCAAGCCCAAGGTGGTGTCCGGCACCCAGGCGAAGTGCGGAGGAGCTATGTCCGTCAAGATGGCCAACGTCCTCTGGTTAGAGGGCTCCTTTGTGGAGTCCCTAAAGGGGTGGCAGGCTGGGTGGTTTTACATCACCATGCCACGCGATCCGAAATGGGTCGCAGCCCCCGAGTTCAGATCCGGACCCCCCACACGGCTCATGTCCTGGAAAGAGACGGGCCTGTCATGGGGTAACGAGAAAGAGGTGACTGGATTGCAAACGTGCATCCAGTCCCTAGTGAACGAGCCAGTCCGGCTGATCAATGTGATCCAGGTCATGCTCGTCCGCCGGATCCTCCCGTGCCAATAACGGGATTTTACTTTGTGGGAATTCGACCCGGCGCAGCACCAAACCCTCAGTAGGCTCTTCGAAACGACGTATGAAGACGTCTGGAAGGTGCTGACCAAAGGCGCCGAGTCCCCCACATCCGCTTCCAAGGACCGCGGATACAGCTCTTCTTCATAGATTAATTCTATGCGGGATCTAAACTCCCTTTACCTTTGACAGGCTTGGCGGGCTATATCCGGACCAATTAACTGTCCGGCTCCCCTACCCAAAGACCCAGCCCCAGCTCTCTTGGTGAAGCTACTGGCTCCGGCACCTTATGTGGTGCCGGAGAAGAAGGCCAAGAAGAAGAAAGCCACCAGGACTCGAAAGAGTTCCCGCAACATGGTGGTGTCGGACTCGTCATCTGACGAGTCCGCGACACACTCCTCTCGTGAAAACGAGGAGGAGGAACAAGAAATCTCTCCCCCCCAGCGGGGGGAGAAAAGAAGAAGAAGGCCACCCCAATGGGGGAGGCCAAGGGGTCGAAGAAAAGGAAGACCCCTCCGCCGGACTACTCCCACGATGCCGAAGAGGGTGGAGAGGAGTGGCCGGACAGGACCAAGCGTCTGGCGAAATCGTAAGTACTTATATACCAGAGTGACTCATGATATTCTTTTAATGCGCGGCTTTCCCTAATATCGCTCGTAATTTATGCAGCCCGCCCCGGGCCGAACTCAACGATTCGTCGAGCAGCTCCCTGGATTCGTCGGACGTGAACTCTGTTCCGCCCGCTGTCTCCCCCTGCAGGGCGGACGACGCCGAAGTGGCATCCCGCCAAGCTCCAGGGCAGGAGGAGATAGTCCTAGAGGAGCCGCAAGGCAATCCTTCGGACCCCAGGAGTAAAGGGGATGAAACCCCCCAGGGCTCCAAGTCCGGCTTTGTGCCGGACACCGCGCCGGACTCGATAGTCCTGGTCCGCGATGGGTGAACTCCTTCCGAGAGGAGTAAGCCGTCTGAGCCAGCGACCTCCGTCCAACCAGAGGCGCCGGACAATCTGCTGGAGGTGCTTGAGGGCGCCGCCATCGACGAGGAGCACCGTACTGTTATGAGTACGGTGATCCAAAGGGTTCAGTCCACCAAGAGCGGACTGACTGAAGCTTGCGCTAGCCTTCTAACCGGCTTCCAGGTAAGTAAAAATATGTCAAATTATTTACCGCATAGACAGTAGCCCCTGATGCTCTGTTCGGTGTTCGGAAAGAAAAGCCGAATAGAGGATCTAGTAATTTTCGCAGGAGTCTAACAACAAAAAGTCAAATATGCGTATGCAGGCTTCGCTGCTGTCCACCGCCGCACTGACTGCGCAGGTGGATGTCCTGAAAAAGGACCTCGAGCGGACCGAGCAAGAGCTCGGCCTTGCCAAACGGCAGCTCGAGGAGAAAGAAGGTAAGAAATACCCTAAAAAAAGAAAAAGGTGCCTATAGAGAGGCTTGATTGCAGAAAGAAATAACAGGGTACTGCTTATTGTAGGGGCCACAACCGAGGTGGCAACCCTGAAGCAGGTGCTAGCTAAGGCCGGAAAGAAAACGACCGAGGAGCGCGCCAAGCGAGAAAGGCTTGGGGTTCAGGTCGGCGAGGTGCAGCAGGAGCTGCAAGCTCTCATGAAAAAACATGAGAGTTTGGAGCTTGAGTCAGAAGCGCAAGCATCCGAGCTCGCGTCGGCCCTTGAGACCGCCAAGAGTGCCAAGGCCGAAGCCCAAAAGGCCCTCCAAGAGTTGGAGGAGGTGAAAAAGATAGCAACGGGTAAGGCATTCTTAATGCAAAGTAGGAATATAAAAGTAAACTACCTATTACTTACCCGAATCCGGAGTTCTCCAGGGGCGTTCGCCGATCTTCCCCACAGCGTATCCGACGCCGCCGCGTTCTACCGAGCTGAAGAGGGCAGCTCGACAGAGAGTGTGTTCTGGTCTTAGTATTCTGAGGCCGGACACCCTGTGCCTTTGAGCGATCAGCTGAAACATCTGGTCGAGCTCCACAAGGCGGCCGAACAGGCCATGAAGGGCTTACTAGTTCGGCTGTGGCCTGGAGAGGCCCTGCCTGGGAGCTATTTCGGGCTAGTGCGGCGGCTGGTGGAGGCCTGTCCACGGCTTGAGATCATCAAGCGCTCCGCCTGCATTGAAGGTGCCCGGAGGGCCCTTGCCCGTGTAAGGGTACACTGGGGTAAGCTGGACAGAGAGAAGCTGGTGAAGGACGGGCCGCCGCCGGGGAAGGAGCATCGCAAGCTCGAGAACTACTACAAGGAAGTTCTTGCCGGAGCCCGCCTTGTCACGGATGAATGTACTAAAGATGTAGTATTTGAATGAACTCGCTCGTTTGTATCCTGTGCACTGAAAACTTGTTCATATGCGCTAAGCAATGCTTCTTGAATTTAAAATATTATTTTCTGTGCGGTCGTTTATCAAAAATTGAGAGATGGCCAGTCGTCGGCTTCTGCCCCCATGCCACTAGTGCTAGAGTGTTCGGGATAAACCTGAGGGCTCTTTTTCCCATAGTTGGGTCCTTCGAGGGAGGCGCTCAGCACAACGAACCAGGCAATCGAACTATAATGGTTGAACACTCTCACTTAGCCATAGAACGTTATAATTTTAAATTTCGGCGAAGCCCCTAGTTCGGAAGGCCGAATTTGGGGCGCTATCCACGCCTTTGGCCGGACATAGCCACCTCCTCGCTCGAAGCGGCATAAGTCTTTAAGGACTCGAAAAACTTCTCGAACAGCGACCGGTCTCACGCCTTATCATGACAGTCTGTTTTAGCTTTCTCCACTGAGGTTCTTAACCCAGTTGAACCGGGGCACAATCGCAGTGGTTCTCCTAGTGCTACCTTAGCCGATATAGCGGAACGTAAGGCACCAAAACATAGGAGCCGGGCAAACCCAACATGTGACCAAAATCATGATTCGGAGCCGATGCATATAGTGCTATAAGTTCGGGGTGCCGCACTTGTGAAAGTGTACGGACTTCTCACACCAGATAGAAGGGTAATGAAGCCCCTGGCGTGTTTTGCCGTACCATGGTGTACGGTTGCGATCATGTTTATTTAATGAACATATATATTAAAAGAGGACAACGCAAAAAATAGGGGAAAAGCTATGCATTGTTTATAGAGAGGCTATTTATCAAAGCCGAACGATACAAGTAGTGCGATAAGCAAAAAGATATTAGACTATTTAACATTTCCTGACCAGGGGCAGGCCGCGGAATTTAGAAACAGATATATCGCTCGAAATAGAGACGACCTGAGAGTTCCGTAATGCGGCGTAGCTTTGTCTGCTTCCCTGAGTCTTGCATCGTCTGTGCGGTAGCAGAGCCGAACAGGTTATCCAAAGGTGGAGTCCTGAAAGTAAAAAAAAATCCGGCAGCCCCTAGTACGTTTGACGCCGTATTGTAAGCATGCCGTTAATGTGCCCCTCCCCCTGTGCCCATGGAATTTCGAGGGCGTAATTGTGTACTCGAGGTACTAGCTCCGCTATGTTGCGATGGCTGGGGTTGGGGGCCGTATTGCTAAGCTTGCTCCGAACGTGCCACGCGGTCTTGTTGCAGGTTACTCCGGGAGCGCTTTGCATTGTCCGGCTTTTTAACGACCGGACTTGAGAGTTGCCTTGAAAGGCTGCTTTGTACTTCCGCTGCGAGGGCCGCCGTGTGCTCCTCCGTACGGATGGAGCGTTCAGTGTTTCCGTTGACCGTAATTACTCCTCGAGGGCCTGGCATCTTGAGCTTGAGATATGCGTAGTGCGGCACCGCATTGAATTTAGCGAATGCGGTTCTCCGAGCAGGGCGTGATAGCCACTGCGGAATGGAACTATATCAAAGATTAACTCTTCGCTTCGGAAGTTATCCGGAGATCCGAAGACCATATCAAGTGTTATAGAGCCTGTGCAATTGGCCTCTACACCTGGTATGACGCCTTTAAAGGTCGTCCTTGTGGGCTTGATCCTTGATGGATCTATGCCCATTTTCCGCACTGTATCCTGATAAAGCAGGTTCAGGCTACTGCCGCCGTCCATGAGGACTCTTGTGAGATGAAATCCGTCAATGATTGGGTCAAGAACCAATGCGGCAAAACCACCGTGACGGATGCTAGTGGGGTGGTCCCTTCGATCAAAAGTGATCGGGCAGGAGGACCATGGGTTGAACTTTGGGGCGACTGGCTCCATCGCGTATACGTCCCATAGCGCACGCTTCCGCTCCCTCTTGGGAATGTGGGTCGCGTATATCATGTTCACCGTCCGCACTTGTGGGGGAAACCCCTTCTGTCCATTGTTGTTCGGCGGCCTGGGCTCCTCCTCGTCGTCGCTATGCAGCCCCTTGTCTTTGTGTTCGGCTCTTAACTTGCCTGCCTGCTTGAACACCCAACAATCCCTGTTGGCGTGATTGGCTGGCCTTTCGGGGGTGCCATGAATCTGGCATGAGCGGTCGAGTATCCGGTCCAAACTAGACGGGCCCTGGGTATTCTTATTAAATGGCTTTTTCCGCTGACCGGATTTATGGCCTCTGAATCCGGCATTTACTGCCGTATCCTCATTGCTGTCGCTACTAACGCGGCGCTTTTGCTTATTTCGACGTGTCCTGCCACTTTTGTCCTTGGTATCCGAATTACCAGGGTTCGTCGATAAGTTGTTGCTGCGAGCTAGCCAGCTATCTTCGCCCGCGCAAAAGCGGGTCATGAGTGTCGTGAGGGCTGTTATAGATTTCTTTCCGGCATAGTGGGTGTGCGGCGCCCCTGTACTGGGCTATGTCACGACGCAGCTCGGAAGAGCTATGCCTGTTGTGTTCGGCCCGGCCGGATTTATTGTGTCCGGAGTGAAGATCATCACGTGTCATCGGGCGTCTGCGCGATCCATAGATCGATCTTGTTTGCCTTGCTTTATCCTCCAGTACGTCTCGCAGGTCTGGCTCATTTTCCCATGCTTTAGTTGAGTGGCATCGGGGCATGGCTTGTTTAGAGGTTTGACAGGCCTCTCTGTCGCGGCCGCGAGGTGGCCGGTCTGCCATGTCATGCATTGGTAATGTAGGTGCTTCCCCCTCTGATTGGGGTAGCGGCCTACACTTAGGATAATTTTTGGAGGGGCGCTCGAGTTCATACTCTTCGGCCGCAAGGACTTCAGTCCATCTGTCAGCTAGCAAATCTTGATCAGCTCTAAGTTGTTGCTGCTTTTTCTTTAGGCTATTCGCCGTGGCTAGAAGCCTGCGTTTAAAACGCTCTTGTTCGGCGGGGTCTAATGGTACGACGAATTCGTCGTCGTCGAGGCTTGCCTCGTCTTCGGAGGGAGGCATGTAGTTATCATCCTCAACCTCTTGCTCTGCCGCTCTCTCATGAGGGCTGGCTTCTCCATCTTCGTGCGCCGAATCTTGCTGGATTTGGTGTTCTTCAGCGCTATCCGGGGTAGTATTATCTCCCGTGCCGGAATCACCGTTTCTGTTGTGGCGGGATTTAGAGCGGCGCTGTTGACACCGGCGTTTTGGCTGTTTTTTCGAGGTGTCATCCTCCGCTGTTCCATCGCCATCTCCATCCTTTGGAGCGTCCACCATATATATATGTCATATGATGAGGTGGCGGTCCAGCGCCCTACAGGTGCTGGTTCTTGTTCGTCTCCTCCTTCGTCGTCCATACCGTCGAAGTCTTCGGAGCCAAAGTCAAGTATGTCGGTTAAATCATCGACAGTGGCTATTAAGTGGGTGGTGGGTGGGCTTTGAATTTCTTCGTCGTCCCAGTCCCAACCTCGCAGACCATAGTCCGGCCTGGGCTCTCCTGATAGAGAGAGACTTGAGAGAATTCAGTATATCACCGAAAGGTGAGTGCTGAAAGATGTCCGCGGCGGTGAACTCCATTATAGGCGCCCAATCGGATTCGATCGGCAGGGGCATGGGAGGCCCGGAGTTCGGAGAAGAACCCGACTCCTTGGAGTCATGGGCCGTGCGGAGTGCAGGGCTGGCGTTCGGCTCGATCGCCTTCAAGATCGCAGCCCCCGAGGTGACGTGCAACCGTTCATCCTCAAAGAACGCAGCGGGCTCCGAGTCGAGGATCGGGGCCGGTGCGTGTGCGGCCTCCAGGGCACTATTTGGAGGCAGAGCTATTGCATGCCCCTCGAGGTAGTGCGGCGTGCTTGGCTGTGGCTCGAACCCGTCGAAGATCAAGTCTCCGCGGATATCTGCCGTGTAGTTTAAGCTTCCAAACCTGACTTGATGGCCAGGGGCGTAGCTTTCGATCTGCTCCAGACGACCAAGCGAATTGGCCCGCAGAGCGAAGCCGCCGAAGACGAAGATTTGTCCGGGGAGGAAAGTCTCACCCTAGACCTTATCGTTGTTGATGATCAAAGGAGCCATCGGGCCTAAAAGCCACGACATAGAGGAACTCTCAATGAAAGCACCAATGTTGGTGTCAAAACCGGCGGATCTCGGGTAGGGGGTCCCGAACTGTGCGTCAAGGTCGGATGGTAACAGGAGACAAGGGACACTTTATTTTACCCAGGTTCGGGCTCTCTCGATGGAGGTAAAACCCTACTCCTGCTAGATTAATATTGATGATATGGGTAGTACAAGAGTAGATCTACCACGAGATCAAAGAGGCTAAACCCTAGAAGCTAGCCTATGGTATGATTGTGTATGATGATGATTGTCCTACGGACTACAACCCTCCGGTTTATATAGACACCGGATAGGGTTAGGTTTACACAGAGTCGGTTACAATGGTAGGAGATCTTGAATATCCGCACGCCTAGCTTGCCTTCCACGCCAAGGAAAGATCCTTCCGGACACGAGACGAAGTTTTCAATCTTGTATCTTCATAGTCCTGGAGTCCGGCTGAAGGTATAGTCCGGCTATCCGAACACCCCCTAATCCAGGACTCCCTCACCTACGCTGCGATGGCTCCACACCTAAGTCCTTTCACAAGGGCATCTGCTGTGTTAAATCCACGACAGTTGGCACCCACCCCAGAGCACGATGGTTTTGAGTTCTTGATGGGCTGCTTCTCAGGGATCAAGGGATACGCCATGGATCGGATGGCAAAGAGTCGCCGGGGCAAAATCTACATTGATGATGCTGGCTGGGCCCCCGAGGCCGACTCAATTGAGTACGAGTATCGGGCCCCCTTCGGTGAGACGCCTTCATCAGCAAGATCGGTGAGTTAGAGTCTGAGCCTGATTCCTGCACTGACATCATTGAGACGGCCCGGCGCGTGAAATCCTCCAGGGTTCAACCCGGCCGAAAGAGTGCTTTCGTTGGTTTTGTTCATGGGACGGATCTTGAGGAAGGATCTATGTCGGGTGGAGAGACGACCATCTATTCAGGTAATGAGTCCTCAACCGGCGAAACATAGTCAATCTATCAGCTTCAAGATGGCGGGCTTGGGGGCTATTCCGATGGCGACAATATTCCAGAGCCCTATGAGCCGCCAAGCAGGGCTGCAATTTTTATGGCTGGCACAAAACTAGTGCTACAATCTTCAACTGCTGCGGCCATGACGTCCGGCTCAACTACTGCTACAACGGCTGGAGCAAGCGGCTCTGCGCGCCTGCCAGCTCAAGTCCTATCTGAACTCTTAGATGCTTTGGCAACTCTGTTAGCCATGGAGGTGACTCGAGCGAATCAAGAAAATCATAAAGCAGATGTTGCAAAGCTGCGAGATGAGGTGTCCAAGGCCCGAGAAGACCTCAAGACAGAGAATGTCAAGATGACCACATAGCGAGCCGCCTTAGAGGCCGAGATGCAGCGAATTAGGGCTGAGGCTTTTCGTTTAAATCTGGATCAGAACACATCAAATGTTGTCTTTCAGAGGAGATACCATAGTCGTTTGCCTCCACAGTTTGAGGGGTGGAATCTTTTTAACACACCCGGGGCAGGACCAAGTAACCCGCCCGATGTGACCCAGACCGCAGAGGCACCTGTGACTGGGGCGATGGCTCAGCCTCGTATGGCATGCCTGCCTCGTATGGATTTGACCCCGCCTGAGCGAATGCCAACACCCCTGGGTCATTATTCCAACCCACTGGATAATATGATTGCCGCGGCTTCTCAGCTGGTGGCTCTTCCGGTAGAAGGCGAGTCTCCCGCTGCGGTCGAGATCTAGAACGCCATGGAACATCTTCAGATGGCGGTTGCTCAACAGGCGGCTTACACATACAACCGTGAGCGAATTCATTCAACTCCACGTCATAGTCAAAGTTATAGCCGACGCATTGAGTCGCTGGTGGTTTCCAACAACGAGTGGCGTCGTAACCCGCCTCGCAATGATAACCCACCGCGTGATGATAACAATGTTCAGGCCCTTATGGATCAGGCAAGGGCATGTCAAGAGGCAGAACTGGCGGCTCAATTAGCGGCTCATGAGCGGCTTTAATTAAACCATTCAGTGTCTATGGAGGCTGGGATGACTTCCAGGACTATTGGTGTACCGTGTCTGGTGACGGCTCTGCGTAATGAGCGTCTGCCTAAAGATTTTAAAGGCCCTCGTAAGGTGGCTAATTACACAGCTAATCTTCCACTCGAGGACTGGATTGAGAGCTACGAGCTGGCGATGGAGACGTTAGATGTGAACGATGCAGTGTGCGCCAAGTACTTCACCATGCTGCTGGATGGGCCGGCTCAAACCTGGTTGAAGGTATTACCCCCCAATTCTATCAATTCATGGGCTGAGTTGAAGACACGCTTTATTCAGAGTTTTAAAGACACGTGTAAGCAGAACCTATCGATTATTGATCTGGACGCTTGCGTGCAGCGAGAGGATGAATTGGCCCACCACTGGGTTCGCCGGGTTCCAGCCATTATCCCCTCATCGGATAGCATCAACATTGGCTCTGCTGTTCTGATTCTGGAGAAAAAATGTCGTTTCACCCCCCTCAAGTAGAAGTTAGGCCTGCTTAAACGTCACTTCAATGACATGGGAGAGCTCATGGCGGCTCTCATCAAATATGCTGACTCAGACAATACTAGAGATCCTGGATCTGATGATGAGAAATTGAACAAGGGGAAGAAGAATGGCAATAACAAGGGTCAGCAAAACAACATGACAGGTTCAAACCAGGGCAACGGTGGCAAGCGCAAGCAACTTGATGGCGGGTCAGACTTTGTGGCCAAAACTAGTGCACAATGTAATAATCAGCTTCGTAAAGGTAAACCGATGTTTGGAGGATCGAAATTTAACCTAGAGGCGATGTTGAATGAGCCTTGTCCAAAACATAGTTCCCTGAATAAGCTGTCAACTCACTTATGGAAGGATTGTTTTATTATGAAGGAATATAAGAATTCTAGCTTTTATCAGAATCATAATAACAATAATGGCCCACCCGGTGGGTCAGGGCCGGGCTCACACGGGCCCGCCTTTGGGGACGACGACTCAAGTTCTGGATATCAAGGGCAGGGTAATCAGAATGGTTATAATAAACAGCCTAGTCAGGGTAACCAACAACAATAGTCAGGATATTAGAGCAATCCGAAGCAACTTAACGGTGGCCAGTATCATGTTTTCACCACAAGTATTTGTAAGAGAGATCATAAGGTGCACAAGCATGCAGTCAATTCAGTTGAGCCAACGACGCGTCAATACTTATGATGGCCAGAACAACCAATCGTATGGAGTCGTGAGGATCACTTGCCCGGGTTGACAATCCGGGTCAGTTGGCATTGGTGGTTGCCCCTCAAGTTAGGGGTTATAAATTTACTAAAGTGCTCATGGACGGTGGCAGTAGTATCAATATCCTGTATTATGACACCTTTCACCGGGTGAACTTAATTGATAAAGATCTTAAGCCGTCCTCTATGGTCTTTCATGGCGTGGTACCCGGTAAGTCGGCATACCCAGTTGGTAAGATTGCCTTAGAACTGGCTTTTGGTGATGATTATGATTATAGGGAAGAGACTTTGTGGTTTGCAGTGGTTAAGATCAGAAGCCCTTATCACGCTTTGTTTGGTCGACCGGTTTATGCCAAGTTTATGGGAGGGCCTTGTTATGTGTATCTGCAGCTCAAGATGCCAGGACGTAAGGGTACCATTACGGTCCATGGTAATAGAAAAAATGCTTTGGAGTGTGAAGAAGGTGATGCTGCCTATGCTGAATCTGCTTGTGCCACAGAGTAGCTTAAGTTTTATAAAGATAATGTTGACCCGGCTGATATGACCCCGTTAAAGAAACCAACAACAGAGCAAGACCCTTTATTGAAGTTTAAGTCGGCGGATGATACCAAATAGGTTGACTTTGTCCATGGCGACTCATCTCAGTAGTTCACTATCGGTGCTAATATGGATCCAAAATAGGAAAGCACGCTCATCGAGTTCATCTGTGAGAATCAGGACATCTTTGCATGGAAACCTTCATATAAGTCGAGTGCGCGGAGAGAACTCACTGAGCACACTCTAAATGTTGATCCTAAGTTTAAGCCGGTCAAGCAGTTCCTTCGCCATTTCAATGAAGAGTGACGCAAGGCCATTGGAGAAGAGGTGGTCCGGCTCTTAGCGGCCGGGTTCATTGTTGAAGTTTTTCACCCTGAGTGGTTGGCTTAACCGGTGCTGGTGCTTAAGAAAAATGGTACTTGGCATATGTGTGTGGATTACACATACCTTAATAAAGCTTGTCCAGCTGATCCTTTTGCTCTTCCACGTATTGATCAGATCATAGATTCCACGGCGGGTTGCGAGCATTTGAGTTTCCAGAATGCTTATTCAGGTTATCATCAGATTAAGATGGCAGTTAAAGACCAAGAGAAGACGGCTTTTATCACACCTTTTGGAGCTTTCTGCTATGTGTCTATGCCTTTTGGGCTCAAGAGTGCGCAGGCGACTTATCAACGTTGTGTCAATCAGATTGGACGCAATGTTCATGCTTATGTGGATGATATTGTTGTAAAATCCAGGAAAAAGGAGACCCTGTTGGATGATTTGAAAGAAACCTTTGACAATCTCTGGGTCAACAAGATGATGCTTAACCCGGCCAAATGTGTTTTTGGTGTACCTGCAAGCAAGCTTTTGGGTTTTCTGGTTTCCGAGAGAGGTATTGAAGCTAACCTAGAGAAGATCAAGGCTATTCCTTAATTAGCTAAGTGATGTCTACTACACAACCTTCTTCTTGTAGACGTTGTTGGGCCTCCAAGTGCAGAGGTTTGTAGGACAGTATCAAATTTCCCTCAAGTGGATGACCTAAGGTTTATCAATCCGTAGGAGGCGTAGGATGAAGATGGTCTCTCTCAAACAACCCTGCAACCAAATAACAAAGAGTCTCTTGTGTCCCCAACACACCCAATACAATGGTAAATTGTATTGGTGCACTAGTTCGGCGAAGAGATGGTGATACAAGTGCAATATGGATGGTAGATATAGGTTTTTGTAATCTGAAAATATAAAAACAGCAAGGTAACAAGTAATAAAAGTGAGTGTAAACGGTATTGCAATGCCAGGAAACAAGTCCTAGGGTTCATACTTTCACTAGTGCAAGTTCTCTCAACAATAATAACATAATTGGATCATATAACTATCCCTCAACATGCAACAAAGAGTCACTCCAAAGTCACTAATAGCGGAGAACAAACGAAGAGATTATGGTAGGGTACGAAACCACCTCAAAGTTATTCTTTCCAATCAATCCGTTGGGCTATTCCTATAAGTGTCACAAACAGCCCTAGAGTTCGTACTAGAATAACACCTTAAGACACAAATCAACCAAAACCCTAATGTCACCTAGATACTCCAATGTCACCTCAAGTATCTGTGGGTATGATTATACGATATGCATCACACAATCTCAGATTCATCTATTCAACCAACACATAGAACCTCAAAGAGTGCCCCAAAGTTTCTACCGGAGAATCAAGACGAAAATGTGTGCCAACCCCTATGCATAGGTTCATGGGAGGAACCCGCAAGTAGATCACCAAGACATACATCAAGTTAATCACGTGATATCCCATTGTCACTACAGATACGCACGGCAAGACATACATCAAGTGTTCTCAAGTCATTAAAGACTCAATCCGATAAGAAAACTTCAAAGGGAAAACTCAATCCATTACAAAAGAATAGAGGGGGAGAAGTAACATAAGATCCAATTATAATAGCAAAGCTCGCGATACATCAAGATTGTGCCAAATCAAGAACACGAGAGAGAGAGAGATCAAACACATAGCTACTGGTACATACCCTCAGCCCTGAGGGTGAACTACTCCCTCCTCGTCATGGAGAGCGCCGTGATGATGGAGATGGCCACCGGTGAGGGTTCCCCCCTCCGGCAGGGTGCCGGAACAGGGTCCCGATTGGTTTTTGGTGGCTACAGAGGCTTGCGGCGGCGGAACCCCCGATCTATTCTGTTCTCCGAAGTTTTTAGGGTATATGGATATATATAGGAGGAAGAAGTACGTCAGGGGAGCCACGAGGGGCCCACGAGGGTGGAGGGTGCGCCCTAGGGGGGCAGGCGCGCCCCCCTACCTCGTGGCTCCCTCGTTTCTTTCCTGACATGCACTCCAAGTCCGTCGGGTAGCTTTCCTTCAAAAAATAACTTCTCTACAAGGTTTCATTCCGTTTCGACTCCGTTTGATATTCCTTTTCTTCGAAACACTGAAACAAGGGAAAAAACAGGAACTTGCACTGGGCTCTGGGTTAATAGGTTCGTCCCAAAAGTAATATAAAAGTGTTTAATAAAGCCCATAAACATCCAAAACAAATAATATAATAGCATGGAACCGTAAAAAATTATAGATACGTTGGAGACGTATCAGCATCCCCAAGCTTAATTCCTGCTCGTCCTCGAGTAGGTAAATGATAAAAACAGAATTTTTGATGTGGAATGCTACCTAACATATTTATCCATGTAATCTTCTTTATTGTGGCAAGAATATTCAGATCCATAAGATTTGAGACAAAAGTTTAATATTGACATGAAAACAATAATACTTCAAGCATACTAACAAAGCAATTATGTCTTCTTAAAATAGCATGGCCAAAGAAAGCTATCCCTACAAAATCATATAGTCTGGCTATGCTCTATCTTCACCACACAAAATATTTAAATCATGTACAACCCCGATGACAAGCCAAGCAATTGTTTCATACATTTGATGTTCTCAAACTTTTTCAATCTTCACGCAATACATGAGCGTGAGCCATGGACATAGCACTATAGGTGGAATAGAATGGTGGTTGTGGAGAAGACAAAAAGGAGAAGATAGTCTCACATCAACTAGGCGTATCAATGGGCTATGGAGATGCCCATTAATAGATATCAATGTGAGTGAGTAGGGATTGCCATGCAATGGATGCACTAGAGCTATAAGTATATGAAAGCTCAAAAAGAAACTAAGTGGGTGTGCATCCAACTCGCTTGCTCACGAAGACCTAGGGCATTTTGAGGAAGCCCATCATTGGAATATACAAGCCAAGTTCTATAATGTAAAATTCCCACTAGTATATGAAAGTGACAACATAGGAGACTCTCTATCATAAAGATCATGGTGCTACTTTGAAGCACATGTGTGGTAAAAGGATAGTAGCATTGTCCCTTCTCTCTTTTTCTCTCATTTTTTTATTTTTTTATTTTTTATTTCGGCCTTTTCTCTTTTTTTATGTCCTCTTTTTTCTTTTTTATTTTGTCCGGAGTCTCACCCCGACTTGTGGGGGAATCATAGTCTCCATCATCCTTTCCTCACTTGGGACAATGCTCTAATAATGATGACTATCACACTTTTATTTACTTACAACTCAAGAATTACATCTCAATACTTAGAACAAGATATGACTCTATATGAATGCCTCCGGCGGTGTACCAGGATGTGGAATGAATCAAGAGTGACATGTACGAAAGAATTATGAATGGTGGCTTTGCCACAAATACGATGTCAACTACATGATCATGCAAAGCAATATGACAATGATGAAGCGTGTCATAATAAACGGAACGGTGGTAAGTTGCATGGCAATATATCTTGGAATGGCTATGGAAATGCCATGATAGGTAGGTATGGTGGCAGTTTTGAGGAAGGTATATGGTGGGTGTATGATACCGGCGAAAGGTGCGCGGTATTAGAGAGGCTAGCAATGGTGGAAGGATGAGAGTGCGTATAATCCATGGACTCAACATTAGTCATAAAGAACTCACATACTTATTGCAAAAATCTATTAGTTATCGAAACAAAGTACTACACGCATGCTCCTAGGGGGATAGATTGGTAGGAAAAGACCATCGCTCGTCCCCGGCCGCCACTCATAAGGAGGACAATCAATACATAAATCATGCTCTGACTTCATCACATAACGGTTCACCATACGTGCATGCTACGGGAATCACAAACTTTAGGTATTTCTCAAATTCACAACTACTCAACTAGCATGACTCTAATATCACCATCTTCATATCTCAAAACTATCATAAAGAATCAAACTTCTTATAGTATTCAATGCACTTTATATGAAAGTTTTTATTATATCCCTCTTGGATGCCCATCATATTAGGACTATATGCATAACCAAAGCAAATTACCATGCTGTTTAGGACTCTCAAAATAATATATGTGAAGCATGAGATTTCATCTATTTCTTCAAAATATAACCACCGCCGTGCTCTAAAAAGATATAAGTGAAGCGCTAGAGCAAAAGACAAACTACTCCAAAAAAATATAAGTGAAGATCAATGAGTAGTTGAATAATTATGCAACTATGTGAAGACTCTACCATTTAAGAATTTCAGATCTTGTGATAGTATTCAAACAGCAAGCAAAGCTAAATAAAATAAAATTGACGCTCCAAGCAAAACACATATCATCTGGTGAATAAAAGTATAGCTCCAAGTAAAGTTACCGATGAACAAAGACGAAAGAGGGGATGCCATCCGGGGCATCCCCAAGCTTAGGATCTTGGTTGTCCTTGAATATTACCTTGGGGTGCCTTGGGAATCCCCAAGCTTAGGCTCTTTCCACTCCTTATTCCATAGTCCATCGAATCTCTACCCAAAACTTGAAAACTTCACAACACAAAACTTAACAAAAAACTCGTAAGCTCCGTTAGTATAACAAAATAAATCACCACTTTTGGTACTTTTGTGAAATCATTCTTTATTTATATTGGTGTTAAACCTACTGTATTTCAACTACTCTATGGTTTATAAACTATTTTACTAGCCATAGGTTCATCAAAATAAGCAAGCAACACAATAAAAACAGAATCTGTCAAAAACAGAACAGTCTGTAGTAATCTGTATCATGGAACTACAAAAATTCGAAAATAAATTTTTGGACCTGAGGAATTTGTCTATTAATCATCTGCAAAAAGAATCAACTAAATAGCACTCTCCAGTAAAAAGTTAAAGCTAATCTCGTGAGCGCT
This sequence comes from Aegilops umbellulata, assembly GCA_032464435.1. NCBI lineage: Eukaryota > Viridiplantae > Streptophyta > Magnoliopsida > Poales > Poaceae > Aegilops > Aegilops umbellulata. The sequence goes on along the minus strand of CP136056.1, from coordinate 196,027,205 downwards.
AAAGTTTCTGTTTTTTACAGCATGATCATAAAGACTTCACCCAAGTCTTCCCAAAGGTTATACTTGGCACAAACACTAATTAAAACTTAAAACCACATCTAAACAGAAGCTAGATGGATTATTTATTACTAAACAGAACCAAAAAGCAAGAAACTAAAATAAAATTGGGTTGCCTCCCAACAAGCGCTAAAGTTTAACGCCCCTAGCTAGGCATGATGATTTCAATGATGCTCACATAAAAGATAAGAATTGAAACATATAGAGAGCATCGTGAAGAATATGACTAGCACATTTAAGTCTAACCCACTTCCTATGCATAGGGATTTTGTGAGCAAACAACTTATGGGAACAATAATCAACTAGCATAGGAAGACAAACAAACATAACTTACTTTAAGCACATAGAGAGGAAACTTGATATTATTGCAATTCCTACAAGCATATATTCCTCCCTCATAATAATTTTCAGTAGCATCATGAATGAATTCAACAATATAATCAGCACCTAAAGCATTCTTTTCACGATCTACAAGCATAGAAATTTTATTACTCTCCACATAAGCAAAATTCTTCTCATTCGGAATAGTGGGAGTATCATAAGGGACTTGAATACTATAAATTGTTTCCACATTAAAAGAGTAATGTTCAGAAAAAGGGTAATCATAATCATGAAAAGTTTTATAAGTATAGTCATCACTACTTTTTATAGCATAAGTTTCATCAAAATAATCATCATAAGTAGCAACTTTGTTCTCATCAATCGAAACCTCTTCTGAAATAGTGTATACATCACTAAATAAAGTCATGACCTCTCCAAATACACTTTCATAAATATTATAAGATTCAACATTCTCCAAAATAGTGGGATCATTACTTCCTAAAGTTGACACTCTTCCAAACCCACTTTCATCAATATAATCATCATAGGTAGAAGGCATGCTATCATCATAACAACTTTGCATATCAAAACTTGGGAGGCAAAAAATATCATCTTCATTAAACGTAGCATCCCCAAGCTTGGGGCAAACATTAATTGCAGCAAATATATTCTGAAAAACATCATCTTCTTCAAACATAGCATCCCCAAGCTTGGGCCCTTTCATATCATAAGCATAATCACTCTCATCGTTAATAGTATGGATAGCACCAATGGTATAGCAATTATTATATTCTTCCAAGCAAGTGCCAAAAATATTTTCAAGATCATAAGAAGTATTATTATCTTCCCAATCATAATCATCACAAGAAACAATAGGCATAACGAGATCATCATCAAGTGCATCATCTTCCACAATTATTTTTGATTCATTTTCATGAGGCACAACAATAATAGGAGCAACATCATTTGGGAGGGATAACTTTTTACCTTTGCTTCTCCATCTTTTCTTTTTCTTCACCACACCATGTGTGGGTTCAATCCTCTTTTTGGAGCTCCTTATTAATGAGATTGGTTGAATAGAAAGCTCCTCCTCGTTACCTGATTTATCAAAAGAAATAATAGGAGGATATTGGGAAGTCTCTTCCCTTTCATTAATATTCTCTTCATCTTCTATTTGTTTTCTTTTGTTTACGTAATTGGCAATATAAGGATTTTCAATGCAATTCACCGCAATACATATAAATTTCCTCTAGATCAAAACCAAGAAGTTGATAACAGGCAAATTCTGGAAGATGCTTATGTCGGCGTTCTGGGAACGGGGGTCCCCAGACTTGCCAGCCTGCGGCGTGGCTCAAGTGGGGGCCCAGCGCGGCCCATCTTCATCAAGCTCAATGTCAGTGTCAAAACCGGCGGATCTCGGGTAGGGGGTCCCGAACTGTGCGTCAAGGTTGGATGGTAACAGGAGACATGGGACACTTTATTTTACCCAGGTTCGGGCCCTCTCGATGGAGGTAAAACCCTACTTCTGCTAGATTAATATTGATGATATGGGTAGTACAAGAGTAGATCTACCACGAGATCAAGGAGGCTAAACCCTAGAAGCTAGCCTATGGTATGATTGTGTATGATGATGTTATATATGATCTATCGACTAGCCTGGCCTCGGTTTATATAATGCACTAGAGGCCTAGGATAACAAGAGTCCTAGCCGAATACGCCGGTGGGGAGAAGTCCTTGTCTTGATCGCCAAGTCTTGTGGAATCTTCCTTGTATGCGGCAGCTGTCCGAACTGGCCCATGAGTATACGGCCATGGGGGTCCTCGGCCCAATCTAATAGATCGGGAGACGACGTGGTGAGTACCCCCTACTCCAGGACACCGTCAGTAGCCCCCTGAACTGGTCTTCAAGTTAGGGATGCTCCTCGATTCTTCCGAACTGTTCTTCATCTTCGGTCGTCGGTCTTGAAAACTGGTTCAACAAATCTTCTTTATCTTCGATCTTGAGGATCGCCGAAATGCATTCGACGGGTTTACACGTCGGGTATCCAAGGAGCCCCTTTAAGTTTCTGGCCTTTATCAATGCCTTGTTATTTTTATGCCACACATCGGGTTTGAAGTTGTCCCCGGGTGGCAGCGTCCTCTTGCGTCCGAGCTCCAACACCGGACTGTATTCGAGGAGTATGGTTGCAGCCGAGCTCCAACACCGAACTGCATCCGAGCTCTAGCGCCAGACCGTATCCGAGCTCCAACGCCGGGCTATGTCCAAGCTCCAACCCCGGACTGTATCCGAGCTCCAACGCCGGACTAGGTCCAAGATCCAACGCCGGACTGTATCCGAGGTGTCATAGATCACCTTGGTTCAGAAAAGTTGAAGGACTTTAGCCGAGCTTAATGCCGGAAATGCCCTCTATGGAGCCAGCCACTAGCGCCCGAGCTTTATGCCGGACTGCTTCCGAGGTGGTGCACCACCCCGAGTGTGGGCCAATTTTTGTCAATATTATTGATTGGTGCAATTTATTCTCTGCCGAGATATATAGCCAGTAGCCCTCGAGGTGGGTATCGGTCTAAAACCCGAGATGCACATGAAGGATGACATAAGACCGCTGATCCCAGTAGCCGCTGAGACTCAGGTCGATTTGCAAAATCGGCCTGAGGATCAAGTCCTAGCTCGGCAGAATACTTCGAGGCACTAAAAGCGGTGTGCTCAGTCCTCGAGACTCAGGTTTGGTGCAGCCGACCAACCTGAGGATCAAAATCTCCTCAGAAACTATATTGCACATAAAATTTTCTGCATTGGACAAGCAATGCAGTAGCCCCCGAGACACTGGTCGGGTGGCAACACCAGATCAGGGGATCGATGTGCCCCTTTAATATGTTTAAATAATAAGCCCGAAGCCCAGCAGCCCCCGAGCCTTAATGCGGGCACGGGTGGCCAAATTAAGGATCGATATCCATAGTAAAATCACAAATTGTGTGTAATGACTCTATGTATCCAAGTACTTTACGTCATTTAATGCTCGGATCCGCATTGTACAAAACTTTGTTGACCGACCATCGGCTTCCACCTCCTCGGCCAGTAGCCGAGGAGTGTTTGTCTTACTTTATAAAGCCTTTATGAAGGCAAAGATTTACGACAAACAAGGCAATCTGGCCATACGGTTTTATAAACAAAGGTACGCGGAGAGATATGTTATATTACTATTTGACAGAAGAAATGTCTTCAAAGAAAATAGTCCCGCTATCGGTTCCTTTCTTTGGGTTGTCATGCTAAGCATGATCATAAAACCTCAGCTCCAATGTAAGAGCAAAATATCGAGGATTTAGTTTGGGAGGCTAGTTAATAGCCCCTGGTAGTGTTCGGCGACAGTCAAGGTCAAGCCATAAACACTTCGGCCAATGTTATGAACGGCCTGTTATTTAACATAGTCATCTGATCGCTGACCAGTTTACGCTTATTGTGACAGTCAGTTTTCGGCTTTCTCCACTGAGGTGCTTAACCATGTGAGCTGGAAGCACAATCGCAGTGGTTCTCCCTTTGCATGCCTAGCCGAACAAAACGGAACGTAGGAAGCAAGTGTAGGAGCCGGGCAACCCAACTATTGACCGAAGACACAATTCGAAACCGATGGATATATAGCAATATCTGAGAATGTTTTTGCCGAATCCCTAAAAGGTGTCCGGCGTTGCACTGCGAGACTAATGCTAGAAAAACACAAATAGTTTAAAAGTGCCAAAAAGCTTGGAAAACCAAGAAACGTTAGTAAAAACATGACATCCGAACAATATCAAGTGTTTGGTGCCAATCCGAAAATTGGTCTTAGAAAAAAGAAGTGCTTCTGTCGTGCTTTAACATGATACATCCTATCTCAAGACTTCGAGCGGGTCAGCCTACGGCTTCAACCTCCTATCCCGAGGGCGGAGTACTTCTCATCAGGCAAGTTTAGCAAACTAAACTCTAGCGGCTTTGAGAGAGAAATTAGGCTCCCCGGCTAGTGACCGCACACTCGTGTCGAAAAAAGGAGTGATAAATGATAATAATAAAACTTTGCAACGACTAAGAAGAAGAACACTTATTATAAAATGGCTCAAATAAACTTGAGAGCCCCCAAGTGACTTGGGTAGGAGAATGATTGCGTGTACCGAAGTACTTATATCATATCTATGTTCAACCGAACTTTAAACGCGTCTTAAACGACCGTCGGCTTCTCCCTCTTTGGTCAAGGACCAAAAAGTGTTATGTACTCCATCGGTCGAGAATATCGACGGTGTTTCCAATAACCAGGCAATCAGGCCATAAGGCTGTAACAGACAAAGCGCGCTGAGGGAACTTATGCTATATTACTGCGAAGAGTAAGAAGCATCTTCGAAGAAAATAGTACCCCCACCGATACCTTTCTTTGGTGCTCATTGTTATTATGAGACTTGTGCAATAAATTTTTTGTAATCATGAGTTCCGTTGTGTGCCGACCATCATTGAAAACTATAAGAGCGCTAGCTTTCGGCTTCACCCAGTCTGAGGTCCGGCTCGGGCGAACCGATCGTGACAATCGTAGAGGTGCTCCCTTTACTCCCTAGCCGAACAATCGGGAACGTAGGGGTAAACACAGGAGCGAGGCAACCCAGCTTGCAAATCGCTTAAGTCAATATGGTGCATATTGTGGCTAATACACGAATAAGGAACGAAGCCGTACAAGTATAATCATATGCAACAGGAAAAGCTTCATAAAGGAAGCCCCCAAGTAAATGGGGTATTTGAACTTATGCGTCACAAACAAAGTTTGGACAAGGAAAAAAAACTACAAGCAACTTTTTTTCAAAAAAGTATAATGCTTGGTCGAACCGAACACAAGTTAGAAATTAAAGCTTTGAGCATGAAAGCGACTTAGCTGGTCAATGTGTTCGCAGTCCGAGCTTGATGTGGGACCAGGTTCTATCCCCCAAGCCGGTCCCGAGGTGGCGGAGCGGAGAGCTCGACACGCCGAAGTGGTGACATAGCACGGTCGATGCAGACCGGCAGAGTGACGCCGAAGTCCCCGGATCATTTTCCTGTGCACAAAATAGTGCAAACGGGAGATAATAGTAATAATGATAATTAAAAAAAATCGCTGCATAATGAATAATTTATACAAAGTGAGTAATAAAAGAAATATGGCCTGGTGCCGAAGTCAATGTCGATGCAGGGCGTCGGCGTGATGCGGTAAAGGCGTGGCAAAGCCTGAATTCGCAGGTCGGTCCGAGGTCTGGATGCGGCGTTCGCCGGACTTTGTACGGAAACTGACCGAACCACCATGCGACTGTCATGAATGCGGCCACCATTTGATAGACCTGTGTATATATGATGGACAAAACAGAGTAATAATTCCTTGGGAAAAATGAGCCCAAACAAGCAAAAAATATTAGGGATTGATCGCACCTGGTTTATTTGTTGTAGCAATCCGAAGGAAGGTGATTCCCAAAATTGGGACTCGCTCCGCACACCCATTGCCTTATGGGCGATAAAACGACGGCATGGCAATGCTGGTAAAGGTTGGCTCACCGAGGCAAAGCCCTCGGCCCAGCTAACGTGACGGAGCTGGTCGGCTAGTGACGCCGAAGTGTCCAGAGTAGGTTGATGAAGAGATGGCGAAGCCCCCGGTCCAGCCGAGATGTCGAAGCCCCGATGTCAGCCGATGAGTCGAAGTAGGTCGGCGTGATGGACACCAGCTTGAAGAAGCGATAGTGCGGCCCTGTCGATGCAGGTCGTGACGTGGTCGATGATGGCTTGATGAAGCAACCGTGCGGCGATGCCGGTATGCCCGCTCCGGGTAATCCGTGGGGCGGCGATGTTGGTGATGATTTATCCTTCGCAATGCCGGACTCTTGCTCGGCTTGCCGAGATGATGATCCGAAGAAGTTGAGCTCGGCTCAACAAAGTGACGTCGTGTCTTAGCGCAGGTCGGCAGCCATGGAGTAATATTGCCGGACTGGTTTCACACCAGCATGATGTTGAAGATCATGTTCAAAAGATCTTAAAGTTAGTGGGATGTGTTCGGGAACAAAACACAATACCCCATACAAAACTTCCTTCAAAAGGGATGTCCGAAATCCCGTTCATAGAAAAGATGAACTCGGGTCGGATTCGTTTTCGCGCAGAAAACACATCCGAAAAGTGATGCACTAATCGGAAGGTTCCCGGAGTTTGGACGGTCGGATCGAGCTGAAATTTTGAGAGGTGGTAGATACGGGAATTCCGCAGCCGATCAACGGTTGGATCTTCCAAAGGACTTCCGAGCTAGAAGCTGGACACCACGCCTAAACACATCCAAATTCCCGTCAAGATTTGACACGGCTCCGGTATATCGTGGATTGCTCCATCGGAACTCGACGAAATTTTCCAGGGTTGTTGTAGACTCAATTCCGCACAATTCTACCAAAGCGATCGTCAAAACGATACTCGAGGAGGTGGTGGCAGCAGATATGAGTTCGCTGTTCAGAAAAACAGCACGGTCGCTTGATGGCAATGTTGACGTTGAGCCCCCGAGCTCCATGGATGATTCCTCCGTGATCTTGATAGAGATCGGAGTTGATGTCTGATGAAGGCCCTCGTCCGAACATGGTGATCCTGAACACGGGGCGCAATTCTTGGTCGAACCAAGGCGACCAGTCGAGCTGGTGACGAAGATGCCGAAGTCGCAGTTGATCTGCAGGCGAGCCATCGATCCTTTTGTCGATCACACAACGGAACTCTCAATGAAAGCACCAATGTCGTTGTCAAAACCGGCGGATCTCGGGTAGGGGGTCCCGAACTGTGCGTCAAGGTCGGATGGTAACAGGAGACAGGGGACACTTTATTTTACCCAGGTTCGGGCCCTCTCGATGGAGGTAAAACCCTACTCCTGCTAGATTAATATTGATGATATGGGTAGTACAAGAGTAGATCTACCACGAGATCAAGGAGGCTAAGCCCTAGAAGCTAGCCTATGGTATGATTGTGTATGATGATGTTGTATATGATCTATTGACTAGCCTGGCCTCGGTTTATATAATGCACCAGAGGCCTAGGATAACAAGAGTCCTAGCCGCATACGCCGGTGGGGAGAAGTCCTTGTCTTGATCACCAAGTCTTGTGGAATCTTCCTTGTATGCGGCAACTGTCCGAACTGGCCCATGAGTATACGGCCATGGGGGTCCTCGGCCCAATCTAACAGATCGGGAGACGACGTGGTGAGTACCCCCTAGTCCAGGACACCATCACTCAAGCTCAAGACCCTCGCGAGGGGCCAAGCCTCGCGGGGTGGACGACAGGAAGCCTCCTCAAGAGCGTCCTCATCAGGGAGGCTCGCGAGGAGGCGGAGAGATCAATGCAAGGGTACCTCGCGAGGATCCCGTGATGCAAGCCATGATGATCAAGGACAGGCGGGCGCCGGCCTGGGCAGAGTCCTTGTTTCCCCTTTGGTGCAAATGGGGCAAGCACAGGCCAAGGCATCAGGCAAAGGTTACCATTCCGGTGCAACGAGACCAAGACCAGCCGGACGGCCGGACGGAGGTCACCGTGGAGCCCAAGACGGCGTCATCACCAGTGCTTTTGGCAGCCGAAGACCACCTTTGGTTAGGATAACTTGTACTAGATGTTCCCCTTCAAAATGGCCAAATGTTGGCGCCCTTCCTGCTCAATTATTCGGGGAGAGGCCCAGGGCCTCTATAAATAGAGCTAGCCGCCACGAGGAGAAAAGGAAGAAAAAGAGAGGAAAGAGAGAAAAAGAGGGCGGGTCGGAAGGAGATGAACCGAATCGAGTAGAGACCAAGTAGAACACATCACACCAGCTCAAGAACACCCCTCACGAGGCTGTTCTCCCGTTGTACTATTCATCATCAGCCCCAGAGGCAATCCACCGCACCACACACTGGAGTAGGGTATTACACCACAACGGTGGCCCGAACCAGTATAAACCTCGTGTCTCTTGTGTTGTTCATCATTTTTCATCTTAGTTCGCACGAGAGGATCAGACGTAGATCGGTAGGGGAGAGATTGCCACACCCTGATTTTCATGCCACAATACTTAAGCTAATAAATCATGATAAAATATGGTTTGACAAAAACTTTTGAGTGTTTTGGACCTTGCCATGATTTGATTTTGTTTGTTGTTTGCAAGTGCTCTAAAAATCAAATAAATCCTCCAACTCCTATACTTCATCTCCTTGATCCAAACTCTTGAACCAATGATCATGCCATGTGTATAGGACATAAAAATAATTTCTTACAAAAATAATTTCGCCAAATAGTATTTTCAAAAATTAGTTTTTCAAAAACCCCTGGATTGAGGTTTGCACTGCAAGTACTTAATTAAGGGCAATAAAAATATTTCCAAAAATGTATTTGACTCCTATTAGATACAGGATACCCAGAAAACACAAAAATATAATTTTAAAAGTTATTTTCCTATTTTATTTAAAGGCTTTTTCTTAAGGCCAGAAATGGTCTTAAATTGGTTAAAAATATTTTAAAACTTTAAAAATATTTGAGAAAAATCAGGGAAACTCAGTGGACATATATTTTCCATATATATGAGTTTAAACACATGGTCATGATCAAAATATTGGAAAAACAATTCCCAGAACCATTTCTACCCATTGCAAGGATTTGAAATATTTCTACAGGAAATATTTCCATAAAAATCCAAGAAAATTCTAGCATGTCACATATGACATTTTTGATGATCTTGACAAGTCTCATGTTCTTGTGAATAGTATAACCCCATGAAACCCTCTCAAAACCACTTCTGTCCTTTTTGAAGTTTGAACAACTTTGCACTGTCAAACATGTCCAAATGCTCTCAAACTTGGTGCACATTCTCAAATGGTGTAATAATGCATCTAGACCAAATGGCACAAGTTGGAGAGAATTTTATCTTGATCAAAGTACCCCAAAACCCTCTGTGACCAGAATCAAATTTGAACAAGTTTGTACTGCCAACTTTTTCTCCTTGACCCCAACTTTTGCGGACGTGTTCAAATCCTCAAATGATGACACTACACCAAGTGGTGCATCAAGGAGAATAGATTTGCATGACTAAATCTTGGTAAAGCCATTTCTGCTGATTTCTAGGGTTTACCAAAGTTACATTGGCAACTTTCTTCAAATGGACTCAAACTTGGTGGTCAACCTCAATTATGTGTGACAGTTGATCCTGTTAATTCTCATGTCAAGTGGAGCTAATTTTCTTGCCCAAATTTGCATCAAACACCTGCTGTCAGTTTTCAAAAATCACCATTTTGGCCACTTAGACTATTCTACTTGAGCTCAACTTTTTACCACAGCCCCTCCTAGTCCTCCTCTACCTCCAATAACAATGGTTGCATCTCAGCTCAATGATTGAGGGATGAAACCACCTCATTTACCCCTCTGGACAGCCCCTGCACCCCTATTCCTCACCTCCCTCCTCACTCCAGTGGATCCCCAGGGCATCCAATGCCATATCCACATTGTTTACTCCCCCTTGCAGCAGCCAGACACAAGTGGGTGCGTGAGGACGCGAGAAAAAGCCGCGGGTGCCGGCCATTTGCGCGCTCTGGAGCACGTCAGCGTGCTCCTGACCGTTGACGCCGCGTCCCCCGACCACCTCGAGCCTCCCCCTCACGCCAGTCGAGGTGCCTCGACGTCCGCAGCACGCCACCGTGCAGGCCCCCTCGTCTCCCCCTCTCTCTCACCTCCTGCGGTGCGCGCCCAGGGCCGCCCAGCTCAGCTAATGCCCGTCCTCGCACGCGCGAGCACCAGGGCCTCGCCCCTCTCTCTCTCTCTCTCTCTCTCTCTCTCTCTCTCTCTCTCTCTCTCTCTCTCTCTTCCTGGCAACCTACGCGACTCCCACGAACGCCGTAGACAGCTCCTCTCCCTCCCTCCTGGCCTCCCGAGCCGTTGCCGCGGCCACCCGTGCACCGGGTCCACGGTGAGCTACGGGTCGGCTATTTAAGGCCACCCCCGAGCCCGCTCTCTACTCCTTTGGCTCCCTCTCCCTCTCGTGCACCCCTGGAAAAACTCATACCCCTCCCCATGTCTTCCGTTCACCGCAATGGCCGGAGCGCCGCCGTCGGGCTCCGCCTAAATTCGGGCTATCCCGAGCCTCTCCTCTCTCCCTAGCCACTCTAGTACTCTCATACCACCACCTCGAGGCCCTCCGTCACCATCGTTCATCCCCGGGAACACCACACGCTCGTGGCCGAAGAAGGCCGACAGCCTCCTCTGCGGCCACCCAAGCCATCGCTGCTGCAGTCCTCCACGGCGTGCGTGCAGCACATGGATGGGTGCGGCGTGGCCTCCTGAGCACGCCGGTGGTCAGAGCGTCACCGGAGACGTTCTGTAGCCCCGGCAATCGCCGGCGGGAGTCGCTCCTCCCCGCGGCCGGAGCGCACGCGGGAGGTTGAAGGCGACCTGCAACTGGGGCCCGCGCGTCAGTGACCCAGTGGGCGTGGCCGAGCCGCTGGGCCGACCCACTGCTATTTCCCGCCCTGTGCGCAGGATAAGGGTAAAACCCTTTCCCTTTTCTTTTTCTTTTTCCAGTCAACTTCAAAAATCCATAAACAATTGAAATTAACTCCAAATTTGATGATTCAAATTTCTAGTAGTTTCTAAAATCATTCCCTACCACATGGTGCTATGGTCACATTTTTACAGAAGCATTTCCTTCACAAATAATTAGCAAATCCTATTTTTCTATTTCTGTGATGAACTTTAGAAAATCACAGAGAGCTCAAATTTGATCCAAATGCCATGATTCAAATTCCTTGATGTTTCTAAGTTCATAACTTAGTTTATGAACATTTTTATTAATACTTTCTGTACCGCACAATATAATGAGCCACTTCTTCATATTTGTCAACTTTGCAAATGCATAGGAAAATCATTTCAACTCCAAATCCAGTGAAACCAATTCCTAGATGCTTCTAAAATCATCCTTTGTTAAATGGGTGCCTTTGCTCATTTTTCAAAAATATGTTTCTGTACACTTCTTGCGAATCCATAAACCTCTTGATTCCATCATATCAAAATGTTTAGAAATATCCACTGACCAAATTCCAATGAAACCACTCTGGTTAATTTTCATATAACCAGAGATGTCCTAGAAAAGTCAAATCAATATTTTTAGAGCACTTTCATTTCCTGCCTTGTTGTGTTGCTTATTATGGTTGCTTTCGACGATAGTTGACGAAGTAGATGAAATGCTCGGAGTTGGACTAGAGATATTTGAAGACCTCGAAGACTTTGTTAAAACAGGCAAGCAGCCCTTTGACCATGTCTATGAAACCCTTTTTATGCATGCCATATAGCACCATATTGTTGTTGCAACGGAATCATGATGAGATGGTAGCCACTTTCGTGGGTTGCCTTCATTTACTCCTTGTTGATACTTGCATTGTGCATGACCCTACCTTCTTATGAGGGTTGTGTCGGTGGGAGTAGATAGGATGCTAAGTAGTGCTACGCAAAAGGGACGGGTATATGCATGGTATTGGAGACGAGTATTTTCGAAAGACCTTTCGAAAACCCCGTCGGGTGCCACTTACGCCCAAGGGAGATAATGGGATGGGTAACCACTTGATGACGAAGTGGTGTCCCGAGGCAAGTGTGTGTGTTGCTTTCAAAAACGGATTGGTTTAAGTTGCGATCGTTATTCCAACCTTACATGCGCAACCACTCTACCCTTATATGGGAAAGGGCATTATTGATTACCTAGGCCGATACTAGCTTGGAGCCCGCATTACTAGTGACGGGGGAGAGTTGGTGCTCTCTCGGGACGGGGTCGTGCCAGGTAGGGCGGCCAAGAAGATTTTTATGGGGCACCGGACACACCGTTGGTACCCCGTGCCAGTGGTATGTGATGAATATGGGAGCGAGGCTCCACAATTTTAAGTTATGAAATGTTGGGCACGGGGGTTACTACCAATCGAGTGGACTCCATGTTAGTGTTGTCTAGGGAAAGGTAGTGATCGGGTGCTTACCCCGGGTACTTGAGGTACCGCGGGTCGTGGATGACACGGAAGTTCCCCGGATCTTGTGGATAAAGTGTGCAACCTCTGCAGACTGTAAAACTATTCGAATAGACGTGTCCACGGTCAAGGACAGTTGGGTAACCGCTCTTGGGCTACGTCCACATGTTTACAAACCAGTGTGTGTGTTTGGATAAGTGGGAAGAACTACTTGGGTCAAGTCAAGGACTTGACATGATTGAGTTGGGTTGATGCCCACTCTAATTATGTTGATATCTGTAACCTGTCCTCATGGTTACTTGAATTCTCCTCGTGCATGTCTTCAAGTTGTTGAACATGCCATTGCACTCAAAAGTAGCTTTCCGCAAAAATTTACCTATATCATGCATTGTTGTACCTTGAACCAAAACATGGGTTGCTTGTGAGTACATTCAAAGTACTCATTGGCTTGGCACTGGTTATTTAATTGGCCAGGCAGGGAAGAACAGGAGATCGAAGAAGAGTTCTTTGAAGACGAACATGCGAACTAGGACGTTTCCCAGTCAGAATGCCTGTAGGGTGAAGGCAGATGGCATGGGTTCTACTTATCGACGAAGAATTTCCGCTGCTTAAGTTTATTTGGTATTCAGCCCTCGTGGCTTTATCTATGTAAGACTTGACCATAATGGTCCTACTTGTGTAATACGGTATGTATGGATGTAAGACTCTTGTTATTCAGCTTCTGTTTGTTCAGTGAGCATTGATCTCTGGGATCACTGTACACATGCATTCGGTGATCACGACTTATGAGTCGGGGTCCCCACAGAGCTGGTATCAGAGCCATCCTGACTGTAGGAAGCCTTAGTTAGCATGGTCGTTAGTTAGGGTAAAACTATTTCCAAAACTATTACAAGTTTTCAAAACTATCTATACTTCTCTTCCCTTCTCAGTTTTTCGAAAACTAAGGTATACTTTCCCCATCGATCTCTTCCCTTCAAAACTATTGCAAACGGTCACTAGCACCCTCAAGCCCCTGACCACGGGATTCCTTGTAATCATCGTGGATAGTCTAGGAGGAGTACACCTTTCCAAATACTCACCCACCTCTTCTGAACCCAAGATTCGCGACACCACAACAAGACGATGCCAACAGAAGATACGCCTTTGAAGAATGAGGACATGAAGACCCAGAGGATGGTGACACCTTTGAAATTTCCCCAGGATGATGCAACCTTGTCCTATGACGATCAGGGTGTAAGATATGCAAGACCATGATAGACATGTCTAATAGAGCAATCATGTCCTTACCGTTGTTGTATCGGCAACCACCGATGGATGAGAACCTCGCCATTTGGCCCGCCTCACTATAGTGAGCAGGAAAACGGTTCTCTTCATCCCCTGCTCTTGGTGTCGATGTTTTCATCAACATAACCGACATGTTGGACCTCTACTATGCCTTGTTAATGTCATTGCATAAAGGATTACCTACCTGGTACCATCGACGCCTTAGAAGACAAAACGGGATCGTCATGACTAAGAAGACAACAAAAGACCAAGTCAATGCCTGCTACGAGGAGCCACCTTCACCCCATCACTTCAACATGCGATAAGTTGTTGAATATTCTTCAGGCTCAACCCAGATCGTTTTGTCAAAATAATAGACGTAGCGACACCTGAGGAAAACTCAGAAGACTGCATGAGGCACAAGGCACGACTACTGAGTCCGAGAACCCCTAGGGTAGGATGAGTCGTGTACCCCCTATGCGCAGTCGAGTCCGTATGATGGTTCGAATAGAACCATGACTGTGTGTTGCTTGTTTTTATTTGTTTGTGTTTTGATATAAGTCGCACTTTTGCCCAAGGCAACAAGTATGCGACTATATCACCTTCCTTGTTTTCCTTTGTTTGGCCCTTTTGGCACTTGTTGTTTGCACCTGCACTATAGAACCCCCTTTAGGCATTCCCCAGCTATGCCACTTTTCTCTCTCATCTCTCTCATCAACTGAAGACCGGCAAGACAAGATACACCAAGGATTCTACTTCGGCAACCAACTGGCACTGAAGACTTTTGTTGCGGCCTCCTCGTCCAAGTACAATCCCTGGAATTATTTTTACCCCTCAAGATTAGGAACCCATCCCCAGACCCTTCGAGACTTCACGAGATACTCCAGCACAACCCTTAATCAGGTGCCTAATCCCTAGAATTGTGAGAGAACCTGTTAAGCCTCCGTAACCTTGCTTATCACTGGGTTCATTATGGAACTAGTGGACATAGTGAACGAGCACGTTATCATCCTAAGTTAGCACCAAAACTGACGATGCCATAGGGAAGACCAATTTGAGGATATAGGAACAGAGGACAAATGACTTGATGAGTTATATCAATGACTTTGAGGAATTATATGAGACTTTGGTGGATCATGAGGCTTTTCATGATTGGTAGATGAACTTGGTGGGATCATGTTGATAGAGTAGTGTAACTTTCATCACCCTGGAGTAAATTGGGATTTGTAGGACAATTATAATTGCAAGCTGAAATCCATGGAAGTATAATGATTTGACTTAGCCGGGGGATATTGATAGGAAATAATTGACGTTATGATGATGACTTAGGGGAAAAGTGTATGAATTCTCGTAGGACATGAGATTTGGATTAATAGGTGATCCTAGTGGGGTAAAGGTGCTGAGTGAGTCTACATGGTTCGGAGTAAATTGGATTTAAACTGATGATCTTGATCGTGACACCATGTTTCTCGATGGACAATAAACTAGGAGATTGGAATTGATTTAAGGATCTATATAAGCTGGAGGTTGGAAGTTACTTGACCCCGATAATGGGAATTGGTGGACTGACTACAGTAAGGTAGCCCTTTCGAGTATTCGGGGATTATAGGGACTTTAGGATATCATGTGGTACACCATAAACATTGGATTTGTAGAATTAATGGATTAGGTAATTAATGGGCTTATGGAGTTGATTCAAAGGAAGGAAACAAGATCTTGGAGTGGCTTACGACGTGTTTCCTTAGGGTAGAGAAGCTTTATCTTAGACCTTGAAAGAATAGGCTGAGCACTTGGATTGTCACGTTCAAGTTTAGCAGCTTATATGTTCTACCCATGGATTTTTAGGGGTAGACATACATATGAGTTTAGGGATTGTAGACATATATGGTTTTGTTAGACCTCCTCTCGAGAAGTCATGAGGATATGAATAACATGAGTGAAAATTGGAGTTGGCCTATATGAGATGATTCTTTCGGTAATATGATGTGATAGAACAATTGGCATCTGAGGAATTGTGCTCGAGGATAAACGTTCACTTGCACCCTAGAATCCTTGAAACCCTTAAGCCCTACCAAGACACAACATGGTCGGATCATGACCATGGGTCTTGACTCTAGATCGAGAACACCTTGGACCATACTCAACCGTGACCACCACCAATGCCCCCATCCTACTTTATGTACCTCATGAACAAAGTCTTCATGGAGTACTCGGACAAGTTGGTTGTCATCTTTATTTTGGTAACATACTTGTCTACCCGAAGACGGAAGAAGAATCACTGAGCTGGTCAAGGAACATCTGAGGATTGCCATGTCCAGGAGGAAGAACTACACCCACCACTACCGTCAAGAAGTGAACTTCCTCGTCGAAGACCGTGTGTATCTACAAACCACTCCTCTCTAAGGAAGGAGACCCACACCAAGATTCACCGGCCCCCTTTGAGATCACTCCAAGATTTAACAGCCCCCTCTGAGGTCACTACAAGATGAACAGAAGACAGTTACCAGCTGGAGTTGCCACCTGAATTACCTGATGTGCACAATGCTTTCCACGCATCACAACCCCGGAAGTGTTTCCAACTTCCTAATTAGCCCGGTCTCTACAAGGACATTGACCACGAGCCATCGACCTCCAGCCCAATATGACCTACGCGAGAGACCACAATTGCAATCTGGATCAAGCAGGACGACAAACACGAAGCCACGCCATCGAGCACTTCAAGGTTCAATGGAGCACCAAACGGAAGCAGAAGTAGTATGAGGACGTGAAGACTACCCCAAATCCAAGTTTTCGTATTCCTTTCCGCGCCTAGTCTGGGAATCTCGGGGACGAGATTCTTGTAAGGGGGGTTGGTCTGTCACACCCTGATTTTCATGCCACAACACTTAAGCTAATAAATCATGATAAAATATGGTCTGACAAAAACTTTTGAGTGTTTTGGACCTTGCCTTGATTTGATTTCGTGTGTTGTTTGCAAGTGCTCTAAAAATCAAATAAATCCTCCAACTCCTATACTTCATCTCCTTGATCCAAACTCTTGAACCAATGATCATGCCATGTGTATAGGACATAAAAATAATTTCTTACAAAAATAATTTGGCCAAATAGTATTTTCAAAAATTAGTTTTTCAAAAACCCCTGGATTGAGGTTTGCACTGCAAGTACTTAATTAAGGGCAGTAAAAATCTTTCCAAAAATGTATTTGACTCCTATTAGATATAGGATACCAAGAAAACACAAGAATATAATTTTAAAGTTATTTTCCTATTTTATTTAAAGGCTTTTTCTTAAGGCCAAAAATGGTCTTAAATAGGTTAAAATTATTTTAAAGCTTTAAAAATATTTGAGAAAAATCAGGGAAACTCAGTGGACATATATTTTCCATATATATGAGTTTAAACACATGGTCATGATCAAAATATTGGACAAAACTTCCCAGAACCATTTCTGCCCATTGCAAGGATTTGAAATATTTCTACAGGAAATATTTCCACAAAAATCCAAGAAAATTCTAGCATGTCACATAGACATTTTTGATGATCTTGACAAGTCTCATGTTATGGTGAACAGTATAACCCCATGAAACCCTCTCAAAACCACTTCTGTCCTTTTTCAAGTTTGAACAACTTTGCACTGTCAAACATGTCCAAATGCTCTCAAACTTGGTGCACATTCTCAAATGGTGTAATAATGCATCTAGACCAAATGGCACAAGTTGGAGAGAATTTTATCTTGATCAAAGTACCCCAAAACCCTCTGTGACCAGAATCAAATTTGAACAAGTTTGTACTGCCAACTTTTTCTCCTTGACCCCAACTTTTGCGGACGTGTTCAAATCCTCAAATGATGACACTACACCAAGTGGTGCATCAAGGAGAATAGATTTGCATGACTAAATCTTGGTAAAGCCATTTCTGCTGATTTCTAGGGTTTACCAAAGTTACATTGGCAACTTTCTTCAAATGGACTCAAACTTGGTGGTCAACCTCAATTATGTGTGACACTTGATCCTGTTAATTCTCATGTCAAATGGAGCTAATTTGCTTGCCCAAATTTGCATCAAACACCTGCTGTCACTTTTCAAAAATCACCATTTTGGCCACTTAGACTATTCTCCTTGAGCTCAAATTTTTACCACAGCCCCTCCTAATCCTCCTCTACCTCCAGTAACAATGGTTGCATCTCAGCTCAATGATTGAGGGGTGAAACCACCTCATTTACCCCTCTGGACAGCCCCTGCACCCCTCTTCCTCACCTCCCTCCTCACTCCAGTGGATCCCCAGGGCATCCAATGCCATATCCACATTGTTTACTCCCCCTTGCAGCTGCCAGACACAAGTGGGCACGTGAGGACGCGAGAAAAAGCCGTGGGTGCCGGCCATTTGCATGCTCTAGAGCACGTCAGCATGCTCCCGACCGTTGACGCCGCGTCCCCCGACCACCTCGAGCCTCCCCCTCGCGCCAGTCGAGGTGCCTCGACGTCCGCAACACGCCACCGTGCAGGCCCCCTCGTCTCCCCTCTCTCTCACCTCCTGTGGTGCGCGCCCAGGGCCGCCCAGCTCGGCCAATGCCCGGCCTTGCACGCGCGAGCACCAGGGCCTCGCCCCTCTCTCTCTCTCTCTCTCTCTCTCTCTCTCTCTTCCTGGCACACTACGCGACTCCCACGAACGCCGTAGACAACTCCTCTCCCTCCCTCCTGGCCTCCCGAGCGTTGCCGCGGCCACCCGTGCGCCGCATCTACGGTGAGCTACGGGTCGGCTATTTAAGGCCACCCGGAGCCCCCTCTCTACTCCTTTGGCTCCCTCTCCCTCTCGTGCACCCCCGGACAATCCCACACCCCTCCACGTGTCTTCTGTTCACCGCAATGGCCGGAGCGCCGCCGTCGGGCTCCGCCTAAATCCAGGCTATCCCGAGCTTCTCCTCTCTCCCTAGCCACTCCAGTACTCTCATACCACCACCTCGAGGCCCTCCATCACCGCCGTTCATCCCCGGGAACGGCACGCGCTCGTGGCCGAAGATGGCCGACAGCCTCCTCCGCGGCCACCCAAGCCATCGCTGTTGCAGCCCTCCACGGCGTGCGTGCAACACATGGATGGGTGCGGCGTGGCCTCCTGAGCATGCCGGTGGTCGGAGCATCGCTGGAGACGCTCTGTAGCCCCAGCAATCGCCGGCGGGAGCCGCTCCACCCCGCGGCCGGAGCTCGCACGGGAGGTTGAAGGCGACCTGCAACTGGGGCCCGCTCGTCAACGACCTAGTGGGCGGCCCCCTGCCGTTTAAGTGGAAACGGCTACGGCGAAGACGCTTCGACCTCGCCCGTCGCCCGCGTGGCCGAGCCGCTGGGCCGGCCCACTGCTATTTCCCGCCCTGTGCGCAGGATAAGGGTAAAACCCTTTCCCTTTTCTTTTTCTTTTTCCAGTCAACTTCAAAAATCCATAAACAATTCAAATTAACTCCAAATTTGATGATTCAAATTTCTAGTAGTTTCTAAAATCATTCCCTACCACATGGTGCTATGGTCACATTTTTACAGAAGCATTTCCTTCACAAATAATTAGCAAATCCTATTTTTTCCATTTCTGTGATGAACTTTAGAAAATCACAGAGAGCTCAAATTTCATCCAAATGCCATGATTCAAATTCCTTGATGTTTCTAAGTTCATAACTTAGTTTATGAACATTTTTATTAATACTTTCTGTACCGCACAATATAATGAGCCACTTCTTCATATTTGTCAACTTTGCAAATGCATAGGAAAATCATTTCAACTCCAAATCCAGTGAAACCAATTCCTAGATGCTTCTAAAATCATCCTTTGTTAAATGGGTGCCTTTGCTCATTTTTCAAAAATATGTTTCTGTACACTTCTTGCGAATCCATAAACCTCTTGATTCCATCATATCAAAATGTTTAGAAATATCCACTGACCAAATTCAAATGAAACCACTCTGGTTAATTTTCATATAACCAGAGATGTCCTAGAAAAGTCAAATCAATATTTTTAGAGCACTTTCATTTCCTGCCTTGTTGTGTTGCTTATTATGGTTGCTTTCGACGATAGTTGACGAAGTAGATGAAATGCTCGGAGTTGGACCAGAGATATTTGAAGACATCGAAGACTTTGTTAAAACAGGCAAGCAGCCCTTTGACCATGTCTATGAAACCCTTTTTATGCATGCCATATAGCACCATATTGTTGTTGCAACGGAATCATGATGACATGGTAGCCACTTTTGTGGGTTGCCTTCATTTACTCCTTGTTGATACTTGCATTGTGCATGACCCTACCTTCTTATGAGGGTTGTATCGGTGGGAGTAGATAGGATGCTAAGTAGTGCTACGCAAAAGGGACGGGTATATGCATGGTAATGGAGACGAGTATTTTCAAAAGACCTTTCGAAAACCCCGTCGGGTGCCACTTATGCCCAAGGGAGATAATGGGATGGGTAACCAGTTGATGACGAAGTGGTGTACCGAGGCAAGTGTGTGTTTTGCTTTCAAAAATGGATTGGTTTAAGTTGCTATCGTTATTCCAACCTTACATGCGCAACCACTCTACCATTATATGGGAAAGGACATTATTAATTACCTAGGCCGATACTAGGTTGGAGCCCGCATTACTAGTGACGGGGGAGAGTTGGTGCTCTCTCTCGGGACAGGGTCGTGCCAGGTAGGGCGGCCAAGAACATTTTTATGGGGCACCGGACACACCGTTGGTACCCCGTGCCAGTGGTATGTGATGAATATGGGAGCGAGGCTCCGCAATTTTAAGTTATGAAATGTTGGGCACGGGGGTTACTACCAATCGAGTGGACTCCATGTTAGTGTTGTCTAGGGAAAGGTAGTGATCGGGTGCTTACCCCGGGTACTTGAGGTACCGCGGGTCGTGGATGACACGGAAGTTCCCCGGATCTTGTGGATAAAGTGTGCAACCTCTGCAGAGTGTAAAACTATTCGAATAGACGTGTCCACGGTCAAGGACAGTTGGGTAACCGCTCTTGGGCTACGTCCACATGTTTACAAACCAGTGTGTGTGTTTGGATAAGTGGGAAGAACTACTTGGGTCAAGTCAAGGACTTGACATGATTGAGTTGGGTTGATGCCCACTCTAATTATGTTGATATCTGTAACCTGTCCTCATGGTTACTTGAATTCTCCTCGTGCATGTCTTCAAGTTGTTGAACATGTCATTGCACTCAAAACTAGCTTTCTGCAAAAAATTACCTATATCATGCATTGTTGTACCTTGAACCAAAACATGGGTTGCTTGCGAGTACATTCAAAGTACTCATTGGCTTGCCACTGGTTATTTAATTGGCCAGGCATGGAAGAACAGGAGATCGAAGAAGAGTTCTTTCAATACGAACATGAGAACTAGGACGTTTCCCAGTCAGAATGCCTGTAGGGTGAAGGCAGATGGCATGGGTTCTACTTATCGATAAAGAATTTCCGCTGCTTAAGTTTATTTGGTACTCAACCCTCGTGGCTTTATCTATGTAAGACTTGACCATAATGGTCCTACTTGTGTAATATGGTATGTATGGATGTAAGACTCTTGTTATTCAGCTTCTGTGTGTTCAGTGAGCATTGATCTCTGGGATCACTGTACACGTGCATTCAGTGATCACGACTTATGAGTCGGGGTCCCCACAGAGATCTCCGCGCGCACTCCAGTGTTCGAACCTCAAGGGTCTGCCGGAACCCGAAATCCGACATTTGGCGCGCCAGGTAGGGGTGCGCCAGAATCTTTCTTCCATTGTTTGCGTGTGATCTTCCGTCGTGTCCATGGCTGACGCCCGTCAGCCTCGCGCCGAGCACCGGGCTGCTCGCGCCACTCACGTCGCCCAGACGGCGCCCGTTAGCGGCCCCCTCGTCGCTCCCCATCGTCCGCCGCCAACGCCGCCATCGGCCCGACGGGGAACGAGCAGCAGGCCTCATCCCAGCATCCTTCGGTGCGGCGGGATGGCCGCACCGCCACCCCGTCGCTGACTCCAGCTGGCTCGTCGTCCCACGGCCGTCACACACCCATGGATGTGCAGGCCTCACTGCTCTTGGCGCGGGAGCTGCTGCACTACCGCCCCGTCGACGACCTCTACGAGGACTGGCTCGCCCGCATCACCGAGCTCGTCTGTGCCGCATGGGGTTCCCCCTTGCGGTCCTTCTCGCTGCCTCGCCCTCCGTTCTGCACAGGGGCGAGGATCAGGAGGTGCCTCCGCCACCTCCTCCCCAAGAAGGCGCCTTGGCTGCAAGGCGTGCAGCCCCAGGGCGAGATCCCCCACGTCCGGCGCCTGCGCAGCAAGAACAAAGCTGCAAAGAGATCCCACGTCCCCGAGGAGGTGCTCGCGCACTCCCAGCGCTGGCGCGCCAAGATCGCGTCCCAGCGCCTCCGCGACAAGACCCCGCGCTGCTCCCAGCAGCGGCGCGTGGTGACCCGCAAGAGCAAATCCAGCACCAGCAGAGGGCGCCGGTGGCCATGGCGGGCTGCCTCGCCTTCACCCCCGAGCTGCGCGGCGTCACATGGGCAGGCAAGTTCAAGCCTGACCTCCCTCCTCGCTACGACGGCACGACGGACCCCGCGGAGTTCCTACAGCTCTACGAGCTGGGCATCGTGGCCGCCAACGGAGACGAAAAGGTCATGGCGAGCTGGTTTCCTATGGCGCTCAAGGACGGCGCCCGCACCTGGCTCCTGAACCTGGATCCCGGCACGATCTCCTCCTGGAGCGAGATGCGCACCCGCTTCATAGCCAACTTCCAGGGCACCCGCGACCGGCCCCCGGCCGTGAGCGACTTGCGCCACATCAAGCAACAGCCAGGAGAAACCCTATAGAAGTACATCCAGCGCTTCAACTACGCTCGCCTCAAGATCCCCAAGGTGACTGAAGAAGCTATCATCTCAGCCTTCTCCGACGGCGTGCGCAATGTCAAGATGAAGGAAGAGCTAGCAATCCACGAAGACCTGTGCACATCCCTGGAGCTGTTCAACTTGGCGACCAAGTGCGCCAGGGCTGAGGAAGGACGTCTCTCCCTCCTCGAGCTCCCGGCAGCCGACCCAGAAGAAAAGAAGCTCAAGGCCAAAGATGTGAAGCGCAAGGGGGCTGCCGAGCTAGCAGCGGAACCAGACACCAAGCGAGGCAGGGATCAGCCTGATTCATCCAACGACGGACGGTACTGCGTGTACCACGACCTCCACACCCACAACACCAACGAATGTCAAGAGGTTAGAGCCGTGCGAGATGGGAGAATCGGCCGACGCCCATAGAGTAACGACAGGGGCTACGGCTTGGAGGAGGAA
The DNA here is from genome assembly GCA_032464435.1 of Aegilops umbellulata. Classification (NCBI taxonomy): domain Eukaryota; kingdom Viridiplantae; phylum Streptophyta; class Magnoliopsida; order Poales; family Poaceae; genus Aegilops; species Aegilops umbellulata. Next base: position 196,004,314 of record CP136056.1, on the reverse strand, counting down.
GAGGTGGCGGACGATGAGAAGATAGTGGCCCTCGCCAGGGATGGCGTGACCGCCCTCGCGAGGACCGCTGGTAGGACCAGCCTCGTGAGGGAGGTTGGAGGGACCAGCCTCGTGAGGACCGCCCGCACGGCAATGCAGGCCTCCCTCCTCTGCCGCCACCACCAAGGAGGAACGAAGACCAACATCAAGACGATGGGGCTGGGGGCTTCCAGGAGCCGCGCGCAATCGCTTGCATCTTGGGTGGCGCCCATGCCCCAGCATCACAACGCATCTTCAAGCAGTTTGCTCGCGAGGTGAATGCAGTCCTCCCAAAGCTTGAGGCCACACGCCCTCTCGGGTGGTCTACGTGCGCTATCACGTTCAGCTCAGCGGATCAGCTCAAGTGCACGGCAACGGCCGGAGTCCTCCTGATGCTTTGCTCCCTAGTGATCAGCAACGTGCAGGTCACCAGGACCCTCATCGATGGCGGCGCAGGACTCAACGTCCTGTCCGTCGAAACGTTCGACTATCTCCAAGTGCCGTATGATCAGCTTCAGCCAACCAAGCCTTTCTCAGGAGTCACCGATGGTTCCACTGTTCCAATAGGGCAGGTGCGCCTTCCAGTCACCTTCGGATAGCGCAACAACTACCGCACCGAGCTCATCGACTTCGATGTCGCTCACATCCGCCTTCCATACAACGCCATCCTCGGGTACCCAGCCCTAGCCAAGTTTATGGCAGTGACTCACCATGGTTACAATGTCCTCAAGATGCCAGGAAGCGGTGTAGCCATCACCGTGCCCTGTGAAGAAAGAGACACAGTGTGTTCACTTGAGCGTGCGTTTCAAGCCGCAGAAATCGAAGACCCAGATCTCAGGAGCGGGAGGCTTCCCGAGGCGACCCCCAAGAAGAAGAAGACCTCACCTGGCCCAAGCTGCAAGGAGGCAGACACCTCTGGAGGTATCGCGTCAGGATTCGTGCCCGGTCAGGGGGCGCCACCCTCTCACGCATAGGAAGGCGCGCCCGGTGCCCTCCTCAGGTAGGGCTCGGGGGCTCTTTCTTGGAGAGCCACCGACTTTGCCGAGGTCGCGAGGGAGGCGCTCGGGCACCACTTGGGGGGGTGCTTTAAAGCACGCTTCCCTCAGGAAGATACAAGTCAAGGAAGATCAAACCCCCAGAAGTTCGTCACAAGAAACACCCAAGAGCTACAGGAGTCAAGAGTCATGCGCGGTAGCCGCCGCGTGCCTACCGTGGCCCCACATCCGGGCGAGGATGGTGGGCTGCGCGTCTGCTTCGACGTCCCGGGGATCAACCGAGCCGCGTCTCAGGAGCGCCTCTGGCCTTTGCGCATGGGGCATTGTGGGGGGGGGGGCGGCACCTCACAGCTACGTTCGCATGCCCTTCGGCCTGCCGAGCGCGGTCGCCACACACCAGCGCCTGTTGAGGAGCATTCTGGAGGCTCAAGAGGTCAGGCACCGCGCGGCCCTGGCGGAGGTGACGATGGTCCCCTAAGACCTACACGTGCCACCAGAGCCTCCCGAGGCCCCTGGGCCTGGGGGCTCATGAGGGCCGACGTCTTCACCGCGCATCGCTCACTTCCTCAGCATCACTTCATCTTCAACAACGTCAGGTGACATCTTTCAGAGTTCTACTTTCAGCTGGGAGCGCGCACAGGGCCGCACGATTCCCAGGATGCGTGGGTCTGTCCCTGCGGCAGGTATCCGTTTTTGTTATGTTCTTTACTTAGCTTGTTGGGGGCGCCCCTCGGGCTGCATCATCCCCACGCCACTCGGGCCCGACCCAGCGGCGGTAGCTTTTACCTGCGTTTGCTTGAAATTGGATTTCCTCATATGTGCTTAACATACCTGATCTAATCACCTGCTCGATCGACGCCTATCTGGAGTGCCGCTCGCTCTGGCACGGCGCGTGCGCACGGGTCCGTCCCTGCAGCGTTGATAAACCTGAGTGGTCGAGCTCTGGCCGCGGCAGCCCCGCACGATGCCACCTCACCAGGCCATCAGTGCCCTAACCGCTCCCTTGGAGTGACCATAGGTTGGCCGGCGGCCGTAACGACAGGCCCTGTTTCTTCTTATTATTGGTGTGCAGGACCTACTCTAGGAGCAACGTTGAGGACATCGTGAGCTTTCTCTCCCCCTCCTCGGCACGGACCGCTTGCACGTTAAAAGGGGGGTACCTGAGCATCGCGAATCATGGGCTCCTACTAGCTCTCCAGCCCTCACCCCCTGGCCTTGACACACGACATCGTGATCTGTCATAGCAGCGGCGGCTGAGCTTGCTCGAGGGCCGGGACCTGAGGACGTAGAGCGTTAAGGGAAGTGCGGGGGAGTGGGAAGAAGCTCGCGAGGGCCTAACCCAGCAGTACCTTGGCCACCGCCTCTTCGGCCGGGCGCCTCCCCAAGGAACTACATCAGACGCACAAGATAAGTCGCGCCCTCGCGAGAACTAGAGCAACGCAGCGCTAAATCCCTGCCCTGTGCAACTCTGTCACGGCGACGCTACCTTCCTTTCTCACCCAGTGAGGATTGCTTGAGCGCTAAAGGGGACCTCCCGAGCATCGCGACTCGGGGGATCTTACCGGACCTCAGGCCGCTCACCTCCTGGCCTTGACCACGGCATCGCGACCTGGCATACCAGCGACAGCTGAAGCTTGCCTGGGGACTAGGACCTGTCAGCGCAGAGCGCCAAGTCCTCGTGAGGACAGAAAGGGGGAGCTTAGCCGGGACAGGACAAGCACCTCGCGCCAGTTCATATTGAGGATATGATATTCACAAAAGACACGGCAGACGCCTTACATACCCACGCGGGGTGTTGCTTTGATTCCTCGCAGGGAGCAAAAGGTGATAATCCTACGGAACGCTACTTGCTAGCACCTCCTCAAGCGATGCCATCATCAACAGTGGGCTGCCCGGCACCGGCGCCAACCCCATCCAGATCAGTGGCATCGGTGGCCCGATGTAGCTGTCCCACTCCAAGCGCGGCGCGAGCTCGGAGGCTCGTAGCTGTCGTCGCTCGTCTCCGGAGTGGGGAGAAGCTCGGGGGAGCCGCGGAAGTCCTCAGCTCCTCCACGGCTGCCTGAGGAGCTGCTGGAGGGCCGACGGGCGGGCCAGGCCCTCGCCAGTTCGTCGCCCCTGCCGCTTCCCTTGGGGCAGCACTCCAGCCGACGTCCTTCAACATCGAAGACCTTGAGGAACATCAGGGAGGAGCCGTTGTATTCGAGATGGATCATGAGGGCGCCATCCGCGCGGCAGACCCGGGCGATCTCACCCCAGCCCCGGGTCATGAAGACCTTACCCGGAGCGACGATCGCAACCTCCGCCCCGGTCGCGGGGGTGCCGCAGTCGGCGTGCTGCAGCCAGAGCTCCAGAGCCCCGCTCGGCGGCATCTCGAAGGCGAAGTAGGGGGAAGACAGATCCAAGATCTTGGAGGCATGGCGGCATGGAGCACAAACTCGCGAGAGGAGCGCTCGGCGTGGACTCCAGGGGGGACGACGCGCACCACCGTGACTCACCGACGTCGGCGGCGACGCTGTCAATGTTGCTCGGTGCCCTCCTTCCTGGGGCCCACGACGCGGGCGTACAAGGGCAGTGGAAACCCGGGCGGCGGCCGCTCGTACCACGGCCTCGATACCTCCTGCCAGGCACCTTCGTCCCGGCGGCTGAGGATTGGCCGTTTCTTCGGCGGAAGGGGGTCAGGACCCTCTCGGGGGGGCTTTCCCTTCTCCTCTGCGGAAAATCGGCGGATCGGTGCCATTGGCGTGAGAAGAATCAAGGACGAGGAAGAAGAAGAAAAGGAGTTGCAGGAAGGGACGAACTGAAGGAGCTCACGTAGCCCCGTATTTATAGCCGGAGAAGGCCAACCGTCGAGCACCACGATCGCAGGTAATCATGACCCATAACTCTGCATGCAGGGACTTGTCAAGTCGTGCAGTTGCCGAGGCGTCGTGGGGAAGCGCAGTCTCCCACGTCCAATCAACCGCCACGCGGCACCTAAGGCCGCAGGCTGTTAGGGTCCGCGGCGCTTCGCGCTTGCCCCTTCGCTTCTCTGCCAAGCCAAGCCCGCACGCGCCTTGGGCCTGGGGGCTACTGTCGGTGTTCTGGGAACGGGGGTCCCCAGACTTGCCTGCCTACAGCCTGCGGCATGGCTCAAGTGGGGGCCCAGCGCGGCCCATCTTCATCAAGCTCAAGCTCAAGACCCTCGCGAGGGGCCAAGCCTCGCGGGGCGGACGATAGGAAGCCTCCTCAAGAGCGTCCTCATCAGGCAGGCTCGCGAGGAGGCAGAGAGATCAATGCAAGGGTACCTCATGAGGATCCCGTGATGCAAGCCATGAAGATCAAGGCCAGGCGGGCGCCGGCCTGGGCAGAGTCCTTGTTTCCCCTTTGGTGCAAAGGGGGCAAGCACAGGCCAAGGCATCATGCAAACGTTACCATTCCTGTGCAATGAGACCAAGACCAGCCGGACGGCCGGACGGAGGTCACCGTGGAGCCCAACACGACGTCGTCACCAGTGCTTTTGGCAGCCGAAGACCACCTTTGGTCAGGATAACTTGTACTAGATGTTCCCCTTCAAAATGGCCAAATGTTGGCGCCCTTACCGCTCAATTATTCGGGGAGAGGCCCAGGGCCTCTATAAATAGAGCTAGCCACCATGAGGAGAAAAGGAATAAAAAGAGAGGAAGGAGAGAAAAGAGGGCGGGTCGGAAGGAGACGAACCGAATCGAGTAGAGACCAAGTAGAACACATCACACCAGCTCAAGAACACCCCTCGCGAGGCTGTTCTCCCTGTGTACTGTTCATCATCGGCCCTGGAGGCAATCCACCACACCACACACTGGAGTAGGGTATTACACCACATCGGTGGCCCGAACCAGTATAAACCTCGTGTCTCTTGTGTTGTTCATCATTTTTCATCTTAGTTCACACGAGAGGATCGGACGTAGATCGGTAGGGGAGAGATCTCCGCGCGCACCCCAGTGTTCGAACCTCAAGGGTCTGCCGGAACCCGAAATCCGACAGCTTAGTTTTGCGTTTCATTTCTTCATAGCCCTTAAGCAAACTAAGTTCATTATAATGTGCAAGGGAAATCAAGTCATCACAATTTTTGGACACGATTAGATCATGAAACAATTTGCATCGGATAACTAAATGACCCTGTTCATTGCAAAGTCCACAAGTACGGCCAAGAAAATTTAAATATTCAGCACAATCATCTATCCTTTCTTGCAACAATTTAGTTTCTAAGTACTTATGCCTCTTGCAATATCTATCTTCCCTATGTGGTGTGTACTTACAAACCCAATGCACTCCACAACAATTGACATGTTTATAGGAGACATTTTCATCATAACTAGTGCAATCATCATTAGTACCATGGGTATTCAAGGAGTTCATACTAACAACATTGCAATCATGCTCATCATTCAAAGATTTAGTGCCAAACATTTTAATGCATTCTTCTAACACTTTGGCACAATTTTCCTTCCCATCATACTCACGAAAGATATTATAAAGATGAAGTGTATGAGGCAGACTCAATTCCATTTTTTGGTAGTTTTCTTTCATAAACTAAACTAGTGCTAAAACTAGAAACAAAAAGATTCGATTGCAAGATCTAAAGATATACCTTCAAGCACTCACCTCCCCGGCAACGGCACCAAAAACTGCTTGATGTCTACTACACAACCTTCTTCTTGTAGACGTTGTTGGGCCTCCAAGTGCAGAGGTTTGTAGGACAGTAGCAAATTTCCCTCAAGTGGATGACCTAAGATTTATCAATCCGTGGGAGGCTTAGGCTGAAGATGGTCTCTCTCAAACAACCCTGCAACCAAATAACAAAGAGTCTCTTGTGTCCCCAACACATCCAATACAATGGTAAATTGTATAGGTGCACTAGTTCGGCGAAGAGATGGTGATACAACTGCAATATGGATGGTAGATATAGGTTTTTGTAATCTGAAAATATAAAATCAGCAAGGTAACAAGTAATAAAAGTGAGCGTAAACGGTATTGCAATGCTAGGAAACAAGGCCTAGGGTTCATACATTCACTAGTGCAAGTTCTCTCAACAATAATAACATAATTGGATCATATACCGATCCCTCAACATGCAACAAAGAGTCACTCCAAAGTCACTAATAGCGGAGAACAAACGAAGAGATTATGGTAGGGTACGAAACCACCTCAAAGTTATTCTTTCCAATCAATCCGTTGGGCTATTCCTATAAGTGTCACAAACAGCCCTAGAGTTAGTATTAGAATAACACCTTAAGACACAAATCAACCAAAACCCTAATGTCACCTAGATACTCCAATGTCACCTCAAGTATCCGTGGGTATGATTATACGATATGCATCACACAATCTCAGATTCATCTATTCAACCAACACATAGAACCTCAAAGAGTGCCCCAAAGTTTCTACCGGAGAATCAAGACGAAAACGTGTGCAAACTCCTATGCATAGGTTCATGGGCGGAACCCGCAAGTTGATCACCAAGACATACATCAAGTTAATCACGTGATATCCCCTTGTCACTACAGATACGCACGGCAAGACATACATCAAGTGTTCTCAAGTCATTAAAGACTCAATCTGATAAGATTACTTCAAAGGGAAAACTCAATCCATTACAAGAGAGTCGATGGGAAGAAGCAACATAAGATCCAATTATAATAGCAAAGCTCACGATACATCAAGATCGTTCCAAATCAAGAACACGAGAGAGAGAGAGAGAGATCAAACACATAGCTACTGGTACATACCCTCAGCCCCGAGGGTGAACTACTCCCTCCTCATCATGGAGAGCGTCGGGATGATGAAGATGGCCACCGGTGAGGGTTCCCCCCTCTACCAGGGTGCCGAAACAGGGTCCCGATTGGTTTTTGGTGGCTACAGAGGCTTGCGGCGGCGGAACTCCTGATCTATTCTGTTCTCCGAAGTTTTTAGGGTATATAGATATATATAGGAGGAAGAAGTACGTCAGGGGAGCCACGAGGGGCCCACGAGGGTGGAGGGAGCTCCCTAGGGGGGTGGGCGCGCCCCCCTACCTCGTGGCTCCCTCATTTCTTTCCTGACGCGCACTCCAAGTCCATCGGGTAGCTTTCCTTCCAAAAATAACTTCTCCAGAAGGTTTCATTCCGTTTTGACTCCGTTTGATATTCCTTTTCTTCGAAACACTGAAACAAGGGAAAAAACAGGAACTGGCACTGGGCTCTGGGTTAATAGGTTAGTCCCAAAAGTAATATAAAAGTGTTTAATAAAGCCCATAAACATCCAAAACAGATAATATAATAGCATGGAACAATCAAAAATTATAGATACGTTGGAGACGTATCACTAAGCGTGCGTGTATCAATGATGTTCAGCGTTTGGCGGGTCGTATCACCACTTTGAGCGGGTTCATAAGCCGCCTGGGAGAAAAGGCAATTCCTTTTATACAAGATGATGAAGAAAACAGACCACTTCGTTTGGAGTGATTCGGCTAATGAGGCATTTGAGGCGCTTAAGAAATAGCTTGCTGAGTTGCCCGTCCTAGAGGCTCCCATTGAGAAAGAACCTTTGCTTTTATATGTGGCGGCTAACAGCAGAGCCGTCAGCGTGGTAGTTGTGGTGGAAAGAAAAGAGATGGGTAAGGAGTATCTAGTCCAAAGGCCGATTTACTATGTCAACGAGGTGTTAATTTAGTCTAAGCATAGATACCCACATTGGGAGAAGCTAGTATATGGGGTATTTATGGCCAGTCGCAAACTGAAGCATTACTTTTTTGGTCATCCCATTACTTTGGTTAGTTCTGCTCCTTTGGGGGATATTATTCAGAACAGAGAGGCAATAGGCCGAGCGGCCAAGTGGGCCATTGAGCTTGGACCCCATGGTTTGAAATATATGCCAACGACAGCTATCAAGTCTCAAACTCTTATGGATTTCATCAATGACTGGACAGAATTACAGACGCCTGAGGAGAAGCCGGATAACACATACTGGACAATTTGCTTTGAAGGGTCTAGGCAGCTGGAGGGCTCGGGGGCTGGAGTTATTTCGACTTCCCCATGAGGTGAAATTTTTTGTTATGTATGAGGCTCTGCTCTAACAATGCAACTGAGTATGAGGCTCTGCTCAATGGACTTCGGATGGCAAAGGAGATGAGTATAAGTCGAGCCAGGTGCTTTGGCGACTCAGATTTGGTGGCTCAACAAGTTTTAGGCACTTGGGATTTTAAAGACCCGCTCATGGCGGCTTATCACCGGGTGGTTGATAACATTGTTGGTCATTTCAAAGGTTATCAGGTGGAGCTTGTTGATCGCAGAAAGAATGAGGCGGTTGATGCTTTAAGACGGCTTGGGTCTCAACGTAAGACGGTGCTCCTAATGTCTTTCTTGATGTATTGAATAATCCTTCAGTCAAGTTTCCGACGGAGGAGGATCTTGCTATTCCTAACTGGGAGGCACAGTTGGTGGCGGCTCTCTATGCTATTCCTTATTTGACAGTTCCATACTTGGCTTATATGACCCGGGCGAGTTGCCTGAGAATGAAACTTTGGCCATGCAGATAACCCGGCGGTCTAAGTCGATGACCATTGTCAATGGCGAGTTACACTGATGCAGTGTTATAGGCGTGTTCTAGCGTTGTGTTTCTCCTGAAGAGGGCCGTGAGATTCTAAGGGAAATCCATGAAGGTGATTGTGGTCATCACGCCGGCTCTAAATCTCTGATGGCTAAAGCTTTGCGTCATGGATTTTATAGGTTCACGGCTCATGCTGATGTACATGATCTTGTTAGTAAGTGTGATGGCTGTCAGAAATTTTCTCGACGCTCACGTGCCGGCTCAAGAATTGAGGATGATTCCAATTACTTGGCTGTTTGCAGTCTGGGGGCTTGAAATGGTTGGATCTTTCAAGAGGTCTAAAGAGAAGAAAACTCACCTCCTGGTGGCAGTGGACAAATTTACCAAGTAGGTTGAGGTAGTGTTGTAGGGTAGAACCCTAGATGTAGATCTTTCACGAATTGGAGGGGAAATCCCCGAGAACACGAAGAACATGAAGAACACAAGAGAGAGAAAACACTCAAATTGACTAGATCCAATCACACATATGCTAGATCCAAGAACACACAAGAGGTCACTATGATCCAAGGACAACAAAAGAAAGATAGAAGGTAACTAGTTCATCCCAATCCTAAGAGGAGAGAGGTATTGATGATCCTATGACGAGGATCCTTCCCAAGATGGGGGCTTGATATCCACTAGGGATCTTCTCCTAGGAGGTCTTGATCTCCTAGAGGAGTGGGTACAAGGAGCAAAGCTCTCTAATGTCTCTCATATACTTTGCTCTCCCTCTAAATGAGCTAGGTGGGGGGTACTTATAGTCTAGGGGCGAAATAAGAGGTGGAGATGGGTACATGGGCAAAAGCCCAAAAAGGCACGCAGGCCCTTGGAGTGGTCCGGGCACCCGGGGGTCCTAGGCCTGGGCACCCGGCGAAGACGCAGGGGCTGGGCGGTCAAGGTCGGGCACCCGGGCCCATTTGGCTGGGCACCCGGGGCCGGCTGGAGAGGCCCAGGCGGGCGGCCGGGCACCCGGTGGGTGGCTGGAGCAACGCCCAGGCAGGGGCCGGGCACCCGGTGTCCAAAGGCCGTGAACCACGGCGGCCTGGAGGTGCACAGGCGGGGTGGCCGGGCACCCGGGGTCGAAGGGCCGAGCACCCGTTGCGGCCAGGGGCGATGCCCAGCGGCGGCCAAGCATGCCCGAGCACCCGGGCGCCCGGAGTGTCCAGGAGGACTTGGCCCTTCCCATGGTTTCGTGTCCGGAACTCCGTCTCCTCGCACGTCTTGACGCTTCCCTCCTTCTCCTTCCTCCTTCTTCCCGAGAGACTTCATGCGTGCTTGAATCTTTGGGTGGACTTGGTGATCCCTCCATGCTTCCTCGCGATCATCTCCGAAGTACCTAAGAGTGCACAACGTTTCCATTTGAGGTACAATCCGACTCTCGTGGTGAATCCGAAAGGAACTCAAGGAGGAAAGAGTTCACCTCGATTTCGACGGTGCGCGCACGTGCTCTTGTCATTGGTCCACGAGGTGCTTGACGAGTTGTAGTAGAGTCCATGGGGATGAGCGAGGGATGCTCCGCATCAGATAGAGTTGGTCAGCAAGTGTGATGTTGTGATGGCGGTTCAATTCATAAAGAAAGTAATCTTCCATTTTGGTTACCCTCATAGTATCATAACTGACAATGGCACTAATCTATCTAAGGGTACTATGAGAGAATTCTGTCACCAGGAGAATATCCGTCTTGACGTTTGCTCGGCGGCTCATCCACAGTCTAATGGGCAAGCTGAGAGGGTCAATCAAGAAATTTTTAAAGGCATAAAACCCGGCTTATGGTTCCTTTACAAAGAACACCGGGTAGTTGGGTTGAGGAATTACCTTTAGTACTTTGGAGTATCAACACCACCCCCAACAGGTCAACAGGATATACACCTTTCTTCATGGTCTATGGGGCAGAGGCGATTCTTCCAAGCGATATCCATCATGACTAGCCTTGTGTGGCGGCTTATGTGGGGTCCGCTAATGAGATAGCATGTCAAGATGCAGCGATGAGGAGCGTGATTGATACGTCCATTTTGCATCATGCTTTTGTATCAATATTTATTGCATTATGGGCTGTTATTACACGTTATGTCACAATAATTATGCCTATTCTCTCTTATTTTACAAGGTTTACATAAGGAGGGAGAATGCCGGCAGCTGGAATTCTGGGCTGGAAAAGGAGCAAATATTAGAGACCTATTCTGCACAACTCCAAAAGTCCTGAAACTCCACGAAAGTTGTTTTTGGAAATAATAAAAAATATTGAGCGGAAGAAGTACGCCAGAGGGGGACCCACCTAGCCACGAGGGTGGGGGCGCGCCCTACCCCCCAGGGCGCGCCCCCTGCCTCGTGGGCCCCCTATTGGCTCTCCAGTGGCCATCTTATGCTATATGAAGTCTTTCATCAAGGGCAAAATCATAAGCAACCTTTCGGGAAGAGACTCCGCCGCCACGAAGCGGAACCTTGGCGGAACCAATCTAGGGCTCCGATAAAGCTGTTCTGCCGGGGATACTTCCCTCCGGGAGGGGGAAATCATCGCCATCGTCATCACCAATGCTCCACTCATCGAGAGAGGGAAATATCCATCAACATCCTCACCAGCACCATCTCCTCTCAAAACCCTAGTTCATCTCTTGTATCCAATTCTTGTCTCCAAGTCCGGGATTGGTACTAGTAAGTTGCTAGTAGTGTTGATTACTCCTTGTAGTTGATGCTAGTTGGTTTATTTGGTGGAAGATCATATGTTCAGATCCTTTATGCATATTAATACCCCTCTGATTATGCGCATGAATATGCTTTGTGATTAGTTACGTTTGTTCCTGAGGACATGGGATAAGTCTTGCTATTAGTAGTCATGTGAATTTGGTATTCATTTGATATTTTGATGAGATGTGTGTTGTCTAGCCTCTAGTGGTGTTATGTGAACGTCGACTACATAACACTTCACCATTATTTGGGCCTAGAGGAAGGCATTGGGAAGTACTAAGTAGATGATGGGTTGCTAGAGTGACAGAAGCTTAAACCCTAGTTTATGCGTTGCTTCGTAAGGGGCTGATTTGGATCCATATGTTTCATGCTATGGTTAGGTTTACCTTAATACTTTTGTTGTAGTTGTGGATGCTTGCAATAGAGGTTAATCATAAGTGGGATGCTTGTTCAAGTAAGAACAACACGCAAGCACCGGTCCACCCACATATCAAATTATCAAAGTACCGAACACAAATCATATGAATGTGTTGAAAACTAACTTGACGATATTCCCATGTGTCCTCGGGAGCGCTTTTCTCCATATAAGAGTTTGTCCAGGCTTGTCCTTTGCTACAAAAAGGATTGGGACACCTTGCTGCACTTTATTTACTTTTGTTACTTGTTGCTCGTTACAAATTATTTTATCGCAAAACTATCTGTTACCACTTATTTCAGTACTTGCAGAGAATACCTTGTTGAAAACCGCTTATCATTTCCTTCCACTCCTTGTTGGGTTCGACACTCTTACTTATCGAAAGGACAACGATAGATCCCCTATACTTTTGGGTCATCAAGAATCTTTTCTGGCGCCGTTGCTGGGGAGTGAAGCGCCTTTGGTAGGTGGAATTTGGTAAGGAAAAATTTATATAGTGTGCTGAAATTTACTGTCACTTGTTACTATGGAAAGTAATCCTCTGAGGGGCTTGTTCGGGGTATCTTCACCCCGACCAGTAGAGCAAAGAGTTTCTCCTCAACCTACTGAACCTACTGAAAATTAAAATGTTCCCTTTGAAGTTCCTTTGGGTATGTTAGAAAAACTGCTAGATAATCCTTTTGCAGGAGATGGAACAAAGCATCCTGATGAGCACCTAATGTATGTGGATGAAGTTTGTGGATTATTTAAGCTTGCAGGTATACCCGATGATGTTGTTAAGAAGAAGGTCTTCCCTTTATCTTTGGAGGGAGACACATCAACATGGTATAGGCTATGTGATGATACGGGGTCATGGAACTACAAACGATTGAAATTGGAATTTCATCAGAAGTTTTATCCTATGCATCTTGTTCATCATGATCGTAATTATATATATAATTTTTGGCCTCGCAAAGGAGAAATCATCGCTCAAGCTTGGGGGAGGCTTAAATGAATGTTATATGCATGCCCCAATCATGAGCTCCCAAGAGAAATAATTCTTCAAAGTTTTTATGCTCGACTTTCTGAAAACAATCGCACCATGCTTGATACTTCTTGTGCTAGCTCTTTTATGATGAAGACTATTGAATTCAAATGGAATTTATTGGATAGAATTAAATGCAACTCTGAAGATTGGGATCTCGACGAAGGTAAGGAGTCAGGTATGACACCTAAGTTTGATTGTGTTAAATCTTTTATGGATACCGATGTTTTCTGTAAATTTAGTACTAAATATGGACTTGACTCTGAGATAGTAGCTTCTTTCTGTGAATCTTTTGCTACTTATGTTGATCTCCCCAAGGATAAGTGGTTTAAATATCGTCCTCCCATAGAAGTAAAAGTAGCTGCACCTACTAAAGTTGAAGAAAAGACTATCACTTATAATGATCCTATTTTTCCTACTTCTTATGTTGAGAAACCACCTTTCCCTGTTAGGATAAAGGATCATGCTAAAGCTTCAACTGTGGTTCGTAAAAGCAATATTAGAACTTATACACCTCCTAAGCAAGTTACAGTTGAACCTAATATTGCTATTGTTCAAGATCTCTTGGCTGGTAATATCGATGGGCATGTTATTTATTTCTGCGGTGAAACTGCTAGAATCGCCAAACCTTGTGCTAAAGATAAACATAAACCTGTGGTAGGCGTGCCTGTTATTTCTATTAAAATAGGAGATCATTGTTATCATGGCTTATGTGATATGGGTGCTAGTGTTAGTGCAATAACCTTTGACTTATACAAAGAAATTATGCATGAGACTGCACCTGCTGAGTTAGAAGATATTGATGTCACAATTAAGCTTGCCAATAGAGATACTATTTCATCAATGGGAATTGTTAGAGATGTGGAAGTCTTGTGTGGAAAAACTAAATATCCTGTTGATTTTCTTGTCCTTGGTTCCCCACAAGATAGCTTTTGTCCCATTATTTTTGGTAGACCCTTCTTGAACACTGTCAATGCTAGAATAGACTACGAAAAGAATGTTATTAATATTGGCTTGGGTGATTTGTCTGATGAGTTTAATTTCTCTAAATTTAGTAGACAACACCGTGAAGAAGAATTGCCTAGTAAGGATGAAATTATTGGTCTTGCTTCTATTGCCGTACCTCCTAGTTATCCTTTAGAACAATATTTGCTAGACAATGAAAATGATATGTTTATGAATGAAAGAAGGGAAATAGATGAAGTGTTCTTTAAACAGGAACCTATTCTGAAACACAATTTGCCTGTTGAAATCCTAGGGGATCCTCCTCCACCCAAGGGTGATCCCATGTTTGAGCTTAAACTGTTACCCGATACTCTTAAATATGCTTATCTTGATGAAAAGAAGATATATCCTGTTATTATTAGTGCTAATATTTTAGAGCATGAAGAAGAGAGATTATTGAAAACTCTGAAGAAGCACCGTGCTGCTATTGGATATACTCTTGATGATCTAAAGGGCATTAGTCCCACTCTATGTCAACATAAAATAAATTGGGAAGAAGATGCCAAACCAGTTGTTGATCATCAACGAAGGCTGAATCCTAAGATGAAAGAAGTGGTAAGAAAAGAAATACTAAAGCTTCTGGAGGAAGGTATAATTTATCCCGTTGCTGATAGTTAGTGGGTAAGTCCTGTCCATTGTGTCCCTAAGAAGGGAGGTATTATTGTTGTTCCTAATGATAAAGATGAATTGATTCCTCAAAGAATTATTACAGGGTATAGGATGGTAATTGATTTCCGCAAATTAAATAAGGATACTAAAAAGGATCATTACCCCTTACCTTTTATCGGTCAAATGCTAGAAACATTATGTAAACATACACATTTTTGCTTTCTAGATGGTTATTCTGGTTTCTCTTAAATTCTTGTGTCAGCTAATGATCAATCAAAGACTACTTTTACTTGCCCTTTTGGTACTTTTTCTTATAGACGTATGCCTTTCGGTTTATGTAATGCACCTGCTACCTTTCAAAGATACATGCTGGCTATATTCTCTGACTTTTGTGAAAAGATTTGTGAGGTTTTCATCGATGACTTATCCGTCTATGGATCCTCTTTTGATGATTTCTTGAGCAACCTTGATCGAGTTTTGCAGAGATGTGAATAAACTAATCTTGTCTTGAATTGGAAGAAGTGCCACTTTATGGTTAATGAAGGTATTGTCTTGGGGCATAAAGTTTCTGAAAGAGGTATTGAAGTTGATAAGGCCAAGGTTGACGCTATTGAAAAGATGCCATGTCCCAAGGACATCAAAGGTATAAGAAGTTTCCTTGGTCATGCCGGTTTTTATAGGAGGTTCATTAAGGACTTCTCCAAAATTTCTCGGCCTCTGACTAATTTATTACAAATAGATATACCATTTGTCTTTGATGATGATTGTGTAGAAGCATTTGAAATACTTAAGAAAGCATTGATCTCTGCACCTATTGTTCAGCCACCTGATTGGAATTTACCCTTTGAAATTATGTGTGATGCTAGTGATTATGTTGTAGGTGATGTTCTAGGGAAAAGAGTTGATAAGAAATTAAATGTTATTCAATATGCCAGTAAGACTCTAGACAATGCTCAGAGAAATTATGCTACTACTGAAAAGGAATTCTTAGCAGTTGTATTTGCTTGTGATAAGTTCAGGCCTTATATTGTTGATTCTAAAGTAACTATTCACACAGATCATGCTGCCATTAAATATCTTATGGAAAAGAAAGATGCTAAACCTAGATTTATTAGATGGGTTCTCTTGCTACAAGAATTTGATTTGCATAGTGTTGATAGAAAAGGAGCTGAGAACCCCGTTGCAGACAACTTGTCTAGGTTAGAAAATGTTCTTGATGACCCACTACCTATTGATGATAGCTTTCCTGATGAGCAATTAAATGTCATAAATGCCTCTCGTAGTACCCCGTGGTATGCTGATTATGCTAATTACATTGTTGCTAAATTCATACCTCCTAGTTTCACATACCAACAAAAGAAAAAGTTTTTCTATGACTTGAGACATTACTTTTGGGATGACCCACATCTTTATAAAGAAGGAGTAGATGGTGTTATTAGACGTTGTGTACATGAGCATGAACATGAACAGATCCTACGCAACTGTCACTCCGAAGCTTATGGAGGACACCACGCTGGAGATAGAACTGCACATAAGGTATTGCAATCCGCTTTTTATTGGCCTACTCTCTTCAAGGATGTCCGTAAGTTTGTCTTATCTTGTGATGAATGTCAAAGAATTGGTAATATTAGTAGACATCAAGAATGCCTATGAACTATTCACTTGTTATTGGACCATTTGATGTTTGGGGCTTTGATTATATGGGACATTTTCCTGCCTCTAATGGACATACACATATTTTAGTTGTTGTTGATTACGTTACTAAGTGGGTAGAAGCTATTCCAACTAGTAGTGCTGATCATAACACCTCTATTAAAATGCTTAAAGAAGTTATTTTTCCGAGGTTTGGAGTCCCTAGATATTTAATGACTGATGGTGGTTCACATTTTATTCATGGTGCTTTCCGTAAAATGCTTGCTAAGTATGATGTTAATCACAGTCTAGTGGTCAAGTAGAATTGAGTGATAGAGAGCTCAAATTAATTTTGCAAAGGACTGTCAATAGATCTAGAAAGAATTGGTCCAAGAAACTTGACGATGCATTATGGGCCTATAGAACTGCATATAAAAATCCTATGGGTATGTCTCCGTATAAAATGGTTTATGGAAAAGCATGTCACTTACCTCTCGAACTAGAACATAAGGCATATTGGGCCATTAAAAAGCTCAATTATGATTTCAAACTTGCCGGTGAGAAGAGGTTATTTGATATTAGCTCACTTGATGAATGGAGAACCCAAGCTTATGAAAATGCCAAGTTGTTTAAAGAAAAGGTTACAAGATGGCATGACAAAAGGATACAAAAGCGTGAGTTTAATGTAGGTGATTATGTATTGCTATACAACTCTCATTTAAGATTTTTTGCAGGAAAACTTCTCTCTAAACGGGAAGGCCCCTACGTTATCGAGGAGGTCTATCGTTCCGGTGCCATAAAAATCAACAATTTTGAAGGTACAAATCTGAAGGTGGTGAACGGTCAAAGAATTAAACATTATATCTCAGGTAATCCCATAAATATTGAAACCAATGATATTGAAACCGTAACCCCGGAGGAATACATAAGGGACACTTTCCGGAACATTTCAGACTCCGAAAAGGAATAGGTATGTGGTACGGTAAGTAAACCGACTCCAAAACAGTTTTCAAGGCAATATTTCTCCGTTTTGGAATATTTAGAAAAATAGAAAATAAGAAGTAGTCCGGGAAGGACACGAGGGCTCCACGAGGGTGGAGGGCGCGCCCTACCCCCTAGGCGCGCCCCCTATCTCGTGGGCACCTCGTGTGCTCTCCGGACTCCATTTTCTTGCACGATACGTATTTTGGTCGGTAAAAATTCATTATATATTCTCCTGAAGGTTTTGACTCCTATATCACGCAAATATCCTCTGGTCTTGTTTCGAGCTGTTGCTGCTGCAGATTAGAGTAAGATGTCTTCTCAAGAGTCAGTCGGGGAGAGTCGGGTGTCTCATTCGACCTCAGAACCAAGGACAAACAGCGACGTTAACCACTTTGGGCCAGCAACGGAGGAAGAGATGGAAGCTGACTTGATGAGGGTAGATGCCATGGAGGATCAAGAAGTCACTTCTCGCTTCCGAACTGAGTTCACGATGGGAGAACTACATAGCTCGACCATTCCAAACTCGTTTATCCCTTCCAATGTAAGATTTCTTTCTTATGAAAATATGAAAAAGAGTGTCGCTTGTTCTCCCGCAGCTATGCAACACCCTTGGGTGCAAGGAGCTTTAGCCGTTACAGGAAAGCTTCGTAAGGAAATAATGGATCTCAAGCAGCAAGTCAATAAGCTCGAGGAGGAGAATCGTATCCTGAGAGGAATCATCGCCAAGAATATTACACCATCATCAAAGAAGGAGATATAATCACATGGGTATGGGCACTCCCCGTGGCAACTGCCAAGCTTGGGGGAGGTGCCCCGGTATCGTATCACCATCACACT
Source organism: Aegilops umbellulata (assembly GCA_032464435.1). NCBI lineage: Eukaryota > Viridiplantae > Streptophyta > Magnoliopsida > Poales > Poaceae > Aegilops > Aegilops umbellulata. The sequence continues at coordinate 195,986,529 of CP136056.1, read as the reverse complement.
CCTATCTTTACCGTTTTTCTTTAGTTTGATCCTATTAGTAGTATCTTGATCTAGTAGAATAAAGTTTATGGCATGATCTAGTTTTGAGTTTTGCTTTATGATCTCTCTATGTAATCGAGTCCGTGAGCTATATAATAAAGATTAGTGTTGCGTCAAGGGCTTGATTATTTTGCCAGGATCTTGAGTGGATAAAAGAAAAGAGAAAAATAATAAAAAGAAACAAAGTGTTCATATCGATCTTATTGAGAGTAATGACTTCACATAGAAAGAGTATGATGATTAAAAATTGTTGGGAGTTGGCAAACATAGCTTTGGTCATCGTTGCAATTAATAGGAGGTAATAAAGAAAGAGAGGTTTCCCATATAAATACACTATCTTGACATCTTTTATGATTGGGAGCACTCATTAAAATATGACATGCTAAAGAGTTGACGTTGGACAAGGAAGACAATGTAATGAGTTATGTTTTCTTATATCTGAGATAAAGTATATTGTCATGGATCATCCAACATGTTGAGCTTGCCTTTCCCCCTCATGCTAGACAAATTCTTAGCACCAAGTAGATATACTACTTGTGCTTCAAAAAACCCTTAAACCAGTTTTGCCATGAGAGTCCACCATACCTACCTATGGATTGAGTAAGATCCTTCAAGTAAGTTGTCATCAGTGCAAGCAATAAAAATTGCTCTCTAAATATGTATGATTGATTGGTGTGGAGGAAATAAGCTTTATACGATCTTTTGATGTGGAAGAAATAAAAGCGACGAACTGCATAATAAAGGTTCATATTACAAGGGGCAATATAAAGTGACGTTCTTTCGCATTAAGATTTTGTGCATCCAACTATAAAAGCGCATGGCAACCTCTGCTTCCCTCTGCAAAGGGCCTATCTGTTACTATTACCCTCTACCTTATGCAAGAGTCATGGTGATCTTCACCTTTACTTTTTACATTTTATCCTTTGGTAAGCACATTATGTTGGAAAGATCCTGATAGATATATCTAATTGGATGTAGGGGAGCATGAGTTATTATTGTTGACATTACCCTTGAGGTAAAAGGTTGGGAGGCGAAACTATAAGCCCCTATCTTTCTCTGTGTCCGATTAAAACTCCGTAACCACAAGTATTGCGTGAGTGTTAGCAATTATGAAAGACTAAATGATAGTTGAGTATGTGGACTTGCTAGAAAGCTCTGACATAGACTCTTTCTGATGTTATGATAAATTGCAATTACTTCAATGACTGAGATTATAGTTTGTTAGTTCTCAATAAAGTTTATGATTCATACTTTTGCATTGTGAATGGGTTATTACTTGAGCATAAGAAATCATATGACAATATCCATATATGTTGCTGTTATGAAAATAGTCACAATGCCTTGATGTCCGTATTTTATTTTATCGACACCTCTACCTCTAAACATGTGGACATATTTATCGTTATCGGCTTCCGCTTGAGGACAAGTGAGGTCTAAGCTTGGGGGAGTTGATACGTCCATTTTGCATCATGCTTTTATATTGATATTTATTGCATTATGGGCGGTTATTACACGTTATGTCACAATACTTATGCGTATTCTCTCTTATTTTACAAGGTTTACATAAGGAGGGAGAATGCCGGCAGCTGGAATTCTGGGCTGGAAAAGGAGCAAATATTAGAGACCTATTCTGCACAACTCCAAAAATCCTGAAACTCCACGAAAGTTATTTTTGGAAATAATAAAAAATATTGAGCGGAAGAAGTACGCCAGAGGGGGACCCACCTGGCCACGAGGGTGGGGGCGCGCCCTACCCCCCAGGGCGCGCCCCTGCCTCGTGGGCCCCCTGTTGGCTCTCCGGTGGCCATCTTCTGCTATATGAAGTTTTGGTCAAGGGAAAAATCATAAGCAACCTTTCGGGACGAGACTCCGCCGTCATGAAGCGGAACCTTGGCGGAACCAATCTAGGGCTCCGGCAGAACTCTTCTGCCGGGGATACTTCCCTCCGGGAGGGGGAAATCATCGCCATCGTCATCACCAATGCTCCACTCATCGAGAGAGGGCAATCTCCATCAACATCTTCACCAGCACCATCTCCTCTCAAAACCCTAGTTCATCTCTTGTATCCAATTCTTGTCTCCAAGTCCGGGATTGGTACTAGTAGGTTGCTAGTAGTGTTGATTACTCCTTGTAGTTGATGCTAGTTGGTTTATTTGGTGGAAGATCATATGTTCAGATCCTTTATGCATATTAATTCCCCTCAGATTATGAATATGAATATGCTTTGTGAGTAGTTACGTTTGTTCCTGAGGACATGGGATAAGTCTTGCTATTAGTAGTCATGTGAATTTGGTATTCGTTCGATATTTTGATGAGATGTATGTTGTCTAGCCTCTACTGGTGTTATGTGAACATCAACTACATAACACTTCACCATTATTTGGGCCTAGAGGAAGGCATTGGGAAGTAATAAGTAGATGATGGGTTGCTAGAGTGACAGAAGCTTAAACCCTAGTTTATGCGTTGCTTCGTAAGGGGCTGATTTGGATCCATATGTTTCATGCTATGGTTAGGTTTACCTTAATACTTTTGTTGTAGTTGTGGATGCTTGCAATAGAGGTTAATCATAAGTGGGATGCTTGTTCAAGTAAGAACAACACGCAAGCACCGGTCCACCCACATATCAAATTATCAAAGTACCGAACACAAATCATATGAATGTGTTGAAAACTAACTTGACGATATTCCCATGTGTCCTCGGGAGCGCTTTTATCCATATAAGAGTTTGTCCAGGCTTGTCCTTTGCTACAAAAACGATTGGGCCACCTTGCTGCACTTTATTTACTTTTGTTACTTGTTGCTCGTTACAAATTATCTTATCGCAAAACTATCTGTTACCACTTATTTCAGCACTTGCAGAGAATACCTTGCTGAAAACCACTTATCATTTCCTTCTGCTCCTCGTTGGGTTCGATACTCTTACTTATCGAAAGGACTACGATAGATCCCCTATACTTGTGGGTCATCAGTGACCTTGCGGCGACTCGTTCGGCGATATATCAGCAAGATTTGTGTCACTACCATAGCCACAAAGTCAAGACCAGAACCTTTTAAGAAGGCGACTTGGTGCTCCGGTTAATCCAGGATCAAAAAGATATGCACAAGTTATCCCCACCTTGGGAAGGACCCTTCGTGGTTAGTAAGAACCTGAATAACGGGTCATACTACCTCATTGACATACGGGAACACAAGGAATCGTGCAAGTCGGAGGAGGAGACCCACCGGCCTTGGAATATTGCTCATCTTCGGCCTTATTACACTTGAGCCATCGGCTCTTGTGTTGTACAGACTTTTATCAATGTATATATTATGATCAATATAATAAAGTCGTCATCCCTTATAATTTAGGCCTCTGTCGTTTCATTTCTAAGCATCTGAGCCTTTATTATTTATTCATAAGGTTACTTGGGGGCTTCCAACCCACCGTGTTTAGCTTTCTTACCCTCGTGACCAGGGTAGATGCCGAATCCCGAGTTTTGACCTGCTTGTCTACATGATGCTACTCCACCAGGTAATCCTGAATGACCCGCCGTAATCTTGACAGTCAATCTATTAACTAAGACCCTGAACTCGTCAAGGTTAAAACGGCGGCTTGTCATGTGAGCGCCGGCTTACAGTGAGCAAGGACAACTCTAAGGTTGTGCGGCCTATGAAAGCACTTGAATCTTAGCGGCTGTGCGGCCCATGAAAGCACTTGAATTTTAAGGTTGTGCGGCCTATGAAAGCACTTGATTTTTCTGAATTTCTTTTCTTCTGGATATTTTGGATTCCATCCATTGAATAATGTTTCTGCTCAAGTGTGGTTGGTACAATTTAGGCCATGTAGCCTTGATTATATGACTCATAATTGAGCATATTGGGTTTGGTAACCATCCCTGATAGCAGACTTTAAGTCGACAGGATAATTTGTCTTGAGCAATCGAATCATGATATTCCATGCCTACGGGTTAATACCCATTCTGGATTATAATTATCAGGTATGTCTTCCAATAATTATATGAATATTTAGGGTTTTCTAACCCGTCCTGGCTTTACACTTTAAGTCCCCATAATGTTTCGGCTCGGATAGCCTTCACTCTAGTCTTTTTGTATAAATTTTTCAAAGACTATTATATTGGGGTTTATTACCCGCCCTGGCTTAAACCGCCAGGGCATACATTGTTCCACTTGTGTGCAGGGAATATGACAATATTAACCTAACCCACATGGATGATGATATTATAAGAAAGCATAGCGGCGGATCATAAATATCATATTGGCAGTTTAAGCAGTTAAAAGCTAAACATGCATGATGACAGGACAGATCATTGTTTTCAAAACCTAGCCTATTACAAGGCCACCATGGACCTGAATAATTGGAGTGAAGTGTTTTTGTAGCACATGATGTCCATGTCCTGATCTGAGAGCCGCCTGGTCTCAGTTATCTTTGTTGCAGTGGGTTGATGACTCCGGGTCATCCCGCTCCGGCTCTTCTTCTTCTCTCATCTGGGGGTCAGGTGACGTCCAGTCAATGCCAGTTAAGGCTTCAAATATAGCTTCATCATGGATAATTGGGGATGGGTCAACATCAGGTGTGAAAGTGTGCTTAGGCGTTGGAGGAGTGAGATCCACGACGTCATAAGCCAGCGGTTTAACCTTAGCATTCTCCATGTTGTACGCCGACTGATACCTGGATAAATCAGTCTCCTCAGCTAGTTTGCACGCCAAGGGACACATATCGTTCACACATTTCGCAAAGTCCGTCTGACCAAACGGAGACCCGTCTTCCTTGAGACTTGGACAACGAGTGGCCATCTCCTCTGGGTCTAGTTCCGCTTGCCATGCCTTGGCTCGGTTAAGAGCTGTAATGGCACCAGCGCGGGCGGATGATCATTTTATCTCTTCTAGTTTCTGGGGCATTATAGACAATTTGGCCAGTACCTCCTTGAGGAGTGTGGGCGGGTCTTTACCGGTGGAGATAGCCACCAGAGTTTGTTGAGTGCCAGTGTATAGTTGTTCCACCAAGGCGTATACGGCTTTGAGTTTCACAAGCATATCTTGGCCAAGATTGGAGCTCCTGGGGCCTGTTGAAGAAACATACCGATGAGTCGCCAAGCGGGTCAGAATAAATAGTTGGTGAAAGACTAAAATTAAGTGTCACTTACCAAAGATGGCGACTGTCATATGATTAATGTGTCGCTTTAAGCCGGATAACTCCTCAGTCACCGGCTTAAGAGCAGCTTCAGCTCTTTTTAATAGTGTTGCCTTCTCAGTATCCTAGCCAGCTCTTTCAGTGTTAAAGTCCATTTTCAATTTTTCTGTTACTTCCAAGGTGGCTTTTAGTTCTGACCTAGCCCTTGAAGTTTCTACTTGCTGCGGTTTTATATTCTGCCGCAAGTCGCCCATTTGTGATCCCTTCATGCTTAATTCAGGCTGAAAAGCAATAATCAAGCATCACTTAGTAGTTATGATGATTATTCTATTAAAGTCCCAAGCACAATACAAGTAATATAATTTGCACTTGGGGGGCTAATGTAGGTCATTTTAAAAAGTACTTAGTGACCCAATTCAACTTTTCAGTTTAAGCCGGCCCATGGGGGCTACATATTTGGATTTTTGAAGCATGATGCTAAGTCCCGGCTCAACTTTTCTGTTTAAGCTGGCCCTTGGGGGCTACTCATTTGGATCTAACTGGGATAAACTGGTTTGGGAAGCCACAAGATGAAGGCTATTATTCAAGTCTGTAGTATCTTCACTTCCTTCTAACCCTCTAGACTTGGCGGCTAACGTGGATTCATATGGAAAGAGTTTGGTAGTTTACCTCAAAGCGTTCCTTCATAATATTTAGTAAGCCGGCCTCCATGTCACGGCTGGTATGGAGGCGACTCATGTAGCCTGCATGAATATCACCTGCGCTAAAACCTGCATAACTCTCCAAGTCCAGTTTCCATTTGCCTTTTTCGGCATTTAAAACCTCTTCCTTGGCACTGTGTTTAGCTAAGATAGTAGGATTCCCTGGTTCTGTGAAGCCTGTACAAGTGATGATGATGTCCTCGACAATTTGTTGAGAAGGATTCTCTTCAGCAGGTTTGGTAGGGCTCGGCGGGTCATGTTTATCCGCTGGATTAACCTCAACATCCATTTGTTCAGAGATAGTGGTATTGACTGAAGGTGGCAGGTCATTAATGAGTTCTGTTGGATAGTGAGTATCAGCCTCAGAGATATCAGCAGATTGTTTCTCTGGCTCAACTGCTTTAGGATCTTTTGAAGACCCACCAAGCTTCTACTTTTTACCAGCTTTGGCAATCCCTCTGCGATGAAAATATAGGAACATGAGTATATTATCATAATATATTGATCAATAAATGCAGCAAGTGTGAATACTTACCCAGGGGCGACTTTGAAGACAAACATTTGGGTCTTGGAAGAATCGCCAGATGATGGAGGTGTCTTCTGATAATTCGAGTTAGAAGGCGTGAGAGGCTGGGATATTAAGCCGGCAAGAGGATAAAGTGTATTTGGACCGTGAAGCACCTCATGTTGATGCTTGCGAGGGGTGGAGTATTTGGTAAGCCGGAAATCCACTATGCATCACCATCACTCCAGGTCTTGTGCTTGGCTTCGTGCTATTGTTTTTTCAAAGTAAAGTCGGGATCCAAGTAAGCAAGAGGATGAGAAAATCTTACTTTCCGGGTCACCTGCCGGGTTTTCTGTCTTGGCAAAGGCGCTGAATCGGAGGAAATATTAGTTACCTCTGCGGCGTCGGCTTGGCTGGTCTCCACGTCATCCTGAGAGTGAATAATGGGAGGGTTGACATTATGATGATAAACCGTCCAATGGTTAAACAAGCAAGCTATTATTCAAAGACTAGTTATGCGCACAAGATAAAATTATTATGAGCGATGAATTTAATGAGCATGGTTAAGCCGGAAAAATATCGACAGGTTATACAGTCATGATTGATGATCAAGAGGATACCGGAGGTTTAAACATTTATAAGTGAGCCAACTGGCATTTTGCGGGTTACAAAATAGGTCGCCTAAGCAACAACGTTTACCACGACTACAGATCTGGATTCTAGTAAAATTTCATGAAGTACTGGACAAACCAGTTTTACAGGTCCTGCTTATAATTTTGGATCTACGGCAGTTCAAAAAACAAGTGAAAATTGCTAAACCTAAAACAGGTTGGAGGAACTGCTGTATTGGGAATTGAATCTAGAGCAGAGGGAATACACCTATGAGTAAATACAGATGTTAAAAACTAGTACAACACAATTCCCGTGCTAATTTTGGATTGAGCTAAGAATAAATGAAGAACCGCGATGAACTTCGACGAACTAGGGTCTGCTAATGCAGATCTAAGACAAGGGGAGATGAATACCTAATCATGCTGATGAACAACGGAGGGGCGCTGTATTTTCTGGACCAGGTCAGGTTGATGCAGCGGCTAGGTCGGAGTCGCTATGGAGATCAACAGCGGTGGCAAAGCTTCGGAGGCTTCAGTTGCGCGAGGAGGAAGAAGAGAGATGCAGGGGTAAAAAGTGAAAGATGGACCCCTATCCCTAATTATAGGAGGTGATAAACTGGCATGCGCGGGGATCGAGGAGGCAGAATAATTATCTTTGCGGTGCGGATGCCTCGATTCTCGGAAGGTCCATTAAGATAAAGATCCGTTATGATACCATGGGTTTTTGTGTGCATTTAATGCGCATGAGGTCATGGCGGGTTACAGTGGTTATGTTTACATGATGTCATGGCGGCCTACGGTGGTTTGGCTTGCGTAGTATTATAAGAGGTTCAACATTGGTGGATGATTTGTTGATTAAAGAAGAAGATTGACAAGAACAAGTTCAAATCAACCTGGGGCCTAATGTTGAGGATATAGCTCCGAGGCGTGACCCACCCAGGAGGGGCCGGGTTACGCAGTTGGCGGCTTAACATGAAGAAGGCCCAATTAGGCCTGAGAAGATGAAGTCTGAAGATGGCGGCTCATAGGAGTGGGCCTGGCGAAAGCCCAAGACCCGTACGTATGAACCGCCATACGGTGGCTTGTCTGTTAAGATAGGCCAATTTAGAAACCAGGCCGGTCACGTTGTGTGATCCGGTTCGGACTCTTGGAAGCCGTCGGGCTTCGACCTGTGTATATAAAGGCGAGACCCGACGGCGGCTTAGGCCAATAAAACAATCGATCCGATGCTAGGTGTCGGTGTACTAAAGTAGGGGTACCTTAGTACCCTGAACTTGTGCACGGGCAGTAGTAGCGTCCCGCGGCACGGCTTGCCAGGGGAGCGACAAGAGTCTCCACGGCCCTTTCTGGGCCGGACAAAGGCCAAGTGATCGAGCCTAGAAGACCAAGCCCCGGCAAGAGGAGCTTGCCTGGCCAAGAAGGCGAGGTCCGGCAAGAGAGGAGCTTGCCGGGCTAAGGCGACAAGGCCCCGGCAAGAAGAGCTTGCCGGGACGACTAAGCCGAAGCACCAAGGCCCCGGCGGGAGGAGCTCGCCGGGACGGCCAAACCAAGGCACCCCAAGAGAAGCCCGCCGCGGCGTGCCGCGCGCCGCGGCAAGGCCTGACGAGCGGCAAGCTCTCAGGTGCGGCAAGACAACCACCGCGGCAAGCCACTTGCCGCGGCAAACCACCACCTCAGGCATGCGCTCGAGCTCACCTGCCCACGCGTCACTCTGGAGCTTCCCCAGAGGCACGTGGCGGGGCGCCGCGCAACCTGGGGCGCGCGGTGGCATGCGACGTTGGCGGAGTCGCCCCCGTGGCAAGCGGAGGCGCCCCTAACGGTCCGCCTCGGCACTGTTCGGGCGATCCAGACGGGCATTTAATGCCTTTGTCCCCCGCCGTCAGAGTTAGGTGCGATAGCACTGTGCGGCCACTGTTCGCACAGTTCCTTGCCATTTTTACCCTCACCTGCGTTGCTACCTGTGGGAAACCCCTTAGCATATAAAAGGAGGCCCATGCGCACGTAGGGAAAAGAGAGGACCCGGAGGGAGGACACCCAGTAGACCCTCGTCTACGTCCAACTCCAACTTACTGTAGCTTCTTGCGCTCCAGAGCAAGAACTCGAATCAACCAGACAAGCAGCAGTAGGGTTTTACGCATCCGTGCGGCCCGAAGCTGGGTAAAATCGTTGTGTGTATGTGTCGCCTTGATCTGCTCTTTGTGCAACCTCCGCCCCCCGCCAAACCGAAAAGGGGCTCCATCCCCATAGGTGCTCGTGGAGGCCGATTCCCCCCGACATCTTTGGCGCGCCAGGTAGGGGGGCTGCATCGAGGTTGTGCGAACCAGATTTGGCGACCACAGGTAAGCTCAGGTATGGCCAGGTACCTTTCCGCTCCAATCCGCGGGGCGGAGGCATTCCTCCTCACGGACTCGTGCACGGCCCTCCTCGAGTACCCACTCACGCAGAGCCCGGGCAAGAGCAGCTGCTCCTTGAGGAGGACCGCCTTCCGGCCGCTGAGCGAGTTTCTCGCCTCCAGCAAACTCTACGCCGCTCCCGTAGCCGCAGAAGTTAGCGCCGGAAGTTGCGGGAAAGGCGACCTCGTTCTTCGGTGCGCCCAGGCCGGCAAGATCCAAACGAGTCGGCGCCGACCATGGGAGGGACCTTGCCAACGCGGTAGTCGGAACCCGTTCCGTCCGCCATCCTCTCTGTCCAAGTCTTAACGCAGTTGCATGTAATCCTTGGTACAGAGACGAGCGCAGATCCCAAGCATAGCTTATGTGCCCCACACATCTTGTCGATTTCGCGCCTCTCCGCTTTGCGCATGCATTATTTGACACGATTGTGCAGCACTCGGCTCCGGCAAGCGAAGGCAGGCCGTGAAGCCCCGAGCCCTCGTTATTCCCTTACCTCGAGAAGGGGGGATGACAGGATAGGCTGGGCGTCGCCCGAGGAAGCTGCGCCTTGCCGGACTGCAAACAACAGAAAAGCTAAGTTGCCAAAATTTGAGCAATTAAGCTCCTTTTTACCCTTAAGTTATCTTCCTCGAACGGCCGAGCTTCGTATGGGAAACCTGTGCGCGGAGGGGCCGGCTCATGGCTGGTTGCGCCCTTATTTCGTTTCGAGTCCGCTCAATGACTTAAGTGTGCTACATCCAGAGTGGTGTCCTTACTTTGTTTCGAGCTTGCTCGGCAGCTTAAGTGTGCTGCGACTGCAGTCGCAACGCTTACCTCGCCCTGAGCCTGCTCAACTTTTTAAGTGAGTTGCGCCAGCCGCGGCAAGGTTTCTTGCCGGTGGAGGCACCGCCAGCGGGTTGCTGATGTCCCGCACTCGACACCCGTGGCAAGGCGGAGGCTTGTGCCGACAAGTTCCTGGGAGCGTAGGGCGCGAACGTACGAAGCACAAAGTCGAACGAGGGAGATAACAGCGCAATGAACTGCCTAAGATAAAAGTTATATTCCAAAACGACTTGCCGCTGCTCTAATCAGCTGTTTCTATGACATGCTCAGCAGCGACAAGGGAAGAAAAGAAAGAGGTGGGCGGCCTAATCCGCGCGGTCGCCCTCGACCCTCCTGATCCCGGCCACCCTTTCCACAATGGGGGTGACGAGGGCCCTGATCTCCGTCAGGTCGGCGTCTTCCGGCAGGTGCCTGAGGACGTTGGTAAGCCTGATGGTGGGGTTGCGGAAGACGATCTTCACCAGCACCCTCTCGAGGGCCCCGGAGACGGCTTCCCGCGTCTCCTCGGCCAGCTGCTCTGGGATCGTTTCCCGGAGATGCTGGAGCACCCCCACCAAGCCCTTGAAGAAGGAAGTGAGCTTGACGCTCGGCGAGACGTTCTCGCCGGAGGGGTACTCGTGGCCCTCCATCCCCAGCAGCTTCAGCTCCTTGTCGATGGTGGTGGCGATGTCGACGAGGCCTTCGGTCCACCGCTCCACCGTCTCCTGGAAGGCGTTCTGGGTAACGGCGGCGCGCTTCAATAGCTCCTCGTTGTCAGCAACCTCCTTCCGCAAGGTCGCTTCCTGCCCCTTGGCGCTCTCCAGCGCCTTGGCCAGGGTGTCCAGCTTCAGCTCGAGGTCGGCCTTGGAATCCTTGGCGGCGTCGAGCTCCCGGATCTTCTCAGCGAAGCGGCCCTGCAGCTCGCCAAGGGTGTGAGCACCCTTCTCGCGCTCCTGTTTGAGCGCGGCAAGCTCTTCGCCGCTCGCCTTGAGGTCGCTGGCGAGCTGCGCCACCCTCGTCTCCAGCTCCCCCTTGATGACCTCGGTGGCCGCGGCAGCGTCCTGCGCTTTCTGCAGGGCCCCGCCAAGCGCCTGCTCGCGCGCGGCAACCTCCTCCTCATGGCTGGCGAGGCTGGCCTTCTGCTGCACCAGTTCGCTTTCCCGCGTGGATAGCCCCGCAGCGGCAAGCCTCTGCTGCTCTTCGGCCTCTGCCTTCTCGAGGAGAAAGGCCGTCCGTGCCTCGTCGAGCAGCCTCCGCTCCTCCGCCAAAGACCGGAGAGCCTCCTGGTTGAGCTCCCGGAGCTCCCCGGCACGCTTCTCCATGTCCGCGCCGGCCCTCGCGACGAGTGCCTCCTGGCGCTCCACCTTAGCCTGCCAGGCGCGGTAGAGCGACACAAGCTTCCGTAGCAGCCGCTCCTCCTCGGGCTCGCCGCTGCTGGTGCTTGGCGCGTCGACCACTGCCAGCCCGACGGAGGCGAGAACTTCTCCGTCCAAGGCCTCCCCCTCGACCGGCGCCCTGGAGCTAGGCTCCCAGGGGAGCCTGATGAAGACGCCATCGCCGGCCTTCAGGTAGGCACCCGCCGGAGGCTCCTCGGGGCCCGACGCGGCGGCAGCAGCGGGATCGCCGGACGGCGGAGTGCTTGACGCCCCAGCCTCCGCGGGGCCGTCGGCACGGTCGCCGGTCCCCTCGCCGCCTGCTGCCGCGGCGGCCTTGGCGGCTTCGGCATCCCCGCCGCCTGCGGGGTCGTCGGTGCCGTCCGCCTCCTCGATGATGACGACGTCGTCGGCGTCGCCGCGCGCGCCCTCCCCGACGACGGCCTCGGTCTCCATCGGGTCCGCGGTGGGCGGGTCTGATGGCCGGAAGAGGGGAGAAGAGTCAACCGAACAGCCGACAAAAAGGCTCATAAGGAAAGATAACCAGGGGAAGTTTTCCGTGCAGGGGGGCTTACCGGTGGCAGGGTCCGTGGCCGCGGCCTCCGCTGCCGGGGGATCGCTGGCCGCGTCCCTCGCCGGATATCCCTCCCTTGCCGGAGAGGTCTCCCTTGCCGGGGGCTCCTCCCTTGCCGGGGAGGTCTCCCCTGCCGGGGGCTCCTCCCTTGCCGGAGATTTCTCCCTAGGCGGGGTGGTCGACGCAGACGGCACGGCAGGAGTGCCCCCCGGGGTCGCCTGCTGGGGCTGCTCTGCTCCTACCCAACAACAACAACAGCCACATGTCAACCACAAAGAGAAGGGGAGCTCACGCGCGCGCCAAACAGCAAGAACTAGCCGTGCACTCACCCTGGGGGCTGCGCTGTGGGCTGCCCTGGGGACCCGCTGCCAAGTCCGGCAAGGTCGTCTCCGGCACCTCCCAAGTTGTCGGGGGAGATTCGCCCTCAAGGACGACTAGCGGGATCTTGGCCCTCTTCGCCCTCCTCTGGGCCAGGCTCTTGAATGGGAACGGTTTCGGGGGAGGATGAGCGGGCTGCAAAACAAGACGAAGCAACAGAAATCAAGAAGATACAAGCTCTACCAGGAACTTACTCTTCGTCCTCCTCTTCGTCGTCGGAGCTAAGCGTGGAATAGTCAAAAACCGGCTTGCTCCAGGCGCGAGGAGACAGGGGAGTGGGTTCCCGGGACCGCTTGGCGGGGACGGTGGACGACCCCGCCCCCATTGCCGCCGCGGTACGGGGAGCGGCAGGAGCAGAAGCCGCTGCCCGTGAGGACCCCACTCCCGCTGCTTCGGAGGCGCGTGTCACGCGGGGCTGCGGTTGCTGGTCGGCCTGCCGCACCACCTCTCCGGCCCTGCGAAGACGCCTCCTCGGCTGGGCAGGGGGCTCCACCTGCGACGAGCTGCCCGGGAGCTGCGAGGAGGGCGCGTCAACCTCCGGCAAGCCGCTCGCGTCCTGGGCGGGCTCGCCCGCGCCACCGTGCTCGGCTGGTTCCTCCGCGCCGGCGAACTCCATTTGGTCGGCGAGGCTCTCCGCCTCCGCCGCGTCTGCTTCGGCCAGGGTGAAGCCAGACTCGCCCGCGGCCACGGCGGCCGCCGCCTCCTCCATCCTGGAGGCGATGTAAACCAGCTCCTCGGGGGTGGTGTCCCGCGTGAGGCCCCTCTTCTCGTCGGGGTCGACCGGCACCTCCTCCAAGTTGTCAAAGAAGGCCTGCACGACGTCGTCCGCCGGCTCCTGCCAGGTCGCGTCGATCCTGTGCGAGTCGCACAGTGGCATCATCGCGAGGATGCGGCTGAGCGCCGAGTTGTTGCACAGGGGGACGACACCCGACGGCAACCTGAACCATTCTGGGTGCTCGGAGTCGTACCTGAACAGCTCCTTCAACACTGCGACGAGCTCCAGAACGGTGAAGTTATAGTTAAGGCCCGGGCGCAGCCTCATGATGTCCGCCGCGTTTTGGAATTCCAAAGCCGGCTTCCCCCTCTCCTGCAGGGGGGCGATACGCCGGCGAAGGAAATCCGCGCCGACGGCGCCGAAGGTGAGCCCGGCGAATCTGAGGCGCAGGATTCAGGTGACGGCAATCTTCAGCTTGGCGTCGTCCGGGGCTAGGTCACTCCAGTCACGGCCGCGCACCACTGGAGTTCGGCGCACGGCGGTGAACGGCGGTGGATTTTCCTCGACGATCAGGCACCACTTGGCCCTCCACTCCTCCCATCTGCCACGGAGTTCCGCCTCCAAGTAGACCTCTTTGTTGCCGGTCCTGGAGACCCAGGCGACTCCGCCGGACAGCGGCTCTCCTTTCTCCACCCGAGGAGTAAAGAAGTGGCGGAAGAGGGCTACGTTGGGGCGGACTCCGACAAAGTTCTCGCAAAGGTGTGCGAAAACCGCCATTGTCAGAACGGCGTTGGGGGTGAAATCAAGGAGGTGGACGTTGTAGGTGTGCATGATGTCGCAGAAGAACTCGGAAAAAGGCGGGCAGAGCCCACAATGGAAGAACACGGCGTAGAAAGGGTACCCGGTCGGGTACAGCTTCTGGGCGATGGTGGGAAGAACTCTCGTGCGCGCATGCGCTCGCGTCGCCGTTGACCAGAAGAGGCGGTATCCGTTCTTCAGCCCCAGCGCATCGAGCTGAGGGGGGAACGCCGCCGTCTCCTTCCGAAGCGCTTCCAGCCGCAGCGCCTCGGCCGACTTCACGGCCTTCCCCTTCGCCTTGTCGCTCTTCGGGGCCATGGCAGATACGGGGAGGAGGAGTTGTCGGCGTTGGCGGCGCCGGGGGCTACGAGGGTGAATCGCCGCTTTCTCTAGTAAGGAGGAAGTGGCGGAGATTTTCGAGGAACAGCAACCGGCGGAATGGCGAGCTGCCCCTGTTCCCTCCGCTTATAAAGGGGGGGGGGCGGGCGTTTCGCCTTTCCAAATAAAGGAATCATACCCGACGTGACGCATGCCTGCGGGCCTCAAGCCCCGCGCACGCCACCCACGTCACGCACGCCTCGCACGCCTCGCCCCCCACGACGCCGCGATAAGCGCACGCCACTTGGGGAGGGCGCGAGGGGCACGGAGTTAAGGAGTAGCGCAACCCAGGCCACGCGTGCCCGTGCACTGTTAGGGCCTGGCCCAACAACGCTCGGCACCGTGTATGGCCCAGACCCGGGAGCTCCTGTCGGTGTACTAAAGTAGGGGTACCTTAGTACCCCGAACTTGTGCACGGGCAGTAGTAGCGTCCCGCGGCAAGGCTTGCCAGGGGAGCGACAAGAGTCTCCATGGCCCTTTCTGGGCCGGACGAAGGCCAAGTGATCGAGCCTAGAAGACCAAGCCCCGGCAAGATGAGCTTGCCGGGCAAAGAAGGCGAGGTCCGGCAAGAGGAGCTTGCCGGGCAAAGGCAACAAGGCCCCGGCAAGAGGAGCTTGCCGGGACGACTAAGCCGAAGCACCAAGGCCCCAGCAGGAGGAGCTCGCCGGGACGGCCAAACCAAGGCACCCCAAGAGAAGCCTGCCGCGGCGCGCCGCGCGCCGCGGCAAGGCCTGACGAGCGGCAAGCTCTCAGGTGCGGCAAGACAACCACCGCGGCAAGCCACTTGCCGCGGCAAACCACCACCTCAGGCATGCGCTCCAGCTCACCTGCCCACGCGTCACTCTGGATCTTCCCCAGAGGCACGTGGCGGGGCGCCGCGCAACCTGGGGCGCGCGGTGGCATGCAACGTTGGTGGAGTCGCCCCCGTGGCAAGCGGAGGCGCCCCTAACGGTCTGCCTCGGCACTGTTCGGGCGATCCAGACAGGCATTTAATGCCTTTGTCCCCCGCCGTCAGAGTTAGGTGCGATAGCACTGTGCGGCCACTGTTCGAACAGTTCCTTGCCATTTTTACCCTCACCTGCGTCGCTACCTGTGTGAAACCCCTTAGCATATAAAAGGAGGCCCATGCGCACGTAGGGAAAAGAGAGGACCCGGAGGGAGGACACCCAGTAGACCCTCGTCTATGTCCAGCTCCAACTTACTGTAGCTTCTTGCGCTCCAGAGCAAGAACTCGAATCAACCAGAGAAGCAGCAGTAGGGTTTTACGCATCCGTGCAGCCCGAAGCTAGGTAAAATCGTTGTGTGTGTGTGTCGCCTCGATCTGCTCTTTGTGCAACCTCCGCCCCCCGCCGAACCGAAAAGGGGCTCCGTCCCCATAGGTGCTCGTGGAGGCCGATTCCCCCCGACACTAGGTCAAGCGTATCCGCTTCCTTGTAATCGAAACCCAAGCAATACAACTACAAGCAGGATGTAGGCTTTTACCTCGTTGACAGGGGCCGAACCTGGGTAAACTCCTTGTGTCCTTTGTCCCGTTCAACCCTTTCAAGCTAACCTATGTTGCGATGGCTCCATACCTAAGTCCTTTCACAAGGGCATCTTCCGTGCTAAATCCACGACACATGGTATTCCTCTGGTATCTGGGAGTTGCATAATCTCATGGTTGAAGGAATATGTATTTTACATGAAGAAAGCAATAGCAATAAACTGAATGATCAATATGCTAAACTAACATATGGGTCTTGTCCATCAAATCATTCTCCTAATGATGTGATCCCGTTATCAAATGACAACACATGTCTATGGTTATGAAACCTTAACCATCTTCGATCAATGAGCTAGTCTAGTTGAGGCTCACTAGGGACACGGTATTTGTTTATGTATTCACACATGTATTTAAGTTTCCGATCAATACCATTCTAGCATGAATAATAAACCTTTATCATAAATAAGGAAATATAAAAGGATAACTTTATTATTGCTTCTAGGGAATATTTCCTTCAATGATAGCTTCAAGCTTGTTGGTGTTGATGCTTTTGTTGGGAAGAATCTTACCAAGTGGCATGATGGGATGATCATGCAATTCTACTCCATGCTCATTTTTATCCAGATGGGAGCATAGTGTGGATAACTGAGGGAAGTAGATACTAGTCAACCATCTCTGAGTGGGTTGCTCTTCTTGGTGCCAGAAGAAGAAGAGAATGATTTGATGTATATGCAAAGCCCAAGATGGACCACAATTCCATGAAGAACATGTACAAGCCTATTCCTAAGAAAGATCTTGAGACTCACAAGTTTGGATCTGTGAAGCACCTGTTGGCTGGTCTAGCCACCATCAATACTATTTGAGGCACACTCTTTTGCCCAAATCTGGAGATGACAAGATGATTCATGGCCACTCCATCAACCTTCTGCATCTCTTTGATACACCTCAGAAGTTCAAGGTGATGTGCATAATAGTTGAAACTATCAAGAGAACCGCAACCGACCAGAAGAGATCATGTGGTTTTTCTCCGCACATTCAGTTGCTCATCAACTCCAAGGTTGGAACAGGCACTTATCTTCTTGATCGCGAGCATCTCCCTTTGTTGCCAGAGTTAGAGGACAATGTAGTGGTGATGCATCCTTCTCACCCTACTTCTACTGAGGCACATGAGAAGATTCAAGCAGCTATTGCAGCCAAAGCATCCAAAGGGGCATCTGCTCCCAATGTTCCCATTCCCAACCTCAAGATGAAGAATGACCAAATGACTTATCTGCTGGAAGCTACCCTGAGTATTGGG
Source organism: Aegilops umbellulata (assembly GCA_032464435.1). NCBI lineage: Eukaryota > Viridiplantae > Streptophyta > Magnoliopsida > Poales > Poaceae > Aegilops > Aegilops umbellulata. The sequence continues at coordinate 195,969,352 of CP136056.1, read as the reverse complement.
TGAAGTATGGCCAACCTCACCAAGAACCAACAGAGCTTAGAGCTGGTAGTGGAGGCAAAGATATATGATCTTGATGTGAAGATCACAGAGGTTCAGTCAATAGTGACGAAGCTGAAGGATGATGTTGATGCAAGTAGAGCTGCTGCAGAGAACAGTGGAGATGACAGACTAATAACTGGTAGATCCCAGACAGTGCCTAGGGCACCCAGGTCTGCTGTTGTACCTGTTGCAGACACGAGAGCTATAGTCTATGCCCCGGCTACTGCTTCTGCAGTACCACTGATACGTCTCCAACGTATCTATAATTTTTGATTGCTCCATGCTATTATATTATCTGTTTTGGATGTTTAATGGGCTTTATTATGCACTTTTATATTATTTTGGGACTAACCTATTAACAGAAGGCCCAGTGCAAATTGTTGTTTTTGCCTATTTTAGTGTTTTGCAGAAAAGGAATATACAACGGAATGAAACCTTTCCGAGGATCATTTTTGGAACAAACGCAATCCAAGAGACTTGGAGTGGACGTCAAGGAAGCAACGAGGCGGCCACGAGGTAGGAGGGCGCGCCCAGGGGGGTAGGCGCGCCCCCACCCTCGTGGGCCCTTCGTGGCTCCACTGACCTACTTCTTTCGCCTATACATACTCATATACCTTGAAAACATCCAGGAGTACCACGAACCCTATTTCCACCATCGCAACCTTCTGTACCCGTGAGATCCCATCTTGGAGCCTTTCTCGGTGCTCCACCGGAGGGGGAATCGATCACGGGGGGCTTCTACATCAACACCATAGCCTCTCCGATGATGTGTGGGTAGTTTACCACAGACCTTCGGGTCCATAGTTATTAGCTAGATGGCTTCTTCTCTCTCTTTGGATCTCAATACAAAGTTCTCCTGGATTCTCTTGGAGATCTATTCGATGTAATTATTTTTGCGGTGTGTTTTCGAGATCCGATGAGTTGTAGGTTTATGATCAAGATTATCTATGAACAATATTTGATTCTTATCTGAATTCTTATATGCATGATTTAATATCTTTGCAAGTATCTTCGAATTATCAGTTTGGTTTGGCCTACTAGATTGATCTTTCTTGCAATGGAAAAGTGCTTAGCTTTGGTTTCAATCTTGTAGTGTCCTTCCTCAGTGAGAGCAGGGGCAGCAAGGCACGTATTTTATTGTTGCCATAGAGGATAAAAAGACGGGGTTTAAATCATATTGCTTGAGTTTATCCCTCTACATCATGTCATCTTGCCTAATGTGTTACTCTGTTCTTATGAAATTAATACTCTAGATGCATGATGGATAGCGGTCGATGTGTGGAGTAATAGTAGTAGATGCAGAATCGTTTCTGTCTACTTGTCACGGACGTGATGCCTATATACATGATCATGCCTAGCTATTCTCATAACTATGCGCTTTTCTATCAATTGCTCGACAGTAATTTGTTCACCCACCATAGATTATGCTATCTTGAGAGAAGCCACTAGTGAAACCTATGGCCCTCGGGTCTATTTTCCATCATATTAATCTCCTGCCAACGTGCTATTTCTGTTGCCGTTTATTTTGCAATCTTTACTTTCCAATCTATACAACAAAAATACCAAAAATATTTTTCTTATTATCTTTATCAGATCTCACTTATGCAAGTGGCCGTGAAGGGATTGACAACCCCTTTATCGCGTTGGTTGCAAGGTTCTTGATTGTTTGTGCAGGTACGAGGGACTTGCGTGTAGTCTCCTACTGGACTGATACCTTGGTTCTAAAAAACTGAGGGAAATACTTACGCTACTTTGCTGCATCACCCTTTCCTCTTCAAGGGAAAACCAACGCATGCTCAAGAGGTAGCAAGAAGGATTTCTGGCGCTGTTGCCGTGGAGGCTCACGCCAAGTCAAGTCAAGATTTGATCTCCCGCCAATGTGCGATTTCTGGCGCCGTTGCCGGGGAGATATATGGACAAGTCAATACATACCAAGTACCCATCACAAACTCTTCTCCCTCGCATTACATTATTTTCCATTCGCCTCTTGTTTTCCTCTCACCCACTTCTAAAACGATTTTCAAAAATCTTTGCCTTTTCTTCGCCCCTCTTCCGTTCGTCTTTTTCGTTTGCTTATGTTGTCATGTGCCTTCTATATGCTTGCATTTCGCTTGCTGAAAATCTATTGTTATGGATCATCATCCCCTTGCTAGTCTTTTTAAAAGATCCAATTATGAAGAACCAATTGCTAGTGAGTTGAGTGCACTAGATTATCTTTATGAGGTTTTGCTTGAAATTCATGAATCTGAAAATTGTGATGAAGTGTTGAAAGAAGAAATTTATGAGGTGACTCATGATAGCTCCTTGAATTAAAATCATGATTGCAATGATATTATTATAAATTATGTTAATGTCAATTGTGCTAATAATATGCAAAACCCTAAGCTTGGGGATGCTAGTTTTGCTATGTCCACTACTTGTTGCAATGATCATGATTGGGGTGATTCTTCTTACAATCTTGAAAATTTATTTAAGCCCCATGATGAATATGAGATTGATAATAAGGTTTGCAATAATACTGAAAGTGGATTTGGAGAGGTCATGACTTTAGTTAATGTTAATCCCACTATTTTAGTAGAGTGTTAACTTTGCATGCATGCGGATCGTGTTGAAAATATGTTATGTGATAGCTATTTTTTAAAATTTTCATATGATCCCACATGTAATTATTACGAGAGAGGAAAATATGTTTGTAGAAACTTTCATGTTACAAAATTACCTCTCGTTATGTTGAGATTTCTATTATTTCTTTCCACTTCCTTGCATATGCTAGTTTTTGCTTGCTATGATAATTTGTTTGCCTATAAGATGCCTATGCATAGGAAGTATGTTATACTTAGATGTGTTTGTCACATGTTTCATGATGCTATCTTTGCGCTTCAATTCTTGTCTTTCATGTGAGCATCATCGAAATCTCAATGCCTAGCTTAGGGCGTTAAACGATAGCGCTTGTTGGGAGGCAACCCAATTTTATTTTTGTCCTTTGCTTTTTGTTCCTGTTTAGTAATAAATAAATAATCTAGTCTCTGTTTAGATGTGCTTTTATGTTTTAATTAGTGTTTGTGCCAAGTAGAACCTTTGGGAAGACTTGGGTGAAGTCTTTATGATCTTGCTGTAAAAAATAGAAACTTTAGCGCTCACGAGATTAGCTACCATTTTTTACTGGAGAGTGCTTTTAGGTTGATTCTTTTTGAAGATGATTAATAGACAAATTCCTCACGTCCACAAATTTATTCAGAATTTCTGGAGTTACAGAAGTATAGGTTTGATACAGATTACGATAGACTGTTCTATTTTTGACACATTCTATTCTTCGTGTGTTGTTTGCTTATTTTGATGAATCTATGGCTAGTATCGGGGGGTATGAACCATAGAGAAGGAGGAATACAGTAGGTTTAACACCAATATAAACAAAGAATGATTTCATTACAATACCTTAAAGTGGTGATTTGTTTCCTTATACTAGCGGAGCTCATGAGATTTTCTGTTGTGAAGTTTTCAAGTTTTGGGTAAAGATTTGATGGATTTTGGAATAAGGAGCGGAAAGATCCTAAGCTTGGGGATGCCCAAGGCACCCCAAGGTAAAACTCAAGGACAACCAAAAGCCTAAGCTTGGGGATGCCCCGGAAGGCATCCTCTCTTTCGTCTTCGTTCATCGGTAACTTTACTTGAGGTTATATTTTTATTCACCACATGATATGTGTTTTTCTTGGAGGGTCTTGTATGATTTGAGTCTTTGCCTGTTAGTTTACCACAATCATCCTTGCTGTACACACATTTTTTAGAGACACACATAAATAGGAATTTATTAGAATACTCTATGTGCTTCACTTATATCTTTTGAGCTAGATAATCTTGCTCTAGTGCTTCGCTTATATCTTTTAGAGCACGGTGGTGGTTTATTTTACAGAAATTATTGATCTCTCATGCTTCACTTATATTATTTTGAGAGTCCTTTAGAATAGCATGGTAGTTTGCTTTGGCTATAAAATTAGTCCTAATGTGGTGAGCATCGAAGATAGATATAATAAAACCTATCATATAAAGTGCATTGAATAATATGAGAAGTTTGATTCTTTATGATTTTTTTGAGATATGAAGATGGTGATATTAGAGTCATGCTAGTTGAGTACTTGTGAATTTGAGAAATACTTGTGTTAAAGTTTGTGATTCCCGTAACATGCACGTATGGTGAACCGTTATGTGATGAAGTCGGAGAATGATTTATTTATTAATAGTCTTCCTTATGAGTAGCGGTCGGGGATGAGTGAGGGTCTTTTCCTACCAATCTATCCCCCTAGGAGCGTGCGCGTAGTACTTCGTTTCGATAACTAATAGATTTTTTCAATAAGTATGTGAGTTCTTTATGACTAATATTGAGTCCATGGATTATACGCACTCTCATCCTTCCACCATTGCTAACCTCTCTAATACTGCACACCTTTTGCCGGTATCATACACCCACCATATACCTTCCTCAAAACAGCCACCGTACCTACCTATTATGGCATTTCCATAGCTATTATGAGATATATTGCCATGCAACTTTCCACCATTCCGTTTATTATGTCACACTCCATCATTGTCATATTGCTTTGCATGATCATGTAGTTGACATCATATTTGTCGCAAAGCCACCGTTCATGATTTTCATACATGTCACTCTTGATTCATAGCATATCCCGGTACACCGCCGGAGGCATTCACATATAGTCATATTTTGTTCTAAGTATTGAGTTGTAGGTAAATAAAAGTGTGATGATCATCACTATTAGAGCATTGTCCCAAGTGAGGAAAGGATGATGGAGACTATGATTACCCCACAAGTCGGGATGAGACTCCGGACGAAAAAAAGAGGCCATAAAAAAAGAGAAAGGCCCAAACAAAAAAAGAGAGAAAAAGAGAGAAGGGACAATGTTACTATCCTTTTACCACACTTGTGCTTCAAAGTAGCACCGTGATCTTCATGATAGAGAGTCTCCTATGTTGTCACTTTCATATACTAGTGGGAATTTTACATTATAGAACTTGGCTTATATATTACAATGATGGGCTTCCTCAAAATGCCCTAGGTCTTCGTGAGCAAGCGAGTTGGATGCACACCCACTTAGTTTTTTTTTGTTGAGCTCTCATACACTTATAGCTCTAGTGCATTAGTTGCATGGCAATCCCTACTCACTCACATGGATATCTATTGATGGGCATCTCCATAGCCTGTTGATACGCCTAGTTGATGTGAGACTATCTTCTCCATTATTTTGTCTTCTCCACAACCACCATCCTATTCCACATATAGTGCTATGTCCATGGCTCACGCTCATGTTGTTGGGGAACGTAGTAATTTCAAAAAAATTCCTACGTACACTCAAGATCATGGTGATGCATATCAACGAGGGGGAGAGTGGTATCTACGTACCCTCGTAGACAGAAAGCGGAAGCGTTAGCACAATGCGGTTGATGTAGTCATACGTCTTCACGATCCGACCGATCAAGTACCGAACGCACGGCACCTCCGAGTTCAGCACACGTTCAGCCCGATGATGTCCCTCGAACTCCGATCCAGCCGAGCTTTGAGGGAGAGTTCCGTCAGCACGACGGCGTGGTGACGATGATGATGTTCTACCGACACAGGGCTTCACCTAAGCACCGCTACGATATTATCGAGGTGGATTATGGTGGAGGGGGCACCGCACACGGCTAAGAGATCCAAGGGATCAATTGTTGTGTCTATGGGGTGCCCCCTGCCCCCGTATATAAATGAGCAAGGGAGAGGCCGGCCCTAGAGGGGGCACGCCAAGTGTGGGGAGTCCTACTAGGACTCCCAAGTCCTAGTAGGATTCCCCTTTCCTTTCCGGAGTAGGAGAGAAGGAAAGAGGTGGAGAGGGAGAAGGAAAAGGGGGCTGCACCCCTTGTCCAATTCGGACCAAGGGGGAGCACCTCCTTCCTTTTGGCCTCTCTCCTCTATTCCCGTATGGCCCAATAAGGCCCATATACTCCCCGACGAATTCTCGTAACTCCCCGGTACTCTGAAAAATACCCGAATCACTCGGAACCTTTCCGATGTCCGAATATAGTCGTCCAATATATCGATCTTTACATCTCGACCATTTCGAGACTCCGCATCATGTCCCTGATCTCACCCGGGACTCTGAACTACCTTCGGTACATCAAATCACATAAAATCATAATATAATCGTCACCGAAACTTTAAGCATGCGGACCCTACGGGTTCGTGAACAATGTAAACATGACCGAGACACGTCTCCGGTCAATAACCAATAGAGGAACCTGGATGCTCATATTGGCTCCCACATATTCTATGAAGATCTTTATCGGTCAAACCGCATAACAACATACGTTGTTCCCTTTGTCATCGGTATGTTACTTGCCCGAGATTCGACCGTCGGTATCTCAATACATAGTTCAATCTCGTTAATGGGAAGTCTCTTTACTCGTTCCGTAATACATCATCCTGCAACTAACTCATTAGTTGCAATGCTTGCAAGGCTTAAGTGATGTGCATTACCGAGTGGGCCCAGAGATACCTCTCCGACAATCGGAGTGACAAGTCCTAATCTCAAAATACACCAACCCAACAAGTACCTTCGGAGATACCTGTAGAGCCCCTTTATAATCACCCAGTTATGTTGTGACGTTTGGTAGCACACAAAGTGTTCCTTCGGTAAACGGGAGTTGCATAATCTCATAGTCATAGGAACATGTATAAGTCATGAAGAAAGCAATAGCAACACACTAAATGATTAAGTGCTAAGCTAACGGAATGGGTCAAGTCAATCACATCATTCTCCTAATGATGTGATCCCGTTAATCAAATGACAACTCATGTCTATGGCAAGGAAACTTAACCATCTTTGATCAACGAGCTAGTCAAGTAGAGGCATACTAGTGACACTCTGTTTGTCTATGTATTCACACATGTATTATGTTTTCGGTTAATACTATTCTAGCATGAATAATAAACATTTATCATGAAATAAGGAAATAAAAAATAACTTTATTATTGCCTCTAGGGCATATTTCCTGCAGTCTCCCACTTGCACTAGAGTCAATAATCTAGTTCACATCACCATGTGATTTAACACCAATAGTTCACATCACCATGTGATTAACACCCATAGTTCACATCGTCATGTGACCAACACCCAAAGGGTTTACTAGAGTCAATAATCTAGTTCACATCGCTATGTGATTAACACCCAAAGAGTACTAAGGTGTGTTCATGTTTTGCTTGTGAGAGAAGCTTAGTCAACGGGTCTGCCACATTCAGATCTGTATGTATTTTGCAAATTTCTATGTCAACAATGCTCTGCACGGAGCTACTCTAGCTAATTGCTCCCACTTTCAATATATATCCAGATTGAGACTTAGAGTCATCTGGATCAGTGTCAAAACTTGCATCGACGTAACCCTTTACGACGAACCTTTTGTCACCTCCATAATCGAGAAACATATCCTTATTCCACTAAGGATAATTTTGACCCCTGTCCACTGATCTACTCCTAGATCACTATTGTACTTACTTGCTAAACTCAGTGTAGGGTATACAATAGATCTGGCACATAGCATGACATACTTTATAGAACCTATGGCTGAGGCATAGGGAATGACTTTCATTCTCTCTCTATCTTCTGTCGTGGTCAGGTTTTGAGTCTTACTCAACTTCACACCTAGCAACACATGCAAGAACTCCTTCTTTGACTGTTCCATTTTGAACTACTTCAAAATCTTGTCAAGGTATGTACTCATTGAAAAAACTTATCAAGCGTCTTGATCTATCTCTATAGATCTTGATGCTCAATATATAAGCAGCTTCACCGAGGTCTTTCATTGAAAAACTATTTTCAAACACTCCTTTATGCTTTCCAGAAAATTCTACATCTTTTCTGATCGACAATATGTCATTCACATATACTTCTCAAAAAGGCTGCAGTGCTCCCACTCACTTTCTAGTAAATACAGGTTTCACCGCAAGTCTGTATAAAACTATATGCTTTGATCAAATTATCAAAGCATATATTCCAACTCCGAGATGCGTGCATATCGGTGTACTAGAGTAGGGGTACCCTAGTACCCCGAACTTGTGCACGGGCAGTCGTAGCACCCCGTGGCAAGGCTTGCCGGGCGACCGCCAAGGCCCTCTGTGGTTCCTTTTGAGCCATTCAAGAACAAAGTATTGAAGCCAAGAAGACAAGGCCCCGACAAGAGGAGCTTGCCGGGAAGGCCACTCAAGGCACAAGACCCCGGCAAGAGGAGCTTGCCGGGAAGGCCAACCAAGGCATCTCAAGGTACTTACCGCGACGCACCACGCGTCCCGGCATGGCCCGGCGAGCGGCAAGCTTCCGGACGCGACAAGACAACGACCGCGGCAAGGCACTTTGCCGCGGCAGGCTACCACTCCGTACCCACGCTCCAGCACATCCACCAACGTGTTGCTCAGGGACTATCCCAAGCGTACGTGGCGAGAGGCTGTGCAGCCAGGGGTATGCGGTGGCAAATGGCGCTGACAAGATCGCCATCGTGGCGAATGGTGGCGTCCCTGACGGTCCCTTTCTGCACTGTTTAGACGACGCAGACGAGCATTTAATGCCCTTGTCCCCTGCCGTCAGGGTTAGATAGGATACACTGTACAGGTAGATGTACCAACCGTAGCACCTTTCCATTTTTACCCTTGTCTACGTTGCCACTTGTTGGAGACCCCTTGAGCATATAAAAGGAGGCCCATGCACAATGTAGGGGAGGGAGGAGAGTAGAACACTCATGCTCGGTCTCGTTAGCTGCTGGTGCGTACTGTAGCACTCAGCGCTCCCGAGCAAGAACTCAATACAAACCACAAAGCAGCAGTAGGAGTATTATCTCTCCGGAGAGCTCCGAAGCTGGGTAAACTGCTCGTGTGCTCCGCCTCGATCTGCTCTTCGTGCGACCTCCGCCCCCCGCCGAACCGAAAGGGGCTCGGTCCCCATAGGTGCTCGTGGATTAGTTTCCCCGATAGTGCACTAGTCCATAGATGGATCGCTGGAGCTTGCACACTTTGTTAGCACCTTTTGGATTGATAAAACCTTCAGGTTGCATCATATACAACTCTTCTTCCAGAAATCCATTCAGGAATGCAGTTTTGTTTATCCATTTGCCAGATTTCATAAATGTGGCAATTGCTAACATGATTCGGCCAGACTTAAGCATCTCTACGAGTGAGAAAATCTCATCGTAGTCAACACCTTGAATTTGTCGAAAACCTTTTTGCGAAAATTCTAGCTTTGTAGATAGTAACACTACTTTCAGCGTCCGTCTTCCTATTGAAGATCCATTTATTCTCAATGGCTTGCCAATCATCGGGCAAGTCAATCAAAGTCCATACTATGTTCTTATGCATGGATCCCATCTCAGATTTCATGGCCTTAAACCATTATGCGGAATCTGGGCTCATCATCGCTTCCTCATAGTTCGTAGGTTCCTCATTGTTAAGTAACATGACCTTCAGAACAGGATTACCGTACCACTCTGGTGCGGATCTCACTTTTGTTGACCTACGAGGTCGGTAGTAACTTGATCTGAAGTTACATGATCATCATCATTAGCTTCCTCACTAATTGGTGTAGGAGTCACAGGAACAAATTTCTGTGATGAACTACTTTCCAATAAGGGAGCAGGTACAGTTACCTCATCAAGTTCTACTTTCCTCCCACTCACTTCTTTTGAGAGAAACTCCTTCTCGAGAAAGGATCCTTCCTTAGCAACAAATATCTTGCCTTCGGATCTGTGATAGTAGGTGTACCCAACTATCTTCTTTGGGTATCCTATGAAGACACATTTCTCCGATGTGGGTTTGAGATTATCAGGATGAAACTTGTTCTTATAAGCAACCCCAAACTTTAAGAAATGACAACTTTGGTTTCTTGCCAAACCACAGTTCATATGGTGTCGTCTCAATGGATTTAGATGGTGCTCCTTTTTTTACGTGAATGTAGCTGTCTCTAATGCATAATCCCAAAACGGTAGTGGTAAATTGTTAAGAGACATCATAGATCGCACCATATCTAATAAAGTACAGTTATGACGTTCGGACACACCATTACACTTTGGTGTTCCAGGTGGCGTGAGTAGTGAAACTATTTCACATTGTTTTAACTAAAGGCCAAACTCGTAACTCAAATATTCGCCTCTGCGATCAAATCGTAGAAACTTTATTTTCTTGTTACGATGATTCTCCACTTCACTCTAAAATTCTTTGAACTTTTCAAATATTTCAGACTTGTGCTTCATTAAGTAGATATACCCATATCTTCTCAAATCATCTGTGAATGTCAGAAAATAACGATAGCCGCCGCGAGCCTCAACACCAATCAGATCGCATACATCAGTATGTATTATTTCCAATAAATCAGTTGCTTGCTCCATTGTTCCGGAGAACGGAGTTTTAGTCATCTTGCCCATAAGGCATGGTTCACAAGCATCAAGTGATCCATAATCAAGTGATTCCAAAAGCCTATCAGCATGGAGTTTCTTCATGCGCTTTACACCAATATGGCCTAAACGGCAGTGCCACAAATAAGTTGCACTATCATTATTAACTTTGCATCTTTTGGCTTCAATATTATGAATATGTGTATCACTACGATCGAGATCCCATGAACCATTTTCGTTGGTGTGTATGACCATAGAAGGTTTTATTCATGTAAACAGAACAACAATTGTTCTCTAACTTAAATGAATAACCGTATTGCAATAAACATGATCAAATCATATTCATGCTCAACGCCAACACCAAATAACACTTATTTAGGTTCAACACTAATCCCAAAAGTATAGGGAGTGTGCGATGATGATCATATCAATTTTGGAACTACTTTCAACACACATCGTCACTTCACCCTTAACTAGTTTTTGTTCATTCTGCAACTCCCGTTTCGAGTTACTACTCTTAGCAACTGAACCAGTACTAAATACTGAGAGTTGCTATAAACACTAGTAAAGTACACATCAATAACATGTATATCAAATATACCTATGTTCACATTGCCATCCTTCTTATCCACCAATTACTTGGGGTAGTTCCGCTTCCAGTGACCAGCCCCTTTGCAGTAGAAGCACTTAGTCTCAAGCTTAGGTCCAGACTTGGGCTTCTTCACTTGAGCAGCAACTTGCTTGTCGTTCTTCTTGAAGTTCCCCTTCTTCCCTTTGCCCTTTTTCTTGAAACTAGTGGTTTTGTCAACCATCAACACTTGATGTTTTTCTTGATTTCTACCTTCGCAGATTTTAGCATCGCGAAGAGCTCGGGAATTACATTCGTCATCCCTTGCATATTATAGTTCATCACGAAGTTCTAGTAACTTGGTGATAGTGACTAGAGAACTTTGTCAATTACTATCTTATCTGGAAGATTAACTCCCACTTGATTCAAGCAATTGTAGTACTCAAACAATCTGAGCACATGCTCACTGGTTGAGCTATTCTCATCCATCTTGTAGGCAAAGTACTGTCAGAGGTCTCATACCTCTCGACATGGGCATGACTATGAAATACCAATTTCAACTCTCAGAACATCTTCTATGCTTCGTGCCATTCAAAACATTTTTGAAGTCCCGGTTTCAAGCCGTAAAGCATGGTGCACTAAACTATCAAGTAGTCATCATACCGAGCTTTTGTCAAAACGTTCATAATGTCTGTATCTGCTCCTGCAATAGTTCTGTCACCTAGCGGTGCATTAAGGACATATTTCTTCTATGCAGCAATGAGGATAATCCTCAGATCACAGAGCTAGTCCGCATCTTTGCTACTAACATCTTTCAACTTATTTTTCTCTAGGAACATATCAAAATAAACGGGGAGCTACATCGTGAGCTATTGATCTAGAACACAGATATGCAAATACTACCAGGACTAAGTTCATGATTAATTAAAGTTCAGTTAATCATATTACTTAAGAACTCCCACTTAGATAGACATCCCTCTAGTCATCTAAATGATCACGTGATCCAAATCAACTAAACCATAACCGATCATCACGTGAAATGGAGTAGTTTTCAATGGTGAACATCACTATGTTGATCATATCTACTATATGATTCACGCTCGACCTTTCGGTCTCAGTGTTCCGAGGCCATATCTGCATATGCTAGGCTCGTCAAGTTTAACCTGAGTATTCTGCGTGTGCATAACTGGCTTGCACCCGTTGTAGATGGACGTAGAGCTTATCACACCCGATCATCACGTGGTGTCTGGGCACGACGAACTTTGGCAACGGTGCATACTCAGGGAGAACACTTTTATCTTGAAATTTAGTGAGAGATCATCTTATAATGCTACCGCCGAACTAAGCAAAATAAGATGTATAATAGATAAACATCACATGCAATCATAATATGTGACATGATATGGCCATCATTATCATGTGCCTTTGATCTCCATCTCCAAAGCATCGTCATGATCTCCATCATCACCGGCATGACACCATGATCTCCATCATCTTGATCTATATCAATGTGTCGTCACATGGTCGTCTCGCCAACTATTGCTCTTGCAACTATTGCTATCACATAGCGATAAAGTAAAGCAATTATTTGGCGCTTGCATCTTATGCAATAGAGAGACAACCATAAGGCTTTTGCCAGTTACCGATAACTTCAAAAAAACATGATCATCTCATACAACAACTTATATATCATCACGTCTTGACCATGTCACATCACAACATGCCCTGCAAAAACAAGTTAGACGTCCTCTACTTTGTTGTTGCAAGTTTTACGTGGCTACTACGGGCTGAGCAAGAACTGTTCTTACCTACGCATCAAAACCACAACGATAGTTCGTCAAGTTAGTGATGTTTTAACCTTTGCAAGGACCGGGCGTAGCCACACTCGGTTTAACTAAAGTTGGAGAGACTGACACCCGCCAGCCACCTGTGTGCAAAGCACGTCGGTAGAACCAGTCTCGCGTAAGTGTACGCGTAATGTCGGTGCGGGCTGCTTCATCCAACAATACCGTCAAACCAAAGTATGACATGCTGGCAAGCAGTATGACTTGTATCGCCCACAACTCACTTGTGTGGTACTCGTGCATATAACATCTACGCATAAAACCAGGCTCGGATGCCTCTGTTGGGGAACGTAGTAATTTCAAAAAATTCCTATGTACACGCAAGATCATGGTGATGCATAGCAACAAGAGGGGAGAGTGTTATCTACGTACCCTCCTAGACCGAAAGCGGAAGCGTTAGCACAACGCGGTTGATGTAGTCGTACGTCTTCACGATCCGACCGATCAAGTACCGAACACACGCCACCTCTGAGTTCAGCACATGTTCAGCCCGATGACGTCCCTTGAACTCCGATCCAGCCGAGCTTAGAGGGAGAGTTCTGTCAGCACGACGGCATGGTGACGATGATGATGTTCTACCGACGCAGGGCTTCACCTAAGCACCGCTACGATATTATCAAGGTGGATTATGGTGGAGGGGGGCACCGCACACGGCTAAGAGATCCAAGGGATCAGTTGTTGTGTCTATGGGGTGCCCCCTTCCCCCGTATATAAAGGAGCAAGGGAGAGGCCGGCCCTAGAGGGGGCGCGCCAAGTGTGGGGAGTCCTACTAGGACTCCCAAGTCCTAGTAGGATTCCCCTTTCCTTTCCGGAGTAGGAGAGAAGGAAACAGGGGGAGAGGAAGAAGGAAAAGGGGGCTGCACCCCTTATCCAATTCGGACCAGAGGGGGGGCGCCTCCTTCCTTTTGGCCTCTCTCTTCTATTCCCATATGGCCCAATAAGGCCCATATACTCCCCGGCGAATTCTCGTACTCTCCGGTACTCCGAAAAATACCCGAATCACTCGGAACCTTTCCGGTGTCCAAATATAGTCATCCAACGTATCGATCTTTACGTCTCGACCATTTCGAGACTCCTCGTCATGTCCCCGATCTCATCCGGGACTCCGAACTACCTGAGGTACATCAAATCACATAAACTCATAATATAATCGTCACCGAAACTTTAAGCGTGCGAACTGAGGGAGTCCTGGATTAGGGGGTGTCTGGATAGCCGGACTATAACCTTTGGTCGGACTCTTGGACTATGAAGATACAAGATTGAAGACCCCGTCCCTTGTCCAGATGGGACTTTCCTTGGCGCGGAAGGCAAGCTTGGCGATATGGATATGAAGATCTCCTTCCGTTGTAACCGACTCTGTGTAACCCTAGCCCTCTCCGGTGTCTATATAAACCGGAGGGTTTTAGTCCGTAGGACGGACAACAATCATAACATAGGCTAGCTTCTAGGGTTTAGCCTCTCTGATCTCGTGGTAGATCTACTCTTGTACTACCCATATCATCAATATTAATCAAGCAGGAGTAGGGTTTTACCTCCATCGAGAGGGCCCGAACCTTGGTAAAAAATTGTGTCCCTTGTCTCCTGTTACCATCCGCCTAGACGCACAGTTTGGGACCCCCTACCCGAGATCCGCCAGTTTTGACACCGACATTGGTGCTTTCATTGAGAGTTCCTCTATGTCGTCACTTTTAGGCCCGATGGCTCCTCCGATCATCAACGGCGATGCGATCCAAGGTGAGACTTTTCTCCCCAGACAGATCTTCATATTCGGCGGCTTTGCACTACGGGCCAATTCGCTTGGCTATCTGGAGCAGATCGAAAGCTACGCCCCTGGCCATCAGGTCAGATTTGGAAGTTTGAACTACACGACTGATATCCGCGGGGACTTGATCTTCGACGGATTCGAGCCACAACCGGGCACGCCGCACTGTCACGAAGGGCATGATATAGCTCTGCCACCGAACAGTGCCTAGGAGACCGCACCCGTGTCCGCTCCGACCCTTAGCTCGGAGCTGACTGCACCAATCGAGGACGGGTGGCTAGACACTGCCTCGGGGGCTGCAATCTCTACGGCAATCGAGCCGAACACCAGCCTTATCCTCTGCGAAGCCCGTGACTCCAAGGTGCCGGACACCTCTACGGACTCCGAGCCCTCCGTGCCCTTGCCAATCGAATCCGATTGGGCGCCGATCATGGAATTCACCACCGCGGATATCTTTCAGCACTCGCCCTTCGGCGATATTCTGAATTCACTAAGGTCTCTCTCTTTGTCAGGAGAGTCCTGGCCGGATTATGGCCAATAGAATTGGGATGCGGATGACGAAGAAATCTGACGCCCACCCACCACCCACTTCATAGCCACTGTCGCCGATTTAACCGACATGCTGGACTTTGACTCTGAAGACATCGACGGTATGGATGACGATGTAGGAAACGAACAGGAACTAGCGCCTATAGGGCACTGGAAAACCACCTCATCTCATGATGTATACATGGTAGACACACCTAAAGGAAGCGACAACGAGGAACAAAGGGACGCAACGAGGGATCGTTCCCTCGAAAAGCAGTCAAAGTGGGGACGTAAGCGCCGCTCCAAGCTCCGCCTCGACAGAGACAGCAGCCACATGGACCCAGCCACAGAGCAGGGCGAACCGGCGATAGACGAACATGCCATCGAGCAACCGTCTGAACAAAACAACTTGGATAAACAAACAACACAACCCGTCCTCGGCGAAGATAACAGTCCGGACGACCTCACGCTGGACAAGTTCCTGGAACAGGAAAACCTCCACAAAAGGCTCGCCCCCACGGCGCGTATCCTGAAAAAGCAGAAGCGGAAGCTCAAAACCGCGGAAGACGCACTCCGACTCAGATGGAGCAAAGTACTCAACACCGCAGACAAATACGGCGATAGTCGCCACACAAAGAGCTACCCGAAGCGAAAGCTACTGCCCGAATTTGATGAGGAGGCCCTAGATCCCCCAAAATCAAAAAATAAGGAAGCCACCCGGTCGGATAGACGACCCCATGGCCAATATAGAACGGCATATGGCGTCGCACACAAACCAACTCGTGATCCACTCAAGTATTCACATCAAAAGGATGGCCTAGCCAGGTCTCTGTACGGGCCAAGAAAGCAAGCTCTAGTAAGCAATGCGATGCGGCAAATATCCGAACAACACGGCACACCCAAATACAGGGGTGCCGCACACCCCCTCTGTTTCACCGATGAGGTGCTGGACCATGATTTTCCGGCGGGATTTAAGCCCGTAAACATAGAGGCGTACAACGGAACAACAGACCCTGGAGTCTGGATTGAGGATTATATCCTCCACATACACATGGCCAGAGGAGACGACCTCCACGCCATAAAATACTTACCCCTCAAACTCAAACGGCCAGCCCGACATTGGCTTAAAGACCTTCCCGAAAACACCATTGGAAGTTGGGAAGAGCTCGAGGAGGCTTTTCGGGAAAATTTTCAAGGAACCTATGTCTGACCTCCGGATGCAAACGATTTAAGTCATATAACTCAACAGCCCAGAGAGTCAGCCCGGAAACTCTGGAACAAATTTCTTACTAAAAAGAACCAGATAGTCGACTATCCGAACGCCGAAGCCTTAGCAGCTTTCAAACACAGCGTTCGAGACGAATGGTTCGCCAGACACCTCGGCCAAGAAAAGCCAAGAACAATGGCCGCATTAACAAGCCTCATGACCCGCTTTTGCGCGGGAGAGGACAGCTGGTTGGCAAGATGCAGCACCAGCGACCCAAGTACATCCGAAGTCAGGGATGGAAATGGGAAACCACGACGCAACAAGGAACAGCGCCGGAATAAGGAAAGCAGCTCGAAGAGCACGGCAGTCAACGCCGGATTCAAAAGCTCTCGGGAGAATCAGAAAAAGCTGCCCCACAAGGATAACAGGGATGAGCTATCCAACCTAAACAAAATCTTAGATAAGATATGTCAAATCCACAGCACCACCGGGAAGCCTGCGAACCATACCCATAGAGAATGTTGGGTCTACAAGCAATCCAGCTAACTCAATGCCGAACACAAGGGGCTCGACACACCAAGTGAGGACGATGACGAACCCCACAAGCAGAGCACCGGGAAACAAAAGAATTTCCTACACAATGTCCAAATAGTAAACTTACTTCACGTGACAAAAGGGAAAAATAGAGTGCCGCCTATACGGCCTACCCCAAAGGAGTCTCGCCACTGGTCGTTAAAACCGATTACCTTCGACCATTAGGATTACTCTAGAAGTATCCGGAACTCAGGTTGGACTGCCTTAGTGTTAGATCCAATAATCGACGGACTCCACTTTACACAAGTCCTGATGGACGGCGGCAGTAACCTAAACCTGCTATATCAGGACACAGTCCGCAAAATGGGGTTGGACCCAACAAAAATCTTCCATAGCAACACTTCCTTTCAAGGAGTAACGCTAGGCCCGGATACCCATTGCACGGGTTCTATCCCGCTAGAAGTTATGTTCGGCTCTACCGATAACTTCCTCCGCGAAAAGCTAACCTTCCACATCGCCCCATTTTGAAGTAGCTATCAAGCACTACTGCGGCGTGAGGCTTTCGCCCGCTTTAACGCGATACCGCATTATGCATCTCTTATGCTTAAGATGTCCGGTCCACGAGGCATCATCTCACTAAAGGGAAATATCGAGTGTCCCTCGCGCGCGGAGGAATATGCGGCTGCCTTGACAGCCACACATTAAAACAGCATCTAACAGGTCATTAAGACCACGGACACAGCTAGGCGAGTCCGGAGCAAAAATATAATTGGTAAAGGTTCAGTAGCGGTACACCTCTATACAAGGGGCTCTGCATATGTAAAGTAAGCGTCAATAAGGCTCAGTTTTACCCGTCTTGAATTATACTTTGTTTATTTAGTACAACGTACATTCCGCACGACTATTCCTTTTCCTTTTTTCTTTTTAGCTAAGTTCCTCTCTTTTACAGATGAACACCACGCTACGCCCGTCCAGGACACGGCACAACGGAGACACAGGCGCAGACGTGCAGCAGGGACCCGTCCCCAGGATTCTTTTTAGATTAAGACCCTGCGTAAACCTTTTTCACTGTCTCCTGTTGATACACATCCCCCGGATTCTCGGTATAACCGAGGAGGAGGCTGGCGTCTTGGCATGTGGCCACGTCAGAATTCTGCACGTACCTGGACACCAGGGGCTTATTATCAAGGGCACTACTTAGCCCGTTTTTCATAAAGACCGAATACCTTAGGGAGTGTTTGGCGTCGCGAGTTTGGCCTTATATGCATCAGCTCCGAATCATGTCTTTGGTCAAATGTTGGGTTTGCCCGGCTCCTGTGATTTGCTGCCTTACGTTCTGCTCTATCGGCTAAGGCGGCACTAGGAGAACTACTGCGATTGTGACCCGGTTCAGCCAGGCGAGCACCTCAGTAGAGAAAGCCGAAAACTGACTGTCATGATATAGCGCAAGACTGGTCAACCACTCGATGACCCGCCAGAATCTTTAGGATTCTCCGTATTAACGAAGGGCCGTTTCTCGGCCAGGCACATAGGCGCCCCGAATTCGGGTGAGCGCGGTGCCCCCAGGGGCTATATAGTAGCCCCACTGTCAAACTCCTATGGCTAAGTGAAAGTGATAAAGCATTATAGTCCGGTTGCCTAGTTCGCTGTGCTACCACCTCCTTAATGGGACCAAGACGTTGGATCAAGTGTGAAAATGCGCCTTCTGCGAACACCCCCGCATTATATGCGTGGGGGCTGAAGCCGAAGACTGCCATCTTTCAGGTTATATACACATATACATTAACGGCCGCGCAGGAGGTATTTTAATTCTTGAAGGCACAAGTATAAAAAGCTATTACATTCCATCAAAATATTGTTTTATAATAATACATGTCATTCGGACATAGTATCCTTCGAGCACTGCGTCTCTATTAAACGAGCGCCTTGCAGAACTTCCTGAAAATAGTGCTCGGCAGGTACTCGGCTTCCGTCCGAGTCTTGGGATGCAACAGCGGTGGCCTCCATCTCTGCCCAGTATGTCTTAACACGGGCAAGGGCCATCCGCGCACCCTCTATGCACGCTGACCTCTTCATGGCATTGATACGCGGCACTGCACCATGGAACTGCTGTACCAAGCTAAAATAACTGTTCGGCTTTGGCCTTCCCGGCCACAGATGATCTACGACATCCTTCATGGCTAGTCCGGACAACCTATTCAGTTCGGCCCATTCGGCCAAACGATCGGTCAATGAAAGTGGACGCTTCGGATTGTTGAACTGTGACCAGAAGAGCTTTTCCACTTCGCTATCCTTCGGATCTCGGAAATGTTCGGCTGCATCAGTGGCACTCGCGGCCAAATCCAGATAGTCGTCCGCCGAACTCCACATCCGGTCCAACGGAGCATACTTAGGATCTCCGAACTTCCTCCGCAGCATAAAGGGCTTTCCAGCCGCGATATCTCCGGACTGACGTAGCTCCTCCTTCATCGCTCTCATCGCAGAACGAGCATCCTTGGCCACCGTAAGGGCCTTTTCCAGGTCGGTCCGCTCCACCTGATCTTCTTTCTCAAGAAGCTTGCAGCGGTCAGCAGCGGTCTTTAACTTCGCAGCCATCTCGGCCATTTTCTTTTTGCTTTGGCAATGAGCAGCCTGATCGGCTTTCAGCTCTTCAACCGCCTTTAAGGCAGCCGCATCGCTTTTTCTGGCTTGCTCCTTGGCTCGGGCAAGCTCTGCCCAAAGGTCCTCCACAGCGGAAGCCCCATCTGCATCAAGTGCAATACGGTAAGATATGTTGGGGAACGTAGCAGAATATTAAAATTTTCCTACGTGTCACCAAGATCAATCTATGGAGTCTTCCAGCAATGGGAGGGAGAGGAGTGCATCTACATACCCTTGTAGATCGCGAGCGAAAGCGTTCAAGAGAACGGGGTTGATGGAGTCGTACTCGTCGTGATCCAAATCACCGATGATCCTAGCGCCGAACGGACGGCACCTCCGTGTTCAACCAACGTTCGGAGCGAGGACGTCTCCCGCGCCTTGATCCAGCAAGGAGGAGGGAGAGGTTGAGGAAGAAAGCTCCAATAGCAGCACGACGGCGTGGTGGTGGTGGAGCAGCAGTACTCCGGCAGGGCTTCACCAATCTCTTAACGGAGGATGAGAGGTGCTGGGGAGGGGAGGGGTTGCGCCTTAGGAAGGGGTGCGACTCCCATGTGCCTCCCCACTATATATAGGGGTGGAGGGGGCTGGTTTCTTGCCCTCCAAGTCCAATGGGGCGTTGGCAAAGGTGGGGGAAAGAAATCCCATCATTTCCTTTCCCCACCGATTCTTATCCTCCTTTTTTAGGGATCTTGATCTTATGCCTTTGGGATATGATCTTATTCCTTCTAAGGGGGGATCTTGGTGCGCCTTGACCAGGGGTGTGAGGCCTTTCCCCCACTACCCACGTTCATGTGGGTCCCCACATGCAGGTGGGCCCCACTACAGAACCTTCTAGAATCTTCCCGGTACAATACCGAAAAACCCCGATCATTTTCCGGTGGCCACAATAGGACTTCCCATATATAAATCTTTACCTCCGGACCATTCCGGAACTCCTCGTGACATCTGAGATCTCATCCGAGACTCCGAAAAACATTCGGTAATCACATACAAGTCTTCCTAATAACCCTAGCGTCATCGAACCTTAAGTGTGTAGACCCTACGGGTTCGGGAAACATGCAGACATGACCGAGACAACTCTCCGGCCAATAACCAACAGCGGGATCTGGATACCCATGTTGGCTCCCACATGTTACACGATGATCTCATCGGATGAACCACGATGTCGAGGATTCAAGCAATCCCGTATACAATTCCCTTTGTCAATCGGTACGTTACTTGCCCGAGATTCGATCGTCGGTATCCCAATACCTCGTTCAATCTCGTTACCGGCAAGTCACTTTACTCATACCGTAATGCATGATCCCATGATCAACCACTTGGTCACATTGAGCTCATTACGATGATGCATTACCGAGTGGGCCCAGAGATACCTCTCCGTCATACGGAGTGACAAATCCCAGTCTAGATTCGTGCCAACCCAACAGACACTTTCGGAGATACCCGTAGTGCACCTTTATGGCCACCCAGTTACGTTGTGACGTTTGGCACACCCAAAGCACTCCTACGGTATCCGGGAGTTGCACAATCTCATGGTCTAAGGAAATGATACTTGACATTAGAAAAGCTCCAGCAGACGAACTACACGATCTTGTGCTATGCTTAGGATTGGGTCTTGTCCATCACATCATTCTCCTAATGATGTGATCCCGTTATCAATGACATCCAAAGTCCATAGTCAGGAAACCATGACCATCCGTTGATCAACGAGCTAGTCAACTAGAGGCTCACTAGGGACATGTTGTGGTCTATGTATTCACACATGTATTACGATTTCCGGATAACACAATTATAGCATGAATAATAGAAAATTATCATAAACAAGGAAATATAATAATAACCATTTTATTATTGCCTCTAGGGCATATTTCCAACAGTCCCCCACCTGCACTAGAGTCAATAATCTAGTTACATTGTGATGAATCGAACACCCATAGAGTTCTGGTGTTGATCATGTTTTGCTCGCGAAACAGGTTTAGTCAACGGATCTGCGACATTCAGATCCGTATGCACTTTGCAAATATCTATGTCTCCATCTTGAACATTTTCACGAATGGAGTTGAAGCGATGCTTGATGTGCCTGGTCTTCTTGTGAAATCTGGGCCCCTTGGCAAGGGAAATAGCTCCAGTGTTGTCACAGAAGAGAGTGATCGGCCCCGACGCATTGGGTATGGCTCCTAGGTCGGTGATGAACTCCTTCATCCAGATTGCTTCATGCGCTGCCTCTGAGGCTGCCATGTACTCCGCTTCACATGTAGATCCCGCCACGACGCTTTGCTTGCAACTGCACCAGCTTACTGCCCCACCATTCAAAATATACACATATCCGGTTTGTGGCTTAGAGTCATGCAGATCTGTGTCGAAGCTAGCGTCGATGTAACCCTTTACGACGAGCTCTTCGTCACCTCCATAAATGAGAAACATATCCTTAGTCCTTTTCAGGTACTTCAGGATGTTCTTGACCGCTGTCTAGTGTTCCATGCCGGGATTACTTTGGTACCTTCCTACCAAACTTACGGCAGGGTTTACATCAGGTCTGGTACACAGCATGGCATACATAATAGACCCTATGGCCAAGGCATAGGGGATGACACTCATCTTTTCTCTATCTTCTGCTGTGGTCGGGCATTGAGCCGAGCTCAATTTCACACCTTGCAACATAGGCAACAACCCCTTCTTGGACTGATCCATATTGAACTTCTTCAATATCTTATCAAGGTATGTGCTTTGTGAAAGACCTATGAGGCGTCTCGATCTATCTCTATATATCTTGATGCCTAATATGTAAGCAGCTTCTCCAAGGTCCTTCATTGAAAAACACTTATTCAAATAGGCCTTAATGTTGTCCAAACATTCTATATCATTTCCCATCAAAAGTATGTCATCCACATATAATATGAGAAATGCTACAGAGCTCCCTTGTCCGGATTAGGGGGTGTCCCGATAGCCGGACTATAACATTTGGCCGCACTCTTAGACTATGAAGATACAAGATTGAAGACTTCGTCCCTTGTCCGGATGGGACTTTCCTTTGTGTGGAAGGCAAGCTTGGCGATATGGATATGAAGATCTCCTTCCGTTGTAACCGACTCTGTGTAACCCTAGCCCTCTCCGGTGTCTATATCAACCGGAGGGTTTAGTCCGTAGGACGGACAACAATCATACCATAGGCTAGCTTCTAGGGTTTAGCCTCTCTGATCTCGTGGTAGATCTACTCTTGTACTACCCATATCATCTATATTAATCAAGCAGGAGTAGGGTTTTACCTTCATCGAGAGGGCCCGAACCTGGGTAAAAACATTGTGTCCCTTGTCTCCTATTACCATCCGCCTAGACACACAGTTCGGGACCCCCTACCCGAGATCCGCCGGTTTTGACACCGACACGGACCCTACGGGTTCGAGAACAATGTAGACATGACCGAGACACGTCTCCGGTCAATAACCAATAGCGGAACCTGGATGCTCATATTGGCTCCCACATATTCTATGAAGATCTTTATCGGTCAAACCGCATAACAACATACGTTGTTCCCGTTGTCATCGGTATGTTACTTGCCCGAGATTCGATCGTCGGTATCTCAATACCTAGTTCAATCTCATTACCGGCAAGTCTCTTTACTTGTTCCGTAGTACATTATCCCGCAACTAACTCATTAGTTGCAATGCTTGCAAGGCTTAAGTGATGTGCATTGCCGAGTGGGCCCAGAGATACCTCTCCGGCAATCGGAGTGACAAATCCTAATCTCGAAATACGCCAACCCAACAAGTACCTTCGGAGACACCTATAAAGCACCTTTATAATCACCCAGTTACGTTGTGATGTTTGGTATCACACAAAGTGTTCCTCCGGTAAACGGGAGTTGCATAATCTCATAGTCATAGGAACATGTATAAGTCATGAAGAAAGCAATAGAAACACACTAAACGATCAAGTGCTAAGCTATAGGAATGGGTCAAGTCAATCACATCATTCCCTAATGATGTGATCCCGTTAATCAAATGACAACTCATGTCTATGGCAAGGAAACTTAACCATCTTTGATCAACGAGCTAGTCAAGTAGAGGCATACCAGTGACACTCTGTTTGTCTATGTATTCACACATGTATTATGTTTCCTGTTGATACAATTCTACCATGAATAATAAACATTTATCATGAAATAAGGAAATAAATAATAACTTTATTATTGCCTCTAGGGCATATTTCCTTCACATGTATTGCGTGAAAATTGAAAAAGTTTGAGAACATCAAAAGTATGAAACAAATGATTGTCTTGTCATCGGGGTTGTGCATGATTTAAATATTTTGTGTGATGAAGATAGAGCATAGCCAGAGTATATGATTTTGTAGGGATAACTTTCTTTGGCCATGTTATTTTGAGAAGACATGATTGCTTTATTATTATGCTTGAAGTATTATTATTTTATGTCAATATTAAACTTTTGTCTTGAATCTTTCGGATCTGAACATTCATCCCACAATAAAGAGAATTACTTTGAGAATTATGTTAGGTAGCATTCCACATCAAAAATTCTGTTTTTATCATTTACCTACTCGAGGACGAGCAGGAATTTAGCTTGGGGATGCTTGATACGTCTCCAACATATCTGTAATTTTTGATTGCTCCATGCTATTATATTATCTGTTTTGGATGTTAATGGGCTTTATTATGCACTTTTATATTATTTTTGGGACTAACCTATTAACCGAAGGTCCAGTGCAAATTGCTGTTTTTTTGCCTATTTCAGTGTTTCGCAGAAAAGGAATATCAAACAGAATCTGTCAGATTTCGGGTTCCGGCAAAACCCTTGAGGTTCGAACACTAGGGTGCACATGAAGATCTCTCTCTCTCCCTTGATGGCTCTCGCAACGATCGCAAGGCCTTGCTTGACGAACCCAATGAACGAGAGACACAAGAGTTTATACTGGTACGGGCCACCAATGTGGTGTAATACCCTACTCCAGTGTGGTGTGGTGGATTGCCTCTTGGGCTGAGGATGGACAGTTACAAGGGAAGAACAGCCTCCTGAGGAGAGGTGTTCTTGTGCTTGGTGAGCTTGTGTGGTTGAGGATGATCTCAATGATCCCCCTAGCTATGATGGTGGCTAGTCCTATTTATAGAGGCCCTGGTCCTCTCCCCAAATATTGAACGGGAAGGGATCCAACAACGGCCAAATTCGAAGGGAGACAACTAGTACATGGTATACTGACTAAAGGTGGTCTTCGCCTGCCAAAGGCTCTGGTGATGACGCCGTCTTGGGGTCCACGGTGACCTCCGTCCTGCCGTCCTGTTGGTCTTTGTCTTGTAGCACTGATATGGAAACCTTTGCCTGATGCCTCAAGACTCCTCGCCTGCGCTTGCCTCTTTAGCACCAAAGAGGAAACGAGGACACTATGGCGCGCTGGCGCCCACCTAGCCACAGTCGTCATGGCTTGCGTCATAGGAACCTCGCGAAGTGTCCCTTTCCTTGATCTCTCTTCCCCTCGCGAGCCAGCCTGTTGACGTCGCCCCTGAGGAGGTCTTGTGTCGTCCTCCTCGTGAGGCTTGGCCCCTCGCGAGGGTCTTGAGTGTTTGCTGGTGAAGATGGGTCGTACAGGGCCGCTGGTGGAGACACGCCGTGGGCCGCAGGCAGGCAAGTCTGGGGACCCCCATTCCTAGGACAGTGACAGTAGCCCCTGGGCCCAAGGCACGCTAAGACTTGCCTTCGAGGCGAAGCCAAAGGGCAAGTGCGGAGCGCCGCAGGCCCAACAGCGTGCGACCTTGGTTGACGCGTGGCGATTGATTGGACATGGGCCTCTCCTCTTCCCCACGCTGCCTCAGCAACTGCCCGTCTGACAAAAGGCTGGCGCGGGCAACGCTTGCCTTCATTGCTTTCCTTCGTCTTGCTCCAGATCCCCTTTCTCACCCCTTGCTTCCGAAATCTCTAGATTTGCTTCAATTCCATTCCGAGCCAGCGATCAATGGCACCCTGAAAGGTCAGGGCCGCTTCGCCGCCCGCCTGGTACGAGCCGGCTCTGGACACACCCAATGTCTCAGAGAAGAACCTCACCGCCACGCTTCTGCTGACGACGGGGGAGAACAACAAGAAGGGGAAGACCGAGCTCCGGGCTGGCTCCGCCGAGCCGGAGGCTTCGAGAAATACCTTCTACCCCTTCTTCATGAGCAGCATTGTTGCGGGGCTGGTTCCCCCCTTCTCGGACTTCTTCTACGCCGTCCTCAGCCATTACAAGCTGCAGGCCCTTCATCTTCATCCCAACTCTGTTCTTCTCCTGTCGATCTTCGCCTTCTACTGCGAGGCGTACGTCGGGGTGATGCCGTCCGTGGCTTTGTTGCGCCACTTCTTCTTCCTCCAAATCAATGACGGCCACACCTCAGGGTGTGCCAATTTCATCGCGGCCGGCAAGGCCAACGCGATTTCGAAGGCTGGGAAGAAAGCCGAGGGCTTCAGGAGCAAATGGGTCATGATGGATGCCAAGTGCGTCCACCCACGGTTGATGCTGCCAACGGAGATGCCCCAGTCCGACGAAGGGTGGCTCTACGCGAAGCTTACTGACGACCGTGCGAAACCAGTGCTTGAGAAGATGTCCCCCGACCTAAAGCCAGGCAACGCAAATGTGGCGAAGATGATGGGCCATGCTCCTGAGGGAATTCCTGATGCTGCATGTGGCTCCGCTCCAGGCGCGCTCACGCCCCTTGTGGATGCTTGGGGCGAAGAAAATAAGCTCCGCCTGAGTCCGGAGGCCTTGTCTGGAGAAGAGCTGGTCGTGGCTCTCCGCCTCTTGGTTGGGGACGACCAGGATTACCCACCGAGTGCCTTTGTTCCCTTGTTCCTTCGCAAGGACGGGGCGCAGGTCGCGGCCGCCATGCCCACCTTTGGCGAGCGCGGGCTAGTGCCACCGGCGCCCCCTGGGGTCCCGACGGCGACAACGTCGGTGGTCATGTCTTCTGGCGATTCTCGCGGGGAGGGGGAAGAGGAGGAGTACGAGGGGCGCGACTCGGAGGCGACCCTTGAGGGAACGGGGGAGACCTCCCCCCGGAGCAAGGCCGGCATCCTCCGCACCCCGCCGGACGATGATGATGAAGCTGATGTCCCCCCGGAGGGAGAGGAGCCGCCCGTGTCTAAGGGCTCCTCGAGGTCCAAGGCCAGCCCCCAGAGGAGGCCGCCGGCCGAGGTTCCGACGAGGGACAGGTCAGCATTGATCTCCCGAGACAACGCTTCTGCTCCACCACCTCCTGGGCTGCTTCCGGCCCATCTGCGGCCCCTTCTTCCGCTCCTGGATCCCGGGCGCATGCGCCTCAGGTTGTGAGGCTCTCAGGCTTCAAGCTTAACAAGCGGAGCGACTATACGGCGGTGGACCAGTAAGTGTTCTTGTCCTGCCTTGTTCTTGCTTCTACTGCTTATCCTTGAGACTTCTTCGTTGTACAATCAGGCTGATGCCCGCGGTGAAGAACAGGAGGGAGGAAGAAGTGGTGCTGCTCGGGACCAGATCGCCCACGGCGGCCGCACCCCTCTCCATGTGTAAGGGCAACGACGGCGCTCGTGCTTCTCCAGCTTGATCATCCTCGCGAGGCTTGGGGGAGCATCCTCAGGAGGAGTCAGCCCCCGTGGTCGTGCTGGCTCCGGAGGTGTTAACGCCCGGCTTGGTCGCCGAGGTCCCCAGGGCCCAGGAGCTTCCGGCCTCCTAGGCTATGGTGACGACGTCGCCTCCTCCCCCTTCTGTCGCACCGCTATCTTCGGGTCCTTTTGCCTCCCCTGACATCCTGGAGCGTGCTCTTTCCGCGGTGACCCTACTGCGAGAAGATCTCCAGGGCGCCGACCCCCGCCTGGTAGCTGAGCACCTGGGGCTGGTCTCTGGTGGGCTTCACTCAGACGTGTCCATTCGGGCGGCGCTGAGCCAGGGAGTAGCAACCTCCGAGAGGGACACGCAGGCTGCTGCCTAGGCCGCAGCCGCTCACGTGGTGGCACTGAAGGACGTTGGGGCCGCCCAGGATCCCTGTCAGTCGCTGGAGGCCGAGCTGGAGACAATGCGGAGCGAGCGTGTGGCCGAGGCTCGAGACCGCAAGGCGGAGGAGGAGAATATGAAGGCCCGAGAGGACGCAGTCAGAGGTCGCGACGCCGAGCTAGAGCAGTTGGCGAAGGCGCAGGTCGCGGAGCGCAACCGGTTGGAGAAGCTGGAGCAGAAGGTGGAGGCGGAGAAGTCCGAGCTGGAAGCTAAGGCACAGTTCCTGGCTGAGGACCACACGGCCTTCAAGCTTCTCGAGGGGAGGTCTTGCAAGGCGCTGCGGTCGCTCTATGAGAAGGGCTTGGAGGAGCTGCTGGCTACCGCCAACGAGGGCCCCGCCCAGCTGCTTCCTTATCTGGTCGAGGCGCTTGAGGAGTTCGTGAGCGGTATCGGCCCCTTGGTAGAGGCGGAAGCTCGCGTTGTTTCCTCGGCCGCACTGACGCGCATCTTTAGCCACCTCCATCTTCGCGATCCCGCCGCCCACCTTGACGAGCTGCTGGAGCCCGTGGATGCCGAGCGCTGCGCAGCAGCTGCTGAAACCGTGAAGGGTTAGGTGGAAGCCTTGCTGAAGAAGTTCCGCGCCTTCGATCCCACGCCCTCGACTGGTGGTGCTGCTGATCCTGCAACTCCAGCGGGTGGTGTAGGTGAGGGTAACGTCGTTGAAGAAGAAGCGTCTCTTGCGGGAGACATCGGTGGCGTCCGGGGATGATGAGATGACTTGCTGGCAGCTCCTTTCCTGTTTAGTTTTGGCAAAATGCACCATGCCTCGTGGAGGCATTTAAACTTGCGTTTGGTATTGGGATAACAATATGTCTTGTAATATTTGCTTGAGATTTTGCGATATCCTTCCCATTTGCTTTTACGTGCTACGTTGGCAGGGCCCAACCCCGCCCATACCTCAGCCACCGTTGGGTCGTCCGGATCACCAGGATGAGACCAAGGGGTGAGGGGCTACGTGGACAATTAGGATCCTGAGTCGCGATGCTCAGGAGTCCCCCTTGACGCGCAAACAACTTACGGAAAGGATATGCAGGAGTAGGTCTAGTGTTCTATATCGTCGGGGCCCGACCCCGCGCATACCTCGACCGCCGTTGGGTCGTCCGGATCACCAGGACAAGACCAAGGAGTGAGGGACTACGTGGCCAGTTAGGCTCTTGAGTCGCGATGCTCAGGAGTCCCCCTTGACGCTTAAATGACCTCCATTCCTTTTCCCTTGCCGAGGCTCGGCTTGGGAGGGGAGCGCGACGACCAGGTCCGGGGGACCTGGCAGGGTGGCGTACGCTTGGGCGTGACCCGAGCGCAACCCCCGTGCCCAGCCCCCTCGCGCGACTCTCCCAGGGGGAGGTGTTGCGATGAGGCCAGACACTGAGCTCAAGGGCTCCCTGAGGATGATACGCCCATGGGGCCGCCCTCAGTTGTTTATCACCAACGCAGAGCATAGTGATTCCGCACTTGCACATGCATAATCGCTCATCGGTAGTGTCGACTGCCAGCATGGAGCATGGTGCTTCCACTGGTGCGTGGGTGAGTGCTCCCTCTGAGTGGAGCCCTCGGGGCGTGTACAGCCCCGCCCTGACACGTGGCTTGCACGACAGGGCTAGACGAGGTGTGTCTGGGCACTCGTGAGCCAGCGCGGGACTCACAAGGCCCTACCTCAAGGTGGGTTGCGCCTGGTCTTGGTTCTTGTTAGTTGCGGCGATCCTGCGAGATGGTTAGGCGATCCTGCGCTGAATAAATTTCTTGATGTTATCGCATGAGAAGGCCAAGAACCAACGACCCCAGGAGGTGTCATGAACGGGACCGGCCCGCCAGACAGAGCTCAGCCGTTGGATTTATCGACGCTGCAGGGACGGACCCGAGCAGAGACGCCGTGCCTAGCCCTCTTATGCGAAGGATCCTGAAGAAAAACGATTGACGCGCAGCTCCCGTGGTGGGTGACAATCAAGCAGGTGATAACCATAGATAGATTATGCGTGGAAAGCGAACTAGATTAGGTAAATGCAAGAACGATACATGCCACTGGGTCGTACCCGAGCGGCCTGGGGATGATGCAGCCCGAGGGGCACCCCTAGCAGAGCAAGCTAAAGACGTAAAAGGATACATGCCGCGGGGACAGGCCCACACGGGCTCGGAATGATGCAGCCCGGGGGCGCTCCCAGCTAAATAAACTTGGAAAATGACACCTGGTTCCGTCATCGAAGGAATGTTGGGGTAGCTGAAGATGCGTGGCGAAGGGGTTGCTCCTCATGAGACACCGTGACCCTGAACCTTGGGAGGCTCTGGGGATCCAGGTGGTTCCTCGAGGACCATCTCCATCTCCGCCAGGACTGCATGATGCCTCGCCTCCTGAACCGCCAAGACACTTTGCAGGTTGCGCTGGAAGGCAGCTGCCATGCTTGGCAGGCCGAACAGCATGCGAACTTAGCTGTGATGTGGGCCCTCGCAACATCCCACATGCGAAGGCTAGAAGAGCTCCTGAGATGCGGCCCTGGTGAGCCCTGGGATGTCAACGCAGAGGCGCAGCCCGCCATCCTCGCTTGGATGGGGAGCTGCGCCAAGTGGGCGGTGGTCGCCGCGCATGGCTCTTGCATCCTGCAGCTCCTGAGAGGCCTTGGTCATGAACTCCTGAGCGTCGGGCGCTCCACGCATGGTTTCCTCTTGAGGGAAACGTGCCGCAAAGCACGCCTCCATGTGGTGCCCGAGCGCCTTCCTCGTGATGTTGGCTAGGTCTGAGGCCCTCCAGAAGAGAGCCCCCGAGCCCTGCCCGAGGAGGACGTTGGGCGCGCCTCCCTATGCGAGGGAGGGAGGCGTCCCAGGCGCGGGCGCCTACCCTGATCTAGCACTGCCAGTGACGCCGCTCCCCTGAGGCCCTGTGCGGAGTAGCTGCTTCTTCTTCTTGGGGGTGGCCTTAGAAGGGTACTGCGCACCATTGTTGTCGGGGTCTTTGATTGCTGCGGCTTGGAAGTCATGCTCGAGGGAGCACACCACATCTCTTTCTTTGCAGGGGACTATGATGATCCTGCCGCTTCCTGGCATCTTGAGGACGTTGTAGCCGTGGTGGGTCACTGCCATGAACTTGGCCCGGGCCGGATACCCGAGGATGGCATTGTACAACAGGTGGATGTGAGAAACGTCGAAGTCGATAGGCTCGGTGCAGTGGTTGTCGCGCTATCCGAAGGTGACAGGGAGGCGGACCTGCCCTATTGGGGTGGTGGAGCCATCAGTCACTCCTGAGAAGGGCTTGGTGGGCTGAAGTTGATCGTATGGCACTTGGAGGTTGTCGAACGTTTCGACAGACAGGACGTTGAGCCCTGCGCCACCGTCGATGAGGGTCTTGGTGACCTGTACATTGCTGATGACAGGTGAGCAGAGCATCGGGAGGGCGCCAGCGGTGGCCGCGCACTTGAGCTGGTCCGCCGAGCTGAAGGCGATGGCGCACTTGGACCACCTAAGCGGGCGCGTGGCCTCAAGCCTGGGAAGGGCTGCATTCACCTCGCGAGCAAACTGCTTGAAGATACACTGAGAGGCTGGGGCCTGAGCTCCGCCCAAGATGCAGGCGATAGCACGCGGTTCCTCGAAGCACCCAGCCCCCTCGTCCTGATGGTGGTCGTCGTTCCTTCTTGGCAATGGCGGCAACAAAGGAAGACCAACATTGCCCTGAGGGCGGTCCTCACGAGGCTGATCCCTCCAGGAGCCCTCACGAGGCTGGTCCTGCCAGCGGTCCTCGCGAGGCCGGTCACGCCACTCCTGGCGGGGGCCGCGATCGTCCCAGCATCCTCTGCCTCGTCCTCCTCCTCGGCCGTAGCCCCGGTCGTCGCGCTCATGGCGTCGCTTGAAGCGTCCATCTCGAATGGCCCTAAGCTCTTGACAGTCTTTGGTGTTGTGGTTGTGTACGTTGTGGAAGGCGCAGAACGGTCGGCTGCTTTTGGACGACTCAGGATGGTCCCAGCCACGCTTCGTATCCGGCTCCGCTGCGAGTAGGGCCACCCCCTTGCGCTTCACATCCTTGGCCTTGGCTTTCTTCTCCTCCGTGTTGGTAGCTGGGAGCTCGAGGAGGGAAAGGCGCCCTCCTCAGCTCTTGTGCACTTGGTCGCCAGGTTGAACAACTCCAAAGCCGTGCATAGCTCCTCGTGGATGGCAATCTCCTCCTTCATCTTGACGTCATGGAAGCCATCAGAAAACACTGAAAATGATGGCCTTGTCTGTCACCTTGGGGATCTTGAGGCGAACGCTGTTGAAGCGCTGGATGTACTTCTGTAGGGTCTCTCCTGGCTGCTGCTTGATGCGGCACAGGTCACCCGCGGCCGGAGGGTGGTCGTGAGTGCCCTGGAAGTTGGCGATGAAGCGGTCGCGCATCTCGTCCCAGGAGGAGATCGAGCCGGCGGCAGGTTCAGGAGCCACGAGCGAGCACCATCCTTGAGAGCCATGGGGAACCAGTTCGCCATGACTTTTTCGTCTCCCTTGGCCGCCTCGATGCTCAGTTCATAGAGCTGCAAGAACTCCACGGGGTCGGGAGTGCCCTCGTAGCGAGGAGGCAGGTCTGGCTTGAACTTGCCCGTCCAGGCGACGCTACGCAGCTCAGGAGTGAAGGCGCGGCAGCCTGCCGTGGCCACCGGGGCCCTTTGCTGGTGCGGAGCCTGCCCTTGATGCCCGCGCACCACCACTGCAGGCAGCACACGATCCTATCGCGGTGGCACTGGGAGCGCGGGAGCATTCTCTTGCGGCCGGGGAACTTCTTGGCAGCTTCCTTCTTCTCGCATGGGCACCCGACGTGATGGGTCATGCCTGGGGGCCGAGCGCATTGGCGCCAGAGCACCGTCTTGGTGCAGAGGTTGTGGAGGCGCTCCGTGAGCCATGACGCCTGCAGCTGGCGGAGGGCGAGGCAGCGAGAGGGATGGTGGGGGGGGGAGCCCCCTGCGGCACTGACGGGCTCAGTCATGCGGTCCAACAAGTCCTCG
The DNA here is from genome assembly GCA_032464435.1 of Aegilops umbellulata. NCBI lineage: Eukaryota > Viridiplantae > Streptophyta > Magnoliopsida > Poales > Poaceae > Aegilops > Aegilops umbellulata. Next base: position 195,936,843 of record CP136056.1, on the reverse strand, counting down.
TAGAGGTTGTCGACTGGGCGGTAGCACAGGAGCTCGCGTGCCATGAGCAGCGCAGCCTACGCGTCTGTGGGAGCGTGACGAGCGTGAGACGTCGAGCCGGCTGGGGTTAGCGACGGGGTGGCTGTTGGGCCATCCCGCCGCATAGAGGGGTGCAGCGATGAAGCTTGCTGCTCGTTTCCCGCCGGGCCAGTGGCGGCGTTGGCGGCGGGCGACAGGGAGGCCCGCCGACAGGAGCGGTTTGAGCGACGTGGGCGGCAAGGGCGGCTCGGCGCTCAATGCAGGCTCGACGAGCGTCCGCCATGGATGCGACAAAGTGATGGGACGTGGATCGGTGGAAGGAAATCTTCGGCGCACCCCTACCCGGCGCGCCAAATGTCGGATTTCGGGTTCCGGCAAAACCCTTGAGATTTGGTCACTGGGGTGCGCACAAAGATCTCTCTCTCTTTCTCTCTCTCTCTCTCTCTCTCTCCCTTGATCGCTCTCGCAATGATGACAAGGCCTAGCTCGACGAGCCCATAGAATGAGAGACACCAGAGTTTATACTGGTTCGGGCCACCAATGTGGTCTAATACCCTACTCCATTGTGGTGTGGTGGATTGCCTTTGGGCCGAGGATGGACAGTTACAAGGGAAGAACAGCCTCCTGAGGAGAGGTGTTCTTGTGCTTGGTGAGCTTGTGTGGTTGAGGATGATCTCCCCCTAGCTATAATGGTGGCTAGTCCTATTTATAGAGGCCCTGGTCCTCTCCCCAAATATTGAGCAGGAAGGGATCCAACAACGGCCAAATTCGAAGGGAGACAACTAGTACAGCTTATCCTGACTAAAGGTGGTCTTCGCCTGCCAAAGGCTCTGGTGGTGACGCCGTCTAGGGCTCCACGGTGACCTCCGTCCTGCCGTCCAGCTGGTCTTGGTCTTGTAGCACTTATATGGAAAACTTTGCTTGATGCCTCGGGACTCCTCGCCTGCGCTTGCCTCTTTAGCACCAAAGAGGAAACAAGGACACTGCGCGCGCTGGCGCCCGCCTGGCCACGGTCGTCATGGCTTGTGTCACAGGAACCTCGCGAGGTGTCCCTTGCCTTGATCTCTCCGCCCCTTGTGAGCCAGCCTGGTGAGCCGCCCCCGAGGAGGTATTGTGTCGTCCGCCTCGCGAGGCATAGCCCCTCGCGAGGGTCTTGAGTGTTCGCTGGTGAAGATGGGCCGTACAGGGCTGATAATCCACAAGTATAGGGGATCTATCTTAGTCCTTTCGATAAGTAAGAGTGTCGAACCCAACGAGGAGCAGAAGGAAATGACAAGCAGTTTTCAGTAAGGTATTCTCTGCAAGCACTGAAATTATCAGTAACAGATAGTTTTGTGATAAGGTAATTTGTAACGGGTAACAAGTAATGAAAGTAAATAAGGTGCAGCAAGATGGCCCAATCCTTTTTGTAGCAAAGGACAAGCCTGGACAAACTCTTATATAGAGAAAAGCTCTCCCGAGGACACATGGGAATTATCGTCAAGCTAGTTTTCATCACACTCATATGATTCGCGTTCGTTACTTTGATAATCTGGTATGTGGGTCGACAGGTGCTTGGGTTGCTGCCCTTCCTTGGACAAGCATCCCACTTATGATTAACCCCTATTGCAAGCATCCGCAACTACAAAAGAAGTATTAAGGTAAACCTAACCATAGCATGAAACATATGGATCCAAATCAGCCCCTTACGAAGCAACGCATAAACTAGGGTTTAAGATTCTGTCACTCTAGCAACCCATCATCTACTTATTACTTCCCAATGCCTTCCTCTAGGCCCAAACAATGGTGAAGTGTCATGTAGTCGACGTTCACATAACACCACTAGAGGAGAGACAACATACATCTCATCAAAATATCGAACGAATACCAAATTCACATGACTACGTATAGTAAGACTTCTCCCATGTCCTCAGAAACTAACGTAACTACTCAGAAATCATATTCATGTTCATAATCAGAGGTGTATTAATATGCATAAAGGATCTGAACATATGATCTTCCACCAAATAAACCAACTAGCATCAACTACAAGGAGTAATCAACACTACTAGGAACCCACAGGTACCAATCTGAGGTTTTGGGACATAGATTGGATACAAGAGATGAACTAGGGTTTGAGAGGAGATGGTGCTGGTGAAGATGTTGATGGAGATTCACCCCCTCCCGATGAGAGGATCGTTGGTGATGACGATGGCGATGATTTCTCCCTCCCGGAGGGATGTTTTCCCGGCAGAACAGCTCCGTCGGAGCCCTAGATTGGTTCCGCCTCGTGGCGGCGGTGTTTTGTCCCGAAAGACTGCTTATGATTTTTTCAAGGGTAAAATACTTCATATAGTAGAAGATGGGCACTAGAGGCCTGCTAGGGGGGCCATGAGGCAGGGGGCGCACCCAGGGGGGTAGGGCGCCCCCCTCTGGATGATTCTTTCGCCTGTATTTTTTATTAATTCCAAAAACTGCCTCCGTGAAGTTTCATGACTTTTGGAGTTGTGTAGAATAGGTCTCTAATATTTGCTCCTTTTCCAGCCTAGAATTCCAGCAACCAGCATTCTCCCTCTGTCGGATTTCAGGTTCCGGCAGACCCTTAAGGTTCGAACTCTGGGGTGCGCGCGGAGATTGTGCCCTCTACCTCTCCATCTCGCAAATATCTAAACTACCAAAAGAACAACACGAGAGACACAGAGTTTATACTGGTTCGGGCCACCGATGTGGTGTAATACCCTACTCTAGTGTGGTGTGATGGATTGCCTCTTGGGATGGTGATGATGAACACTACAAGGTAGAACAGCCTCGCGAGGGTCTGTTTTTGACCTGGGGGATGAACTGCTAGGAGGAGTTCAATCGCCCTTCTCTCTCTTTCTCTCTGATCTAATTTGCTAGATTGCTCTCTCGATGACAGACGGATGGTCTCTAGATGCCTCTACCCTGGGGGTGGCTAGTCCTATTTATAGGCAAACGCCCTGGGCCTCTTCCCAAATATTGAGCGGGAAGGGCGCCAACAATTGGCCAATTCGAAGGGGAACATCTGGTACACTTATCCTGACTAAAGTTGGTCCTCGCCTGCCAAAGGTCCGGTGGTGACGCCGTTCTGGGCTCCACGATGACCTCCTTCCCACCGTTGGACTGGTCTTGGTTTCGTTGCACCGAAATGGATGCTTTTGCTTGATCCTCTCACCTGCGCTTGCCCCCTTTGCACCAAAGAGGAAAGGGAGACACTGCACGGGCTGGCGCCCGCCTGGCACCCTTGGTCGTCATGGCTTGCGTCATGGGCACCTCGCGAGGTACCCTGCCTTGATCTCTCCGCCTCCTCATGAGCCAGCCTGACGAGGCCATGCCTGAGGAAGCGCTATGTCGTCCGCCCCGCGAGGCCTGGCCCCTCACGAGGGTCTTGGGTCTTGTGTTGATGAAGATGGGCCATGCCGGGCCCCCCTTCGAGCCACGCCGCAGGCCGCAGGCAGGCAAGTCTGGGGACCCCCGTTCCCAGAACGCCGATAGTAGCCCCCGGGCCCAACGTGCGCGTGGACTTGGCCGTGCCGAGAGGCGAAAGGGCAAGGGCGAAGCGCCGCGGACCCTAACAGACTGCGGCCTTGGGCGCCGCGTGGCGGTTGATTGGACGCGAGTGCTTCAGCAACCGTGCAGATTATTAAAGGTGCGACGTCTGCCCAGGCTTTTCTTTTCTCTTTCTCCGGTCGCTGCTCAGATCCCCTTTCTTGCGCCTCTCCTTCCTTCCTCCAAATTCCTAGATCTATTCCACCCATGTAACCTAGGAAGACATGGCGCCTCGTCAGACTCCGGCCGAAGCTTGGTTCTTGCCTGCTCTGGACTTGCCCAATGTGTCGGAGGCGAGCCTTGCCCGGCTGCGCCGGTTGGCGGCGGCGCAGGGCATCGACGGTGCGGAGGTGTTCAAGGTCGGCTCCGCCACCCCTGAGGGCCGAGGGAGCACCTTCTACCCTCTCTTCGTAAGCTCCATCACTGCGGGCCTGGTGCCTCCTTTCTCCGAGTTCTTCCTCTCTGTCCTCCTCCATTACAACTTACAAGCTCTGCATCTCCACCGCAACTCCATCCTTCTTCTGGCGATCTTCGCCTACTACTGCGAGGCTCATGTGGGGGTGCAGCCCTCAGTGGCCTTGCTGCGCCACTACTTCTACCTCCGGGTCACCCGTGGTTCCCCTTCCGCATGCGCGAGCTTCATTGCGTGCGGCGGCGCCATTGCCATTTCGAATCCCGGGAAGAGGATTGAGGGCTGCAGGAGCAAGTGGGTCTTGGTAGACGCCGGGCGCATCCACCCTCGGCTGATCCTACCCGTGGAGCAGCCCGTGAGTTCCAGCGACTGGTCCCGGGCGGAGCTCACGGACCCCTGCGCGAAGTCGGTACTGGAGAAGATGGACGCGGACCTGAAGCCGGCCACCATGGCGGCGGCGAAGCTGACCGGCACGTCGCTGCTGAAGGAGTTCCTGGAGCACCAATTGGCTCCGCTTTGGCAGTACTCACCTCCGATGTGGAGGCCTCATCCGAGCCCCGCGGCCTTGAACGACGAGGATTTGACCGCGGTTCTTCAATCTCTGGTCGGGGGCGAGGTGGCAAGGTTGGAGGGCGCGCCCGCGCCCTTGTTCCTTCGCGACGACTGGAAGCAGGTGGTGGAGTCCATGCCCGTCTTCAACGGGGATGGGCCTGTGCCCGCGGTGGCTCCCGAGGGGCTGGTGGACGTGTCCTCCGGCGACTCCGGCGAAGAGGAGGGCGGAGAGGAGCAGGAGAAGGGCCCTTATTCCGAGGCAACTGACGGGGAGTCGAGGGCTCCCCTTCCCCGGCGCAGACCCCATTCTCTCCGCCTCTCTTTGAGTGATGATGACGAGGACGATGAGCAGGTTGTTAGGAGCTTGCGCCCGATCCCGAAGAAGGACAGGACCGGGCTGCTTTTACGCGGGTCTGCCCCTGGCCCAAGGCGCACCGTAGACTCGCCCCCTGCTTCTGGGCTTCCAGAGGGCGGTCCCTCTAGCCGGCTTTCTGGCTTCAAGTATGGCCGGAGGCTGCTTGAGCTCTCCAGCGACGACCCATAAGTGCTCGATCCTTCGTCTTTACTTCTTGTTCTGCTGCTGAGGCTTGACGTCCGCTCTTTTTGAACAGGCTGGCGCCCGCGGCGAAGAAGCCGAAGGGGGCTCCCGAGGCTTCGATCACGGCAGCGCTTGTGTCCGTGGGGGTTGGTGATCGTGACGCACGGGCCTCTCCTGCTCGGTCGCCTTCGCAAGGCCTGGCTGAGCTGGCTAGGGCAAGCTCAGCCCCCATGGCCCAAGTGACTCCCGAGGTGCCCTTGTCTGCCGCCACCCCAACAACCATCGGGGCGCAGCAGACTCCGCCTCGGGATGCTGTGGTTGTCCCGCCGCTGCTTTCTCCTCCTGCTCCTCTGGCTGCTGTTTCTCTGTCCCCTTCTGCCGTCCTGGAGCGTGCCGTTGCTGAACTGGACCAGCTGCGGCAGGATCTTCTTGGCGCCGACCCTCGCCTGGTGGCCGGGCGCCTGGAGCTGGCTTCGAGGTGGATTCGCTCTGACGCCTCGATTCAGGCGGCACTGGTTCAGGCCTCGACGGCCTGTGACGGAGAGAGGGAGGCCACCCTCGAGGCAAAGGCTGCCTGAGACGCGGCCCTGGGGGAGGTGGTTGAAGTCCTGGTTGCTGCAAGGAGCTGGAGGACGAGCTGCATGGCCTGCGAGACCAGCTCGCGAAGGAGGTCCGCCTTCGCCAAGAGCAAGAAGAAGGCACGAAGGCTCGCGAGGTGGCCATCGAGGACCGGGAGGCCAAGCTCAAGAAGCGCCGCGACCGCCTAGGCGCACTGAAGAAGGAGCTGGAGGTGACGAAGGCCGAGCTGGACGGCAAGGCCCACCTTGCCGAGGATCACGTGGCCTTCGCGGACATGGAGAAGGAGGCTCGTGCTTCGCTGAAGACGCTTTACGAGAGCGGCCTGGAGAGCCCGCTGGCCGGTGCCGGGGACGGCCCCGCCAAGCTGCTTCCCTTCCTGGTTCGTGCCCTTGGGGATGTCACCCTTGACCTTGGCACCACGGCTAAGGCCGAGGCGCGTGTCCTGTCTTCTGCTGCGCTGACGCGGGTCTTCGCCCACATCTACCTTCGCGATCCCAGCGCCGACCTCGACAGCCTATTGGAGTCGGTGAGTGGCGAGGGTGCTGCCGCCACCGTCGAAGCCGTGAAGGGGCGCGCAGAGGCGCTGCTGGGGAAGTTTCGGTCCTTCAGCACCAAGCCGAAGCAAGGCGCTACCGGCCCTGCTGCTCCACGAGGCGAAGCCACTCCGCGATGCTCCACCGCCGACAAGTGACTCCGTTACCGCTCCTGTTCTTCTTTTAATTCCTGCACATGCATCACGCCTCGGGGAGGCATTTAAACTTGCGTTTGGTACTGAGACGACAGTATGGATTGTAATATTTGCTTTTAAATTCTTTGAGTTTTATGCTTTTCCTCCCTACTTGCTTGTGTTCTACGCCGGCAGAGCCCGGCCCCGCGCGTACCTCACCCAGCATTAGCCCCGGCCGGAAACCAGGATGGGACCAAAGGAGTGAGGGGCTATGTGACAAGTTAGGCTCCTTAGTCGCGATGCTCAGGAGTCCCCCTTGGTTCACGAACAACATGTAGGGAAGCGTGATGTAGGTGTATGTTCCGTTCTACGTCTGCAGAGCCCGACTCCGCGCCTACCTCACCCAGCATAGCCTTTTGGAACTAAGGAGTGAGGGGCTATGGAGACAGTTAGGCTCCTGAGTCGCGATGCTCAGGAGTCCCCCTTGACGCGCAAACAGCGGGCGATGAGGTGAGATGCAAGCGGGACTACCGTTCTACGTGTGTAGAGCCCGGCCCCGCGCGTACCTCACCCAACATAGCCTTTCGAAACTAAGGAGTTAGGGGCTACGGAGACAGTTAGGCTCCTGAGTCGCGATGCTCAGGAGTCCCCCTTGACGCGCAAACAACGGGCGATGAGGTGAGATGCAAGCGGGACTACCGTTCTACGTCTGCAGAGCCCGGCCCCGCGCGTACCTCACCTAGCATAGCCTTTCGGAACTAAGGAGTGAGGGGCTACGGGACTAGTTAGGCCCCTGAGTCGCGATGCTTAGGGGTCCCCCTTGACGCTCAAACGGCCTTCATACCTTGGCTCTGCTCGAGGAGAGACGCACGACGAACCAGGCCTGAGGGGCCTGGCTGGGCGGCGTACATCTGGGCGTGACCCAGTCGTAGCCCCCGTGCCTAGCCCCCTCGCGCGGCGCTCCCGAGGGGAGGCATTGCGATGAGGCTAGCCACTGAGCTCTGGGCTCCCTGAGGTTAATGCGGCCCGAAGGCCACCCTCAGTTGTTTATCACCAGCGCGGAGCATAGCGCTTCCGTATGTGTACGGGCATAGCCGCTCCTCGGCAGTGTCGTCAGCCAGCGCGGAGCATGGTGCTTCCACTGGTACGTGGGAGGGGGCTCCCCTCCGGGAGGAGCCCCCGGGGCGTGTACAGCCCCGCCTTGACACGTGGCCGGCACGGTAGGGCTAGGTGAGGTGTATCTGGGCACCCATGAGCCAGCACGGGACTCACGGGGCCCTACCTCTAGGCGGGTTGCGCCTGGCACTGGGCCGTATCCTGAGATGTGTTCCTGCAAATTGGGTTAGATGCCGGCACTCTACGTCCTCGGGTCCCGGCCCTCGATCTTGTCTCAGCCGTCGCTGGTATGCCAGGTCGTGATGCCGTGGACAAGGCCAGAGGGTGAGGGCTGGAGAGCCAGTAAGAGCCCTGAGTCGCGATGCTCAGGTACCCCCCCTTTAACGTGCAAGTGGTCGACATGGAGGAGAAAGGGTGCCGTGGACAGGCATCAATTAATCAAGCATGATAGGCGAAAGCATAGCTGGAAATAAACGCAAGGGAGATACACGCCACTGGGCCTGGCCCGAGCGGCTTGGAGATGATGCAGCCCGAGGGGCGCCCCCAACAAAGCAAGATAATGACCGAAAAATAAAAAGGGATACATGCCGCAGGGACGGGCCCACGCGGCCTGGGAATGATGCAGCCCTGGGAGGGCGCTCCCAGCTGGAAATGAAGCTTGAAGGACGTCACCTGAAGATGTCGAAGATGAAGTGGTGTTGGTGCAGCAGACTCGGTGGGTTGCGGAAGCCGATCCTCACGAGCCCCCAGGCCCAGGGGCCTCAGGAGGCTCCGGAGGCGCTGGTGGCTCCTCATGAATCATCTCCATCTCCGCCAGGACTGCGGAACGCCTGTCTTCCTGAGTCTCCATGATGCCCCTCATGAGGCGCTGGTACGCAGCAGCCACGCTCGGCAAGCCGTAAGGCATGCAAACATAGTTGTGGGGTGGGCCTTCGCAACGCCCCACTTGCGAGGGCCAGAGGCGCTCCATCGTGGCGACACGATTCAGCCCTGGTACGTCGATGCAGACACGCAGCCCACCATCCTCGCTTGGATGGGGAGCCACAGCCGGTAGACGGCGGCAACCTCTCATGACTCTTGACTCTTGTAGTTCTTGAACGGCCTTGTTAACGAACTCCTGCTGGTCTGACCTTCCTTGCCTCGCTCCTTCTTGAGGGAAACGTGCTTCGAGGCACGCCTCCACGTGGTGCCCAAGCGCCTCCCTCGTGACCCTGGCCAGGTTGGTGGCCCTCCAGGTGAGAGCCCCCGAGCCCTGCCTGAGGAGGGCGCTGGGCGCGCTTTCCTATGCGATGGAAGGAGGGTCCCCTTGGGCAAACGCGGGCCCTGAGGGGCCTGCCTCCTGAGGGGCTGAGCCTGACGATGTCTTCTTCTTCTTGGGGGTGATTTCGGGAAGCCTCCTGCTTCCGCGATCTGGGTCTTCTAGTGACGCGGCCTGAAAGGCTCGCTCCAGGGAACACACTGCATCCTTCTCTTCACATGGCACCGTGATGACTCCGCCACTTCCTGGCATCTTGAGGACGTTGTAGCCATGATGAGCCACGGCCATGAACTTGGCCAGTGCTGGGTACCCGAGGATTGTGTTGTACGGCAGGCGGATGTGGGCGACGTCGAAGTCGATGAGCTCGGTGCGGTAGTTGCTGCGGGCCCCGAAGGTGACAGGGAGGCGGACCTGCCTGATCGGGATCGTGGAACCGTCGGTGACTCCGGAGAAAGGCTTGGTTGGCTGAAACTAGTCATGGGGCACTTGGAGATTGTTGAATGTTTCCACGGACAGGACGTTGAGCCCTGCTCCACCATCGATGAGGGTCCTGGTGACCAGTACGTTGCTAATGACTGGGGAACAAAGCATCGGGAGGACTCCGGCTGTGGCCGCGCACTTGAGCTGATCTGCTGAGCTGAACGTGATGGCGCACGCCGACCACCTCAGAGGGTGCGTTGCTTCGAGCTTGGAGAGGACTGCATTCACTTCGCGGGCAAACTGCTTGAAGATGCGTTGGGAGGCTGGGGCTTGAGCTCCGCCCAGGATGCAGGCGATTGCGCGCGGCTCCTGGAAGCCCCCAGCCCTCTCGTCTTGGTGGCGGTCTTCGTTCCTCCTTGGCTGAGGCGGCAGTGGGGGGAGGCCTGCGTGGCCTTGCGGGCGATCCTCACGAGGCTGATCCCACCAGTCCCCCTCGCGAGGCAGGTCTCGCCAGCGGTCCTTGCGAGGTTGATCACGCCATCCTTGGCGTGGGCCACGGTCTTCCCAGCGTCCTGCGTTTCTTCCTCCTCCTCGGCCGTAGCCCCGGTCAGCACGGTCACGGCGACGGCCGATCCTTCCTTCTCGCACGACGCGGAGTTCTTGGCATTCGTTGGTGTTGTGGGTGTGGAGGTCGTGATACACATAGTACCGGCTGCCCCTGGAGGGTTCAGGCAGAGCCTTGCCCCGCTTGGTGTCCGGTTCTGCCGCGAGCACGATAGCCCCCTTGCACTTCACGTCCTTGGCCTTGGGCTTCTTCTCTTCTGGGTCCGTGGCAGGCAGCTCGAGGAGGGAGAGACGCCCCTCCTCATCCCTAGCGCACTTGGTCGCCAAGTTGAACAGCTCCAGGGAGGTGCACAGGTCTTCATGCATCGCCAGCTCCTCCTTCATCTTGACGTCAAGCACACCATCAGAGAAGGCCGAGATGATGGCTTCCTCGGACACCTTGGGGATCTTGAGGCGCGCACTGTTGAAGCGCTGGATGTACTTTTGCAGGGTCTCTCCGGGTTGTTGCTTGATGCGGCGCATGTCGCTCATGGCCGGCGGCCGGTCAGGAGTACCTTGGAAGTTGGCGATGAAGTGGGTGCACATCTGGTCCCAGGAAGAGATCGTGCCTGGGGCCAAGTTCAGGAGCCAGGTGGAGCTCCTTCCTTGAGCGCCATGGGGAACCAGTTCGCCATGACCTTTTCGTCTCCACTGGCAGCTTCGATGCCCAGCTCATAGAGCTAGAGGAATTCTGCAGGGTCGGTCGTGCCGTCGTAGCGAGGAGGCAGGTCTGGCTTGAACTTGTCGGGCCACGCGACGCTGCGCAGCTCGGTGGTGTAGGCGCGACAGCCTGCAGTGGCCACAGGAGGCTTTGGTTGAGGGAGAGCTTGGCCTTGCGGGTCCCCATGCGCTGCAGCTGGAAGTAGCGCGGGGTCTTGACGTGCCGGAGCTGGAGCAGGGTCACGGCGAGCCGGAGCAGGAAGCGCCCGGGCAGCCTCTTGCGGCCGAGGGACTTCTTGGTAGCTCCGTTCTTGCTGGGCTGGCGCCTGACGGAGCGGGTTCCGCCCAGGGGCCACGCACCTTGGAGCCATGGCGTCTTCTTGGAGAGGAGGCGGCTGGTACGCCCCCGGAGCTTCATGGCCCGTGCGGGGCGGGGTGCGGCGCAGCGGAGCGGACGGCGCAGGAGAGCCCCCCGCGGCGCGGACGAGCTCGGCGACGCGATCCAGCCACTCTTCATAGACATCGTCGACGGGACGGTAGCGCAGGAGCTCGTTTGCCGCGATGAGCGCAGCTCGAGCCTCCAAGGGTGCGCGGAGCGCGCGTGACGAAGAGCCAGCTGTTGTGAGTGATGGAGTAGCGGTGCGGCCGTCTTGCCGCACGGACAGGTGCTGAGACGACGCTTGCTGCTCGTTCCCCGCCGGGCCGGTGGCGGCGTTGACGGCGGGCGACGGGGAACGACGAGGACGCCCACCGACGGGAGCCATCTGGGCGACGCGGGAAGCGATGGCGGCTCGGCGCTCGGCGTGGGCCCGACGAGCGTCAGACATGGTCGCGACGGTTGGCGGAGAGCGGAGCGGTGGAAGACAAATTCCGGCGCACCCCTACCTGGCACGCCAAATGTCGGATTTTGGGTTCCGGCAGAACCCTTAAGGTTCGAACTCTGGGGTGCGCGCGGAGATTGTGCCCTCCACCTCTCCGTCTCGCAAAGATCTAAACTACCAAAAGAACAACACGAGAGACACAGAGTTTATACTGGTTCGGGCCACTGATGTGGTGTAATACCCTACTCCAGTGTGGTGTGGTGGATTGCCTCTTGGGCTGGTGATGATGAACACTACAAGGTAGAACAGCCTCGCGAGGGTCTGTTTTTGACCTGGGGGATGAACTGCTAGGAGGAGTTCAATCGCCCTTCTCTCTCTTTCTCTCTGATCTAATTTGCTAGATTGCTCTCTCGATGACAGATGGATGGTCTCTAGATGCCTCTACCCTGGGGGTGGCTAGTCCTAAGGCCCTGGGCCTCTTCCCAAATATTGAGCGGGAAGGGCGCCAACAATTGGCCAATTCGAAGGGGAACATCTGGTACACTTATCCTGACTAAAGTTGGTCCTCGTCTGCCAAAGGTCCTGTGGAGACGCCGTTCTGGGCTCCACGATGACCTCCTTCCCATCGTTGGACTGGTCTTGGTCTCGTTGCACCGAAATGGATGCCTTTGCTTGATCCTCTCGCCTGCGCTTGCCCCCTTTGCACCAAAGAGGAAAGGGAGACACTGCGCGGGCTGGCGCCCGCCTGGCACCCTTGGTCGTCATGGCTTGCGTCATGGGCACCTCGCGAGGTACCTCGCCTTGATCTCTCCGCCTCCTCGTGAGCCAGCCTGACGAGGCCATGCCTGAGGAAGCACTGTGTCGTCCACCCCGCGAGGCCTGGCCGCTCGCGAGGGTCTTGGGTCTTGTGTTGATGAAGATGGGCCGTGCCGGGCCCCCCTTCGAGCCACGCCGCAGGCAGGCAAGTTTGGGGACCCCCGTTCCCAGAACGCCGACACCCTCTTCATATAAACCTTGTAAAATAAGAGAGAATAGGCATAAGTATTGTGACATAACGTATAATAACAACCCATAATGCAATAAATATCAATATAAAAGGATGATGTAAAATGGACGTATCAACTCCCCCAAGCTTAGACCTCGCTTGTCCTCAAGCGGAAGCCGATAACGAAAAATATGTCCACATGTTTGGAGATAAAGGTGTCGATAAAATAAAATACTGACATGAGGGCATCATGATCATTCTTATAATAGCAACACACACACACACACACACAGACATATATATATATTCTCATATGATTTCTTATGCTCAAGTAATAATCTATTCACAATGTCAAGTATGAATCAGAAACTTCATTGAGAACTAACAAACTATGATCTCAGTCGTTGAAGCAATTGCAATTTATCACAACATCGACAAGAGTCAATATAAGAGCTTTTCAGCAAGTCCACATACTCAACTATCATTTAGTCTTCATAATTGCTAACACTCATGCAATACTTATGGGTATGGAGTTTTAATCGCACACAGAGAAAGACGGGGGCTTATAGTGTTGCCTCCCAACCTTTTACCTCAAGGGTAATGTGTACAATAATAGTTCATGCTAACTTACATCCAATTGGATATAAATATCAGGATCTCTCCAACACAATGTGCTTGCCAAAGGATAAAATGTAAAAAGGAAAGGTGAAGATCACCATGACTCTTTGTATAAGGTATAAGACAAGAATAAAAGATAGGCCCTTCGCAGAGGGAAGCAGAGGTTGTCATGTGTTTTTGTGGTTGGATGCACAAAATCTTAATGCGAAAGAGCACCACTTTATATAGCCACTTGTGCCATGGACCTTTATTATGCAGTCCATCACTTTTATTGCTTCCATATCACAAGATCGTATAAAGCTTATTTTCTCCACACTAATAAATCATACATATTTAGAGACAAATTTTTATTGCATACAACAATGACAACTTAATTGAAGGTTCTTACTCAATCCATAGGTAGGTATGGTGGACTCTCATGGCAAAACCAGGTTTTAAGGATATTTGGAAGCACAAGTAGTATCTCTACTTGGTGCACAGAATTTGGCTAGCATGAGAGGGAAAGGCAAGCTCAATGTGTTGGATGATCCATGACAATATACTTTATTTCAGATATAAGAAACATAACCCATTACGTTGTCTTCCTTGTCCAACATCAACTCTTTAGCATGTCATAATTTAATGAGTGCTCACAATCATAAAAGATGTCCAAGATAGTATATTTATATGTGAAAACCTCTCTTTCTTTATTACTTCCTATTAATTGCAGCGATGACCAAAACTATGTTTGTCAACTCTCAACAACTTTTATTCATCATACTCTTTGTATGTGAAGTCATTACTCTCCATAAGATCAATATGATCTCTTTATTTCTTTTTAATCTTTCTCTTTTCTTTTATTCCCTCAAGATCATAGCAAGATAACCAGGCCCTCGACTCAAAATTAATCTTTATTATATATAGCTCACGGACTCGATTACAAAGAGGGATCATAAAGCAAAACTCAAGACTAGATCATACTAAAACTTTATTCTACTAGATCAAGATATTACCAAAAGGATCTATCTAAGAAAAAGGTAAATATAGGAGTGTGATGGTGATACAATACCGGGGCACCTCCCCCAAGCTTGGCAGTTGCCAAGGGGGGTGCCCATACCCATGTGATTATGTCTCTTGCTTCGGAGGTGGTGATGTGATATTCTTGGCGATGATACCCCTCAAGATAAAATTCTCTTCCTCGAGCTTATTGACTTGCTGCTTGAGGTCCATTATTTCCTTACGGAGCTTACCGTGACGTCTAAGGCTCCTTTCACCCAAGGGTGTTGCATAGCTGTGGGAGAATTGGTAACTCTCTTTTTCATATTTTCATAAGAAATAAATCTGACATTGGAAGGGATGACTGAGTTAGGAATAGCTGAGCTCTGTATAGTTCCCCATCGTGAATCCGGCTCGGAAACGAGAAGTCACTTCTTGATCCTTTTCCATGGCATTTATCCTTTTTAAGTCGTCCTCCATCTCTTCCTCTATTGATGGCCCAAAGTGATACGCATCGCTATTTGCTCCTGGACCCGGTGTTGGATGAGACACCTGACTGACTCTTGAGAAGACATCTTGCTCTAAATCTCCTGCAGAAACAGCTTGAAACAAAGATAGAGGATATTTGCGTGATACGATGGTCAAAACCTTCGAGAGATTATATAATGAATTTTTATCGACAACAAGAAGTATCACACAAGAAATTGGAGTCCAGAGGGCACACGAGATACCCACGAGGCAAGGGGCACGCCTAGGGGGTAGGGTGCGCCTTCCACCCTCGTGGACGCCTCGTGTCCTTCCCGGACTACTTCTTATTTTCCTATTTTCTTAAATATTCCAAAATAGAGAAAAATTGCCATTAGAACTGTTTTGGAGTCGGTTTACTTACCGTACGACATACCTATTCCTTTTCGGAGTCTGAAACATTCTGGAAAGTGTCTCTTATGTATTCCTCTGGGGTTACGGTTTCAATAACATTAGGATTACCTGAGATATAATGTTTGATTCTTTGACCGTTCACCACGTTTGGATTCGTGCCTTCAAAGTAGTTGATTTTTATGGCACCGAAACGATAGACCTCCATGATAACGTAAGGACCTTCCCATTTAGAGAGGAGTTTTCCTGCAAAAAATCTTAAACAAGAGTTGAATAGCAACACATAATCACCTACATTAAACTCAGGCTTTTGTATCCTTTTTTATGCCATCTTTTAACCTTTTCTTTAAACAGTTTGGCATTCTCGTAGGCCGGGGTTCTCCATTCATCATGTGAGCTAATATCAAATAACCTCTTCTCACCGGCAAGTTTGAAATCATAATTGAGCTCTTTAATGGCCCAATATGCCTTATGATCTAGTTCGAGAGGTAAATGACATGCTTTTCCATAAACCATTTTATACGAAGACATACCCATAGGATTTTTATATGTAGTTCTATAGGCCCGTAATGCATCATAAAATTTCTTGGACCAATTCTTTCTAGATCTATTAACAGTCTTTTGCAAAATTAATTTGAGCTCTCTATTACTAAGTTCTACTTGACCACTAGACTGCAGGTTATATGGAGATGCAATTCTATGATTAACATCATACTTAGCAAGCATTTTACGGAAAGCACCATGAATAAAATGTGAACCACCATCATTCATTAAATATCTAGGGACTCCAAACCTCGGAAAAATAACTTCTTTAAGCATCTTAATAGAGGTGTTATGATCAGCACTACTAGTTGGAATAGCTTCTACCCACTTAATAACGTAATCAACAACAACTAAAATATGTGTATACCCATAAGAGGAAGGAAACGGTCCCATATAATCAAAGCCCCAAACATCAAATGGTTAAATAACAAGTGAATAGTTCATAGGCATTTCTTGACGTCTACTAATATTACAAATTCTTTGACATTCATCACAAGACAAGACAAACTTACGAGCATCTTTGAAGATAGTAGGCCAATAAAAACCGGATTGCAATATCTTATGTGTAGTTCTATCTCCAGCGTGGTGTCCTCCATAAGCCTCGGAGTGACACTTGCGTAGGATCTGTTCATGTTCATGCGCAGGTATACAACTTCTAATGACACCATCTACTCCTTGTTTATAAAGGTGTGGGTCATCCCAGAAGTAATGTCTTAAATCATAGAAAAACTTTTTCTTTTGCATGTATGTGAAACTAGGTGGTATAAATTTAGCAACAATGTAATTAGCATAATCAACATACCATGGAGTAGTACGAGAAGCATTTATGACAACTAATTGTTCATCAGGAAAGCTATCATCAATAGGTAGTGGGTCATCAAGAACATTCTCTAACCTAGACAAGTTATCTGCAACGAGGTTCTCAGCTCCCTTTCTATCTATAATATGCAAATCAAATTCTTGTAGCAAGAGAACCCATCTAATAAGCCTAAGTTTAACATCTTTCTTTTCCATAAGATATTTAATAGCAGCATGATCAGTGTGAACAGTTACTTTAGAATCAACAATATAAGGTTTGAACTTATCACAAGCAAATACAACTGTTAAAAATTCTTTTTCAGTAGTAGCATAATTTCTCTAGGCAATGTCTAGAGTTTTACTAGCATATTGGATAACATTTAATTTCTTATCAACTCTTTGTCCTAGAACAACACCTATATCATAATCACTAGCATCACACATAATTTCAAAGGGTAAATTCCAATCAGGTGGCTGAACAGTAGGTGCAGAAATCAAGGCTTTCTTAAGTATTTCAAATGCTTCTACACAATCATCATCAAAGACCAAAGGGATATCTTTTTGTTAGATATTAGTCAGAGGCCTAGAAATTTTAGATAAGTCCTTAACGAACCTCCTATAAAAACCGGCATGACCAAGGAAACTTCTTATACCTTTAATGCCCTTGGGACATGGCATCTTTTCAATAGCATCAACTTTAGCTTTATCAACTTCAATACCTCTTTCAGAAATTTTAGGCCCCAAGACAACACCTTCATTAACCATAAAGTGGCACTTTTCCCAATTCAAGACAAGATTAGTTTCTTCACATCTCTACAAAACTTGATCAAGGTTGCTTAAGCAATCATCAAAAGAAGTTCCATATATGGAGAAATCATCCATGAAAACCTCAACAATCTTTTCACAAAAGTCAAAGAATATAGCAGTCATACATCTTTGAAAGGTAGCAGGTGCATTGCAAAAACCAAAAGGCATACGTATATAAGCAAAGGTACCGAAAGGAAAAGTAAAAGTGGTCTTTTCTTGATCGTTTTTTGACACAGGTATCTGAGAGAAACCAGAATAGCCATCTAGAAAGCAAAAATGTGTGTGTTTATTTAGATAATCTTTCTAGCATTTGATCAATAAAAGGTAAAGGGTAATGATCCTTTTTAGTAGCTTTATTTAATTTGTGGAAACCAATTACTATTCTATAACCTGTAATAATTCTTTGTGGGATCAATTCATCTTTATCATTAGGAACAACAGTAATACCTCCCTTCTTACGGACACAATGGACATGACTTACCCACTGGCTATCAGCAACGGGATAAATTATACCTGCCTCCAGAAGCTTTAGTATTTCTTTTATTACCACTTCTTTCATCTTAGGATTTAAAAATCGTTGGTGATCAACAACTGGTTTAGCGTCTTTCTCCAATTTTATTTTGTGCTGGCATAGAGTGGGACTAATGCCCTTAAGATCATCAAGAGTATATCCAATAGCACCACAGTGCTTCTTCAGAGTTTTCAATAATTTCTTTTCTTCATGCTCTGAAAGGTTAGCACTAATAATAATAGGATATATCTATTTCTCATCAAGATAAGCATATTTAAGAGTATCAGGTAATGGTTTAAGCTCAAACACGAGATCACCCTTGGGTGGAGGAGGATCCCCTAGGATTTCAACAGGAAAATTGTGTTTCAAAATAGGTCCATGTTTAAAGAATACTTCATCTATTTCCCTTCTTTAATTCATAAACATATCATTTTCATGGTCGGGCAAATATTGTTCTAAAGGATCATTAGGAGGCACGAAAATAGAAGCAAGACCAATAATTTCATCTTTACTAGGCAATTCTTTATCATGGGGCTGTCTACGAAATTTAGCAAAATTAAACTCATGAGACATATCCCCCAAACCAATAGTAACAACATCCTTTTTGCAATCTATCCTAGCATTAGTTGTATTCAAGAAGGGTCTACCAAATATAATGCGACAAAACTTATCTTGTGGGGAACCAAGAACAAGAAAATCAGCAGGATATTTAACTTTCCCACACAATACTTCAACATCTCTAACAATCCCAACTGGTGAAATAGTGTCTCTATTGGCAAGCTTAATTGTAACATCAATTTCCTCTATCTCAGCAGGTGCAATATCATGCATAATTTCTTTGTATAAGGTATGAGGTATTGCACTTGCACTAGCACCCATATCACATAAGCCATGATAACAATGATCTCCTATTTTAGTAGAAATAACAGGCATGCCTACAACAGGTCTATGTTTATTTTTAGTATCAGGTCTAGCAATTCTAGCAGCTTCATCACAGAAGTAAATAACATGCCCATCAATATTATCGGCCAAGAGATCTTTAACCATAACAATTCTAGGTTCAACTTTAATTTTCTCAGGGGTGTAGGTGTTCAAGTGTTACTCTTACGAACCACAGTTAAAGCTTTAGCATGATCCTTTATTCTAACAGGGAAAGGTGGTTTCTCAATATAAGCAGTAGAAACAACATGATCAACATAAGTGATAGTCTTCTCTTCAACTTTAATAGGTGCAACTACTTTTAATTCAATGGGAGGATTAATTTTAAACCACTTCTCCTTAGGGAGATCAACATGAGTAGCGAAGGATTCACAGAAAGAAGCTACTATCTTAGAGACAAGTCCATATTTAGTGCTAAATTCACGGAAAACATCGGTGTCCATAAAAGATTTAACACAATCAAACTTAGGTGTTATACCTGACTCCTTACTTTCATCGAGATCCCAATCTTCAGAGTTGCATTTAATAATTTCCAACAAATCCCATTTGAATTCAATAGTCTTCATCACAAAAAAGCCAGTACAAGAAGTATCAAGCATGGAGCGATTATTGAGAGAAAGCCGAGCATAAAATTTTTGAATAATAATTTCTCTTGAGAGCTCATGATTGGGGCATGAATGTAACATTGACTTAAGCCTCCCCAAGCTTGAGAGATGCTTTCTCCTTCGCGAGGCCAAAAATTATATATATAATTGCAATCACGATGAACAAGATGCATAGGATAAAACTTCTGATGAAATTCCAATTTCAATCGGTTGTAGTTCCATGATCCCATATCATCACATAGCCTAAACCATGTCAATGCCTTTCCCTTAAAAGATAAAGGGAAGACCTTATTCTTGATAACATCCTCGGGCATACCTTCAAGCTTAAATAATCCGCAAACTTCATCCACATAGATTAAGTGCAAATCGGGATGTAATGTTCCCTCTCCTGTAAAAGGATTAGCTAGCAGTTTCTCTATCATACCCGAAGGAATTTCAAAGTAAACATTTTCAGTAGGTTCAGTAGGTTGAGGAGAAACTATTTGCTCTACTGGTCGGGGCGAAGATACCCCGAACAAGCCCCTCAAAGGATTATGTTCCATAGTAACAAGTGACAGTAAATTTCAGCACACTATATAAAATTTTCCTTACTAAATTCCACCTACCAAAGGCGCTTCACTCCCCAGCAACGGCGCCAGAAAAGAGTCTTGATGACCCGCAAGTATAGGGGATCTATCTTAGTCCTTTCGATAAGTAAGAGTGTCGAACCAAACGAGGAGCAGAAGGAAATGACAAGCGGTTTTCAGTAAGGTATTCTCTGCAAGCACTGAAATTATCAGTAACAGATAGTTTTGTGATAAGGTAATTTGTAACGGGTAACAGGTAATGAAACTAAATAAGGTGCAGCAAGATGGCCCAATCCTTTTTGTAGCAAAGGACAAGCCTGGACAAACTCTTATATAGAGAAAAGCTCTCCCGAGGACACATGGGAATTATCGTCAAGCTAGTTTTCATCACACTCATATGATTCGCGTTCGTTACTTTGATAATTTGGTATGTGGGTCGACAGGTGCTTGGGTTGCTGCCCTTCCTTGGACAAGCATCCCACTTATGATTAACCCCTATTGCAAGCATCCGCAACTACAAAAGAAGTATTAAGGTAAACCTAACCATAGCAAGAAATATATGGATCCAAATGAGCCCCTTACGAAGCAACACATAAACTAGGGTTTAAGCTTCTGTCACTCTAGCAACCCATCATCTACTCATTACTTCCCAATGCCTTCCTCTAGGCCCAAACAATGGTGAAGTGTCATGTTGTCGACGTTCACATAACACCACTAGAGGAGAGACAACATACATCTCACCAAAATATCAAACGAATACCAAATTCACATGACTACTTATAGCAAGACTTCACCCATGTCCTCAGGAACAAACGTAACTACTCACAAATCATAATCATGTTCATAATCAGAGGGGTATTAATATTCATAAAGGATTTGAACATATGATCTTCCACCAAATAAACCAACTAGCATCAACTACAAGGAGTAATCAACACTACTAGCAACCCACATGTACCAATCTGAGGTTTTGGAACAAAGATTGGATACAAGATATGAACTAGGGTTTGAGAGGAGATGGTGCTGGTGAAGATGTTGATGGAGATTGACCCCCTCCTGATGAGAGGATCGTTGGTGATGACGCTGGCGATGATTTCCCCCTCCCAGAGGGATGTTTCCCGGGCAGAACAGCTCCATCGGAGCCCTAGATTTTTTTCGCCTCATGGCGGCGGTGTTTTGTCTCGAAAGCTTTCTTATGATTTTTTTCAAGGGTAAAAGACTTCATATAGCAGAAGATGGGCACCGGAGGCCTCCCAGGGGGCCCACGAGGCAGGGGGCGCACCCAGAGGGGTAGGGCGCGCCCCCACCCTTGTGGATGGTGGGTGGCCCCCCTCTGGTTGATTCTTTTGACAGTATTTTTTATTAATTCCAAAAACTGCCACCATGAAGTTTCAGGACTTTGGAGTTGTGCAGAATAGGTCTCTAATATTTGCTCCTTTTCTAGCCTAGAATTCCAGCTGCCAGCATTCTCCCTCTTCATATAAACCACGAGGTAGCAACGAGGCGGCCACGAGGTAGACTTGGAGTGGACGTCAAGGAAGCAACGAGGCGGTCACGAGGTAGGAGGGCGCGCCCAGGGGGGTAGGCGCGCCCCCCACCCTCGTGGGACCCTCGTGGCTCCACCGACCTACTTATTTTGCCTATATATACTCATATACCCTAAAAACATCTAGGAGCACCACGAAACCCTATTTCCACCGCCGCAACCTTCTGTACCCGTGAGATCCCATCTTGGGGCCTTTTCCGGCGCTCCGGCGAAGGGGGAATCGATCATGGTGGGCTTCTACATCAACACCATAGCCTCTCCGATGATGTGTGAGTAGTTTACCATAGACCTTCAGGTCCATAGTTATTAGCTAGATGGCTTCTTCTCTCTCTTTGGATGTCAATACAAAATTCTCCTCGATTCTCTTGGAGCTATTCGATGTAATTATTTTTGCGGTGTGTTTGTCGAGATCCGCTGAATTGTGAGTTTATGGTCAAGATTATCTATGAAATTTTTTTTATTCTTCTCTGAATTCTTATATGCATGATTTATTATCTTTGCAAGTCTCTTCGAATTATCAGTTTGGTTTGGCCTACTAGATTGATCTTTCTTGCAATGGGAGAAGTGCTTAGCCTGGGGTTCAATCTTCCAGTGTCCTTTGCTAGTGAAAACAGGGGAAGCGAGGCATGTATTGTATTGTTGCCATCGAGTATAAAAAGATGGGGTTTATATCATATTGCTTTAGTTTATCCATCTACATCATGTCATCTTGCCTAATGCGTTACTCCGTTATTATGAACTTAATACTCTCGATGCATGCTGGATAGCGGTCAATGTGTGGAGTAAGAGTAGTAGATGTAGAATCGTTTTGGTCTACTTGTCACAGACGTGATGCCTATATACATGATCATGCCTAGATATTCTCATAACTATGCGCTTTTCAATCAATTGCTCGACAGTAATTTGTTCACCCACTGTAGATTATGCTATCTTGAGAGAAGCCACTTGTGAAAAATATGGCCCCTAGGTCTATTTTCCATCATATTAATCTCCCGCCAACGTGCTATTTCCCACGCTGTTTATTTTGCAATCTTTACTTTCCAATCTATACAACAAAAATACCAAAAATATTTATCTTATTATCTTTATCAGATCTCACTTTTGCAAGTGGTCGTGAAGGGATTGACAACCCCTTTATCGTGTTGGTTGCAAGGTTCTTGATTGTTTGTGCAGGTACGAGGGACTTGCGTGTAGTCTCCTACTGGATTGATACCTTGGTTCTCAAAAACTAAAGGAAATACTTATGCTACTTTGCTGCATCACCCTTTCCTCTTCAAGGGAAAACCAACGCATGCTCAAGAGGTAGCAACCACCTCCAGTCTCTACTCCACTAGTTTAGCAGACTACAACCGCTTTTGCAGACGCAGTTCTCTCAAGGCCATCTACACACACTAGAGCTGTCAGCCCGAGATCGCCACAAGGAGTTGCCGAGGATCATTCCTAGAAAGACACATAACTCTATACCTATTCGAACTTTTTGTGTAACATCCCAAATTTTCAATTTGGAATCTTATACATAGGTCATTCATGCATCTCATATTTTATTGAATTTCTTTTCGCGATCCTCGAAATTCTAAGCAACTCAAGGACCCTCAAAGAGAGTTGGGGATTTCCTAGTTCTCATATTTGAATTTTTTTCTCAAATATCGAAACAAGGATCACTTTGGTTTTAATTATTTTTCTCTCCGAAAATATTTCATACTAAAAATATGAGAGGAGATAATATGACTTCTCCAAAATAAAAGAAATATTGGAGGAAAAATATTAAAATCAGTTATTATATTTTATTTGGGTTTTATCGCTTTTTTATTTGAATTAGGAAAAATATGCGTTTTTCAAAATTGCGTTAGAAGCCCAAATAAATGTTCACATTGTCCGCTGTTTTTTTAGAGGACGGGGAAAATGTATTTCAAGATTATTGGTGTCCGTTTAGTACTTCTTTTAATCGTTTTTCTGCGCGTCAGAATATTAAAAAGAACGCGCAACCGACTTACCGGGCCGTGTCCGACCTGGACACTACGCCCGGGCGACTTTATAAGCCGAGGCCCGCGACCCCGGGGCCCAAGTCGCACCGCCGCCCCAAACCCTAGTGTCGCCGTCCCGCCGCCGGATCCGCTCGCCGCCGACCCCGCTCGCCGAGGTAGCCGCTGCCTCCGGTTTTCGTTAGAAGGCCGCTCTTTTTTTAACACCCTAAGTTTCGGTTTCTATTTTTTAGATCAGTTTTTGTTCGGTTTTCCGCAGTTTAGCTAAATAGCGGACGTTCGTCCGTACGTTCATTTTAAAGAATGTTGTTCGCCCATTAGCCGCAGACAGCGAACGTTCGTTCGTTAGCCTGTTCATCAGTTTTTCTTTTTCCAGGGTTTTCCGTGATTATTTTTTATCACGATTTCTGCCCTGATTTTAATTTTAGTTTATCATTTCGCTCGTTTATCGGAATCAGGCCATTCAAGCGTCTAGATCTTCGTCTAGAAGTTGTCTTTCTATTTAACCAACTTAAACAAGATTTTGATACAGTAAAATTTGACTTTAGACCAGATTAGTAATCGGATCTTGTTTCTTTCTTAGTTTGAGTTTCGTTGCTCCGTTTGATTTGATTCTTTTTGTGAACTAGAGTTCTTCATCTGAACTTTCTGGTTAGATCTTCTTATTTGAGTTTTACCCGTGCTTCATTGCTTGAGTGTTTATGTATGCTATTGTTTGTTTGTGATAGAATTCCCAGAGTGCAAAGCGTGCTACTACGAGTCACTAGGTTTTACGGATCGTCAGCAAGGCAAGTAACACATTGATCATACTTCTTTCATACCTAGTTTTTATGCATTAGTTCCAATCCTCAAACATTGCATGATTAGGAAGTGTTTAACTTGTGGTTATTGGGCAGTAGTTGATGAGGTAGAACCTATTGCCCTATTTATTATACAACCCTTGGGACTTATTTTCAACGTAGGCTTATATTGCCATGCTATACTCGTAGACGTGGTTTGGTTTGAGAGATCCATGACAGATGTGAGTTGTTAATTAATGGTTAACTTAAGTTGGCAACTTTAATGCACATCTGGGTGGATTGCTTGTGGGCACCTGGAGAATCCAGTGTTGTCCTTGGATATCCAAGAGTACCCGTGTGATCATCCTAAGGTCCGCCACCCAGGCTCAAAGGGATCATAAGATTTTTCATGCTAGAAACTTCCGTGTGCAGCCACAAGCTATTATGGGCTCTAGCATAGTTGAGTATGTTTCATGACCTCTTCCAGTGGTGGGCTAGCAGATGTAGGGGGAAAGTAGGTGTAACTGTCCACCCGGGGTTAGAGTTAATGTTTTTGAAAGATTTTGTCTCGATCATCCGTTTCTCAGACACCATGTAGTGCGAGAAATCCAACGGAGGAGATCGAGTCATGTGGGCAAAAGTGCGCAAACCTCTGCAGAGTGTACAAACTAATCATGGTTAGCCGTGTCCCCGGTTATGGACGTCTTGAGTATCTGGTTCTTGGATTATCATATGGATCTCATCACTCTAAATTAATTTTGCTGGGTTGATAATTACTTTTAATTGGGATTGAGTTGGAGGAACCTTCTCAATGATGTTTCAACTACCGTGATAGTTAAATAAAATATATTCCTTTGTTGTAGGAAAAAACTTGCTTTTCACAAAACATATTAACCATACAGCCTCCATGAG